>JAQFVV010000119.1:2634290-3355448 GCA_028023455.1 Epiperipatus broadwayi | reverse complement strand
GAATTGCTAATCACTCATTCCACCTGCAGAAGCTAAAGATAATACTGCAAGTTTGTCTATGATTTACATTATCCTTGTTTCTTTAAGAAAAGGACAGCTCTTTGCACCTGCGATAGCTGAAGAATCAGGTGATGACAGACATAAGCTGTGAGTGCAAATACAGCCTTGAGATTTCTCTAGCAACAGTTCAATTAAAGTAATCATTTTCTCTAAAGATGCAGGTTTTCCCTTGTCATCTGATAAAGAGGTAACATCTTCAATCCCTATCATCATCTCATCCACATCCTTCTTTGTTGCAAAACCAAGGGATTCCGGTGATTGTTGTCCTAAGAAAAATTAACCATGACTGAAATATTATGAATAGAAATCAAAAATTGGCATTTTTATTCTCCTCCTTTTGCAAAGTCCAATAAAAGTGTAAAATAGTCAGTTAAGTGCTTTCTGTGAGGTTTAGCACCATATTCAATCAATGGAAGTAGTTTCTTAACAAATCTTGAGACACAAGAAAATATACCATCTTCATCAAAAGAAGAATGGAGAGGTTTTAATTTGTTTATAACATGAATTTCTAATCTTTGAAACATCAGACAAAACATTTGCTCTGGATATTTAATCAAAATTTGAACAGGCCACCAATCATCTTCTGCAATGTGATCAAGAAATCACTCACAGGCATTTTGACTAGCATTAAATTTTGTTTTGTGAATAACTCAATCCATTGTGTCATTGTTGGTTTTTCCTTGGCATGAATAAGGGTCTTGCATTGAATAAAGGGTAAAAAAGGTGTTATTAAAATTATATATGTTAATAGTCTATGCATAGACAGTAAAAAAAAGAGAAAGAATTGATGTAGATATAAAAATCCTTAAAAATCTTAAATTTGCTTCAGTTAATTCCTGAATGATCTGTATTCCATTTGTTTGTCTGCTAAATCATTCCAGCTATGTTATTGACTATGTTATTGCTTATAAAAATTTGCCATTTTAAACTCATGTCCTGCTGACAACTGATTAGTAACATCACTATTCTGATTTTATATGCTTCTTTTAATAAGCTATGTTTCAACAGAATTAATTTTTTCAATGTGTGTGTTAACACTATCTTTTGTCCTTTAAAAAAACTCATCTCAGTTACATCTTGTATAATGACTGAGTTGCAATCAATAATGATGGAAGGTTAACACAAAGCAAAACACTTCATACAGTAGCACCATTCAGTGCAAGCAAGAGTAATCAATGGTTGCAGGAAAGTTTGTGCATAAAATCCCCACTTAGTTCTACTCATCCAATATCATCAGACTAGTTTCTAGCTTGTGGGTTTTATCACCAAGGAACCCTACACCTAGATCCAAGCTAAAAACTAGTCTGGGTTTATTGGATGAATAGGCACAAAGATGGAGATTTTATACACAACTCTAGTGTCTAATATTTAATTCTACATATTAACTGTTTATTACTAATGCCTAGCATTGGCAAGTCTAAGTTATGATATTATTCACAATATGTTTGAATTCTTTAATAAACAAAAGAAGTTGAGTTATTCATCAGCACCATTTTGATAATCAGGTATACTATATTCCCTGTATTAAAGTTTCACTGACATTATGAATCCCCGAGCCTTGGGCTTAATAATAAGAGAAGCTAATTGGTGAACAAAAATTCTTAGTTTGATATTGGAGAGAGAAAAAAGGAAAGCCCCCATATGGCCAATTGTGGTACAGTATCTATCCTCTGGAACTTTAGTTTCTGGATATCACATGACCTCACATATGACTGATATTGCCAGTATAATTTAGTAGTATAAACATGCTTATTTTTATAATGGACTATTTTCATCATCTAATGTGAGTATTGAATGTCTTAAGAAAAATTTATTTAAATTTTCCAAATACATCCAACTGTTAGTAATAGCATATCAAACAGGTTTGTATATGCACAATGTTTTGAGAGATATTAGTCTCCCGTCTTCTTCAGGTGTTGCTAGAATGACCAGTGACAGTACTAGCATGGAATTCAAACATGGAACCTTGGATTCTTGAGTATTGAATTTTTAAGGTAATGCTCTAACTGAATTAAATTTTTCTAAAGACATTCAATACTCATATTGGATGATGGAAATATTCAAATATAAAAATACAACTAAAAGACGATCATCACAAACCTTTAGAAAAACATGCTTATTTTATGACTGATTACCTCATGACTCAATGTGCCTAATATGTTAATGACTCCATGTATTTATTAAAGAAATCATTACAAAGTTGAGTGTTTGATTCATATCTTGGGTGGTCCAGAAATTTATGCCAGTTGATGACTTCAGATCAACTCCAAATGAAACCACAAAACATTTACAAATAAGATATGGAAAGAAGGAACAATCCCTTCTGTCATTAATATTGCATATGTATGATGAACTATATAAATAATAGAATATTTATTAAAAATAAGATATGGATCTAACTCAGATAAAGATTTTTGAACCTCTTATGTTCTGTGTGATTTTGTATAATCATAGGCTGGCAGATTGTACAGTTCAAGACCTACAGCTGTGGGATTTCCAGGGTTTAAATTTCATATAAACTCCACAACAATAAACTATTCATTATTATTAATTTTTTAATATTGGATTAAAATCTTCTGCAAAATGAAAAAAAAAATCCTGAATTTGTTAAAGCTGTCAATTGAATTTTTTATGTTATATAGTGTTGTGTAGGACAAAAAATTTGTTATGCATCAAAACTAGTATTGAGAATTTTAATTCAAAGGATTTATGGAAAGGTGGAATATTATATTGGAAAAGAACAGTTTGGTTTTCAGAGAGAAAAAAATACAAGAGATGTTATTGGTGTTGTTAGAATGATTGCATAGAGATATATTGAAAAAGAAAGTAATTTGTATTTGGTTTGTGGGTTTGGATAAAGCATTTGATAGAGTATTCTGAAATAGACTTAAGACATCTTGAAAGTAAAGGAATATATTGAAAAGAGGAGATTGATTTGGAATATGTATACTGGATAAAGAATAAGAATCAGATTGAAGAATAATGAGACTTAAAAAGTGAGTATAGAAAGAGAAATTAGACAAGAATAGTTTGTGTCATTTGTGTTATTTATTGCTTGCTTAAAAGATATTTTAAATAAATATTTAGAACTATGAAGGAGCTAATATTAGAGTTAGAATAATAAAATACATAAGATTTGGAGATAATATGGCTCTTATAGCTGAGGATGAAAAGAATTTCCTGAATATGTTAAGTAAATTTGAGGAAAGATGTAGGAAATATGGAATGAAGATTAATTTTGAGAAGACTAAGAGTTTATGGATATGAAGAAATACAAAAAGAATGCAAATTGATATTCATGATAATATAGTTCAAAAGATGAATACATTTAGATATTTGGGTAGTTGGGTCAGTGAGGATGGAAAAAATAAAGATGAAGTTAAAAGAAGAATTGCATTAGCAGAGAAGACATTTATTAAGAGATAGAAAATATTTTGGGAGCCTTTGAAGAGAAAATTAAGAACAAAATTAACTAAATGCTATGTGCGGAGTGCATTACTGTATGGTTGTAAAACATGGACAATGAATAAAAGGATTGAGACCATATTGGAGACCTTTGAAATGTAGTCATAGAGAATAATGGGGATGAAAAGATGACAAATGAAGTTTTGAAAAGAGTAAACAGAAAAAAGATGATTGAGAAAATTAGAGATAGAAGGAGGTACAGTATTGGACATATACTAAAAAAAAATAGCTTAATGAAGGATATTTTGAATGTAATATCAAATTGAATAAAACAAAGGGCAAAGAAGATTAATCTTGCAGGATAAGAGTTGGGAAGAGATATGTGGAATTAAAGATCTGGGCAATGAACAGAAAAGAATGGAGAAATGAATGAATTAGCCATATAACTAATATCTGAACCTGCCTATAAAACAGAGCAATATTGATGATATCCAGTAGTAACATAAAAAATTACCAATTTTTTTTTTAATAAATTCATTCCTTATGCATTTGAATACAATGCTTTTATGGTCTTTTATTCGATTAGTTTGGATTGATTTACATACATCATCAGACTTATTTGTCTAATTTGTTTAAATAAACTAAATTGAGTAAGTAATTCTGAGGATGAGTTGAAACTGTAAGTAAATAAAAGATTTCAAAAACATTGTATTCAAATGCATAAGGACTTTAAAAAAAAAAAGATTTAGAGAAGAAACTAAAAGCAAAAAAAAAAAAAAGGATTTGAACATCATAATATTTTTTTGTAGAAATATTTGATGTGTTATAAAACATTTTTTAATGATAAAAAATAAATAGCAGAAGTGATTTCAATTACTGTCAATAATTATTCATTATCATCATTATTATTTTCAATCATTATCAATCCACTACAGATGACAGTCTCTCCAAGTTTAATTCAGTTTCTCTAACTGCTAGCCTCTCTTTTCTATAATATACGAGCAATCTTTTTTATTTCGCCCATCCAGCTCATTTTATCAATTTTTATAAGCATAAAATTGAATATGTATAAATCCCATATGGTATCTTTTCATTTTATTCCCCATGCTTTGTGAATTTTTACATTAACTTTCTTTTTGTCATTTGAACAAATGACTTCCTCTATCAATAAAAATATTTTTTATCTTTTTTTTTATTCTTCTTCTCTTTATGCAATAATTTAATTTATCCAAATTAAATATAACTGTACTTATGTTTAAATTCATGATCATTTCTTAATGATTTTAAGATCTATTGCATCATGGGGCATTATGGTGGCGCTACTGTGCTTTGTCTTTAAATCATTCTTTTGTGGCTATATTTAGCAGTATTTTGCTGATTTTATGTTTATTTGATGGGAAAAACTAAATTAAAATAATTATTGATTTATTAATTTTAAAAAAATTGAAGATGTCAGGAGTTCAAAGAGAAACAGTACAAATGAGCCAACAAAAAGCCTAGAGCATCAATGATTGGTTTATTTTTTGATTTTGGGCATCTAAATAAACTTGTAAACTCCTCTTTGATTGGATTGTTAGCAACAAGCAAAAAAATGCATTTTTTCTATAACTTATTTAAATATTTATGATTATTTTTGCCAAATATTTGCATAGTAATTATTAAAAAAATATTTTCATGTTTTCACTTAGATTTCTTTGAAATATATACATTTTTAAAAATATAAGTTAAGAAATTCAAACAGATGATGATAGGAGAAGTATGATTGGTTCATTCTACCAAACCAAAGTGCTGAACTTTTGTGAGATACTCATAATTGTAAATGTAATTTTAAGTTTTAGAAATAGAATTTCATAATTTTATGATGATTTAATAATAATTTGATCATTTTAAAAAAGGAAATTCAATCAACAAAGATTTGATTATTTATTTAATGGCATTGCAATCTTCAGCCAATAAGAAAAGAGTAATTGTTTTTATATATTATTTCACTTTATTAATTTTTTTTCTATATTTGAAAAGTTCAAATATGATTTTTTAACGAATGTTTTTCATTTTTAAACTTATATTTCTAATAAATCGTGTTCAATTTATTGATTCATAATATTGAATAAAGATTTTAGTACTATCATAAAATATTCAAATGAAATATTCAAATTTCTGCTAGGGGAAGAATGAAAAAATGGTCAAATGCAGAAGAGTTAAATATAAATGCTTGTGTTATAATCCTTTCATATACTTTTTTAATGGATCCCTAGACTCACCAATCTGTAATGTCATGCAAAGACAAACAATTTTAATAATTTTATAATTACACTATTATCTTTGGAATTATTAAGTAGCCTATTTACATTAGGTAGTACACTACACACTACATTATAATAATCTAAATAAATATCATTTGCCATTTTATTCTTATCTTTTGCATTGTACGATATTGAAATCCACTTCTTACTTTTATTGTTGATAACATTTAATCTTCTAAAATTTTCTATCATTTTGACTAATGAATCCAATATCATTGTCTATTCACATGGTTCCTGTGCTTAATGTAATATTTTCTTTCTTGTCAATTATATTTTTAAACACACACACACATTTTAAGCTGACTATGAAAGGAACTTAAGAGTAGGGAGTACAGATTCACTCTTCTTAATAGATTATATATATATTGTAGCATTCAAAAGTGCACAAGTCACATGAAAATCGCTCTGCATTCCAATATCACATGATCAAATACCTTTTCTTTTTATAGCCCACTAAAATCAGTTAGGTGCAAGAGACTATCATATTTTAATTAACTTTATTGGGTGCAATAAATGACAAATGACAAAAACAATAAGAAATTACAATTTATTTATGTATATACATCATCACACCACAAACAATTATCTAATTGACATCAATCCGTAGGAAACATCAATCTACTACTTCTTTTACCTGGGATTGAATTGAGACAAATTATCTATTATTTTATTTAATGGTCCATTTATTAACGTGGTTAGAGATTCATTTGTTCTATTATTATTACTATGCGCAGACAATATATGACATTACAACCCTTAATTGCCTCTGGATATACACAGATTCACTGCAAACTACTATATTTACAGCTTTAGACTATGCTAAATCATTTGTAAACTATACTATTAGAAAATCTAAATCAATATCAATCATTTCAGGCTGTAGTGCAGGTAAATAAAAGCATTAACTAAGCATAAGGGGTAGGAAGCAGAATTTTCTTTACAATCATATATGAATAAAGAATATATGAGTGAAGTATATGCCATACATCTACTGCACACCACTGCTCAAAGCAATTTTCTGGTGTGAGTGACGGACAACACAATGGTATCATGCTCATTTATGAACAAAGAAGAAATATATAAATGAAGCATATGATATTAGATAGGAATGGATGTCTACTGCATACTACTGTTCAAAGTAACCTTGCGAGGTGTGAGTGGATGTCTACTGCATACTACTGTTCAAAGTAACCTTGCGAGGTGTGAGTGACCACACACCACAATGGTATCACACTGATTTATGACCAAAGAAAATATATCTACAAAACAGTTGGAGATAAAAGTACACTAGTTTAAGTAAATTTAATACAAATCAATTATCTTTTCCCATGTCTGATTATTCCTAAACTTGTAGGGTATTTTGCCTAAAGCACTAAACCTTATTAAAAAAACCACCTTACTTAATTTATTTAATCTGTCTATGCAGCCTTTTTATTATATTCAGAAATCATTAATCTATCTTATTCATGTTACTGATTAAATTATTATTTTTACAATTTCTATACTTAAGGTTAGTGAAAATGACTATTATTAATTCTGGTTTTACACTATGAAATAAGTTTCTAAGAGAATGGTGAGGGTTTGCAATAACAAGCTAATTGTTTTGCATAAATTTATCTTGCTTTTTAGGTTTACACCATGATGAACTGTAGCACGACTAATAAAAGTAGCAATTCATTGCCATCCTAATTTCTAAACAAATATATTTGATGTAAAATCAATTATAATCATGCATAAATTAAATGTAGGAGATAAAATGCCTAATATTAATAATATACAATCATAACAATGTATGATCAAAGTTTGTATACATTACACTTTACATTATTAACGGTTCAAACTCCGAATACAGATAAGGGTAGCCTTTTGTGGAATTAGTCTGTACAAACATAGCTATGTCTGGAAATCTTCTGTGAAGTTTGTGTTATAGTGCTCTTGATGGATGCCATGGTTTACATTATTATGCAGTCATCTTCTTATTCAATGGGTATCATCTGATGTTTTTCTCATTGAATGACAGCTGGTTTATCCCCAAAGCAATAATCACTTTTGAAGTTAGACAGCACACAGTTCACATATATATTAATACAACATTCTTTGAGCTTAATTTACATTATTTAATGGCTTCTTCTGAGCAACTCACGATGAAGTTTCAGCTTGCACTTGACCAGCATAGCCAGAGTGGGGCAGATGATAACTTCTCTACTCTTTCATGATATTTTAACACTCCTTTTAATAAATGGATCAAATAAATAATCAAAGCACAATAATCATAATCCAATCATAATTCCTACTTATAGTTTGCTGAGGTGACTTATCAGCAAAATCAGTTTCCAGTGTGGTTCGTTTCCATATATCCATCTATTGGTAGTAGATAACTCCTGAATTTCATTACGGTCCATGGCTTATTTGTCCAATTACAGCATTATAAAATTTTAGCTTTGTAAAGGAATTATACCAAAATAGCAGACAATATGTTGCCTAAACTAGCTAAGACTAAGAATTTTATCTCCTAATTAGCCAATCTGTTTATCTAGAATTTAATCATATTTTATACAATAATGTCATTTCCACCACCTAATTATAAAATACCTTTACAATTGTTAATCAATAAAATATTTTGTTTTAAATTACTTAAAAATAAATTAGAATTAATAATGCTGTATACACACACACACACACACACACACACACACATATATATATATATATATATATATATATAAACATTACAAGCATAAAGCTAAACTAGTCAATATAAAATCAAAACTACCCCAAATTCAAAATTAAACCAGACCAGCATAAAAATAATATAAAAACACAACCTAAGGTTTCACTGCTACAAGCAGACTTCTCAAGTGTAAAGAACTACAAAAACTACACAATATATATAATATTAAAAACTACCCACAAATCCATTCACTTCCCATCCACCCTTAATATTAAAAGAACTCTTAAATAAGTTAATTGCTTCAGAATAATAAATTTTCAATAATAAAGACTCTTTAATTCTTCTTTTGATTTCATTTCTCTCAAAGAAGACAACTTTAGCTTCATCAAAATCAATAGTGTGGCCTGTATCTTTTTCATGGACATACAAAGCAGAACTAAGATATCTATTTTTAACTCTACTTTTATGAACCTTTATTCTTTCATTTAAACTCAAACTACTCTGACCTATGTAAACCTTCTTACAAATAAACAAGGAATAAAATATACTACACCAGGAATAGTCTTTCTATCAAAAACTTCTTTTGTATTATTTAATAAATTATTCAATGTAACACCCTTTTCCAAGCAATTTTCTTATTTCCAAACAATTTACTATTTCTACACACAATTTTATAAGAAGACAATTTAAATGGCAAAGAAATAAAATCATATTTTTCTTTAACCTTTACATCCTTACAAATATTACTATTAAATAAAATACTTTTAACAAATTTATCAGAGTATCCAACACTCAAGTAATCTTTATAAAATTGATATTTCTGAAACAAAGCTACCCCACTAGAATTATTTAATTTAATATTCCTATGACAATAATTCCTTAAAGCAGCTACTTTATGAGATACAGACTGATAGCTATCAGGTTTAATTATAGATCTTAATTCTTTACTTTTAACTAAATGACTGCACAATAAACAATTAGTTTCTATATTTCTAATCACCAAAAGATCTAAAAATTTTAACTTACCAAAATCTAACCCCCTCCTTCTAACACAAATTTTATAGAAGGATCAAAACAATTAAACTCATTTACAAATTCCTCCAATTTATCATTCTCAACTACAAATAAACAATCATCAACATATCTGACAAATAATTTTACATATAAACAATTCTTTTTAATAATAATTTCCTCTTCCATAAAACTAATATAAACTGAACATACTAAAGGAGAAATAATATAACCTATTATCCAACCTTCCTTAATCTTATAAAAATTACCTTTATAAGTAAAATACATAGAATCTTCCAATAACAAAAGCAAATCTTTAATTACCTTAATTTTATTTTTTGATAAAGAACTTTTCTTAATCAATACAGACAAAAGAACATCAATACTGCTTAACCTAATAACAGACTGATACATATTTTCAATATCTAAACTTCCAAAATACCCAATTACTTTCCATTTTAAAATTATTAATCTTATCAAAAGCCTCAAAAGAAGAAGAAACTGTGTACTGACCAAAATCAACAAATTGTTTTAAAAAATTATTCAAGAATCTAGAAATACCCTCTACAACACTACCTGTAAAATCAAAAATAAATCTTAAAGGAAAACCATCTTTATGAGTTTTAATATTCACAAACATCTTAGTTGATGTAAAATCATTAGGATAGCATTTTAAATAATCTACTCTATTAAAAATTTTTAAATTAATCATTTTCTTCATAATATCTATCAATTTTCTTTTAATCAAATTACCTGGATCTTTATCTAACAACATATATTTACCATTATTTAATTCTCTATCCATTTTCTCTTTGAATTCATCTCCTTTCATAATAACAAACCTACCAGCTTTGTCTTCACGAGAAATGATTACATCATTAGCAATTAACCTATTCTTAAGATGTTTAATCTCAGCAGGATTAATAACAAATTTTTCTTTCCTTTTTAAACTTTTATTCAAAATCGATTGAATACCAACTTTCTGCTCATCACTCAAATTACTAGATTCAATAGACGAAATTGTATCAAAAACTATATTTTTTGAATGAAATTGAATATTTCTGATTTGAAGTTAAATGACAGAGAATTAGATATTCTTGGTAAAGGCCCTAATTTTGTTCAATTTCATTCAAAAAATATAGTTTTTGATACAATTTCGTCTATTGAATCTAGTAATTTGAGTGATGAGCAGAAAGTTGGTATTCAATCGATTTTGAATAAAAGTTTAAAAAGGAAAGAAAAATTTGTTATTAATCCTGCTGAGATTAAACATCTTAAGAATAGGTTAATTGCTAATGATGTAATCATTTCTCGTGAAGACAAAGCTGGTAGGTTTGTTATTATGAAAGGAGATGAATTCAAAGAGAAAATGGATAGAGAATTAAATAATGGTAAATATATGTTGTTAGATAAAGATCCAGGTAATTTGATTAAAAGAAAATTGATAGATATTATGAAGAAAATGGTTAATTTAAAATTTTTTAATAGAGTAGATTATTTAAAATGCTATCCTAATGATTTTACATCAGCTAAGATGTTTGTGAATATTAAAACTCATAAAGATGGTTTTCCTTTAAGATTTATTTTTGATTTTACAGGTAGTGTTGTAGAGGGTATTTCTAGATTCTTGAATAATTTTTTAAAACAATTTGTTGATTTTGGTCAGTACACAGTTTCTTCTTCTTTTGAGGCTTTTGATAAGATTAATAATTTTAAAATGGAAAGTAATTGGGTATTTGGAAGTTTAGATATTGAAAATATGTATCAGTCTGTTAATAGGTTAAGCAGTATTGATGTTCTTTTGTCTGTATTGATTAAGAAAAGTTCTTTATCAAAAAATAAAATTAAGGTAATTAAAGATTTGCTTTTGTTATTGGAAGATTCTATGTATTTTACTTATAAAGGTAATTTTTATAAGATTAAGGAAGGTTGGATAATAGGTTATATTATTTCTCCTTTAGTATGTTCAGTTTATATTAGTTTTATGGAAGAGGAAATTATTATTAAAAAGAATTGTTTATATGTAAAATTATTTGTCAGATATGTTGATGATTGTTTATTTGTAGTTGAGAATGATAAATTGGAGGAATTTGTAAATGAGTTTAATTGTTTTGATCCTTCTATAAAATTTGTGTTAGAAGGAGGGGGGTTAGATTTTGGTAAGTTAAAATTTTTAGATCTTTTGGTGATTAGAAATGTAGAAACTAATTGTTTATTGTGCAGTCATTTAGTTAAAAGTAAAGAATTAAGATCTATAATTAAACCTGATAGCTATCAGTCTGTATCTCATAAAGTAGCTGCTTTAAGGAATTATTGTCATAGAAATATTAAATTAAATAATTCTAGTGGGGTTGCTTTGTTTCAGAAATATCAATTTTATAAAGATTACTTGAGTGTTGGATACTCTGATAAATTTGTTAAAAGTATTTTATTTAATAGTAATATTTGTAAGGATGTAAAGGTTAAAGAAAAATATGATTTTATTTCTTTGCCATTTAAATTGTCTTCTTATAAAATTGTGTGTAGAAATAGTATATTGTTTGGAAATAAGAAAATTGCTTGGAAAAGGGGTGTTACATTGAATAATTTATTAAATAATACAAAAGAAGTTTTTGATAGAAAGACTATTCCTGGTGTAGTATATTTTATTCCTTGTTTATTTTGTAAGAAGGTTTACATAGGTCAGAGTAGTTTGAGTTTAAATGAAAGAATAAAGGTTCATAAAAGTAGAGTTAAAAATAGATATCTTAGTTCTGCTTTGTATGTCCATGAAAAAGATACAGGCCACACTATTGATTTTGATGAAGCTAAGGTTGTCTTCTTTGAGAGAAATGAAATCAAAAGAAGAATTAAAGAGTCTTTATTATTGAAAATTTATTATTCTGAAGCAATTAACTTATTTAAGAGTTCTTTTAATATTAAGGGTGGATGGGAAGTGAATGGATTTGTGGGTAGTTTTTAATATTATATATATTGTGTAGTTTTTGTAGTTCTTTACACTTGAGAAGTCTGCTTGTAGCAGTGAAACCTTAGGTTGTGTTTTTATATTATTTTTATGCTGGTCTGGTTTAATTTTGGATTTGGGGTACTTTTGATATATGTATATAACTTTTGTGTAGTATAAATGTTGAAAACCTTAATTTAAAAATTCCTATTGAATTTTCAAATTCTATACATAAAGTGCAGATATATATATCACTTCAATACATATAATAAAAATTTTTCTAAGACTTGCTTATATTTTATTGTTTATTCTACTCCTTCTTTATCATTTGTTCAAATTATCTTATAATACATAAGATATGGGAAAACAGCTTCTTAATAGCCCATTTCAGAACAGAAACATCTCCAGAAGCTTTTCCTATAAAAACATTGAAGAACAAGTCACTATTCACAGCACTGGTAATTACTTGGTGGGAGCCTTTGAGTGCAATTTCATCCTTGCTTTATTCTGCTGCTGAGAATATCCAGATATCCATTTACTAACCAATGTTGGATAGACAACTGAATTACTTTTATGCCAGTTACTTGGAACAAAAATATCAAGCCTGTTAAAAATTTTCAGTTATACAGTCCAGATTTGAGCCCAGGGAATATACATAATAGATAGTTATGCTATCATTGCACCCCTATATATATATATATATATATATATATATATATATATATATATATATATATATATATATATATATATATATATATATAGTAACAATATATAAATATGCCATTACATTAATTTAAAATAAAAACTAAGTTCACAAATAAAAATAAATTTATTAAAAATCTAAAAGCTAAAAAAAAATTAGAGTTGTTAAACGTATACATTCGCACAGATGCAAAACTTTAAAAATATTTTTTTAAAAAAAAAAAAAGTATTTGAACGTACTTTGTTATAAAAAAGTACAAGATTTAAAGATAAAATATTTTTGTAAATGGAAATGATTGTTTTATAAAGTAATTGAAAAGCAAACTAGCCCTCAGGGCTCTTATATACTGTAACTAAAAAGTCAGAGGATGAGATAGATAAGAGAATAAAAAGAATTAGCTTGACCAATGGAAGCACCAAGCCTCAGCCTGGACCCTAATGAAAATGATGGATTAGTGACATTTTGTTGGTTGAATCTGTATGGATACTATAAAAAGAGAAATATTGAGTTCCAAACAGTTCCAGCTTTTTTGTGTTTGAGACGTGTGATAGGACACACATATCACACTCTCTTTTTTTTTTAAAAAAAATGAAGTGACTGTAATTCCGAAATGAAACCAGCTAAGGTGACCTCCAGTACATCAGATCGGGCTTCCAATGGAGACGCCACGGGAATTAGAAACAGGAACCTGGACTCTTCTACCATGAGCTATGAATTTTACAAATTAACAACTAATAGTAATTAAGAACTTTAAAGATTTGATCAGCTAATCTAGATTTTAAAAAGGAACTTTTATCTGACTTATGTTTCAAATTAATTATAAATGTTTAATTTTTACATATTTGTTTGCTAAAAAAAAAATCATTTCCATTTTATTATTTTTTATTTGTATTAGTATTTATTGTTTAAATTTTAAATGCATTAAATTTAAGTTGGGCATAGATGCTTGCATAGATTCGTTCACGTTTAATTACATTTTTGTTTTCATATATGATTAAAATATATAGACATTCGGTAAATAATAATATCTTACGTTAAATATCTAAAATGTATTTATTCGGATGTCTTGTTAGTTATTAGTGTCAATGTGGCATCTTATGATAAATGCCATTGGGTTTCTAGTGAATTCCATCTGCAATTACATCAATGACTTTATATTTTGATCATGTATGTCTATGTTGAGATGTTTTTTGAGCATGTAATCTGTGTAGTCGATCTATGTTCAACATTAAACAACAAACTTTTATAAATCCATCTGTGTGAACTTATATAAATGTTAAATTTAAGTCTGGCATGAATGGCTATATAGATTTGTAAAGTTATATTAATTAATTAGGGGAGGGTAATCTTGGGTTATTTGTTTCATAGTTAAATTTGGTCGATGGATTGGATATATTGGTGTAATTAGTAGATGTAGTATGAGGTTCACTATATGCAGAATCACAGTATACACCGCACACCCCCTGTTTGCCTATTGGAATTGATAGTAAGACGGAAGACGCAGTCCATTCCTATGGAGTTTTTTGTTTATTGTTCTTCTCGCCAGCAGATGTAGCATTTCTGTTTGGTTGAGAGAGAATGTCTTCTCTAACTCTACTTACTGTTCAGATGTACATTCCTGACAGTATAGTATTTTGTGCTGTTGTATTCATGCTGCATTGAATCCATCAATGTATCAGATGGATTGATGCCGGTTTGACTGCGAACTTTTGGCCTAAGGTTAAATAAGGGATAGAAAATTTTCTTTTCAAATGCAGATCTATGTAGTCTATTCATACTCGACGATCTTAATAAAAAAATATTAAATTCATTCATACTCGACAATCTTAAAATAATAATTTAAATTAAAAATTAACATTAAAATCTAAATAATAAATGTCATTCCTCAAATTTAAAATGATTATATATGTGCGTAAATAAATATTGTTTGTATGTTAATTACTGATAGTGGCTTTTATTTTTTTATATTTAAGATATAAACTAAAGATATAGATTATTAACTCTGCATCTCCACTGAGCTAGTGACAATGGGCTAACAGTCTAAATATAAAATAAAGTGGGATCTTAACAGTGCGTATCTGCCTACTTTATAAATTTTTCTAGGTTCACATGCCTAGATGGCGCTCTTGTAGTGCGGATTACGTTAAGTCTCCTATTTCCCCGATCATTATGCCACAACCTTCTTTTTTATTTTAATTTATTGTTTTGGATATCCATTATGGTTTGCAATTTTAATAGCTTATAATCACTTGATTAATGCTTGTGTGTTTTGATGCAGTGGTAAACTATCAGTCTCCAGAGATCAAGCTCAGGGTTCATAGTTCAGTTCCATCATTTTTACTATTCATGAACTTTTTATGAACTATCAAGTATTACACCATTTGATTTTCTTTTTATCATTTGTTTAAAACCAAATGATGGGATGCTAGGATATGATTGAACTTAATATTGTTGCACTTTTTCATCTTTGGCACTTTGTTATTGTTGTTGTTATCATCATCATCATCATTATTACGTTTCAAAGGGACTTTATTCACAAAGAAAACAATAGAAAAAAACCACAAAAAAAGTATGTATTACATTGTTAAAAAAATAATGGTAACACACACACACACACGCAAAAAAAAAATTTGTATACAATGTAAAAGTTGGATCAAATAAACGGAAGGAAAAAACCTTACAATTTAGCAAAATACAAACCGTAAAAACTACTACAAAGATGAATAGAAAAAAATCATTACCAGAGCATACTAAAAAAAGCTTTATTCTTTGTAGGTAATATACCATGTTACAGATTTGAGGTGAGTCGCATTTGAGACCATGTGTCAATGTATGTTTGTGTTTCTGATATTTTTTTTATCTCTTTGTTGGATTTGTATTAATTTATTTTTTATTGTGTTTTGATGTCTTCTAGTATTTGTGTTTATACTAAAAATACATCCTGTGACCAGAAGGCTATAGGATAAATCTACTAGCCCTAATATTGGAAAATATACCTTTTTCATATGCTAGTAGCAAATATCTGATTGTTGTATTTTCCCGTGTTGTGATATTGCAGATCGCTTTGCGAGTGTTTTCAAGTCCTTGACAATTGAATAAGAAGTGATTTATTGTTTCTGATTCTCAATGACATATGGAACATATGTCATCTATGTTATGGTAGTATTTTTTATATTTCAGAAAATTTAAAGTCGGAAGTGCTTCCAGATTTATTTTAATCAGGAAGTCAAAATATTTTGGTTCTAATGATCAATGTTTATATCTTTTAGTTAATTGCTTATTATTAATCGCCAATAGTGTTTCAGTTGTGCTTTGTATGCTTGGATAGATAAACTTAAATGTTTGCCAATATTTATATTTAGTACCATTTGTTTGTATAGGGGGTATATCTGTATTTATTAGTGGGTTCAAAAGTGCTTTCCAATAACCTTTGTATGGTGGTGGCATGTCTGTTGGTATCACTTTCATTGTATGTGATATTACTGGATATATTTTCATACAAGTTGCTATGGTGTTTATAGTTTTCTGTATTCGGCAAATATGTAAATTGTGTAAACCCAGTCCATTCGTTGAAAATGGCAATTGTAGTTTTTGGATGGAAACAGATATTGCCCCCCCCCCCCCCCACAGTAACTTTCTGCATAAAGTATAAATATTATTAATGAAACCCCTTGTGTAAATCACAATCTGAGAGAAATAAATTATTCTGGTTATTACTAGCATATTAAACAATGCTATTTTGGCATATAGTGATAGACATGCCTTTTCCATTGAGTTTATTAAATTCACAATCCTTTCCCTCAATTTATTTTGAATTTGTGTTCTCATTGCAGTTGTACTGAGATGAAAAGGGAAACCTAAAAAAGGGATAGGCTTTCCCTTGAAATAATCTGTAATTGGACTTGAGGTGTAAATTTTCCAGGCACAAGATTTTTCAACATTAACACTAAGCTTATATGTGTTAGAATAGTTAGCTATTATTTTTAGAAGTTTGGATATCTGTTTCTTGCTCTTTAAGAAGATGGATATGTCATCCATGTAAGCAATGCATGGAACGTAGAAGCCCAATTGTGGTATGAATATTCCATTTATTTTTTCCTCAGTTTCTTTAATTAGTGGGTTGATGTGAAAATCCTTGTGGTATGGAGCAGTTTAATACTATTGATGTAGCTGTTTTGCCATTTATAATAATATATATTTCTCAGTTAAGTAACAAATTACTGATTATGTAAATAAAGGATTTGGGAATTGTAGAGTTTATTAATAGTTCTACTAGTTTGTTTATTAATACATTACCAAATGCTGATTTTACATCTAATTGTACTACTACTGGTGCATACTTTTTGTTACTTCTTATTGTGCCTATGCCTGTTCTATAAATGAACACTGCCACATTATTATTATTATTATTATTATTATTATTATTATTATTATTATTATTATTATTATTATTATTATTATTATTATTATTATTATTATTATTATTATTATTATTATTATTATTATTATTATTATTATTATTATTATTATTATTATTATTATTATTATTATTATTATTATTATTATTATTATTATTATTATTATTATTATTATTATTATTATTTGGCATTTAAAAACTGAATACAAATTGCATTTTATTTTATGATAGTCGGTAGGTGGCACTATATATGATAGACTGTAATTAAAACCCAAACAATAATCACTGCTACTGCATTTTATATTCACTTTTATGATTTATATTTGCATGAGTTCTGAAGAAATAAATAAGTTAAGATTATCTATTCATCCAGCATTTTAAATCTGCCATATCTCAACCATTTTCCAATGCAGGAACTGTGATTAAAATGATATCTTAATGTTGATTTTTGGATTTGTTTTCAATTTGTAAATGTTTTAACTAAAATAATGATTTTCAAGCAATTTGTTGCTTGAAGGGTATTGAGTTTAAATCAAGGATCCTTTCATTCTCAACAACACCACCATACTACCACTGCATAAACTCACAAAATGTTCAAATAGGTTGTTGCTTAGGAGGTCATATGATGTTCAGTCACAAGATGTGACACACAGAGTTTGAATCCAGACTCTCAAATCTTGCCTACTCCACCTATGAGTTTCAATCTAGAAGTCTTTAGTTTTGGATCCAATATTCATCTGCTATACTGAACTTCAGTTATTACTATGCTTTCTATGTGAATATGTGATATATGTTCTTGCCACTCCATTTTGCCACATTAAATTAAAATGAGATTTACTAATGTTATTTTTCCAGTTACATCTAATGTACTTAATATGCATTAGCTAACAAGTGACTGGTTTTCTTTTCAAGGATCTTCTCTGAATCAATGCCTGTGTTACATAGTGACTAGGTTTAGCTACTTACCACAAAAATATAAGGTGGTAGTATATTTGAATCACAAGTTACAACATGAAGTGTGACAAAAAAATACATCACATGACCAACAAAACATCATATGACCTTTACTTACACATTGTTATTCATTAGCAAATTCTTTTATTCTCACTACTCTTCTGCCATCTAGTGAATACTTTAATAATTGTTAAATGCTGGATGGTAGTATTTGATAAATCCTTACTCACTGCTATCCTATCCAACATCCATCAGACTAGTTTCAAGCTTATGATTTTCATCAGTGAGGAGAGTTTTTGGAACAATGCATGTGGACCTTTTAGATTTAATACAACTTTTCTCTAGCAGGCATTATTTAATTTCTGTTACACACCAAACTTGTTTCAACTTTTTCACTCCAAGCTTAATCTGCTTGCATAGTTATATAGATCTGAAAGCTGGAGATTAGTCTAGGAATATTGGATGGATCAGTACTGGAAAAGAATTTAATAAGCATTTACTATCTTGCACCTATTGATTATTAAAGATTACACTAGATGGCAGAAAGTATGCAGAATAAAATAATTTTCTAATAAATGGCAACATGTGTAATAAAGTCATGAGATATATTATTTGTTTTTGTTATCAATTTTGGCCAAAAAGTAAAACTGACAAAGGTTATAACAAACTAAGATCCTCATAACATATAGAAGTTGAACTAGTTTCAGATCTATATAACTATATGAGCAAATTTGAGCTGGTAGCTTGATAATATATCTAAAAGTAAAAACTAGCTGCTAGAAGAAAAGTGCATTAGATCCAAAAAAATTAAAATGCACTATTCAAAATAATCCAAAAAGCTCCTCATTGATGAAAGTCATATGTTAGAAACTAAACTGGGGATATTTGAATAGAACAATAGTGGATATGGATTTATTAATCACTAGAGGTTAGCACTGATAAGGGTTTATTGATCATAATAAGTCAGCCCTGGATAAGTATTTATCATCACTAGAGGACAGCATTGGATAAGAATTTATTAACCACTAGAGGGCAGCTTTCTATAAAGATTTATTAATCATTAGAATGCAGCACTGGATGAGTATTTTTAATCACTAGAGGGCAGCATTGGATAATAATTTATTAATCACTAGAGGGCAGCTCTGGATAAGGATTTATTAAGCACTAGAGGACAGCACTGGATAAGGATTTATTATTAGAGGGCAGCACTGGATAAGGATTTTTTAAGCATTTGCATCGGGAATCTATTAATTATTAAAACTTATACAAAATGGCACAAGAATAGGGAGAATAAATAAAATTTGATAGTGTTTTGTAACTTAACCCATGATGGAAGAATATGCTAACAATACATTTTGTTCCAAATTGGGCAAAACTATTCCCAAAATGTTTGAAATAATTTAAACTGCATAAGGTAGTGAAACGATGAGTTACAAGAACAAATTTAAGTGATTAGCAAGATTTCATGATGGCAGAGAGAACACTGAAGACAATATGTAAAAGTATGAAACATAATTATATTGTAAATAATGACTAAGACATGCTAGTATCCCAAAATTTTTCTGATGAATACATGTTATGTTGCTACACAGCATATGAGTTGAATTAGAGATAATGCTACAGGCAGCTTGGAGAAAAAAACAATCACCTTTTTACAGGGACCCTATATATTGTGTGTGTGCATGAAAACAACTACTACTTAAACAATATTAATATCATTAATAGTCAACAATCTCAATCTTGTCAAGGCAAACCTCCTTAAGTCAATAAAGGTGGAAATCCACCTTTATCTACAGTCTAATATGTTTATATAGACAGTAAAAATTGTAATTTGATTACAGAGAATGAAATTATTAATACAAAGAAGTTTAAATAAATTCCATTAAACAGGTAAAAATAATCTGTTCTGAAAGCAGACTAACAAATAGTCAATTACAGCTTTCAAATTACAAATTGCCCTCCACCATTCTTTACTCAGATAATAAAGCTAGATTCACTGTAAATACATGAAAGCAGTCAACAATATATATTACACCATAATATTATCATCATACAATGACAAATTAAACAATCAACAATACTAACATCATTAACAATCAAAAATCTCTATCTGTTGTCATGGCAATCGTCTTAAATCAAGAATACTTATAAGTCAGTCAATACCAATAAACAAGATATATAAAATATGCAAAGGTGTGTGCATGTATTAAGTTATGAGTTGGTTATATACAGACGATTTGCAAAAAGCTTATGCAAAATAATAGTCAAGAAATTACATTTTTTAATCGGAAAGAAAGAAGTTATTAATTAATTTGCTTTAATGTAGCAATATTTTAATAATAACGTTATTAAACTGGAATAATTTTGAAAAAAAAAAATTTAACAAAGAAATGATAATAATTTAAATAAGAATATTTTATGAGCGATGGATTTTTTTTCCTCCCAGCACTCATAAAAATATGCTGATAATTATATTCTTTGAAAAATGCATAAATAATTATAAAATTTAAAATTTATAATAATAAATAAGAAAAAATATTTTTAAAACTTAATTAAAAATAATTTCCATTAATTGAAGAAAAGATTCAAGCTCAGGATAGATTTAGAAAACATGTTTCAATTAAAGTATTAATTAATTATGATATTAAATGAAAAACAAGAGATTTGGGGTGGGGATAGGAAGTTGTTTATTGATTTGTATTCTATGTTACTTTTAACATAAACTTTATTGTTAACGTATGTGGTTACATTGTTTATATTTGGTGTATAGTATCCATTACATATATCCATATTATACTCTAGTTTGTAATGAAGAAGTTAATATTGCATATCTATATATACACATATATATATGTTACTAATATCACATTATATATATATTATTTATATCACATTCAAAGAGAATTACATATATGTAGAGGAGAATTAATTAGGATATGAGCAATACTGTTAAATTTAGACTAGCTTTATGGGTTAGTGTTTGATTGGGTGTCTGATTAATTATATATTAATTTTTAAAATGAAAAAAACTATACTACTAATGAAAGTATTGGATAATAAAGCAAAGATACATATCCTACTTTTTAATAACCAGTTGTTACAGTGGAGTAGGTAAGATTATTAAGCTCCAAGTGGCTACATATATATTATACACACACATCTGGTGTTGCGGGAGTTTGTTCACGAATTTTTATTATATTTATTTTGTTGTAAAAATGTGATTGTAGTTTTTTAGAGGTGAGGTTTAAGCAGAAATGGTATCTAAGGAATCAAAGAGTAAATAGAATAAAAATAGTTGCTCTAATACTTGGGAAAAGTCCTCTCTCTATGCCGTTGATGTGCATTGTGGGTGAAGCTGATTGGGATTTAGAGATATGTGCAATGAGAGTTTGATATATTTGAAGCGATGGGCATTTAAAGAGAAAATGTTGGATAGTTTCTTTCTCATTGTGGCAGAATGAGCATGTTGAGTCTATATTGGCAGATGACATTTATTTAGCTAAGAAGCTATAGGTTGATAATGCTTCCAAATTAATCTTGATAAGGAAATCAAAGATATTTGAGCTCCAAGTTTCAGAATTTAAATCTTTGGATAATCTCTTTGTTTGTGCAATGAAAAGGAGGTTGGAATGTTAATAAATGGTCAGTTTTGTAGTCAAGGTTATAAACTTTCAAGGAACTAATTTTTGTTGATAGAATATGGTGCTTGAGAATGGAGTATGTGGTAAGGATTTTTTGAAAAAGCTATTTTTAACTGGAGATGGTGTGTCTGCTGGGGAGATGCAAATAAATTTTTGAGGGTTAGGGAAAAAGATGAAAAATGTAACTTACATTTACTGTTCTTTAGAGGTAGACTATAGTAATGGAGTAAGAGTTCAATGTTAGTGGCATGTTTTTGTGTGGTCCTAATACTTATCACCATACTTTTTCTCCCATATCAGTTTGATGCATAAGGAGTATTTTTTTTAAAAAAAGGTGGTATAATTGATGATTGTTTTGTAATATGCTGATTTAGGAAATTTTAGGATAATAATGAAAGTGATTTTGGCATGTAATTATAAGTAGGCTTTAGATAGGAATTGATTTTGGTTTCAGTGAATGTAAGTAGCATGACTTGAATTAAGGTTTTTCATGGCATTTGTAGATTTGTAAATGGGAAAACTTAAAAAGTTATGAGGAAGTGCTGTGAAAGTAAAAAGTATTATATTTCCCATTGAGATGTTCCATGAAGAAGATTTATTGAGATTGATATGGAGTTTGTATTGTTTTGTTTAGCCATCAAAAATTGTTAGGACAGAAAGGAATTTTCTTGAAGGAAGAAAGATTCTATATTAGTGTGAGAAAAGACATTAAAAATAGCAGAAAAAGTTAAAACTGGTTGCTAAACAAATCTATATCTCTTGGAATTGTGATCATTTGGTAAAGAAGTTTCAGCAAAAGGGGAGATAAAAAAAGTTAACTTATCAAATTGACATTTCTGTTGTTCTCCCAGATCACAATTTTCATAATTATTCAACAATTCAATAAATTGGACTTGATTTGTTAAAAATATAAATTTACAAATGAAAAATATCTTTAAAAAGCATCTTTGAACTTTGCAAATATTGAAAAAACACAAAGTGAATACATTATGAAAACATTTAATTTTTTTTTCATAGGGAAATGTAAATGAAAACTGGCCAAATTAGTCAAACCAGATAATTAACAAAATCTTTTTGTTGACTGAAATTTAATTTTGGTAGAGGGATGAATAAATTTGAACATATCATAAATCTATAAAAATCTATTTAAAGTTGTATTTATAAATCTATTTAATGCACATTGATTAAGTAAAGTAATATTTACTAGGCAATAATTACAACTTTAAATTATCGTAATAGATTTTTAACTATAAGATCTTTCCATTGACTCATTGTAAATCAAAAGATTTTGCAAGTACTAATGGGTAATATGAATTGTGGACTTAATCAGTGAAGTATTGAATAGCTTCACGCTCTCAGTTCTAACCGCTTCAGCTTCACCTATTTATATAGAAAGTAGGTTAAAGTAAAGAAGGCTTCCCATCTTTTCTTTCAAAGAGTAAGCTTGTGGTTAACAACTGTAGAGGTCCCTATCTTTGTATTTTCAAGTGCACATGCTTAAAGGTTTATTTTAATTTTATGATAATAGTCTTTTAAATTGGTTATAATCATCGTAATGAAATAGAGATGGAATTTTAAATTTTCAATCAATTAAAAGCAAAAACAAGAACTTCATTTTCTTGGATTTTGAATTTACAGTAGGTTGATGATTGTACTATATTTTCCCGATCAAAAGATGATTTACAGAGAGATTTTAGGGTTGTGAATGTAAAATATAAAGACTGGCTGTCAATTAATATTAAAAAACTCAAGTTCTTTATTAGACTTACTGTGGGTACCCAAAAGTAACAGGAATTTTATAATAAAAAATTGTTTGTTTATCTTTAAGATTTAATATCTTTCAAGGTATTGTCCATTTAATACAATACACTAGTTCAAATGTGTTTTTCACTTTTCGAAGAGGTCTGGAGACCCAAAATCAAGCCTTTTAGCAGATGCATCATTTTTAAGGTATTTTTTCATTTGGGAAAATAGAAATTAAATAAATATGACTATTGGATAAGTTGGGTGATGCTAAATTTGGTTAAAAATTGTTTCATATTCAAGACTTTGTGCATTGGGGTGAAGCTTGCACCTCTCATTTGGCCACCAAATGGGACATTTACACTTTACCACATCACACAAATGTTTCAGAACTTGTAAATAAAAGGGTTGACTATTATGAACTAATTCTGAGAGAAAACTGTCATTTACACTTTACCACATCACACAAATGTTTCAGAACTTGTAAATAAAAGGGCTGACTATTATGAACTAATTCTGAGAGAAAACTGTCATTTGTGTAAAAAAAAAGGCAGTATTGATTTGGCATTGGACCTCACCCCATGCTTTTTTAGAATATGGTGAATTTGACATCACTAAACCATCTGTAAACTTGTTTTTTTTTTTCAGAATAGCCTTCTTGTAATCTGTTTCAAGTATTATTTTCCCTGCTGTTTTCCCTAAAAGTAAACAGAATTTCACATTATTTCCCATTTTTCAGCCATTACAAAAATTGCTAAATGCATGAATACACTTTACAAATAAATGCGCTAAGTGGGTCCATGAATACACATGGTAACATCATTTAGCAGATTGATGCAGAAGAGTCCTTCAAGAGGTATATAGCAGTAGAAGCATGCATGAGAAGGCGCACTTACCAGAGAACAATTCTGGTTATTTTTGTGTTCCACCTTGTACCTTGGTAGTTTTATAAGTAGAAAGTCCAACACAGACTTCAATGTGCTATTGTTGTTTTAAACAAGTTAAAGTATAAAGAATTATATCACTGGGAAATAACTATTGCCACCATACTAGCTGTGTATGGAGTTGTTATTTTATCTAATTTGATATATGGATCAAAATAAGTGCTTCTATGTCCAAAAATAAAATATATAGATTGAGGATGTCCAGTGTCGCAAGTGACATTTGTATCAAAAGCTGTAGAGTTTTAATCCAAATAGTGGCATTTTATTAAAGTGATAAGCATAGTCTATTGAACTTCAGAATTTTTAAAAAAGTTTATTTAATATTTTGTTTGGAGTGTCGTTTTAAATGGAGTAAGGAACTGGGCAATTATTAAAGAGGGAGGGGAAATATCGCGGTTTTGAGATGCTGCTTTGAAGGACATTAGAAGGGATAAGTTGTAAAAATAGAGGTAGTAATATTGAAGAATTAATAAGTGTAAATGACACGATTATTTATTAATAAAATCTTATAATCAAAAAGCCGGATTAGGTTGGGTTTATATTTAGAAGTAATGAAATTAGGATAGATACGTCACAAGATCTGCAGACATAAATGTTAATCAGTAATATAGAGGGAGAGTTGCCCTGCCTTTTGACATGTAACTAACGACTATTTATTTATGTAAACATATATTGCAATTCATAATTTTTTAAAAAAAAAAAAGATTTGCTATAAACTATTTTTCTTTTTAATTGGTGTATAGGAACTATTTAAAAACATAAATTCGTGCCCACCACCGCATCCAATTTTTCCTCTAAACAAAAGATAGACATTATCTCACTTCATTTTAATAAATAGTTTAATCAATTCAGTCAATATGGATAGGGTATATATATATATTCTTGTTTATTTTAAACATTTCAGTAAAGAGTAATACCGCTGAAGTGTTCAAGATAAATCCATTAGTTTCTCTCATTTCCAATCTGTTCGTTCATAATTTCAATCACTAAGCCGTTCTAGTGCGTACCATTTACATAAATGGCATTATATTCTTTATCTGATTGGATATGATTCTTTGTTAACATCTAAAGGGCCCCCGGTGCTCTTAATATCTTAATCATATCCATGACTTACTCCATATTTTTATTGAAGATCGGCTAATGTTGCGCATTATTCTCGTTGTCAAAATCTGATTGTTCGCTAAAGTGACATAAGCAGAGGTATAATAATAACGAAGATATTCGGAGAATAGAATTAGTTAACCCTTCTATTGCTGGGTTGGAAATGCAATCAAGGGGAGAAAATACTGAAATATATATATATTGATTGATGGTCGTTAAAGAAAAAGAAATCAAACGCAATATAATACAGTATTTGTTTTCTTTAGAAATAAATTGATCTATAGTTAACTATAGTATTGAATAAAAGAATTCGTTTTCCTTTCAAAATAAAATAATGTATAAAAACGCTGTACGGAAGACAAAATACGTTAAACATCATTTCATCATCGCAACCACTATCACATGATTCTTGAGTTAGCAAATCTGGGGGGGGGGGTTTAAAGATCTTATACGGTATTCAATTGCTCTTCCTAGTTGACTTCGGTGGTGGAATGACAGATTCTACTCTAAAGCTTTACGGTAGATTACTGAGAAGACTAAAGGGGGGGGGGGTCAATTTGGGCAATCGAATGAAAGTATAATAGAACAGCCTGCCACATGATCGCCCAAATAACAAACTGTAGATTATTTTTGTTGTTATTCACTTTAATGCACCCCCCTCCCATTACTGTGACAAAATTGTTGCAGTTGTATATACATACACGCGCATGCATATGTTTACTGCTGTAAAAGACAATGAAATATTGCAGTCAATCAAGGACATGTGCTTCCATAATTTATGTATATCCCTCCAGGTAAATATTAGTAAAAAAATGTAATTAGTATGAACTAACGATATTTAATTAAGATATGACATAGTTTGGTATGGTTTGGCACAGTGGCAGAATGGTGGGCTTTGGATCTTCAGGTCCATTATCATACTCTGGATTTGTCGCTTCCTCTACTCATACTTCATATGAACTCCCAAGCAATAACAGTCATACCTTGTTAGACCGAATGGTAGTAGCTCATCTAGCAAAACTTAATATTTCCTAATGTTTACCATAGATGCTAAACTCTCATTACAGTAGCGCCACTCAGTGCAAGCCAAAGTAATCAATGGATGCAATAAGGTTTGTGCATAAAATCCCTACCTTGTGGCTTTCATTGGTGAGGAGGTTTGGATCTGAGAGTACTGCACTTAGATTTTCTTGCATCAAAACAGGCAAAACTCTCCATACAGTAGTGCCACTCAGTGCCAACCAGAGTAATCAATGGATGCCAGAAGGCTTGTGCATAAAATCCCTATCTAGTTCCTACTCATCCAATATCCTCAGACTAGTTTTTGGCTTGTGGCCTTCGTCAGTGAGGAGTTTTGGATCTGAGAGCACTGCACCTAGATCTTAGGATCTAATGCAACCCTCCAGCAGCCACCTTTTATCTCTACTTAACTACAAAACTATGAGAATAAAATTGAAAACACAATAATATTTTCAATCTAAGCCCAATAGCTTATATAGTTATATGGGTCTGAACCCAGTTCCATACCCATACATTTTGGTGTCTTTGGCTTTTTAACAACCATAGCCACCACTATCCTATTAGGCAGGATTAGTGTTAAACCACTAAACATCACATGATCAATATTTCATATGCTAGCTCATTACTGTTATTAAGACAGGCAAAACTCTCCATACAGTAGTCTGGGAATACTGGATGAGTAGGAACTAGATCTAGGGATTTTATGCACAAGCCTTCTGGCATCCATTGATTTCTCTGGTTGGCACTGAGTGGCACTACTGTGTGGAGAGTTTTGCCTGTTTTAATAACAGTAATGTGCTAGCATAAGAAATAGTGATCATGTGATGTTTAGTGGTTTATCTTCTTGCATCCATTGATTACTCTGGCTTGCACTGAGTGGCGCTACTGTATGGAGAGTTTAGCCTCTGTGCAAACAGCTTGTGTAAGCATAAAAAATGGTGATCATGTGATGTTTAGTACTATGAATAGTAACCATTGCTTGGTTATAATATCCATTGCATAGTTAATAATTCTTCTTTATTAGTGCATAATAAACTTAATAAAATCCACATATTTTCATAGGAATTTAATAAATATGCAGGATTTATTAGTTAATGGTATGCACAATCACATGTCCTGTCCATATCTGATGTTTGAATCCAAATGAAGTATATAACTTTTTAGGTTCTGAGCAAGTTTGATATTTTTCAGACAATTGGCCCATAGCCATCCATTAATTGGTTAGGCAAGTGGGCAACCAGCTATTTTTAGTTAGAAGATAAAACTAAAGAAAACAACTTCAAATTCTCACCTGGTTAATAAGTGGTCTTATTTTTCATTGTTTTTCTATAGAGGGTGCTGCGAAAATCTTTACTTTGCAGTTATAATAGGTCCACTTTTTTTTTTTATAGCTAATATAATAATGCCTGCGTTTGAAAATGATCATGGTTGTACAACTTACATATACAAAATCACTCATAATCATGCACACACCCAACAACATCATTAATAAACATTTATAAATTGATTATGGATGTTTTAATTTAAAAACAAAACAAAATATAGGAAGACAACAAATACAAAGAACTTGGATAATCGGACACTATAATTTAAAAATAAATACATACAAAGTGTCAAGAGAAAAGCTTTATTTAATCATAATACCATGGTCTGCTTAGCACGCTTTCAAAAAACTTGCTACATTTATGTCTAGTCAGAAGTCGAAAATATGCTAAGCAGACCATGCTATTATAATTAAATAAAACTTTTCTTTAGATACTTTGTATGTATTTATTTATTTTTCATATGTCAAATGCGTTGACCGGGAAGCGAACCCGGATCAGCTGCTTGCAAGGCAGCTATGCTAACCACTAGGCCACCAACGCTTGACGTTGTATTTATTTTTTGAAGATAAAAAATACAAAAATAAAAATTAAAACATGAGATAGAGAAAAGAAATGCAGTTGCTCATAAACAATCTTGTTGCAATTAGTACAGAGCTGTCACGTAATATGAAAGATTCAAGTTAATCTGAGTGACTGAAAATAGTAAGGTAGAAAAGAAATTAAAAATATATATAGAATGAGAGAATGATGATTTCTGTGTAACAAGTGTCTAGCCAGTGAAATGTAAAGCAATATCTACTAAATAACTATACCCCCATCACCAATTATAATTCAGGAGTTGTAGGAAGAAATATTATCAATATAAGTTTTATATAGTTTATCAAATACTATTTTAGATTGTGAAATATATTCTATATAAATATTTTTTTATGCGCATACACATTATCTATATATATTCTAATATTGTCATGGATAAATGATAAATTCATAGTATTATTTTCAGCTTCAGTATAATAAAAATATAATAGGTAAATAGCTGACACTTCGTACAATAACAAGTGCTTTCCTCAGAGTTTCTTTTTTCTCAAAAAATAAGGATTTATATGGCAAGATTTAAAATCATTATTTTTTTCTTTTGTTATTTTCTCCTCATTCTCAGATTCTATTGGTTGAGAAGTTTAAAAAAATATTTTATCCTTCAATAGCTTTTTCCAAATATTGTTAATTTTCTTTAATTCACACTTTTCATTTATGCTCTTAGACTTTTAAAAAAACTCTATAGCTTCCCTTACCAGTATCTGGACATATTGTTCATTTTTTCTCAAAATATGGATCTTATTAACATTGATGTCATGATTAGATAATTTAATGTGTGAATAAATAACTGATGAATTGGATTTTTCTCTAACTGCCAAAATGTGTTCTACCTTTCTTATGTTTATTCTACAATTTGTCTGTCCAATGTATGAACATAAACAAACTATATATATAGTAAATTAAGTTTGATATCTTTATTCTTTCCAAAATATATGTAATATTCAAATATATATATATATTAAATACAGTAATATTCAGATAAATTTAACCTATTTTATTACAAGTACTTTCGACTATATTCCTTCATCTATATTCATCATCAACTATATTTATCATCTGTTATATTTGATCATAATAAAACTTGTAAATACAGATTTAAATTTGATTATAGAAACATAAAAATTATACAAATTGAACATTCCTGTAATAAACCTAAAATAAAAGAGGCTATATTAATTTCAAGAAATCGTCAAATGTTAGTGAATCGTCAATCATCAAACATTAAAATAACAGAATTGTGGGAAAACTTAATTGAATTATGGGAGTTATGAAATGATGTCTCATTTTAATTATTCAACAATATATAGTTGACAAAGACTACAAAGAATATAGTACTTCTAATAAAATCAAGTTAAATTTATATGAATATTACTATATTTAATATATATATATATTTGAATATCACACACACACACACACACACATATATATATATAAGTAATCTTATAAGTGAATATTTATAAATACAGTAATTAGATATATGTAAAGTATAACTTTAAAACTTTTATCCACTTAGGAGTGTTTTCGATTATTCTCATAGTGTTTGTCAACTAACACTTTGAAAGGCTAATCTTCCCACAATTCCATGATCTTAACGTTTGCTGCCTGACTATTAATTAACTCTTGTTTGTATTTGTATTAGCCTTTCAAAGTGTTAGTTGACAAAAACTATGAGGAAAGGAAAATAAAGGAAGCTATGCTAATATACAAATACAAACAAGACTTAATTAACAGACAGGCAGCAAACGTTAAGATCATGGAATTGTGGGAAGGTTAGCCTTTCAAAGTGTTAGTTGACAAAGACTATGAGGATAGTTGAAAGTGCTTCTAAGTGGATAAAAAAATTTTAAAGATATACTTTACATATATCTAATTACTGTACTTATAAAATTCAATTATAAGATTACTTAATTGATTTGAAGAAATATAGACATCAAATATATATAATAAATTAGCAAAATGTTTTTAACGTTTGCAACTGAAAAAATTTTGTTTTCTTTGTATGAATTAGTTTTTTAGACACAGCTGAGATTGCTTTCAGTGTGGTACCCCAGAATCATAGCTCTCACTGATTGGCTAATATGCTGCCCTATTAATTGAGGTAACTATTTAAATTAGAATTTACATGTTCCATTTGGTTGAAAGTTGAATACTGTTTATGTAAATACAATTATTAGCAATACAGCATTTTTAAATATATAAAATTAGATGAAAGGAAATTAACATTTACACATGCACTATAAATAGACTAGCTATGCTTTTAAAAGATTTATTGACTGAAAAGTGCTGCACATGTGTGAGGGTTAGTTTCCACTATATAACTCATATATTTAAAAATGGTGTATTATTTATAATTACATCTATATGAACTAATGTGGCTCATTATTACAGATAGTTAAAAATGAGAAGCTTTCTCTTTTCTTGAATATTTATTACAAATGATATATAATATTTACTAAGGCTGTAAACCTTAAGAATATGCACATGAAAATGTGAAGGTAGGGACCTCTACAGGTCTTAACCACAAGCTTATGATTTGGAAGAAAAGATGGAAACCCTTCTTTACAGCCTTAGTAAATATTACTTACGTATTCAATGTGCATTTAAATATATTTATAAATACAAATGATATGCTAATTTAAAAATTTTGCTCTAAATAAAATCATTCTAATTTGAGCATAGTCAATGAATAGTGGTTTATTTAAGGATAAGCGTTAAGTAGGAATCACCACTTAGTTTTATATATATAAATATTATAAATAAAACTGTTAGAAAGCTATTTTACTTGTAGTTTTACAGTTGTTTTTTGTTTACATACTTGTGTAAACACATACAGCAGGTATTATTACAAATAATTACATTCCTATATTGGTACTATTTTTAATATGTTATACCAGAATGTAAAGTGATTATATGATGTTAAAATGAAATAAAAATAAAGTTACTAATAATACATTGTGGACAATCTTTATATATATATATATTTGGTGTCAACAAAAATGAAGAAATTATATGGAAAAGGCTATAATATAAGTTATCATTCCTCAGATACATTAAAAACAACAAAACTAAAATTGATCTCTGAGAATGTTCACACACTGATTATGTAATTCAATGTCAAGAGCCAAATTCCTCTTATGCCTTCTACCATGAATAATTAATTGGATGATTTTATTGCTCAGAAGTTCATAAATTTGAACACCAGAAATGTCAGATTTTTCCCTTAAATCATACAGGGTATTACAGTGAATCAAAAATAGACACTAACATAAGATTAAAACAGCGTATATATATATATATATATAACCATTAGAAAACAGTCAACACTTACACAATCCCAATATAGATAAGTCATTAATTTCAAACTGTTGTCAAGGCAATCTCATTTTAACAGTTGCCTTGACAACAGTTTGAGATTATTGATTGGTATCTATATTGGGAGTGTCTAAATGTTGATTGGTTTCTAATGGTTACTTATAAATCCATTTATCCTTGAACATTATAACTCTTATTATATATATATATATATATAATGCTAAATACAATTGTATATATATATATATATATAATGCTAAATACAATTGTTTTTAATTGCTGTTACAATAAATAATACTCATAGTCCTTCATTATTTGATAATATAATAATATAACAATCCTTTAAATGCTAATTATAAAATTTAAAATAAGAAGAAATTTCTTTACATTGCTAAATAAAAAATCAACCCATTTAATAAATATCTTGCAATAAATAATTAGATTGATTAAAATTCAAACTTTCTATCTTAAGTATTCATGACAACCTTCTTTATGTATAAAAAGAACTAATAAGAATGTGAAAACACTTTATTTTTATAGTATTGCCAAATATTGAAATGGAAGTATGGTATTATTCACTATTACAGCATTTTCTATTTAAACATTTTCAACCGCACATGCTTTAGGTTTATTGCCTTAGTAAATATTACTTATGTAATCAATGTGTGTTAAATAAATTTATAATTACAACTTTAAATTATCGTAATAGATTTTTAACTATAAGATCTTTCCATTGACTCATTGTAAATCGAAAGATTTCACGAGTACTAATGTATAATAGAAATTGCGGACTTAATCAGTGAAGTATTGAATAGCTTCACGCTCTCAGACCTAACCGCTTCAGCTTCACCTATTTATATAGAAAGTAGGTTGAAGTAAAGAAGGTGTTCCCCTCTTTTCTTCCAATGCATAAGCTTGTGGTTAAGACCTGTAGAGGTCCCTACCTTCGCATTTTCAACTGCACATGCTTTAGGTTTATTGTCTTAGTAAATATTATTTAAACAACTATAAATGTCATGTGAAAGGAAATTACTTATCACACATGGTATTAAATTGATATTAAATTGAAATGTACTTACCCATTAATAAGTGTTTTAAAAGTGTAAGCATTCTACTTATGCTTAGAGTTTCTGCATTAAATAAACCAACCCATCTTGACCTTGCTTAAATCAGGGCTTGATCTTCCCCATGATATATAAACTAAACAGGTGCAAGTAAATTGTCAATTTGAAAATCAGGTTCATAACAAGATCAAGATCTGATTTAAGCATGGTTAATAATGTTTAGTTTATTTAAGAAATGGTCTCTAAGCATAAGTGAATCACTTATGCTTTTAAAACCCTTATTGATGAGAGACTGAATGCCACTTTATTATCAATTTAATAGTGCATTCATGATGAGTAATTTCCTTCCACAAATTTGCATATCTTAATATAAACTGAGCAGTGATTGTATAGATGTGTGGGAGATTATGATCTGGCTCAAGCGATGAATGCTGGTTCTGCATGAAATATGCCTATTGGATATCATGTATCTTTTCGACATGTGTGTGGTCAGGTGGACCAGTTGCTTGAGATAGAGTGGAGGATGAATAGACTGAAAAAATCCTGAGTTCAAATTCCTCTATTTATATATATAAGAAATATTAAGTATAAGAAAATTAAACAAAGCAAAACTTTCCATACAGTATTGCCACCCTGTGCCAACCAGAGTAATCAATGAATGCCAGAAGGCTTGTGCATAAAATCCCTATCTAATGCCTACTCATCCAATATCCCCAGACTAGTTTCGGGCTTATGGCCCTCGTCAGTGAGAAGCTTTGGATCTGAGAGCACTGCACCTAGATCTTAGGATCTAATGTAACCTTCCAGCACCCACCTTTTATCTCTACTTAACTACAAAACCATGAGAATGAAATTGAAAACACAAAAATATTTTCAATCTAAGCTCAATAGTTTATATAGTCATATAGGTCTGAACTCAGTTCAGCACCCTTACATTTTGGTGTCTTTGGCTCTTTAACAACCATAGCCACCACTATCCTATTATGCAGGATTGGTGTTAAACCATTAAGCATCACATGATCACTATCTTATACTAGCACATAATTGTTTATAAACAAATCAAAACTCTCCATACAGTATTGCCACCCTGTGCCAAACAGACACCAAAATATATGGGTGCTGAACTGAGTTCAGATGCATATGACTATATAAGCTATTGAGCTTAGATTTAAAATATTTTTGTGTTTTCCAATTTCATTCTCATAGTTTTGTAGTTAAGTAGAGATAAAAGATTGGTGCCGGAGCATTGCATTAGATCTTAAGATCTAGGTGCAGTGCTCTCAGATCCAAAGCTTCTCACTGACGATGGCCATATGCCAGAAACTAGTCTGGGGATATTGGATGAGTAGGCATGGGATAGGGCTTTTATGCACAAGCCTTCTGGCATTCACTGATTACTCTGGTTGGCACAGGGTGGCACTACTGTATGGAGAGTTTTGCTTTGTTTATAAACAATTATGTTAGTATAAGATAGTGATCATACTGCCTTATATATATATATTGACATTATGATTTATTGCATTACACATAGATTGTTTAAATGTTTATTACAAAGTTTAAAATAAGAAGGAATTTCTTTATTTTGTTAATAAACTAAAGATCAGCTTTTCAAGCTAATGCACATGTGCTTTACGAATCTTAATAATAAATGAATACTTTCACTTCCAACACAAGATAAAGTCTTTGTGAAAGAATAGAATGAATCCACCTATTCTTTCAATCCAAACGCTTAAGTATGGGCAAATCATTCTATTCTTTCACAAAGACTTTATCTTGTGTTGGAAGTGAAAGTATTCATTTATTATTAAAATTCATAAAGGCCATGTGCATTAGTTTGAAAAAACTGATCTTTAGTTTATTCCAATTCATAAACATTGCACTATATAAAATAAACATCTCATTTACTTTGTTAAATAAAAAACTCAGTCAATTTAATAAATATCTTACAATAAATAATTAGATTGATTATTATTCAAACTCTCTGCCTTAAGTATTTAAGACAATCTTCTTTATATGCAAAGAGAACTACTAGAAATGTGGAATAACTTTTTTATAATATTGTCATTCTATAACAGTATATGTGATTTACTGTCTTACATAGATATAATAAAGCTAAAATAGATCTTATAGTATAATTAATAGTTTTAGAACATGAACAAATATTTTTTTTACATACTTTTAATCTTAAACATATATAGAGATGGTTTGCACTGAACATAGTAACAGGAAATATAAAATTAAAAAGGCTTTTCTTATTGTGAGACTCAGTGATAAACAGAAAATCTAACAATGTTCCACAGAGTGCATTGTAAAACTCCAGCACTTAAATGCACATTTCATATTTCTATTAGTTGTGCAAGGCACTCTTAGGATAGTGTACCCAAACTGAAAATGTTTTAATGTTGCATTTAACATTTTCAGTGTTTTATCTGAATATATGATGTCAAAAGTACATTAATTTATTATGAGAATGGAAATGTACTTCAAATTAAAAAGAAAACAATGTTAGAATTCTATGGCAGTGATAAGAATAACTGAAAACTAATTGATCTTCATTTCATAAGCATGTAAGAAAAAATATTTGATTTTTCAAGTCTTATCTTTTCTCTGTAATCTCTGAGGATGCATGGGGTTGGCTTTAACTCAATCTCAAACTTTTAATTTTTATGCTATTTTGCAGATTTTATGGTTATTTTATCAAGAAAAATGTACTGTATGATAATGCCCTCTTCATATTTATTTTACAACTACAAAATCAATAATATTAAATTTAAAGTTATAACAATGAGATAAGGCCTGCCTTCCAAGGCACTGATTGTTTGTTTCTCATTCTCTACAAAAGTGAGCACTTGTCAATAATTTTGACAGGTCTAAGTTCTTTGTTTTCATTTTCAAGATGAAAATTTATATTTTAGAATATTTTTTTTACATATTTATTATTATTTTTATAAAATATGTGTGAAAATATAATTATTTTAGAAGAATAGTTCAGATTTTAGTAAAAATTATTTACTTTTACATGAAAGTAAACTGAGAAAGAAATTAATGATGTAGGCTGCATTTTGTAATAGGTTAAGAAATGTACATTTTTTATCTGTTAAAAATGATTTAAAAAAAAGAAATGTACATTTTATGAATAGATTATTTTTATTAATTATAAATAAAAATTTATTTTTGGAAAAACTTTCATTTACTTTAATAATCTGACAAATTATTAATTTGCTTTTCAAAACTAAACTAAAACGAGTATAATTTTAAAAGACAAATATATTTCGATTGCTGATTCTGTAATTGACTAATCAAAAGTTTACAGTTTTAATTCACTCAGCCAATATGGATTTTGAAACATTAAAAGGTTAAAAAGAGTCAATTTGTTGGTGTAACTTTGGCTAGATCATTGGCATACAAAACTTCAGAAGTGTATAATGTTTCAAAATTGAATTCTCAAAGAAGATATTATATACTCATTAAAGACACAAAAATGGTGAAAAAAATCAAACTCTGATGGAATTAAATGTGGTCAGTATGAGAGGAGTCCATGACCATTATGAAAGATTACATCTAAACACCAAATGGCAATACAACACTTACTACAAAATGAATACATAATCTTTTATGATAATTATGCTTCTGTTTACATATTCAATTATAGATTAAATCAATAAATAAATGATTTATTACTCAGGAAAATTTAAGCACCAGAAATGATGGGTTGTAACTCCAACCCATAATTCTATTACTTCGCTAAACACACATGGTGAATATGAGTTAAAAGAAAATGAGGATGATTATATCCCATGACTTGCCCAAATATCTGATTTAAACATCACTGTCTTTTATAAGACAGACAATAAGTTAAGTTGATATACCAGCATCTCTCAAGATCTCAAGTCTTTTTAATCAGAAGCTTAATATCTCATAATCTGTCCAAATGTTACATAAATTTATTCCATGTAAAACACAACTCTATCCACTTTTAACAGATATTCCAGGTGTTTTTTCCGAACTGTATATATATGTATACTGAGACAGTTATGTGTCTCATGACATACAACAACATAGTAGTGTATGTGCATGTATATATAAATATGAAAGGAAAAGGAGAAATAAACACAAAATAATTTTTATGTAGATATTTTATATGTTATAATGAAATAACATATAAGAGTTACATAATAATTTTGAACTTAAAATATTATAAATTAAACATGTAAAAAGATCTACTTAATGTTTTACTCTGATTTTGATAATTAAAACAAGCATGTTTTTATGTTACAATAGATATACTGGTAATTATAAAATTTCATTATCTATTTTAATTAGATTAAGAAATTTTTTAAATTAAAGTTTATATAACATATTTTAATCAAAATCCTACAAAGATGTTAAAAGTATTAAGAAATATTTTAAAATAAAAATTTGGTATTTAATTAAGATGAATTAAAAAAGATACATTTACTTTTTTAATCATGATAAAGAAAACTTACTTTTAATTACTGTGTTTTTTAACATTCCATGATACAGTATAAAAAGGCAAATTTGAATCATTCATTATGCTTATAACAGTTTTACAGAAATATGATAATGAAGTTATAACAGAAGGCAAGAGACAGTGTATCCAGCTGCTGCTACTAGTGCTATGACATTAGAGTTTGAATTTACATGAAAGCAATGCTCAGCTTATATGTGGTTTATAGTCTGTGTATATATGTGTATTAGACAGCATGCCTGAAGTCTATCAAATTATAGAGACTAAATAGAACTGACTAAATGTCAACAGTTATCCAATTTATACTTTTCCTAAATATGTCAAGGAGCTAGTGTACTGCTTTAGAATGGACCAGTTTACCAAGATATTCCAGCAGCTTGCTGAAGGATTACCTTGCTATGATTTTATGCATATGCTGCTTTATCTATATGCAAAGAAGCACAGACAAAGGTACTGTGTCATGTATACAAAATAATACCAATATTAGCTGGTTTTAAAGATAAATAATTTTTGACTAAATGATTCAACTAAAACAATGAAAGAAAATAGTAAATGACTGTTTCCAGTTTTATTTATTAAAATGTCAATTCAGAAACTTTCTATATTGGAGATAAAAAACAAAAGAACTTTTTAGCAATTTTTTTTAAAGACATTTATAATTAAAAGTAAATTGAAAGAGAAAAAAAGAAAGGGAAACCTTTGTGTAGGATTTTTTTTTCAAAAAGGGAAAACTTTCTTACTCTTTTAAAATAAGTATGATAAAAGTAATTACAATTACTAATAGAACTATTTTATTTAATAAGTTTATTTATTAACTAATGAAATATTATTAGGATACAATGCCAGTATGTACACACAAATTTGAATAGGGACCCATATATATTAAAATCAGTCATCAAACACATATATGTTAAAATTAATTATGTATTATAAAAATTAAATTTTATTATTGGTTTATAACAATTTAAAGATATTAATTTATCTGAGTGCACATATATAGGTTGTTTTATGTAAACCTATTGAGCTGTATGTAAACTACAATGTGATAGCATATTTTTTTGTATTATTCTAATCAAAATCAGAATTATGTAGTCATATTTATAGAGTAACCTAAAGACGGTTCATTTCATTTTATTATTTCTAATTAATAAATTTATATTTCAATAAGTTATTCAAGTGAATTCATTTAATCATAAAGTAGGTTTAAAATATTATATGTTGGTATTGTCTCTTGCCCACAGTAACAATTAGAGCTCTTGCTCATTGGACTGGGTTCATGCATAATGGTCAATTATGGTTGGCACAAAGGGATTTCCTTTAAAGTCCATGCACTATATTTTATTTAGTTTTTATTATTAGAAATTAAGTTATAGTTGGCCAGTACATTAATGGTACTAAGTGGCCAGAGGATTGATGATGATCAGCATGTTTTAATATCTCAGCATTATTTTTTCTTGGTTGTATTCTTATGGATTAGCACTTAAGTTTTTGCATCCAAATTATTGTTTATATAATCTGCCCCAAGTTTGGCAAGGGCTAAATAGTAGACCACTTCCAAATCCAGTCACATGGTTGACTGTTGATTTAATTTTTTTTACTACTTTTGATGATGAATGATTATTATTCATCTGTAATGCTGGTGAACTTATAGTTATAATTTGTTCTTACTGATCTCTTATGCTCGTTACATTCATTGTATATTTAAATTTGATTCATTAACTGAGGTTGTTGATGACGAGTGTCATTATCCCAGATTAACCCCTGAGTTTGTACCATTACAATATTTACAATGTAAACAAACTATATCATGCTTTTAATTGAGCAAATTAAATACTGAAATATGAATTTTTTTAAATGTTGGTTTATGACGTTTTATGTACATAAGGAAAATTCTAAAATATACATCATTTATGAATTAAATTATAAAGACATCGCAATTCTCAAAAATACATAAGAAATAAAAAATTTCTGGCATGCTTTAGTGCAATGTAAGTATCAAGCTCTGAAATGTAACATCCTCAGATTGATTCCAATTCACACACTTCTGAAACTCAAACTTTTTATGATATCCTCATAAAAAACAGGTTGATTATTCATTCAATAATAAATTTGAATAGAAAAAAAAAATTTTATGAAAATTTTATAGTGAAAATATTTCAATTCTATCTAATATGTATATAAACTGCATGATAACAACCTAAGTTTATCAACACCCAGAATCTTCAATCCATTGTCAAAGCAACTTCTATAAATAAAAGGTGGTTTCCTTTTATTCATAGGTATTGCCGTGACAACAGATTGAAGATTAATATTGAAAAGCTTGGACCATTATCATGTGGTTTACATTTGTTGAACTATTTAATTTTATGCAAAATCAAGATAAAAATAAAAAATAAAATATAACTGAATATAAGTTGACAGTTTTTAAATCCATCTTCTCTTTTTAACAAACTAAATAAGGAATGCCTGTTATTCGTCTCCCCATCACTAGTTTGCCAACCTATTTTTCTCCATCTTTAACACTAATTAAATATTTTATTTTTTTCCAGAATAATCATACATACAATTTGAAGTAAAAACATTACTTTATGGTTACAATAAAGTATCTATTTTAAATACTTCCCCAAACCCCATGCTTTTGTCATCATCATCTCTAGCAAGTGATGAGAAGGACTGGAGAGAAGACTACCCACATGGCTAGTCATCTGTTGTTGGTAAGACCTTACAACTAAGAATTTATAAAAATTAATTAATGTACTGATAAACACTGGATGAACTGCAGAGTTTAATGGGGCAATAATGTGGCAAACCCTAGGGTTCAAAGTCCATAAACTGTAACTCATTCTGTCAATTGCAGTTTTTGAACTTTTGTTAAATCTTTATCAAATGCTGTCCTATCCAAATATCCCTAGAATACTTTTTAGCTTATGGCTTTCATCAATGAGGAGCTTTTTGGATATTTTTGAACAAATGCATTTGAATCTTTTGGATCGAAAGTATCTTTCTTCCAGCAGCCATTTTTTACTTCCTGTTATATTATCAAGCTTTTAGCCAAATTGAAAAACTTCAACTTTTTTCACTACAAGCCTATTTTCTTGCATAGTTATATGAATCTGAAAAAGATTCAGTTTTTAAATATTCTTAGTTTTTTTGTAACCTTTGTCACCTTTACTTTTTGTCCAAAATTGGTATAAAATCCATAATATATCACATGGCCAACAAAACATCACATAACTTTAGCTTATACATATTGCTATTCGTTAGCAAATTCTTTTATTGTCCTCACTCTTTTGCTAGCTAGTCTAAACTTGAAAAGAATTTGCTAATAAATAGCAATATGTATAAAGTGTAGTGACTTGATGTATTATTAGTCATGTGATGTGTTATTGTTTTTGTACCAATTCTGACCAAAGAATAAAGATGACAAAGGTAATGAAAATAATAAGACTACCATAATATAAAGAAATTGAACTGATTTCAGGTCTATATAACTATGTAAGTAAATAGTCTTGGATTAAAGAAATTAAAAAGTTTACAAATTTGGGCTGGTACCTTGATAATATAACAAAATTAAAAATGGCTGCTGGTGGAAAAGTATGTAAAATCCAAAAGATTCAAATGCACTATTCAAAAATTCCAAAAAGCTTTTCACTACTGTAGGCTATAAGTTTGATTTCAGACCGTAAGTATAACAGCTTATAAAAGTGAATTTCTGGAAATATACACTTACAACTTGAGTTACAAAATTGTATTGAACCTATGAACCCTATAGGTAATATCCTCACATTGATGATAGAAAGCAGCCTAATCTTAGTAGATTAAGTTCCATAGTGGTAGTGAGAGCAGTTCATGTAGGAGTGGATGATTCTAGTATAAAACTCTAGTGTTCCAAACAGGGGGTTGAAGCATTGATTTCTCAGTACTCAAAAAAAAAATGTCATAAAACCCACTGTAAGACCTCATAAATGCCATACTGATTAGGAATATACTTTATAAAGCAAATCATATTTTTTAAAAAAAAATATGCCATGATATTATCATGCGTAATATTATCATGCATTTTAATTATACACAAGATTACAAAATAATAATGAATAATCATTTATAAACAAGAATGATTATTTTACTCTAAAAGAAAAAGAAAGAGGAAAAGATGGAATGAGAAAGAGAGAGAGAGAGGGGTGGGATGGGGAGGAGAGGGGGGAATGGAAAGAGAGAGGGAGGGAAAGAGATGGAAGGAGGGTGAGGGAGGGGAGAGAATGAGAGAGAGCATCCAAGAGAGAACTATTCTAGAAATGAGTTTTGCAATAATTATACAAACTAATCTGTGAAACGCAAATACCTTCACGAATATTTTATGATGTTGACATTTAGTTTCCTCACCAGAAAACTTTTCTTTCTGTCTGAACTACTTCAATATATACTCCAATATATTCTAATCTCTGCCACATTTTCCCAATGATAACAATTGGTAATCACTTCTTTAGAATATCTTTGAGATAATCTATATAATATAGAGGGAGTCTATCTTTCCCCCAAAATCCATGTTCAAGTTCACCCTAAAATATCCTTTTTAGGAAGTCTAGCTTTGTTCCTTCATTTTGCATATCCAATCCAATGAAGGTTTAATTTTATAAGAGTGAACTCTATACTCATATCTTTTATGATGAACATATTCATTGTTTTTATAATCTTGCCATTGTACTTATATTCACTCACTGTAATTGTGTATTGGATTAGTCAACCTATATATATATATATAAACTGAAATTACTCATAGACTAGGCAATATTTTTATTTATTACAAAAAAAAAAAGGAATAATATCTGCTATATAAATTGTTGTAAATCGGTGATTTAATGTGAACCCTTGAATAAAGTTAATTATAATATCATATATACCATTTGCAATTATTAAATTTTTATTTGCATTTATTTATTATTTATAGTAAATAAAATCACTACAGACTTTCAAAAATGCGACTATAGACTAGTGAGATCTTTGTAAGTCGCTAGACCTGATTTTGAATTTAGAGGCAGATCTCTCTTCCTGTTTTTTTTTCCTATCGATTATCCAGTTCCACAAGTACAAATAATAGAAGTTCATCTCATGTTTACATGACAAGGTAAAAAGTAAGAGGAGCTAAATTTGCTCTTAATTCCTCTTTATTGACTACTATCTCATTCTTCTGTGCATGAGTGGAGAGTTATTAAAACAAGCTAATCCATTATTTTTCTGTAACTTAATCTGAGGATTTAATCAGAAAAAGAATTTCACAGATTTTAAATTATATAAATTTAATTTATTTAGTGATAAAAACTTACTACTGAATAGTTATCAGCATAACATTTTCATGCAATTTAATTATGCCCCTAAACCATCATGCATTTTAATTATGAACAAGATTACTACACACATCTTAATTATGCACAAGATTATCATGCAGTTTAATTATGCCCATTGCGTCTTAACTATGTACAAGATTATTAATCATCTTAATTATGCAATTTAATTATGCCTGAGATTATCGTGCATTTTAATTATATTATCATGCATCTTAATTATACTTAAAAAAATCATGCATTTTAAATTATGCACAAGATTATTATGCATTTTAATTATGTACAAGATTATTACGCATCTTAATTATAAAAAAAAATATTATTGTACGCACATATTCAAACACATTCATAAAACATTTGGGATACAACTTGAAATATCTGAGATAATTTATATTATGGAGATGGTAAGCAATTGGCATGTCTATCAATCAAATATATATATATTATCTTTTAAAAAAGTTCCCATCTTTGGCTCTTATTTTCAATACTAATGTTTCATTCTCTCTGATCTAATAATTATCACACATTGCGGTCTTCCTGCAATATAACTATTGAGTTCCTTTTCAGTTTAATGTGCTCGATTTGGTTTGGTTTTATATTCGCGGTTTGGCGCAGATCTGTAGGTTCCAGGATTGGTTCTGATGCTCGAAATTTTTATTATCTCCGAGCAATAAAGCCATTACCCCCCCCCGAATCTTTTTATTGTCATAATTCTCTTTTTAGTTGCTGCTTTAACGCCTAAAAGCTATATTCTCTGAGAAATACAAATCCTTTTGGGGAAAACACAAAAAAAGAATACATTTCATGTATTAATTAGCCAATCCCTTTTTCAGTTCCATGTTTGTTGTTTTATGTAAAAATACCTATATGTTGTCAAGCATTGGTGGTCGAGAGGTCAGCGACAACTGCATTACAAGCAGTTGTCCCGGGAAAGCGGGTTCGCTTCCCGGCTGATGCTATGGCACATGAGAAAAAAATAGCTATATGTTTTGCGTTACTCGTTAATGCTTTAAAGTACTTGTTATTCCAGTTTATAATCATTAGCCGTATTTGTTTAAATAATAATAATAATAATGATGATGATGATGATGATAATAATAATAATAATAATAATAATAATAATAATAATAATAATAATAATAATAATAATAATAATAATAATAATAATAATAAAGTGGACTTGTAATAAAAAAAGAGTACAAGTCTGAATATAAATAATAAACTAAAGTTGATTTTCGGATCATCTTTATGTTATTGGGAGTACTTATAGTTGTAATTTGTACATTAATAATTTACATTAAGATTTGGATAAATTTTGTAATACGCAATTATAATTGTAGTTCAATAATTTAGATATATGGGGAGGGGTGCATAAGTAAGTATACAGTCTAAATAATAGATAAGTGGGTATTAAACCACTAAACATCACATGATCGCTATTCTTTATGTTTACGCAGAAGGAAAACTCTCCACATAGTGTGCAAGCCAGAATAATCAATCGATGCAGGTGTCTACTCATACAATATCCCCTGACTAGTTTCTAGCTTGTGGCTTTCATCAGTGAGGAGCCTTGGATCTGAGATGACTGCACCTAGATCTTAGAATGCAATACAACCAGCAGCCACCTTTTACTGTATTAGCTAACTATCTGAACTCAATTCAGCATCCGTACTTTTTGGGGTCTTTGGTTCTTCAATAACCACAGTCATCATAATCATATTGGGCAGGATTGGTATTAAGCCACTAAACATCACATGATCACCATTCTTTATGCTCAGATCCAAGATTCCCTCCTGATAAAAGCCATAAGCTAGAAACTAGTCTGGGGATATTGGATGAGCAGGCACTAGATAGGGATTTTATGCACAAACCTTCCTGCATCCATTGATTACTCTGGCTTCCACTGAGTGGCGCTACTGTATGGAAAGTTCTGCCTCTGTGTAAATGTGTATTATAGTAAATATACAGTTTAAATATTTTATTATAACAAAACAATTAAGTACAATCTCTTATTGTACCTCAAGTTGTCAGCCCTAACTTTTTAACACATATTTGTGAGCTAATTTTTAAACTCAATCAAATTTTGGACTAATGTTCTTTATTGGCATTAATTTCTTGATATGTCTTTGATGAGTTGAATCAAATTATCATCAGCAGGTAGCTTTTTTAAATATACCTTACCTCTGATAACTCCCAGAAGCAAAAATTCATCAGAATAAGATCTGGGATCGTGATTTTCATTTAACTGGGCCTCATCTACATCTCCATTCATTGGATATTTTTTAAAAAAAATTATACATCACTAAAACTATGAGAAAGCACTCTATCTTGCAAAAAATAAAAAATCATTACTTCCATACTCTAACCACAATTAAGATATGGCATTTTCTTGAAACACATTAAGATAGAGATCTGAGGTAATCCTTGTGAACTATATACCTATTTAAATACAAGTATATTATATACACTTTTAATCTAGATGTAATTAGAAGTGATTTGAATGTAGGTTTTCAAACTCCCTTTAGTCATCTACTGAGGATTGAAGCCTATCCATTAACATTTACCATCTTAATAAAAACCAAGCATTAATTATATGTGTGTGTGGGAGATGATGATCCAGACCGACTGATGAGTGCTGATTTAGAATGAAATACATTTGTTGGAGATCATTTATCTTTTTCCCATGTATGTGGATGTGTGTAACGGTTGTATAAAAATGAGTGGATGATTAGAAGGAGTTTGAAAGTCTGGGTTCAAATCCCTTCTAATTATATACCTGCTTATGTATCTCTCTGTGTATTTATTTTGCTAGGATTACAATGAAATTTATTTATTATATAATTGTTTTTAACTGTATTTTTTCTCTTTCAAGATAATTTTATTTGACCTATAAGTGAGTACAAAAACAAAAACAAAAAGATAACAAGAATTAACCAGACGAGGTTACCGATTATACAAAGAAGAAATGATCCAAAAGTTAGTAGAATATAAAATGAATGCTAGTGAAGAACTTAGTCTGTGGATGCAAGGTGAATATTATTTGTCTAGTCTATAACAAAATACCTTTGTTAGTAAACCCTGTTTTGGCAAGTTATGGTTGGAGGGTTTTGTTAAATCATAAAAGTTATTTTCATATAAATTATTTAGAGGCTGGTTGGAGAGGTGCTGTTTAGGCCAGTTGTGAATTCCCAGGTTAATATGGCCAGGTATGGATCAGCCTCTCTCTTGTCTGTTTCTTGGATATTTTTAATTATGTTGAGGAAACAGTTAGTGATTTCATCAAGTGGTAATTTTTGAAAAAAATCACCTTGCATCTGGTCAACAAGATGGCAAAGTTTATGTAAGTGGCAAGCCTGATTTCAGCAAAAATGCCTCTATTTAAAACCTCTTGAAGAGATGTTAGGTCTGGACCATTATTATCAATGTGTTTCTGGAAGTTTTGTCTTAGTCCTTGCCAGATTGGATAATGGCAAAGGATATGGTCCATATCTTCTGGGCTGGAAAGACAGAGACAACATATGGGATCTATGCAAAAGCCTCTTCTATTAAGAAATATAGCGGTGGAGAGACTACCAAGGTTAATTTTAAGAAGGAAGTCTGTGTGTTTAGGTTCTAGTTTCAATCTACGAGCTAGTGTGTGCCTTCTGGGTATTTGAGTTGGATAGGTTAAAGGCTCACCAATAGGTTATTTTTGAATTGAACATGGTCGCGGAAGGTACTATGTGCGTAAAAATGTACGAGATCTGTATTTGAAGCCAGGTGGGAGTGAACATCAGTGGGAAGCATTTGCTCTTTGGGAAACGGACATTGGAAGGTCCTGCAATCAGAATAAAGTTTATGGATTATATTGTAAGTTCTCTGTATTGCAAATACCTTTATTGAATGTAGTCCCAGTCCATTCATGTCTCTTGGCTTTTGAAGGGTGCGCAGACTGATAAATGATCTGCGCCCACCTCTACAGAGTCGTAGACAGTGGGATTCTACTTTTTTAATGAAAGCTTCTGTTGGTTTAAAACCGCAAGATAATATATAATCTTGGGAAGTATGAGGGATTTTTTATTTTAAAAATGTCATAACATGTTTTATCTATGGTAAAACAATAACAACAAAAAATATATAACATTTGATTTTAAAATGTCTCTATATTTCCATCCTAAGAGGAAAATGCATAAATAGTTTGAGAAATGAATTTTAAAAAACTTTATTTTGAAATATTATAAGTTTAAACAAAGAATTTGTTATAAGATAAAAGCAAATCTTGTTCCAAATATTTGTTTGCTTTTGTTTTTTATAATTACTTTAAATTTTAAAAAAAAAAATTGGCGAATGCATGATATAGAAATTATCAATAAAACTTGATATTTTACAAATTATAATAGATATAAATATTAAAAGCAGATCAATTTCTAATTTTTTATTCTTGTTTTTTAAAAATAACAAGTTTTATTTAAGGAATATGTATGTAAAGTATATTAATAATTTTCATTAGTCATTCATTAGACTAGAGATTATCCATTTAATGAATATTTCTGTAGTGTAATTTTCACCACACCATTCTCATGCAAGATAGGAATTAGTTTTCATCCATTTTTAACACCTTGTGGAGGATGTATCATAAACATGTAACCAAAGAGATGTGAAAAAAGTATGGTCTCCAAGATATACATTTCATGCTGAACCAGCACTCATCAGTTGGCCCAAATCACATTCTCTTACACATATCTTTATCACTATTCAGTATATATATATATATATATAGCAAATTACTATAGTTTAATTGTAGTACGTGTGCAGCGCAACTGTTCCCAAATGCTATAAAGTGTTAAAATAAAATAGATGACTAAAAACAAATGAGCTGAGCGCTTTCAAAGGATCTTGCCTTCATAATCATAGCTTGCTACTACGTTTAATGATATGCAAATATGCTAATTCCATTTCTTTGATAAAGCATATTTGACTTAATCATATAGATTAATTGGTAAGTGTGAATAAGTGTCAAATGTGCTGCCCTAACGATTTTGACACAAACCACTTAATGGAAATATATTAATAATTGTTATTAGTTATTCATTAGACTAGAGATTATTCATATGCAAAGAATAATCTTTTTTTACGATTTTTCTCTTACAAAATAATCTAATGCTTTATTACTCGGGAGTTCATAAGAAGTTCATACATTAGAAAAGATGGGATTGGGCCATAACTGGTGACTTTGAGTTCCAGGTTGTGCAGGGAGTTGACTATTGGATCTTAAGTAATAATAATAGAATCATGTAATAGGTTTTTTTGATTAATAAAAACAATTATTTAATAGTTTTATTATACAGAAATTTCCCCAAACTCACCAAAATTGACAGAAATGGAATTGATTTGAAGACCTTATACTCTAGAACCTGACACTTTTACCATTAAACTAAATTATGCAGGGTTTCTTTTGATTATTGCTAAAAATTAGTTCACTTTATTTTTTAATCAAAAGTTCAAATTATATTGGCTATTTTATAAGTATTAAGAGTTTGGCTATTTTAGAAAATATCCTGGTGCATATCATCAGCTAAAATTTCAAATACAAAATGTCCACTCTCCTAAGCATCATGTTTTTTCAGCAGCGCTCTCTGTGAATAAATATAAAGTCTGGAGGGCGAAGTGAACATTTTTATTACTTGTTTTATTTAAAATTCCAAGCTAAAAAGATAATAAACGTATCAGATAGACTGATACCATATAATATTAATATAATCTATATTCTTATTGTTTTTTACATTGCTTTTGTACAACTCATTATTGACAATTTCAATTGCCCCAACAATCTTCTTCAGAACAATGTCCATCTTTTATTTAAATAATCCACTGTCAAAACTGTCAATAATTGGTTGTAAAAAAGCATTGTAAAAAGTAATAAAGAATATAGATGATATTAATATTATATGGATTTGGCAATGCAATAAGAAAGTCTAATGCCATGTTGATCATCAGTTCATCCATATTCATTTACAATATGAATAAATTACCTAGTAATAATAACTGCAACAACAAGAATGTATGAAAAGAACATTTGGAATTTGTCCCAGAAAACTCCTTTCTGCTGTTATCAAGGACTTTCTTCTCAATTACTTGATAGTTTTAATAGAAATATCAGTTTAGTTTTCTTGAAGCAGGATGAATACATGTATGAATGAACTTTTTAAATAGATATTTACAACCATCATAGACAAAACTAAATTATGGTCTTTAATCCTAGGAGTCATAAAGCAAGCAGTCGAAGATTTTAAAAATTTTCTATTGGACTTAGGATGCTATTTAGATATTTGTAACCATAAAATAATTTCCAAAAAAAAAAAAATTGCATGAACTGAAGAACTGTCTAACATTAAATGTGATATTGTTGGACTTCGTCTAGTTCGAAGAAGAGGTGAAGAGATGATTTAAAAAGTGGGCATGGCACAAATATTAGAAGCATAAGTAGATTAGGATTCATTATAAATGAAAGATGGAAGAACAAAATTATGTAGATTGGTGGTAAATCTGACAGAGGAACAAGAGTTATCAAATTAATGAAGATTCCAAATGTGGATATTTTAAGTTTTGCATCAACAAGTTGTCATTGTGATGAAGAAGTAGATAATTTTTTTTATATGGATGTGCAAAAATTTGACTTTGAGAGAAACATGAGAAAAGACATAGACTTGTGGAATTCATAGAAAAATAAATGCATATGATTAAACCATAACAACAACAGTTTTATAACATAAATGCTGTATGTGGAAAAATGATACTACTCATTAGAAAAATATTTTTATGGTATAATTATGGTTTTAAATGGACACTTAAATGAAGTAAAATAAATAAAAAACATTGAGTCTTTTGTCATCCATATTATTGTCATTGTCATAATTAGTATATTCAATCCTTCCTAATGCTCCTAAAAATCATTAAGAGTCTTTAGTAAACAATCTTGCTAATGCTTTTAAAAAATTCAAGTGTTGAATTTTCTTTGATTGTTTAAAACTTTTATATAAAATGAGTGAGTTGACATTCGAAATATTTAACAATTGGAAGAAAATTGCTATTAACCAGCATCTTGTTCAAGTTATAATCTGCAATCACTTCATGTTTTCCCATGCTCAAACATGTATATAAAAACCTGATGCAGTAAAAAGCTATAGCACATAAAATTTTCACAGAGTTCGGTTGAATACATTCTTTTTAAAAATGTACAATCAGATACTATAATAAAATAAATTTGCTTTTTATTATTCTAAGAATTACTTACAAAGAGTATTATAGTATTCATATAAAAAGGTAAGAAAAAAATAGCCATAGATCTGAAAAATGGATAAACAAAATTATTTGTGTTTAGTCATATATGTACAACATCAGTAAACTCCCCAAAAAGTGATATAAATATCTGACTATGTGAGGTAAATTCAAACCAATTTTATTTTTTGTAAAATAGGAACATATTTAGGAAGGTATTGCAATAGACATCTATTCAATTTAAAAACTATAAAATTTAGAGAAATTAAAAATGTAGCCATTGAGGGTTAACTGGAAATATGTATTTCAAGATTGGTTTATTTCAATGTTTTGAATATTGACAAAGTAAAGATTTATTTGGTTTAATTTGTTAACTATGGCTGAACGTACTTTCATCAGGTGAAGTGCTACGATTCTGATTTTATTTGCTGAAAGTGCTCTCAGCTACAGTTGACAAACTAAACTGAATAAACCATTACTTAGCCAATATTAAAATAAACTTATTTCAATAGAATAGAGAAAAATAAAATAAATTCTGAGTTTTTCAAGATTGTATGGTTTATAATTGATTTAACAAAGGAAGTGATTGTTAGTTAATTGAATATAAACTAACAATGCAAAATGACAAAAATGAAAATAAAAAATAACCAGGAAATTGATAATAACTCACTTTCCAATTTTGAGCCCATCCTAAGGACAATTTATATCACTCAAATCATAACACTAAATCTAATTTAAATCTAATTATTGAATATCCTAGCATCTCACTGAGGAAAGCCAGAAGCTAGAAACCGGTCTGGGTTAGGAATATGCTGAAAAGTTTCTTAAGAGCTATTGGTAAGCTCATTAGATAACATTTATAATACAAGCTTATTAAATTAGGTCATGTGATATATGGCTTGATTTTTTTGCAATTCCTTTGCAATAACACTAAATATGTAACTCAAAATGTTTTTGTCCTATAAACCAAAACACTTCAACATATGGTCTATGGACAAATTTGAAATCAGAATAAAGTTGTAGAAATGTTGCTAAAAGTATTTATATAACTATGATGCTATTTTATATTTTTTACTACTAAATTATTTTTCTACTCCTCCATAGAGATTCCCATTTAATTGTTAAATATTTTGAAATGTTTATAGCAGCTAAACCCAATGAGGCATGTAGACAATAATGTTCGTATTGACACTTCTTTGAGTTTTCTTTAATCAATAAATTTAAGAAGGAGTATCCTATAGTTTTACTAACTTCACCCATGCTTGAAAAAGTTCTGAAAAATTCTCTGACAACCAAATTTCGACAAGCAAAAGATAAACAGTAGCAACTTTTTACATGCAGCAGTGCCACCCAGGGCTAGCCATAGCAATTAATGAGTGCTAGAAGGTTTGTTTAACAAAATCCTTATCTAGTGACTACATATCCAATATTCCCAGACTAGTTTCAAACTTGTGGCTTTCATAATTTAGGAGCATTGAATCAGGTCTTTGGATCTATGCAGGGTTCAGCAGCCATCTTTTACCTTTTTAGTTAACTACAAGGCTATGATCCAAAATTAAAACAATAAAGTTTTCAATTCAAGCTAATTCACTTGTGCAGTTATACAGATCTGATGTCTTCAGCTTGTTAATAGCCATAGTTACTAACATTCTGTGGCCAAAATTGGTATTAAACCACTAAACATCACACGATCACCATTTCTTATGCTTCACAATCTGTTAAAAATATTAATAACTCTCTCCATATAATAGCTTGGATTGTAAGTTTTCATTTTGGCTTCATAACTTTATAGTTAACTAAAAAGGTAAAAGATGGCTGTTGGAGAGGGTATTGGATTTTAAGATCTAGATGCAGTGCTCTCAGATCCAAGGCTTCTCATGGATGAGAGGCATAAGCTAGAAACTAATCTGGAGTAGGCACTAGATAGGGATTTTGATGCACAAACCTTCCAAGATCTGTTTTAATAGATTGTGTAAGTACAGGATATGGTGATCATGTGATGTTTTAATGGTTTAAATACCAATCCCAGAGACACTAAAATGTATAGTTACTGAAATGAATTCAGATCTGAACAATCATACAAAAGAAATACCTTCTAGCATCTATTGATTACTATGGCTTGCACTGGGTGGCACTTCTGTCTGGATAAATTTTCTACTGCTTCAACAGATTGTGTAACACAAGAAATGGTGATCATGTGATGTTTTAGTGGTTTAAATACCAATCCCAGCTAAAGGATGTTGGTGAGTATGGTTATTAAAAAACAGAGACACCAAAATGTATATAAATAACTGAATTCAGACCTTGGATTGAAAACATTATTGTGCTTTCATTTTGAGCTCATAGCTTTACAGCTAACTAAAAAGGTAAAAACGGGCTGCTAGAGGGTTTGATTAGGATCAAAGATCCACAGATAATGCATTCAGATTCAAAGCTTCTCAGTGATGAAAGTCACAAGTTTGAAACTAGTCTGGGGATGTTGGATGAATAGGGACTAGATAGGAATTTTGTTGCACAAACATTCTAGCATCCATTGATTATTATAGCCTGTACAGATTGGCACTACTGTAAGGAGAGAATTGCTTCTGTTTTAACAGATGTGTATGCTTAAGAAATAATGATCATGTGATCTTTTAGTAAAGTAAAAACTAAATGATTAAATCATAATTTGACATTTAACTTTAATATCAATGTCAAAATAATAATCCAGTTTTCAACAATTATCTGACATCATGGGCCACATGCATAAAAATCCAAAGCATGAAAGTATTTATAACATTTATGGACTTCAGATAAAATATACAATTCATAATCTTCAATTGACACCAATATGGATAAATATTCAGAGATCAAATGGTATTGGTTGCTCCTAAATGGTAGACTGAGCATTTGACAATTTTATTGCATTAGTCTGACCCATGTATGGACAATATATATATATATATATATATATATATATATATATATATATATATATATATATATATATATATATATATATATATATATATATATATATTAAAAATTACAGTACAGTTATCAACTGAGAATCAATAATCAATATTGGAACTTTATGATCCAAGTCCATAATTTTACAACTGTGCTAAACCATCATCAGTACCTTTCATCTATTGAGTAATTGAAATTGAGAATGTAAACAAATATATTTGTTTAACATTTACATATGTCCATTATGCAATTTATAATCACAGTGTAAGTGATAACATTCAATGTGGCTGCTAGAAAGAGTTTAAAGTTCCATGAATGTTTCTTCTTGATTTCCTTTATAGTAAAGTTCAGCAAAACTTACATGAAAAAATTATGCCCTTTCTAAATCAAACGATTAACTATCTTGTGTCTATAAGAAAGTTAATAAAAGCCAGAAAATATATGGATCCAATTAGCAAGAGGCAGAAGAGAATGGTTTTCCACTATGATGATCATCAACTGTGTCATAAGATTGAACATTGATAAAAAAATATCAAAATTTACTACATGTGACCAAAATGAAGCAGGAACCACACTGTCCCAACCTTTGGGACTTGTAGATTCACTACAATAATGTTCTATAGGATCAAATTTGCTGCATGTGGACAAATTTTCAATACTATAGTTAGAAGCAATGTATTTAAGAAATGAATGTTCGAAGCACTCTGGGTCTGTAGCATATTTCTAAGGCATTAACATCTAAATGCACAGATAGACATCTATTTTTGGAGATGTCCAATAACTGATATCTTATAAGCATAATAATCCAGAATTGAGGAGATACTGAGGAAAATATTTAATTTTTTTCTTTTCAGTTATAAGTTTTTTTTAATAATATTTCATTAAAAAAAATATTGGGCAATGTAAATAGGCCATGATGTAATATGCTACCAATTATTAGATCCTTGGTGATAATATTAAACTTTTGAGACTATATTTTTTAAATTATATTTTCTACAAAGTCTTGTTTTTGAGTGTTATATTCTATGGAAATAAAAAACCTGCAATACAAAAATGACTACAATTGCTTTTATAATAATAATTAGGTTGAAATAATCTAAATTTTTTAATGGTTTTGCTACCATTTTTTCTTTAGTTTTTGGTTTAATAGAATAAAATACATAATCATCCATTACTATTAAAAAATTTATCTGGATATACATATATATGAAAGCAGCCAACACTTAAACAATACCAATATCATTAACAATCAACCATCTCAATCTGTTGTCAAGACAACCTCCTGTAATCAATAAAGGTGAAAATCCATCTTTATCTATGGCCTAATAGGTTTATATAGACACTAACTTGACTATCAGAGAGTGAAATTAATGCAAAGAAGTTAAAGGAACCCCTTAAACAGGTGTGATATAACTTGTTCTAAATGCAGATTAACAAATAGTCACTTATAACTTTCAAACTGCACTCCAACTATGCATTACTTAGATAATAAAGCTAATAATACTTAAGGCTAGATAGTTATTAATGTAAATATATGAAATCAGTCAACACTTAAGCATTACTAATATCATTAATGATCAACAATCTCAATCTATTGTCATGGTAACCTCCTTTAATTAATAAAGGTGGAAATCCACTTTTATCTATAGCCTAATGTGATTAACCTTGACTACAGAGAGTGAAATTATTAATACAAAGATGCTTAAGTAAACCTCATATATATATATATATATATATTATATTTTCCCAATTATATAATGCAAATAAAGTCTTTTGGGGATCAAACTGTGTATTATTTTGTTTGAATTCCTGATGTTTTGATGATGAAATATTATTCATTATTATCAAAGTTAAGGCCTTAATGAAGAACTGTTCAGTCTTAAGTAATAATGAGATTGAGATTGAAGTCAAAAATAATCATTCTTATATATATTTGATGGTTGATTATCTAGAATAAATGGATTAACAAAATTTTAATTTCCTTCAATTTTACAATTAATTGATTTCAAGTTGATTTTAGAAACAAATATGGCTTGAATACATTATGCTTCATCAGATTTATTTAAGCCACCTGGTGTTTTTAATATTTCACTAAGTTCTCTAATCATACTTTTACAAATTAGCAATTATTTTAGCATTATCAAAATCAGATGTATGACCAATTTCTTTATTTAAGCCACCTGGTGTTTTTAATATTTCACTAAGTTCTCTAATCATACTTTTCCAAATTAGCAATTATTTTAACATTATCAAAATCAGATGTATGACCAATTTCTGTATTTGCAAACATGAAATTACATAAAATAAGGCACTCTCTGAAGTTAACGAGCAATTTTGGAGAAACCTATAATACCACCAAAATGATAAATGAAGGTCAACCAAGCAAATTGGATTTGGAAAGTACACAGTCAAATCACCTTTTGAATGTGCTGACAAAGATCTAAAAATTGGAAACCAAGATAGACTTGCATCATTAGATGTAATAGAATTATATGGATCTATATACAGAAAATAATCTAAGCAAATAATCAAAGAATCTCTATTAAAATCAGAGCGCAATCCTAAAAAAATCGACTTCATCATGGAATGTCTTAACAAAATTAAAATAACAGCCCTCTCTAATGGAAAATTTTATAAAATAGATGATAGGTGGCCTATAAAACTGTCCATGAGTGGCATAATATGCAGCAACATATTAATGAAATTCTTCAAGTACTTCAAACAGACACCAGAGCTGTTATACAGCAATACACAGATGATATTCTTTTTTGTGCACCAGATGGACAAATTAATGAAATAAAGCAAAAAATAGTTCAGAAGTCATCATTACAGTGGACCATTAAATGTGAAGATATACTAAAAGGCATAAAGTTTCTGTTTTTACATGTTCAGTGCAATGACTGTCAGTTGAACTACAAAATGGTTAAATCCGTCTAAGTTTAAATACGTGGGTTTTAAAGCTTTTCTACATTGAAATCACAACCTATGCAAATTTGAATCTGATTAGAAAACTAACATAGACATATATATCAAAAACTTATGCAGTATGGGATACAAACATGGGCACTCATTAAAATGATCAAAATATTCTACTCCAAAATTAGAAGCAGACCCACGCTAAATGTAGAAAAATCCTGGATATCACTTCCTTATATTCCTGGGATATCTCAAAGCATAAAAAAGATTTTTTCGGAAACATATAAAGCTAGATTTTGCACTCCTCCCATTCTTAACTGTTTAATAAATAACCCCAAGGATACACTGCCTCCACACCAGTCTATAGAGGTAGCATACAAGATCACATGCAAGCATATAAATTGCAAAGCAGTTTACTTTGGTGAATATTGTGCTAACCTTGCAGCAAGGTTGGCCCAAAATAGGTGTCAGTATAGTGGTGCTAAAACTAATGCTGAAGTTAGGTCCATATTTTTAAAACAAGAGACCAAGAATGGCTGTACATTTGAATCTATGGCAATCGGCGTTGTCTGTTCTGGGGGAGATGTGAAGCACAGAGTGAAAGAGGTTTGGCACATCACCAATAACATGAGTGCTATGGATGAGATAAAGCCTACATCCTCCCTGTCAAAAAAGAGGATTATGTAAATTGTCTCATGTACATTCTATTATTAACTGAAACACACAGGCTTATTATATACCTGGCTTTATATATGTAATATATAGGGTATATGAGCACAGACTTTCACATGACCCATCACTCTCCACACTATCTCATAACACTGATACACTTGAACACATATATGTTGAAAAGATAAATAATCACCAATATATGTATTTCATGCTAGTGAACTGAAAATCTCTATCTCGATAAATTATTATAATTTGCTTTAAGTATTTCTGCTATTACAGACAGTGATAGTGTTTATTTTTGAATTGCAAGTGTTATAAGGAAAAATAAAAAAATTATACTGGAATTTTAAAATGTAAATGAGATATTTATTTTATATAGCACAATGTTTATGAATTGTAATAAACTAAAGATCAGCTTTTTCAAGCTAATGCACATGCGCTTTATGATCTTAATAATAAATGAATACTTTCATTTCCAACACAAGATAAAGTCTTTGCAAAAGAATAGAATGAATCCACCTATTCTTTCAACCCAAACGCTTAAGTATGGGAAAATCTTAAGCACTGGAAATGAAAGTGTGAAGATAAACCAATCACTTTAAATTACTTTTTACCATGTCTGAATGAATGACGTCTGTGAAATTTTCTAGAATTTATGACACATCATTATTAAATGAAACTAACATATGTAAATGAGATATTTATTTTATATAGCACGATGTTTATGAATTGTAATAAACTAAAGATGTAAAGTGAAAGCTGATATATTTAACTTTTGATTGAAGACATTTTTATATTACTTAATTTTGACAATAATTCATCTATTAAATTGAACTACATAGCTTCTTGGGCACTTTAAAATCGAACTTCATAGACACCTTGGTATTCCAAAAATATTCAATCAAAAATAATACACGGTTTAACTTAAAAAAAGATTTTGTCTGCATACATTAAGATAAGTAAGATTCCTATAGAAGCATTTAAATGAACTTTCAAACAACTACCACCTTTTGTTATATTAATGTTAATACATTTTTTCAGATAAAATTTATAATAAAAGGTAGTGTGAATGAGGTTATATTCTTATAGTTGTGTATGTGATAAGCTGTAAATTTATTTATGTTTTCATTAAAATTCTAATTTTTACTGTAAAGCATTTGTAACTACCTTTGAACTGCATGTTTTCATTACTATAGATTGCAATGCTAAAAAACAGGACTTTGTAGAAATAGTAATTTACAAGATAGAAAGTCAAAAGATTTACACTGTCTTCAAATATCTAATAATTGATGTCATATTGCTTTGCAAATTATTTATTTGGACAACACCTTTATTATTAATACATTATTAAAAGATTATTATACTTGAAACAGAAGAAGAAACAATGTCAAACATTTTCTACAAAATCTCTACAATTTTCTGGAATATTATGCTCAGATAAAAATGGTGACCATTAGCCATAGGTCATCTCTCAAGAGCAGATTTCTATTATGAACTTCAGCATATTTCAAACATTCACATTTTGAGTGCACTGCTTCGAACTACTTTGCTAGCAGTTTCATAAGATCCAATACAATTCAGGTGTTTACATCTTTGACATATTATTTCAAACTGTATTGCTGGAAAGTTAGCCAAGTAAACAGTGGTGCACACCTTTTTTCACACTTATAACCCTCATACTCAGGCTGAAATTTTACATGACGCATTATATGTTGTTATATCCTATTATAAACATATAAGAATACTAATTATATTATATTTCAGTACACATGATTTGATATAAGATCTTTGAAAAAATTGGTTATTAACAAAAAATGGATAACACTTGATTCTTAGAAGATCTAATGATTTGTAGCAATTACAATTTTTTATTCAGTTTTAGAAAATGTGTATATTCAAAAACATAATACCATGTATTAATAAAAAGTCAAATGTCACATGACTTATATATAGCTTGCATTTACCAGTATGTAAAATTAAGAGCATGCTAATGAGCTCTAAACAAGCTTTATTATTATTATTATTTTATTATTATTATGATAAATGCTACTACAAGAGAAGGCATTTAAATCATCTTTATCTTAGATTGTCCGCATTCCCAGATCGGTTTCAACCTATGGGTCTCTTCAGTGAGGAGTTGGTTACACTAGATTCAAAAAACCAACTCAAGCTAAGCATGTATTAACATTGGGAGAATACTAGCATGAAGAATAAAACTATGAGAGTGAACAAGAGAAATGAGAGCAACATAAGTGAAATGCTGTTATGATGAGTGAAGCAGCATTATGATGCACTGTTTATACAAAGCAGATTGACATATGAAGAAGGAAGTGTTCAAACAAAACAAGTGGTCAAACACAGTAACGAGTTGAGTCGTTTTTGTATATTTTTAATAGAGTTTAGGTTTTTGTTTTTTCAATTAAAAAATTTATTATCCAACTTAAGAACTTTTCAAATTTTCATAACCCCCAACAATTTTTCTGTGACCCTTTGAGGGGTCATGACCCACAGATCGCACACCACTGAACTAGGGCATTATTGTAGTTGATCCATAAATACTTGAGATAGTATAATTTCGGCCATATTATGGTCACTGCCAGAAAAGCTTGACCTTTGCCCAATATTATGGGACAGTTAAAGGCATCAGTACATCGCATATTTTAATTCATAATATGCTGGGTTTTGCTACTTCTCCAATGCAAGTACTGATGCATTAATATATGAAAAGAACATTCTCCTCAGCCTTCTGCTAATTGATGTTATATTACATTTTTACTTATCTGTTTTTTCAAGTAAGTCTCACTAAATCTTAAATTTTTTTATGTAAGAAGTTGCATTCATGGAAACTTTAGCCCATTTCTAGCAACCACATTGGATGCTAACACTAACTCTATTAAAATGTTAAACAAATATCTTTATCTGCTCCATTCCAGTTGCTCAAGGGAATCTGGGTGGTTTATCTCTGTCATAAAATGATAGACTCAAAGTTGAAGATTCCAGAATGAATTCCCAGTAGAAGAACACTTCTGAAATAGTTAACACAAATAACACAAAAACTTGCTTAGGACTAATTGAATAGAGTTTTTAAGTCATTTTCTATTATATTGTTCAAACATCAACTGACCTCCTCAGTATTTAACTATACAATTAATAAAAACCAGAAAAGACTAATGAATCTTCCAATATAGTAATCTATTGTCATCAAAATAATATAAATTTAGTCAGTTTCTTTGTAATAAACCTAATATTTATGCAATTTATTTTTGATGAATAAAAGTTAGAACTAATAAAAATATAGTAAAAAAAAAACTTGTGGAAATGCTTTTTTTATAATTTGAGCAATAGATTAATACTCTTTTTCAAATAGAAAAAAACATGCTAAAAAATGAATATCAACATATGTATATGTAATATTGTGGAAAAAACTACTCTTCACGCAATCATTAAAATTGGCAGCACACCCTCTCCAATCAATAATTGTTTTAAAAGCTTAAGTAGTCCACCTATAGTTAAAGTTTATTCTTTAAATGAACCAACATTATTGACTGTGCCTAAATTAGGGTTTGAACTTATTATAAGCCTGATTTTTAAATCAACATATTATTTGCATAAATTCAGTTTGTATTTCACAGGGAAGATAAAGTTTCATATTTCTAACTTCTGGCAACACTGAATTTTATTAGCTTATATGGATGTAAATTAGCAATATTAGAGCTCATTCTTTAAATACACCAACTATTGTGACCATCAATTTTAGCCCATGTGAGTAATAGTTGTTCCACAATATTACAGATATTTAAACCTCTATAGTATATGTGCTGTTGCTATTTTCAACAAACTATAAGATGGACATTTCATCATAGTGAAATAACAATTACAAATATATTTATTGTATGTAGAGTTATTTGCCTTATCTACTTATGGAAGTGAGACATGGACACTCTATCATATGACTAATCGATATGTTTTTGCACTTCCTGGATATGATACTACAGATTACCACTATTGTATAATCACATCTTCATTGGATTAAACATGTAAAATGAATGAATAATACAAGACTCCCTAATAGGCTGTTTTATGATAATTTGAACAGGATTATTGTGATAGAGATGGATCCTGTTTACATTATAAAGATTATCTCACGGATATTATTAAGAAATGAAATGTTGATTGCTTTCATTGGAAAGATATAGCAGAGAGTAGAATATATTAGAAAGCATTAGACATGGTGTTATAATTATTTCAGAAAGAAATGTTTGTTGCAGAAGAAATTAAATGGTGGCAGGCAACATAAAATCTCAAGCAAGTAGTTTGTTCATTATGTGGATGTATTTTTGTCACAGATTCATTTATATAGCTGTTGCAGTAGTAACCTTTAGGGTAGTATTAATTTTTGTTGTATCTTTTTACCTCTGTTGGAGTTGGAATGACCATATACGATTGCTACTGCTTTCTACTTCTGGTAAATCTACACATACATATGCATAAATATACCCATATGCATATTGTTTATAAATATATACATGTTTATATAAATAGGGGGATTTGAACCCAGGATTTTTAAGCCTATTCATCATCCACTCTATCTCAACCAACTGATACACATAACCACACACATCTGAAAAGAATAGATGATCTCCAATATATGTATTTTGTACAGAACCAGCACTCTTCAGTTGGGCCCAATCACACTCTCCTACACACATATATATATACAATCAGTGCTTGGTTTATATTAAGATAACAATTCCTCAAACTTTAATGGATAGGCTTAAATCTTCTCACCTTCCAACTATTCAAACATCCATTTCGTTGTAAAACTTGATGATAGAAAGTAAATGGATGGTAGAATAGTTGGATGAAAAGATTGAAGTCTGCCCATTAAAGTTTGAGGAAATGCTATCTTAATATAAAAACCGAGCACTGGTTGCGTATATGTGTGGGAGATCATAAGGCCCAACTGATGAATGTTGGTTCTGCACAAAATACATGTATTGGGATCATGTATATTTTTCGCATGGGTGTGCTCATGTGTATCGGTTGCTTGAGATAGAGTGAAAGATGAATAGATTGAAAAATCCCGAGTTCAAATCCTTCTATTTACATATATATAACATTCAGTGTAAACAAATGACATATTGCCTTAGAATTACATGTTTATGTAAAAATATGCCAAATATTAATGTATTTGTAAACATGTACTATGTCAAAATAAATCATCCATTTATAATAATAATATTCAGAGAACTGAAAAAATACTTTTGATTTTCAGTTTAATAAATTGTTTTTTTTCTTTTACTTATTTTTTTTTTTAAAAAAATAAATAAATAAAAAACGCTGTAAAGATAATAAATGAGAATTACAAAGACATAGAAATGTTGCTGAAAAGATAGTTGTCATAGAAACCGTGAGATAATGTAAAATAGAAATAATAATTAAAAAGATAAGATCGATAAGGTTAATAAAATCTGCTGAAGCGAGATGTCAAAGTTGTAAGACCTTTCGGATAATGGGGGGAAGGGAAACAATATCAGTATCTCTATTTATATGAAATAAATAAATAATTTAAAGAGACTTAGATAAAAGATGTCCACCCAGATGGGAAGACGTTAGTAAAAAAAAATCAAAATGATTTTTTCCCTTCAAAATTAATTTCCAGATTTTGTAAAAAAAAAAAAGCCCATAAAAGTAATACTTTAATATATTAATTTAAATTTAAAAAACAAATCAAATTAATATTATAAATATTATGAGAAAAATCCAATAGGATAACGATTTATTCTATTAGCCTGTTATGTATTTGATTAAGTTCCAGATATGGCAAGAAACTAAAACTTTTTCAGCTGGCTAAAGAATTCTTAAATGGTCTGCGCTCTTTTTTAAAGATAGCCAATCAAGTTAACTATACAACATTGGTCAGTAATCATTTATTTACTCGAAGTTGTGCATTATTTACTGGAAGTTATGCAATAGTATCTCATCCTATTATCGTTCCTTTGATCAAAGCAGACTTGTTGATTAGAGCATTATCTTAAATTCAAAATTCGTGAATCTAAAAGTCCAGCTTTGGTTCTGTTGCTAATACTGCCATTATTGGCCAGGCACTAGCAGAGAGAATAATACCCTCAAAACATTGTGCTATATAATAATCTGTGTGCTAATACTAATAGTTGAATGTATTTGGAAAGTAAATAAAGTTTGAATTTATCTAAAACCACTTAACAATTAATATTAGATGTTAAAAATAGTCTATCATTTAAATATAGCTACAATACCACCACCATCACAAACTTTTTATATTTGTTATCCAAAATAAGCCATGATAAGCAGCGAACTAATTACTGGATTTTATACTTACTCTTTCATCTTTAAAAAGGTCTGCTAAGATGCCCAACATTGTGCAAACATTAAATTGATATAGATTTCAAGATATAACACAGAATAATCTACAATATGGATGCATGCTGAATAATTTTGATCTTTGTTTAAACTGTTGAATGCATGTTTATATTTCTTAATAATTCTGAGATACATAGGTTGTTTTTTTTTATCAACACACTTAAGCCCAATACATGATTTGATATAGATAGCATTAGTATTTGAAAAATATATATATACAGCATTGTTTTATGGTCACAAACTAAAGATTTAAAAATTAATGCACAAACAGATTATTTTAAAACAAAGGTCACATGATCACCATTCTTTATGCTTACACAAGCTGTTTTTACAGAGGCACAACTCTCCATATAGTAGCATCACTCAGTGCAGGCCAGAGTAATCAATTGATGCAGGAAGGTTTGTGCATAAAATCCCTATCTAGTGCCTACTCATCCAATATCCCCAAACTAGTTTCTAGCTTATGGCTTTCATCAGTAAAGAGCCTTGTATATGAGAGGCTGCTGGAGGGTTGCATTAGATCCTAAGATTTAGGTGCAGTGCTCACAGATCCAAAGCTCCTCATTGATGAAAGCTACAAGCTAGAAACTAGTCTAGGGATATTGGATGAGTAGGCACTAGATAAAATTTTTATACACAAACCTTCTTGCATCCATTGATTACTCTGGCTTGCACTGAGTAGTGCTACTATATGGAGAGTTTTGCCTCTGTTTAAAACAAAGGCTATGTATGCTTATTTATGGCAGAACTATTTGTTTATTTTGGGCAAACGATGATTAGGCCTTAATTAAAATAGCATTATTAACAATATTGTCTTCGGCAATTGTTTTTTAATACTACTTCATTTTCTTATGGAAAGAAAAGAAACAATCTAGTGATATACAATATTATATTATATGTTTGATATTTGGTCCCAAGCTTTGATATAGATAAAAAAAAATTGTTAATGGTAGTGAAGTTAATAATATGCATTGTAGTAGACATACATATAGCACAGATGTTTAAAATAAAATTAACAGGTGTTACTGACCTCATTGAAAAAATTAAAAGATTGAAGTAGAATTGGGCTGGACATATTGCTAGAAGAGATGATAATAGATGGACAATTGAAATCTTAAACTGGATTCCAAGAGATTGTAAAAGACCCAGAGAGAGACCACATGTGAGATGGGTGGATGAAATAAGAAAGTGAGCAGGGGTGACGTGGAGAAGAGAAGCTAAAGATCAGAGAAGATGGATTAAACTTGGAGAGACCTTCATCCTGCAGTGGATTGATAATGGTTGATGATGATGATTATAAATATACAATCAATGCTGTGAGTAATCTAATTGTTAAGAAAAAATTAAATTACTGAAACAAAAAACAGTTTTATTTTAAAATATTACATTAAATTGTTATATGAAATGAAGAAAAAAAAAAGAGATCTGTATTTAACAAAAAGTAAGTTAAAAGACCTGAAGATTAATTAGCTTAATTAAATTATTGTTTTGATTTTTCTGTGTGACTTAAAGCAGTGGTGGACCCTGGATCTCAAGGTTCCGGAATCACAATTCCACTGTCCCTTCCAGTAACTAAACATATTATGAACTCCTGAGTAATAAACCATTTGATGATGATTACCTATATTGCCATGTAGTTTAGGGCAGTGGCATAGTGGTGGACCTTGGATTTCAAAATCCATGGATTATAGTTCCACTATGTGGCTTCCAGTCACTGAATTTCTTATAAGGTAATGAGTAATAAACCATTTGATCATGATGTTGATTGCTTATATTACCCGGATAATTTAGTGCAATGGCAAAGTAATGGACTTGGGATTTCAAAATCTATGGGTCACAATTCCACTGTGTCACTTCTAGTGACTGAATGTCTCATGAACTCCTGAGTAATAAACCATTTGATGATGATTACTTATATTACCCTAACTAGGGTAGTGCAGTTAGCAAGGTGGTGGATTCTGTCCATGGATCACAGCTCCACTGTGTCACTTCTAGTAACCAAATTTCTCATGAACTCTGGAGTAATAAACCATTTGATGATGATTAACTATATTACCCTGTATACTTTAGGGCAGTCACAAAGTGATGGGCTCTGGATCTCAAAGTGCATGCATTATAGTCCCATTATGTCACTTCCAGTCTTATGAAGTGATGATCAATAAACTATTTGATCATGATGATTACTTATAATACTCTGTATAGTTTAGTGGAGTAGAAAGGTGGTGGATTCTGAATCTCAGAGTCCAAGGATCACAGACCCCCTATGACACTTCCAGTTACTGAATTTCTTATGAACTATTGAACAATTTGATGATGATTACTTATCATATCCTGCATAGTTTAGTATTGAGGCCAGCTAATGAACTTTAGAGTTCAAGGTCCATGAATCACAGCTCTACTACATCATTTGCAGTGACTGATCTTCTTTTGAACTATTTTGAGCAATAAATCATTTGGTGGTGATGATTATTATTTATATTACCCTGCATAGTTTGTAAAATCTCAATTTGAAAGTCCATGGAATGTAGCTCCACTGTGTCACTTCCAGTAACCAAACTTTTTATGAATTTCTGAGTAATAAACCATTTGATGATGATGATAATTACTCATATTACCCTGAATAGTTTAGTCAGAGGCAAGATGGTATGTTATGGAGTCATGGTCATAGACTAGAGTTCCACTGTGGTATATACAATGCTTGAACTTCTTGAGTTTTTGATTTTTTTTTATTATCAAATCTTTTTAACCAGTAAAAAGCTTCTGTTAAAAATAAATTTATTATATAGTATAATGTTATTGTACATGCAGACTACCAAAAACCTGGGTTCAAACCCAAGCATTGCATTAATGGTAATTCAAGTCTTCTTACAGTTGCAGAATATTTTAGATGATGATAAAATCATTCAAAACCACAAACCTATAGTAATATTAGTAAAATGGAAATATTTAAAAATTAAATATCATGTATTAACATGATTTAGGTGTAACTTATTAGAAAATTTATTTTTAAAAAAATAATAAAGAATAAATAAATTTAAAGTACTTATATTTATTTGATTACAAAATATTTTGCATTGGTTAGTGGTAGGGATTTAAATACTGTAGTGTATTAAAAGTTGCACAATTTTTGTTGACAATGGCAAATGTTATTTCTTTCAAATGTTAGGAAGTAATGCAAAATAATACAGTTTAATCAAAAAATACTTTGTTTACATCACATAACTATAAAAACATTAAATACTATATATATATATTTACACAGATCTTTTTTTGAAACTCTTAGTTTTTTTTAAATATATATAATCTTATATTTCTTTATTTGATATAATAATCTTTTTATGTCATATTTTACACAGAGGACTAAACTCAGTATATGTTATATTTTCTTTTATTATTGTTAAAATACATTTCAAAATCCTTAACAAGATGCAATAAAATAGGAAGAAGGAATTAACAAGTAATTATGCAGCTCATAATTTTATGTAATGATTTAATTGTTGTTGAAAAAAAAATAAGGAAGAGAAAGATTTTGAAATGTATTTCTTTAAAAGTGATACCTTATTTTGTACATTATGTCAGATGTTTCTTTATGAATCTCCATGTCAAAACTATTATTTTGTTGACAGGAATGAAGAGATGTTATATGTAAAAGAGGTAGGAAGAGTTTAAGTAAAATGAGCTTGTTGAATGGGTTACTTTATTTGTGCATTAAAAATCAGTTAAGATTAAATAAATATTATAATTATTAGAATAGAATTAAATCAACTTTAGTGCATAAAAATGTGTGTGAAAGTACCCTTATAATGCAAATTGCATTTCATTTAAATGCCTGCTTTTGAAAATGAATTGAATTATTAATTTTGAATATTTATATCAATATTAGAAATATCTGAAACTATTTATGACTCCATTTTACTTAAATGAAATAAAGCTAAGACAAAAAGTGAAGGAATAATGAGAATATATTTTTATAACAATAATTTATGATTTATCACCAGTACTGTATATGATTTACATTAATTATAGTTGGTCACCAAAGGAGTGGTTTAAAGAATTAAATGCCGAGTTGTATATACATTTATATTGTGGAATAATATTGATTATAATGTAATTGTCCATTATTTATTTGTCAGTGAGTATACTTAATGTTAATCAAATTCATTCAAGAGAACTGAAAGGTGGGTTGAACAAAGTTTTATTTTTATCAGATTTTCACAGGCAGTTGATACAATTCTGAACCATGAGTCTTTAGATGTTTGAGTAATAAATCCAAGTATTAATAGTTAAGTGATTTATATTTTCCCCTATGCAGTTAACATAACCCTGCTATACATGCTGTTATGAAGATATTTTAATGATGTGCATTATAGTTGCTGCAACAATGTGAAGTTTTTGCTGTCTTGGGCATTATTGTGGTACTGTGCTCACTATCTTTTCTTTGTTATTATGCACCCATTTGTAATGTTAGATTACTTTGTGCAGTCTTATTTCACCATGGAAATAATTTTAAATTTATTAATTAAAAAATAACCTGAAGATGTCAGCATCAGATGGGCCCTTAAGACATGAAAATATATAATTGTATATAAAAGAAGGCATAATTGCCCCATTTTGTTCTCAAAAGAAATAACAATTTCTGATTGGTAGATTGTTTAGCCTGAAGGAAGATAATAGAAAAATTACATTCAAAAAGAAAAATTATAACTTGCAGTAATTTGTTTACATCTTAAAGGTTATTTATGCAATGTTTTTGCAAAACCTACAGGATTATAATTATACTTATTTAAAAAAAACAAATTGTAACATGTTTGTTGTGGCAATGGGAAAGTAGTTTTTACTAGGTAACAAGAATAGTTTTTGCTTACCCTGGTAAAGAAATTTCTTTTAACATTTTAATAATAAATTTAACATTTAATTTTACTATAAAGTTTTTTCAAGCTAATGTACATGCGCTTTTTTTTATGAATGTTAATAATAAATGAATACTTTCATTTCCAACACAAGATAAAGTCTTTGTGAAAGAATAGAATGAATCCACCTATTCTTTCAACCCAAATGCTTAAGTATGGGCAAATCTTAAGCACTGGAAATGAAAGCATGAAGATAAACCCATCACTTTAAATTACTCTTTACCATGTCTGAATGAATGACACCTACAAAATTTTCTAGAATTTATGACACGTCATTCTCAAATGAAACTAAACATATGTAAATGAGATATTTAAGCATTCATTTATTATTAACATTCATAAAAAAGTGCATGTACATTAGCTAGAAATGCTGATCTTTAGTTTATTACAATTTATATATATCGCGCTATATAAATAAATATCTCATTTATATATAAAGTTTTTTCTTTAATGATAATTAACCCTAAATTTCTTTTCAATTTAAAAATAGAATTCAAATATCTAATATTTCATTCTTTTAACTTTTTTAACGAATAAAATTTCATCTAATAACACCATTAGAAACTCTGTTTAGTACTTTATTTTTCAATTTTGAAGAATTCAAATATTAACTTTGACAATGTCGTCAAGCGTTGTTGGCTGAGTGATTAGCACAGCTGCCTTACAAGTAGTTGTCCTGGGGTTCACTTCCCCGGCTTCGCTTCCTGGCCGACGCTTTGACACATTAAAAAAAAAACTTTGAGAATGTCTATCATTTGAAAGTTTATATTTGTAATAAATAATATAAAAAATTATCAAAATACAATATATAAAAAAGGTTTAACTGTAATTCTAAAATATCCAAATATAGAGGAAATTCTTGCTAGGGCCTTCCAAATAAGAAAGATGTCTTGGATCCAGAAAGGATTAAGTATTATTTTGCATGGCTTGCATTTTGTTTAAATATCTTGAATTTTCCTATATAAATAATTTGATGAATTTTGAGTGATAACATGATCATGCATATGTTTCTTAGTGATTTTATGGTTTAAGTCTAGCTGATAGGTATTTCAACTTTGATAACTCATAATTGTGCTATGCAGTATATGGATAATCTCATTAATCTGAGGATCTGACATTATTTAGAAGATTTAAAGCCAACAAACCTCACATGATCACCATTTCTTATGCTTTCTTATAACTGTTATTAAAACAGGCACAATTCTCTATATGTATTGCCACTCAGTGAAAGTTAGGAAAATTAATGGATGCCAGAAGGCTTGTACATAAAATCCCCATCTAGTGCCTACTCATCCAATATCCCCAGACTGAGTGCAGTGCTCTCAGATCCAAGGATCCTCACTGATTAAGGCCCAAGCCAGAAACTAGTCTGGAGATATTGGAAGAGTAGGCACTATATGGGGATTTTATGAACAAGCCTTCTGGCATCCATTGATTACTCTGGCTTGCACTGAGTAGCAATATATATATATATATATATATATATAGAGAGAGAGAGTTATATATATATATATATAGATATTAGAGAGAGAGAGAGAGAGAGAGAGAGAGAGAGAGAGAGAGAGTTTTGCCTGTTTAATAAGATTTAAAACCATGAACAAAAAATCATTTCAACAAGGAGAGAATGTGTAATACACCAGGGATAAAATTTATCTCCAAAATAGTGTACTTCAAAAACATGAACGTATGAACAGTATTAAAATTACAATAGTATGTGTAATGTGCTCACACCTTGTTAAAGTTGCATTAGAGTTAATTATATGAGGGTTAGAGCAAATAAACTTAGTATTCCAACCTTAAAGTCAATTAATTAAAGAAAGAGATTATTTAGAGAATGTAAAAAATGAAAATGAAACTCATTAAAAATATTAAACATCACATGATCACCATTTCTTATACTTGCTCATAACTCTTATTAAAACAGGCAAAACTATCCATACAATAGTGCCATTCAGTGCAAGCCAGAGTAATCAATGAATGCCAGAAAGTTTGTGTGTAAAATACCCTTCTGGGTATTTTATGCATAAACCTTGAGTAGGCACTAGATGGGGATTTTATGCCCAAGCCTTCTGGCATCCATTGATTACTCTGAGAGTGACAATACTCAATGGAGAGTTTGCATCATTTAAAATACCAGTTATAGATAATATCATTGTGAATCTGAAGAAAAGTAACTCCTATGGAAAATAATTTGTTATATTAAACTGGAGTAGAAGATATTGGTTCACCAATCAATGATGACATTTTAAATAGTATGCATATTAATAAAATTATTATGATCTTTGTTAAATAATGTTTTTTTGATACATTTTCTTCATTGGTGTTTCAGTCAATAAAGAGATCAGATAGAATCATGATCTATTGACATATTCCAGAAATAAACATGTTGTTGGGCAAATGACAAAAAAAAGATGGGAAGAAGCCATCAAAGGTAATAGTTTATCTTTTATTGGTAGTGCTGAAAAAAATATGTTGGATATAGTGCAATTTAGTACATTAAAGAAATGTGATAGAAGGATACATTTCCAAAAAAATTGGAGTTTAAATCAAATTCAAATTGTCTTCTCAATTCTGGGAGAACCTCGTGGCATCCAATTAAAATATCAAGTTTTTCCAAAACTATAGATAAACACCTTTTAGCATTTCCTCTCCAGAATTTAGGAGTCTACTCGTCCAATCATTACACTAGGTTTATGATGTAGTTGGAAATTTTGTAATGCTTCAACTTCTTTATTAAAAAATGTAGTAGAGATAAAAAACTGATTATGTGTTTTTTGTGTGTTTACTAAAATAATAATTAAAAGTTAAACATTAAAAGTTGCCACCATATTCTGTTTATCATTTGATATGAAAAATGAACTTTTCGCATCGAAAGTGTAATTTCTTTGTTTCTAGAGTATGAAGACATGTGATAATTTTGTACAGCCCAATCATTGGTTTAATTTTTTTGCAAAATGTATTATAGATAGAAAACTGTTCGTGTGAATTTTTTATATAGAAAAACACCATATTGGACTTTTGGAGAAATGCTACATGCCACAATTTTTAAGATAACATTAATTATCATTTGGAAAAATCATCTAGATAATCTTATCAGAAAGATAAAACATGAAAAAATGTAATAAAGTTGAAAAAATATAATCATTACACTTCAGAAATTAAAAAAAAAGATTTTAACATTTTTAAAATTATTTTATATTTCTTCAAAATTTTTAAATTTTAATAGCTATTTCTTCTGTTAACAGGTTTATTACATTCCTTATAAAATTTCCAATAAAATGATATATAACCAGGCTTAACAATGATAGTCCATTAGTTCAAAATATCAAAAAATATACTCAGTGATACCTTTCATTTTTTCAAGAAATCCCACAAAGGACTGCATATATTAAATGCAGAGAAAGTAACAGAGATGAATGTCTTCGACTGTAAATGTCTCAGAGTCTATACATGATGTAGTTAAACAAAAAAGAAAAGATTAGATTTAATGCAATGTAGACTATCAATAATAACAATTCTTCTTTTTATTATCTGTCTTACTTCTCACATTGTGAAAAGATTTCTTTTTATGATGTAGAATCTACCAAAAATGTAAAATCAAGTTATTACTACAAAATGATTCCTTACAAATGATAAAATGTTATTGTAATCTAGGATAAGCAGATGTCCTGATTTTTCAGGATTTATTTGTATTTTTAGTTAGATGTCCCAGTGTCCCCAACGTGTCTTTTTGGGACTGTTGTATGTCCGATTTTCAAATACATATAATTATTATTTGTCATACATAAATAATTCATTGCAAAAATGATAATTTCTTGGCCCTTCTGTTCATTTCAGTCTCTACAGTAATACTATAAAAACTTCAGGCAAATTCCAACAGATCAGGCCTGATTGTGTATAGTCGCTAATACATTGTATGGCCAAGTTCTCAAGCTAGACATGCTCTCACATCCAATCTCATCTTGGATCGTGTGCAGTTAAATTTTTGCAAGTTAAAAACTGAATTGCGCTGATTAACAATTTAGATTTGCTAGTTCTTTGTTGATATTAATTTTCTGCAGTGATAAAATTAATAGGAATATTAATAATCCTAAACAATAGACAACATGCCAAAGAGGAAGGGTACTTATGTGAGTTAACAACAGCATATTATATTGTTCAGTACCATCAATCAATTTGTTAAGTGGCTGTGCTAATAATTTATTTAGTAAGATTTTTCTAGACTTGAAGATTGTGCAAAAATTTTAATGAGGATGAATTAAAACTACCATGTCGATTATGCAAGTATTAGGACAATACGTGAACAACAACTTAAAAGTGATTTAAACAATGCTAAGTTTTTCAGTATATCCACGGGTGCAAGTAATCATAATGCAACTAAAAGGTTCCCCTTGATTGTACGTTATTATTCCAAAGAAAACGGAATTCAAATAAAATTACTTAAAATTTATAATTCACCAAATGAAACATCAGATGCTATTTATAATTTAGCAGCAAATAGTTTCAATGAATTTAATATTGATTCAAGCAAATGTATTGCATATGGAGCCAATAACACTAAGGCAAATTTTGGTGGTGGATGGAATAGTAAAGGAAAAATAACATATTATTTAAATTGTGTGAAAATATTAACAAAAATTTAATGGATGTGAATTGTACTGCTTACATTTTGCATAGCACTGCACAATCTTGTATGGAATGGCTACCATGTAATATTGAAGGCATTGCAGCACATTCCCCCCCCCCTATGTTTCCATATACACAGTCTGAACAGAAAGTTTAAAAGAATTTTGCGATTTCATACATATAGAATATTCAACTCGAGTTTCACACTCTAAAACTAGATGGTTAATTTTATGTAAATCAATTCAAGAAAATTGCTGAATTATATGATGGACTGAAATCTTATTTTTTATCTGAAGAGAAGCCACGATAATTTTACTATGATTTTTTCAAAATCTGATAAATGAGTGTTATCTTTTATTGATCCATAATTTTCTGTCTAGTTTTAATAAACAAATTCTTAAAATTGAAAAGAATAATATAACCACAATAGAAGTGATATAAATAATGTATGAAACAATTCAGATGATGAAAACACTAATTGAAAACAGTTTTATTCCACATTCTGTTGAATGAATGTTTTTAAAAATTGATCTGTCAGAGACTGATGAAAACTCTTTCAAAGAAGACACCCAAAAGCTATATAAATTTTTTTTAGCATATTTGGGAAAACTACTTCAAATTATAGCAAATTTACATCTTTTTTAGATGGATGGATTTAAAAGATATAGGTTCTTGTAACTTACACCCAATGTGGCCACTTGATCGCATTGTTGCTTGCAAAAATAATGAAATGTAACATTACTGGACCGATAACTTTTTGCTTTTTGTTCTCCCACAATTTTTAAAAGTATTTTTAAAAAATTTACAATCCAACATTATTTTCTAAATTACATTTTTTAATTACAGTGCACAGCACAAACCAAGCTTTCAGCACATAGCACTGGATGCATTACTCTGAGAAAACTAAGCTTTCAGTGTGTAGTGCTGGAATGTGTGTGTGTGGGGTCTCCAATGATTTTGATGATCTGAAGGATCAACCAATACATGTACTACTCTGAGCAAACCAAGCTTTCAGCACATAATGCTGGAATGTTCAGGGAGTGTATTATGGTTTTAAAACAATATACAATAACAGCCATTTCATTATTCTCATGTTCTCCCACAAACATGCTTTTTTTGTTGACTTATGTGAAATGGTTCTGGGACCTACTTTTTTGCAATTGTTTTCACCTTCCAAAATGTGTAGGGAAATGCATGATGGGCTTACAATTATTAGTAGGTAATAGTACATCAGGTAAGGTGTAAGATCGTTACTTCCAATGCACATAAAAACACTCATGGCCAGTTGAATTCCATACACTCTCACATTCTACAGTAGTGATCTGTGAAGTGTGTGCTATTTCCACAGTAACTTAAAGCACAGTGTGCAATGCCATCTAAGCCTGCTAATGGCTAATAGGAACAGAACTGTTCTATAGACTGTAAGTTGGGCCATGTAAATGGCACATATCTGTGCTTTTGCAGAGAAACAATGCCATCAAGCGGCTACATTGGGTGTAACTCACTACTACCATAATACCAACATGGAATGATGTACTTTACATTGGTATTAGTTTAAATAAGATGGTGTGCCCATCAATGATAATCTATTAATAGATCAGTTTGAAGTATTAAAAAATTTTGACTTGAGTAAACCCGAAAACAATGAAACTGTTTGGCTTGAAAATTCATTCTGCAAACATTGGTCGAAATTTTTTACATTTGTAAAATTTACTGAATACGTATCTGAAATTGAAACAATATTTCAATATTATTTTGCATTACCTGATCATAATACAGATGTGGAAAGGATTTTTTCCTTATTAAGTAATCAATGGATAAAGGAAACAAAAAGAATGGATTTGGAAACTTTAAATTGCCTAACTTTATGCAACTATAATATGAAAATGAGCTGTGTTGAATTTTGTGACTACATTAAGGCCAATAAAAGCCTATTACAATCTGTAGCAATAGTTTGAAATATAATAAAAAATATCTAATAATTGGAAAAAAAAAATTAGATTTATTATTCAGTTTTCTTTTTTTAAGCGCATTGTTCTGATATGATATAAAATCATTGGTCCTATGTGTCGTGGGTTGTACAATATGCATGTAGAGAACACTGTGACCCCTTGGGTAGAGTTCTGGCATAGGCTACATTATCAGGATTCCTGATACTGGTTTGTAAAAATGATTAATAATGTCCCGATTTTTGATTGAACCGGTCTGGTCACCCTATTGTAAACATGCAGGAAAACAAAAAATATATAAATAAAAATTCAATATAACTTATTTAATAGAAGTATTTATGATTCATCTTCTTCTGATCACACGTACAATAGGGAGCTTTAGAATAGAGTGAAGAAAACTGCTGTCAAATATTTCATCTCTTTTTGGTGTTCAAGCAGAACTGAGTTGGTTTAATGCCGAGTGTGTTTTCAAAATAAACTTCAGATTAGAGCAAGAAAAACATTCTTTTCTGTTAAGTGATTTTTTAGGACACACATTTTATATTTTAAAACGTCTTCTGAAAATGGGTCTTAAGAACTGAACACTAAAAAATAGCACTTGGATTTCATTTGGCAAACTCTAAAAATAATGACTGCTAAAGATTACCTAAGAAATGAAAGTTCACAAGGCACTAGGGAATTGTTCATTATTAATCACTGGCACATAATGTTTTAGAAACATACTATATAATAAAACTATTATAGACTTTCATATGAAAACTTTTATAAAAAGTGGTACAGCTGAATTTACATGTATAATACAAGAAGAGATCGAAAACAAAATACATGGGTGGGAAAATGAACAGGTGTTACTGACATTATTGAAAGAATTAAAAGACCGAAGTGAATTGGGCTGAGCATATTGCTAAAAGAGATGATTGTAGATGGACAATTGAAATCTTAAACGGGATTCCAAAAGATTGTAAAAGACCTAGAAAGAGACCATATGTGAGATGGATGGGTGAAATAAGAAGGGTGCTGCAGTGATAGTAGAGAGTTGAAATCTTAAACTGGGCTCCAAGAAATTGTAAAAGACCTAGAAAGAGACCACATGTGAGATGAATGGATGAAATAAGGAAGACCGCTGGGATATGGAGAAGAGAGACTAGAGATCGGAGATGGATTGAATTTGGAGAGATCTTCATCCTGTAGTGGATTGATAATGTTAAAAATGGTGATGATATGCATAATAAATTTGTATTGTATCAAGTTTATTATATGTATATTTAAAGGGATTAATGTGGCATAAGAAAAAAAAAAAAAACATTAGCAGAAATAAGTAGACTAATGTGTGTGCATAAAAAATTTCATAAATTGTATTATTAGAGAAAATGTTATTAAGAAGGTAATATTAATGATATAATTCAAGGACAGCCAGGTGTACGTATTAATGTATCTACCTGCATTGTTCAAATTTAGATAAAACAAAGATTTTATTTTCCAGGTTCCAAGCAAGCTTATATATATATATTTCTCATGTGTCATAGCATCAGCCGGGAAGCGAACCCGCTAACCCAGGACAACTGCTTGTAAAGCAGCCGTCGCTGACCTCTCGATCATAATTTTTACTTTAGATAATTCACACAGCCACTTTAATACCTACCTAATTATTGGTCAGTAAATGGATATCTAGCCATTCTTATCTCCGTTGATCACTCTGCCTTTAATTATCCCAATGTGTATTTTCTCCCTTTCTACTTTTCTATAGAGAGAGGTTGGAGAAGTCCTTACTTCCAGTCAGACTAATTGAAAACTATTTGGGTTTAAATAAGTAAGTAAATAACTGTTTGTTTTTAAATAATTTAAAACTTTTATGTATGTAATTTTGAAAGTTGTTTAAAAACAAAAGAATTAAATCTAAACAAGATATTATAGAAACTTTTTTTTGCTTTGAAATTGTTTTAGCTTATTTATTTTTTTTGGTTGAATTCTTTTTAGTTGTCCATCAGTCTGCAAACACGGTCTTGACCTAAATTATGTACATGTACTAACAATATCACGTGATTTAAAAACCGCGAAAACAACTGTTCTTGGACACAGGTAAGCTGTCTAAGGGAAAAGCATTTAATTCTACATGTTTATTAACTAAAGAAAAATTCATTCTACTGAATTGTTAGCCTGTTGGGGAAGAGGGGGGACGTACTCAGAACGCTGTTACCTATGCTTATTAGAAGACACTGGAGTAGATTGAACAGAACTGCTCTTGGGGGAAGGGAGGCATATCAGCTTATCTGATTATTTCAGCCTAAAGTATGATTTTATTTTTGAATTCTGAACTTCAAAATTATGAGTCTTAAGAATATTTGTTAAAACGACAAGGATTAATTCGAACTTTTAAGAAATATGACAGCTGTAACATTGAATAAAAACTCAATAGTAAATTAGCACACTTATAATATTAGTATCCCATTATAAAACTCCCACCTGCTTACAACTCTCTCTTAATTATACTGAAAAAGCTGCGCCATCTTTTCAGCCGCAAACAATGATAGTTTAAACGAAGTAATTATTTTAAATCAGTATCCGCTGCGGCCGAAACAGCTTCGGAAAGCAGCGATGTTATATCTGCATTTAAAAGACAATATGAAGAGAAAATTAATGTATGTTATTTCAACGTCTCTGTAATAATTCTCTAATTTTCATAAGAAAAAAAAATTCACTTAAAGAGAAAAACATTTAATGAGAATACGGTAAAAGCGCAATATGAAGTCAATTATTGATTTCCAAGTCTAAAAATCTGACCTGACATCTAGTGTTTAAAGGAAGGTTATATAAATATTTATTTTTGCCTTTTATTAGGTTTCGTTTCTTAATCTACCTTAATTTGATTTTAAAATATCGAATCTGAGATCCTTGCAATATTTTATCATTTTATATATAAATAAATCCAGCACTATTAACTCAAAATTTGTACTATCTGGATAAAAGTATAAAAATATTGTTCTGATTTACTGTTTCAATCACATGTGTTTCAGTAAAAAAAAAATTTTTTGTCAAGCGTTGGTGGCCGAGTGGTTAGCACAGCCGCCTTACAAGCAGTTGTTCCGAGGTTTGCTCCCCGGCCGACGCTTTGAGACATAAAAAAAAATTTAAAAAAATAAATACATTTTTTCCTTCAAATCTGCATGCAGCGCCATCTATAAATAACACCAATGTGTTACATAGCAACATAGTTTCACTACTCACCACAAAAATTTTCAGGCATTAAAGCACTAGTATGTTTGGATCACAGGTGATTACATGAAATGATAGTGTGTTTCAAATAATACCCCCCCCCCCTAATGGACAATATGCTAATGCTATAAATTTGTATTAAATTGGACAAAACATCTACCAAAACTTCTGAAATGATTTGAACTGTTTATGGCAGCAAAATCATGAATTGTAAGAATAGTTTAAAGTTGTTTGCAAGATTTTGTAATGGCAGGGAGAGCACTGAAGATGAAAGGTCAAAACACACTGTCACATTTCATGTCATAACCCATGCTCCAAATTTGTTAGCATCTTAAAAATTTTTATGATAAGCAGCTGAGCATTGTTGCCATGTAACATGTGATGATTCAGAGATGCTAAATGCAGGCAGTTCGGAGAGAGAGAAAGACAGTCACCTTTTCACTGGGGCATATTATGTATATAAAAAAGTTATTGCCGATGCCAGTAGTATCCAGCACTTGCGTGCAAAACTTTAGTTGAAATTCTTATACCCTACAATAAAAAAAATTACATTATACTAATGTATCAGTGAGTAAAAATGAAATATGAAATATATTAATTATATGTTTATTAAACAAAAAGCAGAAATTACTAAAAATTAAAAAATACAAGTTTACAAAAATAAAAATAATTTGGAAAAAATAAAATAATTTATGTTATTTGGAAAAAAAAATATTTGCAAATTGCACCTTATATAATTAATAAATTACCAGATAAATTTAGTTTTGCGAAATCAAAAATATTTAACATTTTTGGTACAAAATTTAATTACATTTTATTTGGCAAGAAAATTATATCTGGTGTTTTAACCAATTGAAACTTTCTCTGATGTATTCAAACTGAAACTTTTCATGCTAAAATTATTAATTATCAAAATATATTACTTAATAGAGAAACACTAATGTTTCCTGATTATCTCCATTGCTCTGAGTTAGAACCAATCATTGTGAGATTTGAAAGAAATTACCCTTTCTTCTCAAAAATAGATTTTACTTTGACAAATTGATTTCATCATTGGACATTAGCATAATCAGTTCATAAATGTGATATACAAGATATGAGGTTGGAAGCTTCCCAAAATGACTAATTTTTCCACCATTTACCAACTAGCAAATCATTTTGTGCTTCCAGCTTAAAATTCATATCTATAACTTATGTGCAATCTGTTTAAACAATTACATAATAAGCAAGATATTTTTAAACAAAACATCGTTATTCTTCCGTTTACAAACTCAAAGCAATTCTTCGAACTATACACTATAATGATATTAAAATATTGAAATACGGACTTATTCAAACAAAGAGCAGAAATGTAAATAAGCAACAATCTTAAACTGCTCATAAACAAACATGTTAACTATACATAATAACGACAGACTAAATGTTAATCATTTTAATCTTTGAAACTTTCAACATAAATGTAGAAGAAATAATTCCAGCACTTAAGTCTACCTGAAATAAATATCAAGTATCCAGAAGTTTTATGGTCTGGAATATTTATAGTGTTATATACTGGAATTATTTCTTATATATTTGTGTTGGGAATTTCAAAGATTCAAATGATTAATGTTTAGTTTGTCTTTGTATATGCACAGTAAATATGTTTGTTTATGAGCCGCTTCATATGTAGGATATTTTCAAACTGTGTCCTAAGATTTCCATGATTGTAACAGTTTGAAATGGTTTCTCAATGTTTGACCTCAGCTGCCCGGCAGAATATAAGTATCACGACTTCCAAGCTCAAGATGGCTCAAGATGACTCAGATATCCTTCTAATTTTCTGCTCATCAGCTTCTTTTATATACAAAAACAATTTGCTTGACCAGTTTTATATACATCACCCAATGTGCCATTGATGCAATTTAAAAAATAAAATGTCTTTTCTTCTAGTTTGAATTTTTAATTTAGAAGTTACAAAATAAAACTTAATCCACAATGAAAATTAACTCCAGACCACTATTGTTACATGTTTTCCAATTGTATAGTGTTACTTAGCAACACTTCCCCTTAAAGAGGAACAATAAAATAAAATAAAAAACAGTATAAGTTTCTTATTTATAAATTTTTTTCCTATTTCTTAAAAATTCTTAGAATATAAAATGTAATTGTGTTTATCAATTTCACACCTACTCTACAATGAAGTAAAATTTTAATTGAGTCTTTTGATTTTATTTAGTGATATTTACATCTTCAATTACATACAACTATCCGTATAACAATTTGTCTATTATTTTATTTATTTTTTATTTTAATTTAGCTTTGTTCTATTCACTTTATATATCCTAATAGTCTCCGTCAGATAGATGGTGAACATGTTTAGAAAAAATGTGAGTTTGAATAAATAAAATGTGTGTCATCCTGTAAACAGTAAACTTACGCAAGTTCAAGTTTTTATTTGTTTATGTTAAATTACTTGTTAGAAATTAAGAGCAGGATATAATAAGATCTTAAGGAATAATAACAAAGAAGCGACTATAAATAATTTTTTTAAGACAAATCTGTAAAACGTAAGTAATATTTAAGCAAAAATGTAATTTATTTTAATATAATTAATGAATAATATTTTTTTAAAGTATTTTCTTCTCACCTAGAATCTTTGACACTTTTATTATCCTGCCACTTGTGGGTGTCACACATGTTGCACACTGTGTCGGTGCGACCCTGAATATGAGCATGTTTTGCTTACTAAAATTTTATAACTGTTATCAATACAATAAATTTATACAATATATAAAAAATATTTCAATATATATGAAATATAAATAATAAAATTAATGTGAAAAAAAATTCATACAGAGTTTAAATATACAATTTAATAATATTTATTGTCCCGAGTATACTTTCTATGCTTTTACATCATATTCATAGTTAGCGTGCTGAAAACATTATTTTTTTGTTGATTTGAATACTATTACTTTTTTGGTTCATCATATATTCATTCTGTGTAATGAATCTTGTCTTTTTTATTTTACGTTTGTGATTATTGGTCTCTTCACACAAAATTTTAACAGCACTTGAATTACAGCTATGGCTGTGTTTTCTTTCATTATTATGAAAGATAGATGAATTAAATGCTTCAGGTTTACATTTTTGTTTGACTTTTTTTGAGTAAACTTTTTACTTGAAAAAAATACATATTTTAGGTCACACCCCATTTTTCAATAATATAATAATTAATATATTATAATATAATACATTACAATTTACTGTTCTCTTTGCATAATATCTCGTAAACTATTCCTATTATTTTTCCCCCCACTAAAAACCAATAATATTTCTAACAGATACCTTGCATAGAAGGACAACCAAATATTTCTAGCAGATACTTTGATATGGAAGGACAGAATCTGGGTCAGCTAGTAAAAATGGAAGTTACCAACTGTATTGTTTTTGTAATTTTTACACTGACAAATTATCTCAAGTAAGACATTATATATTATTTTTTTCAGCAATTTATAACAAATGTGATGAAGCTGTCTATGAAATTGTCATTTTAATATATAACTTTCAAAATTTAGAATTTGTGAACCAATATAAAAATAAACATGTTTAAAAATTTTAAAATCTGTTTTTTTAAATTTTTTTTTTGAGGTAATGACTATTTTATCAGTTTTATTATACATTCTTTCATATTTGTTCTTTCTAACAATGTATATATTTTTATATTTATTGTATTCAAACAGAAGATATGTTTTAAATTATATTTGTTATAATTTTTTTTAAAATTCAAGATGGCAACTAGGCAGTGTAAGAGTTTGTTTAGAATGGCAGAGTATAGAACCATAATTAAATAATAAAATTAATGTTTATGTAAATTTTTCAACAAAATTTGAATTTGTAATAAGGAGAAGGAGTAAATGAGCCCTGGAACCAGAATTTCAAATTACTAGTAATTTTTTTGTAATTATATTTGTGTGTGTGAGAATATTATAAGTATTTGTCAACTTCAGGATACATATTTTACTACTCACTAAATAAAAAAATATATAATTAAATATTCTCATTTCTATTTAGATATTGGACTGTTTCCATCATCTAATATGAGTATTGAATGTCTTTTAGAAAAATGTAACTTTGTTTGAATATTTCAAATACATTCTACTGTTAGTAATAGCACACAGGTTAGTATATGCACAATGTTTCAAGAGGTATTATCCTCCCCTCTTCTTTAGGTGATGCTGGCCTGACCAGTGACAGTACTAGCATGGGAATTGAACTGGACTCTTAGATTCTTGAGTATTGAATTTTAAGGTAATGCTCTAACAAACAGCCATCCTGTCAAAGGCAACAGTCAATAATCAAGAATCTAAGGGTCCAGCTTGATTCCCAAGTTAGTACTGTCACTGATCAGGCCAACAACACTTGAAGAAGAGGAGAGAATAACCCCTCTTGAAATGTTGGGCATATACTAACCTGTATACTATTACTATATTTGAAATATTTAAAGTTAAATTTTTCTAAACATTCAATACTCATATTAGATGATGGAAATAGTCCAATATATAAATATGACTAAAACACCATCATCCTAAACCTTCAGGAAAACATATAGTCTTATTATTTGAAAGTTCATAAGAAGTTTGAGTTCTGGAAATGTCAGAACTTGAACTGATCCAGACATCTTATCCTTCAGGACCTGACCCTCTACCACTGCACCAAGCCCATCATTCCATAGTTCTATGAAAATATAATCTGCAAAAAATTTATACCTTCAGATAAAAAAACGTTGGATCATCTTTAAATATATAATCAAAGTTTTATTGTGTGGAGTTCATATGATGTTTGAGTACTGGAAGTGAGAGAATTGGGCTTTGATCTGGGAATCTTGATCTTTTAAGTTCATCCCTTTATCATTACCCTAAAACATGCAAAGGCATCATCAACAGACATTGTGAAATCACCATGTCACTTTTATCCTGTATTGATTAAATGGAATATGACCAAAACTCTGCTTATAATAATGGAATTGATAATCACTTGGATCTAAAGGATTATACCATTAAAAATTAGAAATGAAAATAAAGTTTTCAGAAATGGGAAAATAGTTGTCCAACATTACGTGAATACATCCCGAAGTTAAAATGATTAATGGATAGCAATTCTTGTGGTTAAATCAGTTACAGTTATCATTATTAATAGCAAATTTGTTATCCTGCATTCTTTTTATTTTGGTCTCAATTACTCAGAATAGCAAACTATAGAGTTATAGGAGTGAGAATTCTTGCTTAATCTTTATTGGTCAGTTTATAAATTATGTCTTATTAACACAAACCATGGGTCTAAAATATAACTGAGATTTAAGCTAACATTTTTATTAGGTGGTACCATAGCAGAAAAATCTCTTGGCCAATGATTTAGCTGAAGAGATGATCACAGAGAAAGAATTTCTAGCATCAAACACATTCAGCTTATGGTAAGAAAAATGATATGGAGGGTTAATTCTTCAGATAATAAACTTTCCACTTCTTGAGATCTTACATGACTAGAATGCATGTGTTGATAGCATGACAAATAGGTTGAGATGATATCTAAAACCATTTTTTTCTTACAGTCAAAAATTTATAGTGGTGGACATTTTTATGGCCCAAATAAAACTTTGATCTTTTCCTAAAAACTAATTTAGCAAATTAATATTAGATGTTGTTCACAGAAATACTCTAACAGATTTAACATTGAAGTTGTAGTGGTGGGTCCTAGAATTTTGGAAAGAGGTTTGAACTATTGATGTGATTGAATGTATCAGATTTTTTATTATGGTGTAATATCATCATCATTTTTAACCATTATGTATCCACTGCAGGAAAAAGGTCTCTCCAAGGTCAATCCATCTTCTCCAACCTCAAGCCTCTCTTCTCTACATCACCCAACATACTTTATTTTTCATCTATTCATCTCAAATGTGGTCCTTTTCTAGGTCTGTTATAATCTCTTAGAAACCAGTTTAAGATTTCAACTGTCCTTCTATTATCATCTCTTCTAGCAGCATGTCCAGCTCAACTCCACTTCAGTCTTAATTCTTTCAGTGATGTCAGTAACACTTATTTGTTTTCTTATTCATTTTGCATTTTTGATCTCTTCTTGTTACTCCTAACATGCATCTCTCAATACTTCTTTAAGTAGTTTGGAGTCTCTGCATTGCTCTTCTATTAAGTGTCCAAGTCTCAGATCCTTTTTAATATTTATTTCTACCAAAAGCACTCCAACAGTATTTATTAAGAAATTCGTTTATGATAAGAAGAATTACAAAAATGATAATGTTAGGTTAAACATAAATTGGAGATGAACTTTGAAGAGGAATTAATGATACATCAGATGTAAATATGGCAGTGTGTTATGAAATCATATCTATATAAGTAGAGAAAGAAGATTGTGTCTTTTAAGAATCCCTGCATTGGTAATCAAATTTAAGTCAAATAATAAAACTAAGTATTAATATTAACTTTGCACAACATTAAATGTATATAATATATAGAGGGTTTGAACTCAGACTTTCACATGACCCTCAACCATCCATGCCATCTCATACTGGTGATACACTTGATCATGCACAAGTTGACATGTGTGATCAAGTGTATCAGCAGTGTGAGATAGCATGGATGTTTGAGGAGTCTGAGTTCAAACCCCCTATATATTACATATATAAGTGCAGGTATGAAAAAGCCTGTACTGTAGAAAATAAATTCATATTAAATGTATATGAAAATAGAGAGATGACTCAGTGCCTTTTAGTGATAAAATAATCAAAGTGACCACTCTACATTAGCAAGCTAAAGAATGTATGAACCCTGTATAAAGTAAAGTTTGTCAAACATGTTAAATTTTGGAACAGAATTAATATTAATGCTTGGTGTAAATATAGCATTATCAATTATGAAATCAACGTGTTTTGTCTTGCGTTGTTAGCCGAGAGGTATCGCAGCCGCCATGCAAGCAAGTAGTTGGTTGCAGACGGTTGTGGGTTCGCGTCCCGGCCGATGCTATGACATATGAAAAATCAACGTGTTTGGGAAATATTGCTTTATTTACATCAAAATGTTTATATACAGCCAGATCCACTCTATTTTTCAGTTTGCTAATGTATTGTGGTTGCTTTGTTTATATATTTCACGGTTAATTATCATCGCTATTTTAATAAACATTTAATGCTGTCTAAAGTTAATACTTAATCTTTGATGGCTAACATGTTCTTAATAAGATTCAAATTTCTACTATTTTCATTTGTGGAATATATATTTATCTATTGTCATATTTTTATGTTCGTGCTTAGAAAGAAGGGTTTGCAGTCTTTATTTGATTTACACGTGCTTTTTTAAAAAAATAAAATGCTTTTAAAAAATTACAATACTCAGCCATCTATAACAGCAACAGGGTAATCTATTTTTAAAAGTCTCTGGTTCGAGATTAACTTTTAAACACTACCTATGAGATACAAATTTCTGATTATACTCTGGCAAACTTAAAAATAAATAAATCTCATTTTTGCAGAACTTAATTCAAGCTAGTGTAAGATGACAGTGTAAACATTCTACAAGAATGATATGTAAAAAAAAAAAAAAAAGAAGAGAAAAATATTAATAACGGCAATGTCACATGATCTCGTACATATTTACTCATGTTTTTCCAATAGCGATTATTTTTACCTATTCTAAAGCCATATGTCATAACGTACAATATATAGAAACTGATTTGGTATCAGAGATATATAATTATGCAAATGAGATAGTCTGAATTTAAACTATAGATATTTTTTAAATTTCATGTTATTAGCTTGAGAAGTATAAAGGAATAAAGTGCTACTAACTGTATACATGTATTCGTTCTGACTTTGAATTCGAGCTTTCTATGACGCAAACACCCCTATTTGAAAAAATTAAATAAAATTTGAATTTTTCTAAAGTCATTATAAGATTTAGATGAAGTCCAATATAATATAATTTCATAATCTAATGCCATCATAACAAACTTTCAGACTAACAAAATATCTGGTGGTTATGGAATAAGAAGTGGACCTTATGCCCCTATTTGAAAAAATTAAATAAAGTTTGAATTTTTCTAAAGTCATTATAAGATTTAGATGAAGTCCAATATAATATAATTTCCTAATCTAATGCCATCATAACAAACTTTCAGACAAACAAAATATCTGGTGGTTATGGGATAAGAAGTGGACCTTATGTACACTTTTCTAATACAGTCACATGACTCCCATGATTAATGAGATATAAGGGTCATATGATTGTATTAGAAAAGCGTATTTTGAAAAAGCTCTAATATAGGGTGAAAAATGGTTCAATAATAAAGAAAATATTTATTTTGATATAGTTGTTTTATTTCAATTGTGTTAGAATCATTATTAATTATTTGAAAACAACATTAGGAACATATTTATGTTTGATCATTCCCATTTCTTTCCTCCATTTCCCAATTTATTCCCTGGAAATATTAAAATAAGTCAGAAAAATAAAATTTTTACTTAAAGCTTTTTAAAAGAAAATTCATTTATGTATCAAATTTACATTTTGCAAAGATGCATAGGAAGATATCAGGGTCTTATCTTGATGTGGGTTGTAACATAAGGACAAATGATTCTCAGTGATTGTAAACCTGTCATTAGTAGAGACACTGCTTAAAATAATTTATTCAGCATTTTGATATTAAGGCTATATTATACAAACTTTAGTGAGTTTTTTTTATCATAACATTTATGGGCCCAATATATTTTAGTGTGTTGTTTAACAAAAATCATAAAAAGTAAAGTAAGAAGTGAATGTTTCAAAAAGGCATACATAGTGTGAGAAGTTCGGGTGGATTGTTGGTTGTGATAATATTGAGTTAAAGAGAAAGAAACACTGATAACATTTTTTTTAATGTATATATTTATTGAACCAGGTCCCCCTCAAAATTGCATGTTTATTACTATTTTTAAAACTTTCTTAATAACTTTTGGCAACTTTGTGATTGTGATGGACTGGCCATTCAAGTATAGAAGAGAATACCATTGATGGCATAGCCATCAATGATATCCATGGCCAGATCAGGCTATGCAAAGCACAACATGATCACATTTCCAGATCATGGCCCATCTTGACTGCTGGATTCAAGCTTCTGCCATCCAAAGCATTTTATTTATTTTGAGGATCAAACTCAGGTGCCAGCCAACTATATTCTATATAGTCAACATGCTTCATATGGCAGGCACACAATTCAGTGCTTGAAATATTCCAGGTTAGCTCATACTCTTAACCAGGTCCAGCACATTTACGTAACACATATAAAATAACTATACTCTTAAATTAATGGTGACGCAATGAGAAGAGAGAGAAAGAATAGACTGAATAATAATTAAGCAAACATTAGTATTTATTCAAGCACACACATTTGTAATATAACAATCTAATATTTTACATATAAAAAACATAGAAGTAATTACTCAGACTATAGTTATAATAGTCCTACATTAGTTAAAGTTGATTTAAAATAAATATAAAGTGTATATAGATAAGAACAAAATATCTTTACCTAGGTTTTCATGATTGTCAGTTTCCAACCTGTTGACCTTTTAGTTTCACCGATGGTTCCAGGGCTTGTCTTCATTTCTTTGCCTCAACAATGGGAGAGAGTATGTGACCGAATTTCCTTTAGGGCTTAGTAATTTATTCCTGGTATTGGATCCAGATAAGTACTGTTGATTTTAGCAGAGGACATTGGGGCCTGAAATTGTCGAATACTCCCATGACTGTTCTGTGGATTCTGCATTCATGTTGACCACAGCAGTATCCTACCATCGCACTTACAGTTTCCAAATATCTAGATCTCTGGTAAAATGGTATTATCCCATTTCACCTACTATATTTTATAGCAGTATATTTTCTAGCTTAACCCATCCAAGTTCACATATAGTATTGTTTAAATTAATCATAAAATATTGTGAGATCAGTTATAATACCACATATGTGCATGTGTTTCTATAATGAACATAAACTACTAAATTACATATGTGTAAAATAAGGAGCACACAGTTATAAAAAGTTGTGTAAACATGACTGTGCATGTAGAGGAGTACCTACGTATATGCGAGGAAAGCTATAATGTAATAGATTTTAGAAACATTACAATTTTTTTTAACTTATTTTACTTCTGATTTATTATAAATTTTATAGATAAGCTTGCTTGCTTTCATATATATAAATCCCAAGGCCAGGGGTGACTGTGTTATACCTATAGTAGAATGTTGACAGAACTTAAATCTCTTTTAAAAAAGATTATCAGTTTCTTGGAAATACATTATGGTGAGACTAGGGCTTCTCTGTCCAATAGGCTATCTCAACACACTTATTTTTATAATAAAGCTTTGGTGGACACTGCTCATAGTTCAGTTTTTGCACAGCACCGTGCTTCAGCTGGGCATGATTGCCAGCTGGGAAATCCAGTGGTGATGTGCAGAGAGCAGCATGATCTTAAAAGAAGGATAAAAGAAGCTTTCTTTATATCTAGAGATGATGATGCCATCAATAGAAAAGACTTGCTACAAAATATCCAAGAAATGGAATGCGTAATCAATTCATTTGCATAAATTTGCTTCACTCTGAGTCAATTTATTATAGTTTGTAATATGGCTATGATTATGAGGGTTTTGATCCTTGAAAGTGCTTAGCCATTTAATGGAATAGATATTAAAATTAAAAAATAATATATATTTTCTTTATTTGTTTTTAGCTTTGGGTGTTTGTGCATGTTAGCGCATTTTATATATTTAGTTAGTTCGTAAACTGAGAAGAGAAATTTCAAAGATGATTAAGTTAAAAAAAAAACAAAAGATAAAATCATTGGATCGGAACTATTTGTCAATAACTCCTGCTAAATCTCTTGTCATTACTAAAATTTATTAGAACTATTAAAGCTTAAAATTTAAAACTAAAAATTGTAAACAACCAGATGGCTTGTGAGAGAGTGAAAAAGAGTTGATATAACCCCCCTTGTTTTAATTAAAAAAGACTCACTCTAGTCATTTTAAATATCAATTGCAGCAAGGTACTATGCCAAAATTTACAATGAATGTCAGAGGCTAGAAGGCTTCCACTTGCCATCTTCCTCACGGGTAACAAGTCTATGAAAATGAAAGGAGATCAAGAACACCAGCCTGCTGGAAAGGGTGGCAGATGAACCAACCCATTAGTGAATGTTTGTGCCATGCAAGCCATCACAGCCAGAAGATCAGTAACAAACTACAGAGCTCTTAAACTAAGCTCTAAATCAATGTTAAATGATTCTTAAGGCTAACTATTTTATATCTAAATGTGCACAAACTCTACACTTAAATTACTCTCATTAGTTAAACTCAGTCAAATAAATTCATTTCTAACTGTATAAATAGTAAATGTAAGTTTAAGTTAATAAGATTAACTTGCAAAATTTTGCCTAATTTAAAGTGCAAGTAAATTTCTAAATTAAACTGCTATAAAGAGAATAACTATTCAGTTATTATTCTATCTACACTTATGCCTATGTTTTATTGCAATGAATTCATTAATTTATGCTATGCCTTCAGAGCAGAGATTGCTAATATTATCGAGGGAGGAGAGGCAACTACATGCTCTCTAGTAATTACTTATGTACCTTATTGGAACACACACCAATCTCCATTCTGCAAACCATTTATATGCTAGTTAAGCTACTATGTTTTAGCTTAATTTGCCAAAACTCTGGATTTTGTTGTATGATTGTACAAATATGAGCATTACACTGGTTGTTTGGATTATCAATGAAAAACTGAGTTTGCATTCTGTCTGAACTGAATCAATAATGGAATAAAGTCTGGACTTAGGAATAAAGAACAGACTGGATTAATTCTATCACAAAATGAAGAGCATAATCAATCACAAAATGCTGAACAGACTTGAATTACAGATTGAAGACCAGACTTGAATTAAACTTGAACCAAACTAAATAATAATAGTAGCTGTGACTTTTTATACTCTTCCTCTCTTATTGTTTTAATTTCTTATCATTATTTTTAATTTTGATCATCTCTCAAGTTCTTTTTAATTAATTAATTTTTACATTTCATTAGTCTAATTGATTTCTTACATTTTCTTTAATCTAATCTTTTGCTTAGATTAATCTACTATCTCATTGATTGTTTACATAGTTTGTTAAATTATTCAATTGTTAGTTTTACTTTTTCTTTATCAGCCAGTAATCTTTTAAAACTAATTACATTTGTGAAAATTTTCTTTCACAAACAAATTTTATTCTAACTTTCCATATTTATTTATTTTTTTTAAAAGGAGAGAGTTTTAAATCTTTTCTATTTCAGATTATTCCCAGCCCTCTCAATATTAAAACTTTAGTCTCTTTTAAAAGACTATATAACACAATCATTTTTTTTATTTTTAAAACTACATTTTAAAACCACTCCTTAATTAATTATAACTTTTTGACTATTCTCATGTATTGATTTTTCTTTTTTTTTTTTTTTAAAAAAAAATCTGATCATATATTTTTAAATATGACATATGTAATGCAAATATGTGAGTTTTACAACACATATCTCACTAGAATTACAATATATATGTATTACAATACAATGTATTGTACATATCTCCACAAGGTATTAAAATCCAATAGAATCCAGACTCTATCTTATATAAGAATAGTCAATGTTATCAAAACTGTTGATATGGACAAGGAAATTTGGGTATTGTTGTTCCCCTAACAATACAGGCATACTATTTATTAAGTGAGATTTAAAGTGTATATTTGAGCTAGGGATAATCGCTAGTCTTATTAAATAATTAGTAATAATCATTAATATATTTACATAAAATAGTGTGTCAAAATTGTGAGCACAGAAATTTTGACTCTTATAATCAAACTATAGTTATTAGCTTTCTATATAATACTAAGGAAATGATGAAAAAACATCATGATCTGGGCCAACTGATTAATGCTGTTTCAACATGAAATGCACATCATAAGAATAATTTATTTTGTTTACATCTCTTTTGTCATATGCTTTAGGAAAATGTGATGGAAGAGAAGTTTGAAATATATATAAATATATTTCAAACTTATATATATATTAAACTGGATTCCAAGAGATTGTAAAAGACCCAGAAAGAGACCACATGTGAGATGGATGGATGAAATAAGAAAATGTGCAGGGGTGTTGTGGAGAAGAGAAGCTAAAAATCAGAGAAGATGGATTAAACTTGGAGAGACCTTCATCCTGCAGTGGATTGATAATGGTTGATGATGATAATGATGATGATGATATATATATATGTATATATAGTCAAAATAAGAGTCATAGATCACATGACCCTATTCTCTTAAGCTTGTAAGTTATAAACAATGAGGATTGCCAATTCTTCAACAAGCTTTGTGTAAATATATATATAAAGTAACTTTTGACCAATTATCCATGGTAGGAATAGCATATAAAAGTTAAATTATAGTTCCAAAATTTTAAATGTATAATTTAGATAATAGTAATGCTAATAAATGACTTAATACATAAAGATTAAAGAGAGAATTCTGTAGAGATTTAATAATCATTGTTAGTTATAAATAATTTTTATTATAATTGACTATATAATCTTAATACAATAGATGTCAATCTCAATAAATATCATTACTTATAAAGTTGATTTTAATTTATTTTCAATGCAGTGTTCCTTTAAGAGCTAAAGATCTAAAATTGTAGTTAATGAAAAAAGGAACAATTATTAATTACAAGATAATAATTTATTTTAAAATTATTGTAATAATAAAATATTTTAAGTATAAATATTTATATTCAAATTCAATTAATAATGTCATTTATTAAAAATATAGTTAGAATCAAAACTTTAGTCTTAATAAAATGATTTAAATTAATTTCATTTGTAAAGCATTTATTGATTTTAATATTTCAAATAGAAACAGAAAACATTTTGTTTGCAAGTTATAATAGTTGATTTGGGAGATTGGCCAATGAGAGTTTACTAAATAGTTTTCTGATGTCACTTTATGTCGGATTTTTAAAAAAACGCACAGCACATGATCTGGGAGAGAAGTTTTAAGAAAACTGATAAAGTAGATAACAGTCTTCATTTTTGTTTTCTCCATAAAAACAATTATAAAACTTAAAAATATTTAAAGTCTTAAGCAGAAAAATTGTATCCACAAAACTACCTAAGGATATGAAATATATTTTTTAAAGTAATTATTACTACTATGGATGAGTAAACTAATCTTCATTATGACAGAAGTGCCAATCTTGATCATCTTCTTATAGCCAAGATAATACTACCAAAAAGTTTAAAAAATCAAAGTTGCTAGTTTAATTGTGCCTATGATAACCATAATAAAGGAAAAAATATTGCTTTAAAAAGAAATGTAACTGTGGTCACGTAAGAAAGTATTCATTTATTTGCTTTAAATGAATATTTTTTATTGATCATAGATTAAATGTGAAAAACAGATTGAAAATTCCTAGAACTAAATTTGTAAAGCTGATAGAAATATTTTATAGAATGTTAAAAATAGTTAATTACACATGGGATGTATATAAAAAAGATAATCTTCATTCTGAATTAAACGATTGGTTCATAAGAAATATTTTTCTTTTCAAAATTCTGAAGAAAATGTTTAACTTATATTTATAAAAAAAATCTTTGAACTTTTAATGGTAGATGAGCAAACATAACTGAGATTAAAATGTATTACCAACTAGAAATTTAAATGAATTAACCAATAAGTGTTTAAAATTTTACAAGACTAATGAATACCAGGAAAAAGAGATAAATCAAAAAGTAAACTTATTGATGACTTATTTGAATATGTTTCAAAGTTTGTGCAGCATAGGAGAATAATGTCAGGTTTTTAAGAATATTTAATAAACTTTTCGTAGTGCATTTCAAAGAGCAAGTCTATGTGTATGCAAATTAAAATCAGCTAGAAAGGAAGGATGCATCCAATTTAAAATTTAGTCCTGTCATTTGTGCTTGTTGTTCAGTGTTTGTTTAACTATACATGTCTTTTAACAGAGAGAAGATAGGAGAAGTACCTCAACATGTGATGAATGATAAACATTTACAGGGTAAACATTGTAATATTAAATTAGAAACTGGAAGTGGGTTTAAAAAAAGATTTTAATTTTAAATTTATCACTAATATTTTTCTTGTGTAAAATGAAATATAAATACAAAGTAGTTGTCATAGTGACAATTTAAAAAAATTTATGTTTGCAATTTGGTATACAATGTTAAAGGTATGCTTAAATATAGGAAAAGAATAATCACGAGTTATAATGTGAAAGTGTGTGTGTGGGAAAGATAATGTTAACTGTATATTTTGACTAGTATATACTTTAAGAAATTAAGTGTAATAGGATTATTGGAAAGGAATGACAAACTTATTATAAACTATAATGTATTTATGAAAGTAAGAAAGAATGAATGTTGATGTAAGACAAAAGCATGATCTCATTTGTTATTAAAAAAAATCCTATTGATAATGATAATTGAAATAGATTATTTGTTGGGTAACATGATCGTAGATATGGATAGAAAATTATCCCATGTGGAAGGCTATATTAAGTTATTAATCTAGAATTAGTAGAGTAATAGATGCCAAATATACAATCGAGGAAGAAGAGTTAAAATTCCAGGATAGGATAAAATATCATCCTGAAGAACTGATGAATAGTTAAGTGGGAGTAATCTGTGTGATACCCATATATTTATTGGAAAGACATGGGAGGGTTTTCTACAAAGAAATGAGTATAGTATATACCATAAGTGTCGGGGAAGAAGCCAGGGTAAAATGGGGTTAGAATCATTAAGAAAATGACTGCCTGCCAAAATATGACACTTCATATTTAAACTAAAACCTTCATCCTTTAATTAGGATATATTATTGAATGTAGTATTTAATAAAATTAGTTTCTCATTGATAAAGTTTTAGGTAAATAATAATATAGGAGGCATCAAAGGTAGATGAAATATATAAAGGATTTTATAATTTCTTCCTAAATCTTGATAGATGTACTTGAAGATAAAACCATGTACAGAACAAATATCTTATATTTGAATAGTAATTTGAATAAATTACTAGATGAGTAAAAATAACTGAGATCAAAGAACACTATAAAATATAAGTGATAGAGAGAATGGAGGTATAAATGAATTGTATGATATGGAAAGAGTTCTTAGCTTAGTATTCATTTTAATTATATTATGAATATTGTTTTATATATGAATTTTACAGATGGTTTTTCATTAAGTATATATGGGGGTTTGAATTAGATTAGCTAGTATGACTCAAGGCCTTGACACACATATTGAAAGATGAACAATCACCAATATTGTTTTATATTTTTTTATTACCACAACAACAATGGTTTTGCTGATTAAATTATAGTTAATATTTTATGTCCGGTTTGGTAATATGAAATACGATTTAAATGGTACAATTTTTGGATGACATAAAAAACTATAAATGTCAGGGAGTAAGGAAAAGGACTAAGAAGATAGCGCCAGACAACTCATGAATGATGCAAAGACACCAGATCAATATGAAAGCATACATAATAATAAAATAATAAACTTATCTTTTAAAAAGAGCTAGATACTAATTCTGGGAGAGGTTGATTTCATATAATAACAACTATATACTTGTAAAGAATATAAATAATTTGCTGTCAATGTAAAACTGTTTAATGCTTATTTTTTTATATGTTAATGAAGTATTTAACTTTATATGTATAATTGTTTGTTATTTATTCTTGGTGTTGTAAATAAATGAATATTTTGATTTCAACTTTAACTTAGTAATTTTATTGAGTCTGAGAGTCATTTCCACCACAAGAACATATCTATAAATCACATTATCTACATAAAATTATACATACCAAATTATGATTACATACCTCATTTGAGAAGTTATGCTTAAGAGTTTATAATTTATACACTAACTGTCAATTGCTTTAAATAATAACTATATTAAAGAAAGCTTATGGTATTTCATATTTTTATTAGATGCAAAAGAATTTTGAAGAGCCATATGGAAAATACTATTAAATATTACAAAATGGGAGCATATAATAGAAATTAGCAATATGTTTGAGAGTCACATTTTAATTTGGTAATTTAAGTTAAAATATGTTATATCATAAGTTAAAAGTATTATACACTTTCAGAGTACAAATTACTAACCAAATATATTTTAAGATTTGTAATTCTGAAGGAGTTAATTACATTGAGTGAATGCTATGTAATTATGAAGTATATTTCATTGAATTAGACTTAGTAGATAACAATGGTGTGATGAAGCTTTGATTATAAGAAAATAAGTATTTTAGAGTAATTGGTGTTAACATAAGTATTAGAATAAATCTTAGGAAAAGTAGATTAAATTTTTAAGGGAAGGTAATGAGTAGATAGTGAGTGTTAATTTTCATGTCTTAACTATTATAGGTAGATTAAGTTTCCAATAGGAGGTTAATCAACGTTTGTAATAGTAAGTATGTTTTTAATAAATGATTGGATCCCAGTAAAATCCCTCTTGTGATTCAATTATTTAATTATCAATCTAATTGTTACATTGCATTTTAGCATAGAATATTTATGATCCCTGAGATAGCCATAGGATTGCATCAATTATTTTAAGCTAATGTAATTTGGTTAATGCTTTATTTTTAGAATTCTTAAATTGTAGAAAAGTAGTTATTTCATTATTGAAATGAAACATCATGTTAGTCATTGCTTGTTGTGGGAGTTTTCCTAATGATTATAATATGATAGTAGCAGGAGAATTGTCACAATAGCAGTGCCATTGTGGATTGTATTTTATATACTTCTCAATGTTAAAACCACTCTCTTGTAATCATACCTAAAGTCTATCTTATGTTTTAATATTTAGCACACTTCAAACCCCATAAAGAGTTATTAAAACAGGCAAAACTCTCTATACGTATTGCCATTCCATGCAAGGTGCCTACTCATCCCACATCCCCAGACCAGTTTCTGGTTTGTGGCCTTTATCAGTGAGGAGCCTTGGATCTAGAGAGCATTGCACCTAGATCTTAGGCACTAGATGAGAATTTTATGCACAAGCCTTCTGGCATCCATTGATTACTCTGGCTTGCACTGAGTGGCAATATGTATGGAGAGATTTGCCTGTTTTAGTAACAGTTATAAGCATAAGAAATGGTTATCATGTGATGTTTATTGGCTTAAAGAGTCTTATACATCATTGTTGTTATACTTCATTGTTTAATATTGAGCTAGTACAGCAAAGGATAGAAAAGAGACGGTAGGGTAGAAGTGTGTTGGAAGGACTGGAAGGGAAGGCTACAATATAAAACAAGTTATAAGTATATCTAAAACTATATATAAATTTAAATTTTAACGTGCTACGTATTTTTGCTTATATGAAAAAGGGAAGTTGCTGTTTCAAAAAGATATCCATAGTGGGAAAGATTGGTCCGACTTCTGGGTTGATGCGTGATTGAGGTAGGAATGATCTAAGGTGAAAAAACGCATTGATAAAACAAAAATTTGAATATATATATAAGTGCATCAAGAAGGAATCTCTCTCTGCAAAAAAAATAATAATAATAAAATTGGAATTGCGTTTCTGGTAATTAAAAAATGAAAATGTGGTAATACCTAACCTCCTTGTCGCAGCGCAGAGAGGATATTGGCATGAAAACACGGCTTATACCAATTTAAATGACTACAAGGTAGCAAAAGATACTCTTTGGACAAATATTGATTATTGATTATTTATTTAAACTTAATTAATCATCATATTTAAAACTTATTCTAGTATCTGCCACCTATTAACGTTCTTTGATAGTTTGACTTCGACAATAATAACAAAACTTCTTGCCGCATTTTTAAAATTTCGCCTAACTAAAATTGACCCTTAGGAATACAGCGGACCCCCCCCCCTTCTTCTAATATAAATCTGAATATACCGTAGTACAATAATTTTTTTGTTAAAAAAATCAAATGGTTTATTGTTCTTGAATTTATAAAAAATTCAAGAAGCGGAAGTAACCGGGCTTAGACGGGGTCCTTAGCCCACTGCATCAAATTAGGCAAGGAAAATAAATTAAATCGTATTATATAAAATCTAGATTTTCACAATAGGAAAACTTCAAAATATTAGTTTTTAAAAAGGCATCATGCATTTTATATATATAATTAAACGAGAAGGTCAATAATTTTTTTTTTTAAAGATCTAGCCAAAAATAGGCATTATGCCTCTCTGATTTTTGTAAACAATTACCGATTAATTACTGGTTCAGTCATTTATGAGGGAACACGTCTCGTTTTGATCACATTTTCTTTCTTTTGTAGAATGCAGTCAAGATGAATTTTAATCATTTAATATTAAATTTAAACTCTAAATTAAAATTATTAGTTGTTGTCTGTAGAAACTCCATACTGCATATTTTCATCTAGTCATGCATATCACGCGAACCATGTAGCTATTCATTGATGGAGAATTAAATCTTTTTAGCAAAACAATAACTCAAATTGCTTTAATATTGATTTTTTTTCATTCAATGTTTAAAAAGTACGTGATTACGACGAGAGCTAATCATTACCTATAAAAATAACAGATGTGAAATGATCTAACATAACTGTCCTAGAGAACGAAGATTAACTCCAATGCTTCAGAAAAAAGAGTGATATTGGAGTTTGTTTATAAAATTCAGTCCATTACGTTTTATAATGTATTATTAGTATAGGACTTTTTTTTTTTTTTATACACTAAAAAAAACTATATTGTAATACTCAGTAGTGTATTGTTGAAAAGCAATGGTTACGACTTTATCAGGAACGTGCAAGCACATATGGGTTGGACAAAATATTAGGAACAACTATTATATGATCGTAGCATGATACCCCGCAGCTCAGAAATGAAAACCAGTCAAATGTAATATTAAAAAAAAAAAATAGAAGCAAAAGAAACGGCGGGGATCATCTAATAGGAAGTTGTATATAAAAAATAATAATTATACATTAATTTGCTTTGCAGTGGATATATCTTTATCGGAATCATACACGCATAGTTAATGAACATAATAACCGGAACACCTATCAGCTTTACACTGTGGAATAGTCTGCGATATAGAAATTGAAGTGCAATTAAAAATAATATTCTTCTGTTTTATTATTTCTTTTAAAAAAAGAGATTGAAAGAAACAAAACAATAGGAAGTACCTGACGGAGTATTGTCACCAGATTTTGAAATTTGTGAGAAGTTAAGCATTCAGTTTAAAAGGATGAACTTGGTAGTATTCAATTTGCTAGAACACTGCCATCAATATAATCAGCAAGCAGAGGCAGGTCAGCCACTAGAAAAAGCCCCAATTCATGGTCATGAATCCCAGAATCCACTATTCTCGCACTGCGTAAACATGTCCAGTACATGTTGGCCTATTAGTGATTACACATTGCTGATTCTATAAGTAACCTCTTCAGTTTTCTTTCTAATGTTTTTTATTTTACTATTTTTATCGGTAAGGTGGATATCAGGCCTGCTAATGTAAGCTTTTTGTTTCATTGGCTATTTTTCTATAGTAAATATGACAATCGGAATTTATGTTTAAGCAACATTCTGTTCAGTTCTGTTTCCTTTCTTTTATCTGTTTGTGTGCAAACTTTAAATTAGATGTAATCAGAGGGGATTTGAACCTAGACTTTCAAGCTCCCTTTAGTCATCAACTCCATCTTAAACCGATGCATACTACCACATACATGTGAAAAGATAAACGATCTCCAATATATGGATTTCATGCTGAAACAGCACTCATTTGGTCTGGATCATCATCTTCCATATTTAATAAATGCTCGGTTTATATTAATATAACGAATCTTCAAACTTTATTGGACAGGCTTCAATCCTCTCCACTCTCCAACTCTTTAGCCATCCATGTCATTGAAGATCTGATGATGTCATGTCCAAAGTCCTTGTTTGCCAATTGGTGTCATATCCATGTTGACCATAAATCATTCTGACTTCTCATATTTAAGACCTTAAGCCCATTTAAATATACAGAAGAGAAATGAGTAAAATACAAGATGAATATATATAACTTAAATACAAGTATAGTATATATACTTTAAGCTAGATATAATCAGAGGGGATATGATCAAATCCCTTCTGATTATATCTAGCTTAAAGTATGTATATTATACTTGTACTTAAGTATTACATATTCAGCCTCAATTCTACCTATCCCTTTTCTGTGTATTTAAATGGATTTAAGGTCCTAAATATGAGAAGTCCGAATGACTGTCGACATGGGTAAGACAACAAAAATTGGCAAAAAAGGCTTTCAACATGGCATCATCAGATTTTCAGTGGTATGGATGGCGGAAGAGTTGGAGAATGGAGAGGAGTGAAATCTGTCCATTACAGTTTGAAGATTTGCTATCTTAATATAAACCAAGCACTTATTATATATATATATGAGAGAGGATCATCCAAAAGAACAGATAAATGATGGTTCATCATGAAATACATATATTGGAGATTATTTAATTTTTTATACTATGGTGATAGTGTGCACCGATTATATGAGAATGGCTAAAGAAAGCTTGAAAGTCAGGTTTAAATCCCCTCTGTTTATATATATATATATGAAAGACTGCCTAACCCTTTACTAGCAATTATAGATAAATTAGAAATTCATATAACATTACAATACTAGCCAAAAAATAAAATTTCACTAAAATTCTTCCACAACAATGATTTCATATATTAATAAATAGTCATTGTCAAGCAACAAGATATATATAAAAATCATCTCCCCATTATTCATTTCAAAAACAACTTCCTTTAACCAACTTTCTTCAACATTAAAGAATGTCTTTATGAGATTGATGCCCTCAGATTCATAAAAAAATTGTTATCAAATTTTTTTAAACTCTTCTTTTAGAAATTCTGATGCTAAATTTTTAGGAGTCTGAGACCATTAATCTCATAAAGACATTCTTTAATGTAAAGGAAGTTGGTGTTTGAAATGAATGATGGGAAGGCTATTTTGTTTTGTGTATATATATGTTGAATGTATCTTATTGAATTTCACTTGAAAAGATTAATAAATGAAACAATAGTTATGGAAGAATTTTAGTAAAATTTTGGTTTTTGGCTAGTATTGTAATGTTATAGAAATTTCTATTTTATTTTATATATATTATATACTACTTACTGCTATACTAGTAATGATAAATAAAATAGAAAATCATATAACATTACATGATTTATATGAATAGTTTAGTATAGGATAGTATGGAAATATCCTGAAAGAAAGTCCCTGATTTAAATTCATTGTTAAATAGTTGAAAACAGTCAACTGATAACAATTCTATTTATTGCTGGAGTAGTTTATAAGATTTCTTGCAGCTGCCATAAAATTTATATAGGTCAAAGTAAATTAAGTCTAGTAAAGTTAAAAATAAATATCATAACTCTGTTTTCATGAACTGAATACAAATCATAAAACATAATTTGATAATGAAAAGATTACTTAATTGTAAAAAGTGAATTAGAGATAAAAGTATAGTCTGATAATACATTTGGCTTAACTCTGAGACCACATTTGCCTCATGAAGTCATGCCTTGATGTTAAAGAAAGTTGTTTTTTGAAGTGAGATTATGGGAAGATGAGTTACTGTTACGTAGCCCATTTTTTTGAGATGTCGAAGCATGTGTCTCTTCTGTTGATTGCATGGATGTCTCTGTTAATGTAGAATGCCTCTTTTATTTTTCTCCTGTAGTCGTTTGGTTCTGAGCATAAAATAACGGGGTTAGCGGGTATGAAATTGTGCCCTGATTGTTTAGTATGTTCAAAAAACGCAGAAGATGTACTGCTGTTCATTTGGGCTCTATTGAAGGTGTACCGATGTTGAGCCAATCTGGTATTAATTGTGGCTTTCGTTTCACCATAATATGTGGTGTGGCATCCGGCTTGGGGGCAGGAAATGGAGTACACCAAATGTGGGGTGAGCGCTGGATCAATGTAGTCTTTGGAGTTATTGATCAACCTATTAGTGTTGGGTGGAGTTCTGAATATTATGCTGAATTTGTTGCTCAAGGTTTTCGTTAGTTTGCTGGATATTTTAGGGATGTAGGGGACCGTTATTCTAGGTAGATTGGTGCGGGGCAATTTATCATCTATTGTGCTGTTGAATTTCATGACTTTCCTCCTAATGGTTTTGTATTTAAATCCTGCTGCTAATAGGTCTTTAATATAATTGTTTATATTTTCCTTCCTATGTGCTTCATATTTACACAAGTGATAGTTTCTAAACATAAATGCTTTGAGACCTGCGAATTTGTGCAATGCAGGTGATTTAGAATTAGGATGGATGCAGCTTCGGATTTCGAATGGTTTAACAATCATTTTGTAATCTATTGAGTGGCGGTCTCTTGACAAGGAAAGGTCGAGATATTTGAGTTCATTACTGTTTTCATATGTAATAGAGAAAGATAGTTTAGTTGTGCTTTGTAATTCGCATTGTATATTTAAAATATTATTTTTAGATGCTATAACGAAAATATCATCTACATATCGTATATATATGAAGTCTGGGTTATTGTTGAAATATTTTGGAATGATGGATTGTTCATATTTATTTAAGTATATACTGGATAACACGCCACTGATAGGGAGGCCCATGGGCCAACCATCTTGCATTGTGTACCATTTATCTTCGAAAAGAGTGAAAATATGGGAGTCAAGCCATGTCAGGAAAGCCATAATGAATTTCATTCTCTCGTTAGGACAAGATATTCGCAACAACTCTTCGTGTATAATTTGGATGGATGCTTTTCTATTGATTGATCCATATAATTCCTTCACATCCATCGTGGCCATAACAGAGCTATGAGAGATTTGAGTGTTTTTAATTCTGGAGATGAATTGAAAAGATGAATTTATTGTGTATGAGCCAAAATTAAGGTAATCTATAATTAATTGATTAACCAGTTTGGCTGTATCGAAATAATGTACGCCAGCGAAATCCATCATCAATCTAAGCGGTTCGCCTGGTTTATGTTGTTTACAATTAAGTATTTTTATTATTACAAATAAGGAGAAATTAAAATCACATTTATTACATAATTTGATAATGCAAAGATTATCTTTTAGTAAAGAAGTGAATTAAAAATAAAAGTAAGTCTGATAATACATTTTTTTTAATCTGAGACCACATTTCTCATGAAGACATGCTTTGATGTTAAAGAAAGTTGTTTTTTGAAGTGAATTATGGGAAGATTATTTTCGTTTATATATATATATATTTTTTTAAAATTCACTTTTCTATTTGTTTATAGATGAAACTATGGTTGTGAAAGAATTTTAATAAAATTTTGTTTTTTTGACAGTATTGTATATATATTGTGCCCTTATCTGTAGGTCATAATAAGGTAGAAAGGTCAATTACTAAAAAATTTTAAATTTTAAGTTATGTTTGTATGATATATAAATAATAGTAGGATAATTAAATTTTATAGTACAATTTAAAGCTGAAAATACCTGGTATATAACAGTGTAATAAATTATTTTAAAAGAAAACAGTTAAATAAAGCTTAATTATATCCTTGCTTATGGTTGTAACAGTTGGCCATATAAAATAATACAGCTATAAATAGTTAAAAGTATATTAATAATTTGAATATAATATTTTAAAACTAATAAATTAAATAAATGCTAGACGTAGTATTATAATTATATTTAATAGTCAAAACTAATAGAGTATATTTTAGGTTGAACTTTGGGATGGTGAGAGTTATATTTAGTTCTATAAGTTTTAATTATTTTCCAAATTATTATAAAATATATCAGTTTTGGTAATTTAGACCAAGACGTAAATAAAAAAAAAAATCATCTGATAAAATTAGTAAACACGTGACTGTATATTATATACCTTCACACACACGCTTGTTAAAATAATAATAAAATTTGTGAATTTGAAACTAAATATAATTGCCATCGATCTTTAAAGTACAGGTTGAAATATTAAATATTGTTTTAATAATTGTTTTTAAAATTTAAATAATTTTGATAAAACTATAATGGAATTTAAAAATACTAGTCTAGATAATATTTTGAGACATTACGTCATCAATTCTTATTTTAAAAGTCTAATCTGTTATAAAACTAAATGTGTAAATTTGTTCGCGCTAAAAAGTCATTAACCAATCAACGGGGGTAAATTAGCAGACAAAATATAAGAATTATACGAAGCGGGAGGGAGAAGTAATGTGTAAGTGAAAGAGAAAGTAACATATTTTTTTAGCTGGTAACACCGTAGCTGGAAAAGTGATATAAATTTAAAATTTGTATTTATTTTAAAAGTTCTTTTGTAACATATAATATATTTTGACTGCCTCGACATGAATTGCTAATTTTAAAAGTTATCTTACCAGGGAATTTTATTCGAATTTAACCAAAAGCCTACAGTAAGATGGAAGTACAAGGAAAATTACCTAAAAATAGTGCTAAAGGAAAAATATTTGGAAAGTATCTTAATACAGCTTTATTTATGCTCAACCAGAAACTTATTAGTATTATAATTCAGAGAAATATAATTGGGACGCTACATGAAAATCTAAAAGAGAAGTTACTTGTCGTCATGAAAAATTATGACGCACAAATTTATAAGGCTACTTTGAAGTTGTTTTATTCTTCTCTATGAAAAAATTTAATATGCGTTTTTATTATAAAGAAAATTATGGAAATGTATACTGAAGAAAGAGTATTTATTTTTAAAAGAGATATTATAAAAATATAGTACCAGAATTTCAAAGAAAGAAAAAGTTATAGAGTAATATGAAAGAGTTATTGTGTTATATGCCAAAAGGAACCGAAGGAAAAACTTTATCTAATAGGAATCAGAAAAATATTATAAAGTATTCAATGAAGGAAATGCTTGATCTGAAAAATATAAAATTAAATTACTTAATGGAAATGGATCCAGGAAAACAGAAAAATTTACTGAATATTTAAATAAAAGTGCCCAGATGATGCATCGGAAAAGGCGCGCGGGAAAAGACTAGCAGACAATATTAGAGGAGATATCAAGAATTAATAATTGTATACAATATTGTGAAAACCAAGGATTGTTGTCTATGAAGATTTATTAAACAGAGTAGTAATTGTTTTATTTTAAAGTAGAACATTAAGTGACTGAAGAAGAAATAAAATATTTTTTTTTTAGCTTTAATATGAACAGTTCAAGAAAGTTGATGAAGAAGTATCGTAAATATAATTTAAATATTTTTTATTAATTTATTTTAAAAATATAAAATGTTATGTGAGATTAGGGAAAACATATAAACATAATTTTAGTAATATTGAAAAATTAAATATAATAACTTAATAGAATGATAGAAATATTGTTTTAAAATAAAGAGTATGTATGGAAATCATATATCTACAAGAATTAATGGGATGGTGAAGCCTACAAAACACGATCGAGAAGATAAAGATCGTTTTGGTAATTTTGATATTTATTTATAATGCATAATGTATTTTTTTTTATAGATCGTCTATTGATTAAGAATGATGTGTGAAAGTTTAAATTCTGTGTACACATTTTATACAACATTAAAACATATTATGAGATAGGAGTAATTTTAAATATGCATGCAATAAGTTATTTAAAGTATAATTAATAATATAAGTTATCTGAACAATTGTGTGATTCTTTTGAACTTTCATGTAATAAAGTATTCAGATATTTTAAAATAGTTTGTAGATGATAAATATACGAGAAAAGTAGTAAAAGATTTTCTTAAAGAATAGCGGTATAGTTTTTGAAATAAAATGAATTTTATTATTGTTAGAAATGCAGATAGGAATTTGTCGATGTACTGTATAGAAAAATCATGAGAAATAAGATCGGATAGTGACTTGGTAGTACTGGAGGAGAGGAAACCAAGATGATGTTTTGTTAAGAAATAAGAAAAGTAAAGTATTTGGATCATAGTTAGTTTGTGTGATTTCAGTATAGCTAACTAAACCCTATGACTGAACACATATAGTTTGGGGACAGTGTTTTTTGCGGATCTTTAAACTTTTTGATGTTATATAAAGCTGAAGAAATAGCTTTAGCATCACTCCTATAATAGAGGTTGGTAGACAGATAAAGGTCACTCCTCTATAGTGTTTTAATTCACTGTGCCATTATTGTCAAGGTTTATGACGGATTATATTCTAGTTATATTTTGATCCTGTGCATCTATTTTCGCTATCCTTGTTTCGTGAATCTGCATCGTCAGAAAGATATTTTCAAAGAAATAATGAATAAAATAGAATTGAAGATGTTATCATTTATGTAAGAATAATTATTTGCTGGAATGTTTAGAATTGTGTAATTTTAAAAGTGAAAGTACAAAATATCATAAAGAGAGAAAGAATCATATAATACAGTTATAAATTAATTCGGAAACGAATATAAGATTTTAAAAGAGAAATCTAAAACAAAGTTTTTTTTATAAAAGTGATAATAAAATTTTAATTTTTAAAATAATATTTAGAAAATAAATATTGCATATTTATTAAGAAAATAATTCAATAGTGTGTAATAAACATATACTTGTGCATGGTATGTTAATAGTTGTAAATATCATCCGAAGTAAGGCTTGAATAAGTATATTAGGACTAATAAACATCGGATAATGAACTATAAAACTTAATACCAAATGTAGAAGAATGTCTTTGAATTTATAGGATTCCATACTACTAATATAAAACTAGAGTTTTATTATTTTGTATAAAGTTTACTACGAATGTAATTTTATAAAATTAAAAATATGATTTTAATAATAGTAGGGATACAAAGTGTTAATGATAATCCGATAAGAAATTCATTTTTGTAACAAGCTAACCATAATAAGAAATCCAATGATAATAATACTGTATTTTCTTAAGCATTTAAAAGATAAGAGTTAACTAGAAAAAATAAGTAGAAGTTTGATTTCATTTTATAAACTGGTAAAATAATTTTGTGATAGGAGAGTGAGGATATCCAATGTACATAATGTAAATATTGTTACTTATTGATGTTATTAATAAACTTTGTTGTAAATTTATTTTAAAGCTTTGTGTCTTCGTTGTTATTTCTCCACATGGATGCATGATATCACAATACACTTATAATTGAAACAGACATATAGTTTTTGCACAAAAAGGTAAACATAAAAGTGTTATAATAATTTTTGAGAATTTATTAATATTATGAAATTAAAAGATCATAATTATATCATTTATTGGTCATAAGTTGGTTGCCACAATATTACATTAAATTATATGCTAATGTTGCCACACGTACAGATTATTAAAATACTACCACGTACGTAATTATTTATTTCATTTAGGAAGTAATAAGATTATATTACACCATTGTTGTTGTTATTATTATTATTTATTATTGTTAGTTACTGCGTAGTGAATTATGACATAAAATTCCCTTTTCATAGTTTACTACCGTAATTTTAAATCAGTTAGAGTACAATTTATGAACCTGAGATTTATGTCATTTTATTTATTTTCTTCATTTTTATTTAATTGAGCTAGATTCTTATTACAAAGAATATTAAGACATGATTATTATTTTAATCGTAGTGAAAAGAGCTTAGAAAGTCGTAAGAATACTATGAGTTAGTTATTTAATATAGTAAAAAGGGGAATAGTGTTCTTATGCCATTGAGATAGTATCATGTGGATAATATCTCAATGTAGTCTATCTCGTTCCCCGTGTCGTCACTCCATGTCTCATGAAAATAGTAAATATTTGTTAATTCATTTTAAAAATATAACCGTATTTGTATTTTAAAAATTAGAGTTAGTAATCATTTTAATTAATGCTGGATATTTCATTTATTTATTTGTTAGACTGAGCTAGAACCCGGAATTTAAATATATTATAAATTTTGGAGAGGACGATCGCGCGTGACGGTGGGGGGAGAGGTTAGAATATATATATATGTTTTGATATTTACTTATATGAATTACATATAAGTATTTAGTATTGTAACTTATTATTTATTATATATGAGCTGTGATAGGGACAGGTTTAAGAGATTGAGAGACTTTGTAATCTCATATGAGGAGGTCAATCAATGGTTAGTCACTTTAGTGCTCAAAGTATGCCTGAGCAGTTCTGTTTAGAAATGTCCTACCCCACAAATGTGGAAAGATCCAGAAAACATGGATTACAAATCTCATAAATCTGGTTAGATTGCTATGTTTGGTGTAATAAAATTTCTATTAGAAGAAATGTCCATAATAATAGTAGTAATGACACAAAAGTAGAGAAAAGTGATTTAATGTTTCATTATTTTCCCAAATGTAGGCACATGGAATATGATTGAATATGGATTTCTTAAGATCATAAGTCATGAATGACCAAGTTTAACCTTCTTAAATATTGACATTTTTTGTTCCCCTGGTGAGAGTTTTTGAAAATACTCAATCTTTTACTTCTGTATAAAATCTATATATTGATCAATTGAACTTGATTTTTTTAAATTTAATTTTACAAACCAGAATAATATTCTAAAAAATCACATTTGATCTTTTTAAATATTTAAAAACTGACTTGTAAGTAAGAACAATGTACCATAAATATGCTACTAAACACCACATGACACCATTCTTTATGCCTACACAAGCTGTTTAACACAGAGGCAAGCCAGAGTAATTAAGGGATGCTGGAAAGTTTGTGCATAAAATCCCTATCTAGTGCCTACTTATTCAATACCCCCAGACTAGTTTCTATCTTGTGGCTTTCATCAGTGAGGAGCCTTGAATCTGCAAGCACTACACCTAGGTCTTAGAATCTAATGTAACCCACCAGCATCCATCTTTTACATTATTAGCTAACTATAAAGTTTTGAGTGCAAAATGAAAAAACAATAATGTTTTCAATTCAAGCTCATTAGCTTGTATAGTTGTATAGATCGGAACTCAGTTCAGCATCCATACTTTTTGGTTCTTTAATAACCACAGTCACCATAATCCTATTGGGCAGGATTGGTATTAAACCACTAAACATCACATGATCACCATTATTTCTGTTTATTCTAGCTATTTAACACCAAGTGGCACTCCTGTATGAAGAGTTTTGCCTCTGTTAAACAGCTTGTGTAAGCATAAAGATTGGTGATCACGTGATGTTTATTAGCTTAATACCAATCCTGCCCAATAGGATTATAATGACTATGATTATTAATCAGCCAAAGACACCAAAAAGTCCTGAGTTCAGATCCATAAAAACTAGTAAGCTTGAATTGAAAACATTATTGTGTTTTCATTTTGAACTCAAAGCTTTATAGTTTGCTAATAAAGTAAAAGGTGGCTACTGGAGAGTTGCATTAAATCCTAAGATTTAGGTGCAGTACTCTCAGATCCATGCCTCTCACTGATGAAAGCCACAAGCTAAAAATTAGCCCAGGCATATTGGATGAGTAGGCACTAGATATGGATTTTATGCACAAACCTTCCTGCATCCATTGATTACACCTGGGTCTCTTTTTACGCAGACTTATTTAATGCGATTTTGAAGTTACACAATTCGTGTTTCACTGGAAGTCGATTTTCGATAATGTGCTATTACTTTAAATAATAAATTTAGCACACTTACGTTACATTGAAAGTAATAGCACATTATTGGAATTCGACTTTCATCTTAGTAATTTCAATATTTTCAGTGCTTTATAATAAGCATTTATTTTAAATAGCGTATGTAAACAATTGTATTACATTCAAATATCAGTCTTTCTCGCTTATTAACACTCGCAAAGCGTATGCACAATTAGCATGAAAGGCTGATATTTGAATATAGTGCTTTATAATAGTAAGATTTTATGCAATAATGAAATTAAAATCATGATTTCCACATTTTATGTATACACATATTAAATTTTACAAGAATATAATGTAAATTTGTTCAAACATTGTGCGTGTTAATTTTACATTTTAAATCACATTCTGTTTTCGCTTTTTAAAAAAGAACGTAATCAATTATTATTTTCTTATTAATGACACTAATCATTAACATGCTCTTAAATTCCAACGAGAGTTAAATGTTTGTATGTCTGGATATCGCAAGCTTCTTAAACAATTAATAAAATCATCGTCTCAAAGATTAATTACTAATTACGTTGTCACCAGAAAATCATAATAATTAAAATGTGTATAAAAAAATGTAAATTACTGTACTATAAATTATGCATAAAAATATATTATTTTGAATAAAATCAAATATTATAGTTAAAAAAAGTTTGTCTTGTATCATTTTTTTTCAAATTTGAAATTTTTTATTAGTCATATTTTATTTCCTTATTTTTTTTTTTTTGCGCGAATTTTAAAGTAATTTTACATTGGTGCTTTGCTTTTATGCGAATTTTGAAAAATCACAGACCGCACCCCCCCTTTTTCAATGTAAGTTACATCTATTTTTGCGCAATTTCGTTTGCGTGTGTTTTCTGAGGAACCTATCTATCGCGTAAAACAAGACCCAGGTGTACTCTGGTTTTCACTGAGTGGCACTACTGTATGGATAGTTTAACCTCTGTGTACCATAAATATAATTAACTAAATTAATGTAAATACTCATTCACAAAATGTATAAATTATTTTTTAATTCATGAATGAAAATAAATTTATAATAAATCTATTGAATTCTGCTTTAACATCTGATATTTGCTTTATAATAATTATTTAAAAATGTTTTAACACTGTGTCAATACAGATAGATAATAATGTAATAGATGCTGCAGTTTTTTTATATTACATTAACTTCTATTTCTAAAAATAAAAGATAAGTGAATAAATTAAAAGTGTAAGTACATATTTCTCTTTCTTTTAAATAATAACCAATTAGTGTGTAAAAATAATCAAAAATATTTTATTAACAAGCAAAAAACTCATATTTCTCTTATTCCAAAGCCTTTGCATGAAAAATAGACAAGAATGAAGGAAACAATTTCTGTATGTTTTTTCTGCCATAAACTATAGATCTAAGATGATTATGGTTTAGATCTCTGATGACTGCAGTGACAATATTTTTTAAAAATCAAAAGGTCATAAAAGAAATCCTGCAGACATTTTTTTTAAAAATATCATTTACAACATTGGTAAAATGGCAATTTCGAGCAAACAGAAACTTCCATGCTTTTTTAGAAATAAATAAGCCACATTGTTTTATTCACTATTTTTGGGATCTAAGGTAATCTGACTAATGGCTTTGTGTCATCTCATGGTTTTACATTTTGCTTTATTTTTTATTGGATTTCCAGTGAAAAGATGACTGGTCCTGTGCCCATGCTACCCACAGTATCATTTCTGAATCAAAGCTTGTGTTTATCATGACTTAATTTAGCTATTCACCACAAAATATCAAAATACCAAAATATAAAAATACAAAAAAGTTTTATTAAAAATGCTTTTATTTAATTTGATGTGGAATGCACTACCCCCCCCCCCATAACTTTTTCTTCAGACATAATTTTAGTTATTATATGCAACTTGAAATAAAATTATGGGGCACCCATAAATAAATTCTGTCATTAGTTTTAAAAATAGTGATTGAATTCATTAATTTATGAACATCCATGCTTTTCTTTCAAGTTCAATATAACAAACAAAACTGTGGTTTAAAAAAACAACATATTTTTTGGTTTTTCATATCATTAAATTAAATAAATTGTTTTTATAATATAGATTGAAAATTCTAAGTTCAAATCAGATTTGCTCATATAAAAGAATTTGAGTCATAGGAATAAGAGGATTCCTTTTATTCCTGCATAAATACTATATCTTGTATTGTAGAGTGAAGTATCCATTTATTATTTAACACTCGCAGAAGATGCATGCACAATTAGCTTGAAAGGCTGATCTTTGAATGTATAGTAAACATTCAAAATACTGAACGAATACGTTAAATACATATTGTCTTGGAAATAGGTTACATAATACTATAAGTCCAACCCATCCCTCTTATTAATATAAATGGATATGTAATGGTCTGATAATATGAGATGTTAGATTGATTAGTGTCTACATGGGTGTGATAACAATATCAAATCTACTAAGGGCTTTGAGCATTCCATTGTTAGTTTTTCAATGAAATGGCCAGTTGAAATGTTGAAAGGATGAGAATAGTGAAAGCTATCCATTAAAGTTTAAGGAATTGCTATCTTAATATAAGCCAATCATTGATTGTATATATGTATAGGGGAAGTGCTGGTTCTGTACAAAATACATATATTGGAGATCATCTATTCTTTTCAGATGTATATAGTTATGTGTATTGATTGCTTGAGATTGAGTGGAGGATGAATATGGACTTAAAATTTTAAGTTCAAATCTCTCTATTTACTATACAGAATGAATATATATATATATATTGTAAGGTATTGAGTTCAAACCCTACATTACAAATCCCAAAGACTTCAGAAGGAAAGGAGGATATTTTTTTTCCTTCTCCTCAACTGACTTTTATTGGTGAAAGAGAACAATGTATATATTTTAAATAGTATAACAGTCTACTTAAGAATTGATGTTTTGAGCATATATAAATTATTTTTACCATTAATTAAAACAATTTTGTGCTTGTATTACTTTGCTGAGCTAGTCATGGGATATTTTCGAGCGCTGGATTATGGGCCTACTGTCCAAACACATTAGTTCTAGAAACTAGCTGGCACCCGGGGTTTACTCTGAAACAAATAAAGTATTTGGATAGTGGGGGTTTGAATCTAGCAGTCGAGGTGAGCCACGGTCTGGAAATGTGATCGTGTTATGCGTTGCATAGCTCGGTCTGATCATGAATATTGTTGACAACTCAGCTATCAATAATATTCTCCCCTCTGCTTGAAGGGCCGATCCGTTCACAAAATAGTTATTATATAAAATCATAATAATAAAGTTTAAACCCAGATAAACCTAGCATGTAGAGTACGCAGAATCATCCTCTGAATGGACCTGGTACAATTTAATTTTTATTTCCTTTTGTAGCTGTAAACTCTGTAAATCATTTTTTAAAAGTCTACTTGTTAACTTTTATATTTCAATTTATATCCAATCAATTATAATGTTGATCTTTCTTAATAGTGTTTTGGTTTAATACTAGTCATTACTAATTTGATCTATGACTTTTGTTTCTAATAATATTAATAATCTGTAGCTTTTCAAATCATTTAGATTACTTTCAACAAGCATGTATTAATTCTGTATTTTTCTGTCTTTGCTTTGATTACTTAAGTAAGGTCTATAGATATGAGTAGATATGTAAATATGCATGTGTATGTACAAACATTAAAATTTAAATATTTATAGATATATCAAAAAGGTTTTGATAATTTAATATTTTCTGCATAAAAAGGTTTTTTTATATTATTCAAGTCCAATTTTTTTATTATTTAAAAGTGTTAAAACTGAGAGAGAAAGATTATCAATTCTAAAGATTTCAATCTGGTGTTAAAACTTGAGAGAGAAAGATAAAGTCAATTTTAACATAACTTCATTGTTAGAAAAGAGAAGAGAAAAATAACTCATTAGTAAGTAATTACAGTTAAGAGAGATAGCATATTCTTTTGGACCACCCAAAAAATGAATTTTGAACAAAAGGTCAAAAGAGATCAAATAATTATATCACATCTGTACAAATAGAAATGTTTCATAGATGGCCAGGTGTCCATGCAGCTTTTTGTGGTGTCATAAAAGCAGCACATATATATTCAGGGAAAAATACTATTTTTTTACTAACTGCTAATTGTTCAGTGGTATTGCTTCTTAGAACGAACACATTATTTTATATGTTTTGATGGATTCTACAGCAGAATGGAGGGCTAGAAATGGTATTTGTTGAGGGTGCCTTTTGGCTACTCAAAGAACTCTAGGACATCTGAAAAGCAGTTAAAACATCCTATGCCTGATCTCCAATGACCAGAGAAGACTCCAACCTTGCTATTGCTTCACTTCTGATGTTGCTGAATTCAAATAAAAATACCAGGAATAAAATGCACAAAGTATATAGAGAAGAAAATATCCATTTATTTATTAACGTACCCAACACAGAACAGAAAAAAGAAGAAATGAAATAGCCATCCCAATACTAAAATAGTGTCATTAAAGAAATGCAATCTGTGCAACATCATCATCATCATCACAATAAAACAGAAAGAAGAATTATAAGCCTAAGCTTCAAATGGAAGTTTCCAATAAAATGCTGTAATCAATTTATCTACATGTGTCAAACTTTGGTGTGTGGCTGAATTCAAAATTTTAGTCTTGAACAAATCTTACTGTAGTGAAAGCTAACCGAAAGGGTCTCTACATCGAAAATAAAAGATGAGTCTATAATATCAATTTTATTTTTTCTCAATTACTCTTAACAATTTTCTTATAAATTCATTTGTCTCTCTCTCTCTCCAAAGTATTAAAATAAGAATCAGTATTAGAAAAGGGGTTTTTCAATAATGATAAACACTGACTTTATCAATATATTATGTGTTATTTGATTATCATTACATGTAACCAATTATATATATATATATATTTTATATTTTAAATGATTTTTTTTTATTGTTTACGAATTGTGCGATCATAAAAAAGGTGAAATATTGTTTATATATCATTTTGTTACATATAAAGGTTAAACACAAGATTTATTATTAATGGAAAGTAACACACACACACACACACCTAGTGATATATATGTCTGTATGAATATTTGTTGAGTATGAATGTACAAATCCAGACAGAAGATGAGGGTAGAAATTTAATATAATGAGAAATAGATTTTAAAGTAATTAGCAACATAGATTAATGGAAATTGAGATGAATAACTAGGAACAGATATTTTTAAAAATATTCCTATCTTTATGATCTAACTAAAATTTTCTCTACCTGTTTCTCGATTATTATTTTTAAGATTATATGCATAAAAATTTAGGTTATATAATATGCGAGGATATGAGTGCATCGGGTGTTTATTTATAAAATTAAAATGTTCCTTGATATGGAACTTCCATTCACTTATTAGATATATTAACATGCACTTATCACGCTATATGCATCTAACGATTGAGTCTAAATTTCATTTGGGGGGAAGAGGGGAAGAATTTTTTGATTATTCTTATTATTCATAATTATTAAATGTAACTAATTTTTTTATTAATTATATAAAACTTTGTATATTGATGACTAACAAATAATAAAATTTATTTTTTTTTTGGTTAAAAGTTTATGTTTCTTAGAGTTAATTATTGTCTTGTGAAAATTAGTTTAGTCATCATCATCACGGTGAATTCTGATCATAAGCAGAATTGACTGGTGTAATAATATTTTAGTAAATAATTATAGATTGATAACAGACATGATTTGTGTTAGTCGAGAGTTAGTTAAAAAACACTGTGGCTGGGGGTATCATTATCATCATCATTATTGATTTATTAATTGATAAATAATCTAGGTGAATATATTAAATGGCCGTACAAATGATGTTTCTCATTTTGTTTGTTTGTTGTTTGTAAACCAGCATAAGGAATATGACTACCATTGATGATGTCTAAAGATGAGCTAGTTAAACTTATGATGATAGTCTATTAAGTTTGAGCTCTTAAAAGATTCATGATGTTGAGCGATTAAATATGATCTCTATGGGAATTTGTATAATAATTTGTCTGCACAATTATGGAATAATGAGGATGTTTTACCATTAACACAAATGCAAATGATATACTATTATGAAGTGGAAATCCTACATACTATTATAAATAATAGACCAACTGAGATTCAAACTATGTACAATTATAAGTAGATATCCAATGTGATTTTGTCTAGGTTCAGATAACTTAGTGGTGCCCAGATATGTAACAAAGAAAGGAATAAAGAGTAAAACGGTTATTTATAGATTGGTTTGTCCAATTGGGGTATAAAACTACTTACATGGTTATCGGTAATTGATCTAAAACAATTGATTTGTTACAAATGAGTGCCTCAATGAAGAGGGATACAGAAATAGATTTTCCTAATTTTTTTTTCTGTTACAAATAGTCTAGATTATTCATTCCATTACAATATATATATATATTAATTCTAATATTTTCACGGATAAAAGATGTCATATTATTATTACTATTTGCGGGATATTCCGTGTAATGAAAAAGCTAAATGCTGACGTTTCAGTACAATATCAAGTACCTTCCTCAGAGCGTCCTCTTTCTCAAATCATAAGAATGCATGTGAGAAAAGGTCGAAGAGTATAAATGAAAGGTGTGAATTAAAGAAGATTAACAACATTTGGAAGAAGCTATTGGAAGAGAAAATAAATTTTAAAACTTCTCAACCAATAGAATTTAAATATGAGGAGAAAGAAAACGATAAAAACGATTTTAAATCTCACACGCATTCTTATGATTTGAGAAAGAGGACACTCTAAGGAAGGTACTTGATATTATACTGAAATGTCAGCATTTATCTTTTTCATTACATGGAATATCCCACAAATAGTAATAATAATATGACATATATATATATATATATATTATTCTTAATTTAGCAACATTTGGAATAAATTAGTAAATATGATAGCACTGAAGGCTTAATATTGGTTCTATTTTTGTCATATTTACAGAACTGTTTAATTATTTGTTATGTACTTATATATCAGGTGCTTAATTTATGCTAGTGTCTAGGTATATAGTTTGTCATAACAATTTGATTTACAGATAAACAGAAAATAACTGCTAACTTATATTTGACTTTGAGTATCTTCTGTTGTCTTGAAAAGCTAATTACTGATTCCAACACAATCATTTCTGTTTTCTTCCTGTCCTCTTTCTTTTATTCACTTCATTTTTTAAAATCTTACTATTTTCTACCATTCAATTTAGTATACAGAACCTTTTATGCTACTACTCATCTCTCTTTAGTACATATTAAAGAGGGAGTGTGTTTACACAGTATGGATAATTAGCTTTTAATTACATACCCAACATTTATTAAAATAGAAGCAAAATTCTCCATATAGTAATGCCATCCAGGACAAACTAAAGTAATCAATGGATACAAGAAGATTTGAGCATAAAATCCTTATCTAGTGCTTACTCATCCAATATCCCCAGAGTAGTTTTTAGTTAGTGGCTTTCATCAGTGAGGAGCCTTGGATCTGAGAGTACAAACTAGAAACTAGTCTGGGGATATTGGATAGACACTGGATAAAAATTTTATGCACAAATCTTCTTGCATCTATTGCACTAGATGGCACTGCATTCTAGAAGAATTATGTATCACAGTAAAGATAACACTCTTAACCCATATTTGGTGTTATAAATGTGGTAATTGAATGCAAAGTGATAATTTAGTATAATATACAAGTGATACTTGCTAACTGCTATATGTATTTGAAAGGCACAGAACTTTGCATATTAAAAAGAATTCACTACAGTCTTCTCATCACATTGTTTAGATAGAAACACATTCATAAATGTTGTAAAGATTGTAAACATTATACAATTAAATAAAGCTCTTAAAATATAATAACAGATTCGTTTGTATATAATATAAAACCTTATTTATGATGAGAATGGGGTTCAAAGTATTCAATCACTCTAAATTTGATCTCAGTTTAAGGTGATGATTTGGCATTAAAATGGTATCTATTGTTATTAAATAGTGCTTATTGTCAATGTTTTAACTTCTTTCCTAAAAGTGCCATATTAATTTTTTAAAGAATCTCAATTTTCACAACTTAAGATCATGTAACAGAATCTCAGACCAAGTTCCTAATTCAAATGTGGTTTTTCTCCTAGTAAAATAAATATCTATTATTAATAATTTGTTTTCCAAATATTCATTTTAATAATAACATTTATAAAAATGGAAAAACAAAATATGATACTTAATACTGAATTAGGTTGAAAATATGTGGCACATACCTATACATAATTATTTGAAAATAAACTAATATATATATATATATATATATATACCATAGATAATATGTAATAAAACATTCTACAAGAATATGTAGGCACTCATCATCTATTATGGTAATAAATCTTTGGTGCAGAACAATATTTGTATAGTAGTGCTTTGACAAAGATATATTGCATCATAAGTCTGGTTCAGCAAAATAACAAATATTTTCTATCAAGGATTTATTATCATAATAGGTGATAATTGTCTACATACTTTAGTAGAATCTATGTTATTGTATATAAATATTGTACAAAAACATATAGATATATTCCCTATTTCATTTACAAACTGATGTTAAAAAATATTATAGTGAAAAATATTTTTTTTATAATTAAAAATAGTTTTGCCTTGAAATAATTTTTTTTATAATAGCTTGTAATTAAAGTTACACATACTTCGATCCGTCTATAGCTTTATTTAAAACATCTATATATGAATTCTAAGAATTATATATTCTTTGTCTATATATAATATTTTTTAAAAATTTATAACTCAAAAATTATAAGTACCGTTTGAAATTTACAGTTGAAACAAAATGAAAAATATCTATAAAATGAGATATCTGGTATATGCATAGTTTGCTATTTTTCCCTACACATCTACATGGATGACATAACCCCTACCAAAAAAAATAGTGGAAGGCACCAAACTCTATTAAAACATTTATTAGATTATGAATTAATGAGATAAATATTTTTCTCTGTTATTATTTTTTGCTGGGGGGGGGGCGTAAAGAATGTAGCAAACTCATTTATCTTAAATGAACTTGAGTAGTTCAGCTCACTTAGTTTAAAGGGATGTGCCCAGTTTGGATTCAATGGATGTGAAAGTAAATGTTATTGGTTTGTTACTTCATTATTTATTGTGTAGACAAATCATTAAGGATACTTATTAGCAAAAGTTATTCTGGAGTCCAGAACAAAATAAATAAAGAGTCTGTCCCAAACGGCTTTACTTTTTTGTATATATTCAAAAGGTGTCATATATTACAGTAATGATAAATTTCAATTTATTAACCCCATACTCAACATTACTAATCAGTGATTCTAAGTGACAGGTGATACTTTAATATGTACAATTGATAATTGCCATTAATTTAACATGTATAGGTGATAATGGCCAACTTCCAGCAAAGTCTGATGGATTATAGAAATTTTGCACTTGAGGAGAGTTCTCTGTGGCCTTTTCATTACAGGCTTCTCTAGAATTAAGTGAATTCACAACTATTTTAAGTTACTGTAATAGTAAGAAAGTCAAGTCATACATCATGTGACTTAACTTAATAAACTTGTACTACAAATATAATAAAATGAGCAGGCTAATAGCTCTAAACATGCTTTTCTGATAAATGGTAGAAAAGAAATCATTTAAAATCTCTAGAATTATCTTCATTCCCAAACCAGTTTCAAGCTGATGGCTTTCATCAGTGAGACACTAGAATATTCAGACAAAACAGCATTTAACTAATAAGTAGAAAATCTGAAAAATTTAAATATCTATATGTGTTAAAATCCAGCTGTCTAACTTAAATATTATTATTATTATTGAATTAAATAAAGGTTTTTATGGTATAATAATGCGTTTGTCTGCCTTATTTAATATACAACAGCTTGATTATGTCATAAGTGAAATGTACCTAGATAAATATATGGAAATTCCAATTATAATTTCAATATTGATATATATATAGAGAGAGACACATATACCGGTATATTTATAAGTTCACCTCTTACCTACATATGCTCATATAATAGTAGTACGACATATTTTTGGTTTTAAGAGAACGTTTATTGATTGCAGACTTTGTTTAATTATTACTAATTATTTAACACATTTTACAGTAATAACTGCACGTTATTGGAGTCATATTTTACTGCTTCTCCCAGTATTTTGTCAATTGCAATTTTCTGATATCTATGTGCAGACACGCACATTTTGATTGATAATTTTATTATGAAAAAAATTAAAATTTAATTACACGAGAATAATTTTCCAATTAATAAAGAAACGACTCCGCCTATTTGAAGTCAATTTAAGAAAGGCAGGTAGTCAAAATGAATAATAATTAATCAATCACTCGAATAATTAATTAATCTTCTTTAAAAAAAGAGAGATTTATTGAGAAGAAAATAAATAAAAGGATTAGTTGCGAATAAAATACATCATTAATAAATAAAAAAAACTATCACAAATATGCTGCATTTATAGATTTTTATTGTATAGAGTTTTACATTAAAAATATTTTAGAATTTATTGTTATCAACATATAGATTTTTACTGACGTCTGCTTTTCTTATAATTACTACTACAATTACGAGATTATAAAAGATTATAATATTGTATTTTCTGAAACTGGAATATCAGCTATGCTTATTAGTATCAAACTTGAATCCCTCCCCCCTTACATCTTACTCTACGAATATATAAGTAAAATAAAACGGTAAAATACAGGTTCAGAGCATAGAGTAGCCGTTCCCCCTACATGCCATTGGAGAAGGCCACATTATAACACAAATGCGATTTTTTTCTGTTTTTACACTCAGCGTATTGACTCTTCATTGACCAATCCAAATTAGCCTGGGATTTTTACTCTTTGACTATAATAACGACAGATACCCATTTACCAACCAATACTGAATAGTTCATTAAGTTGGCTATGAATTGACAACTTGGAAAAAAAATCTAATGCAACTTGCTTTATTGATAATAAAATTAAGTAAATGTTATAACTGAACAGCCCAAGTTTATGCAAACAATAAATCTTCAATCTGTTGCCAAGGCGATTCTACAAGGAAAAGATAAATCTCACTTTTCGATCTAGTCTAAGGTAATTTTAATATAGACAAGCAAGTTTAGATAAGCTTGTGGTTGTTCTCATGTTATTACATTTATAAGATCACCCAGATTTTAGCAAAATAAAGTTTATTACTTAGGTAATATATATCTAATTAATTAAGCACTGCACAAATATGTAATATTATTAACATATGTCATTTATATATACATCATCGCCAAGGCCTAGGTATTAAGAGTGTGCCATTTTAGCAGTATTTTTTGTTGCTATGACAACGAGATTGTGAGTTTGTACAACACCACTTTCAATATTTACTTATGATTATATTGTGCTTTAATGCAAATTGGTGGAATTATTAAACTAATAAATTAGAATAATATTTAGCTTAGCACTTTCGGGTATGTTAACTCCCATATTCATAGCCTTTGTCATTAGTGATACAGAACAGTTGTTTTATATGCAAATGTATGCAAATCATTTAACTCCATCATTTTTTTTTTAAATCGCAAAACATGTATCTCGCCTATTGATAACATTCGAGTTGTTCACAATAAAATATGCTTCTTTTATGACTCAATTTTTTCTTTCTTTATTTGTATTTCAACATACTAATCTTTGCTTTTATTTCTTGTTTAAAATTTGTAGTTATTGTTTTTCTATATATTTTTTTCTTTTGAAGATAGAATGGTCATTTTTATTTATGAGTATTTTCTACTAATAATGATTATATATATATGAAAAACAAAAACAAGTTTTATATACGTAAAAACCTGCTATCGCTTGTATTAATGATCAATAGATGGAGCTTTACCAAGACCTCCAAACAAGCGTATTTGTTTACATAAATGTCAAAGTCAATATTCACTGTCTCTTTCATTTTGCTCCACCCTCAGACCAGCTGATTTCAAGCTGATTTTCTCTCATCAGTGAGGAATAGAAGTTAGAAACTAGACCTAAATATTAACTCCAAGCGTTTATGCAAAACATTTCTATCAGTTTGCAAGCATGAATTTTTTAGACACCTAAATGTCTTCAAACTCAGCTTATCAAACTAGATAGCTATATGGGTCTAATATCAGTTCAGATTCTCCACATAGTGAAAGCTTCTGCAATCTATATCATTGCAAGAAAACTTTAAAGGTACATTTATGAAAAACAAAAACAAGTTTTATATACGTAAAAACCTGCTATCACTTGTATTAATGATCAATTATAATGATCCAGAGAATTGGAGACTTAACATATCTGCCCTACGGGTGCCATCTAGGCATTTAAACCTAGAAAAATTTATAGAGTAGGCAGATACGCGCTGTTAAGATTCCACTTTATTTAAATATTCAGATCGTTAGCCCAAGTCACTAGCTCAGTGGAGATGCAGAGATAATAAAATATAAATTTTATATCTTAAATATAAAAGAATAAAAGCCACTGCCAGAAATTAACACATAAAAATATTTATTTATGCACATATAAAATAACATTTAAATTTTGAGGAATAAATTCAACATTTTAGATTTTTCTATTAATCTTTAGTTTTACATTTAAGTAAATTACAACCATGAGTTTAATATTTATTTAGTGAGTCGAGGATGAATAGACTACATAGATCTGCATTTGAAAAGAAAATATTCTTCCCTGATTTAACCTTAGGCAACACATTTCGCAATCAAACTGGCGCCAATCCATCTGATACATTTATGTATTCAATGTAGCATGAAAATATGACAACACAAAATACTATATTGTCAATAAGTAGAATTAGAGAAAACATTGTCTCTCCACCAACAGGAATGTCACATCTGTTGGCGAGTAGAACAATAAACATAAAACTCCATAGGAATGGACTGCGGTCCTTTGTGGTCTTACAAACCCATCCATAGGCAAACAGAAGGTGTGTGGCATATATATATAATCCTGCCTGTAGCGGATCTCATACTACATCTACAATTACACAAATATATCCAATCCATTGAACCAATTCAACTACGAAATGAATAACCTAAGATTACCCTCCCTTAATATAACTTTACAAAACTATATAGCCATTCACGCCCGACTTAAATTTAACATTTAAATACGTTCGCACAGATTATTTTTATAAATTTGTTTTTAAAATGTTGAGTATAGATCGGCTGCACAGATTCCACAGTCAAAAACATCCAAATTAAACACAATCGATCCAAATACAAAATCATCGATAACGTCAATTGCAAAAGGGAATACACAAGGCCCCCATGGCATTCATTGTAAGATGCCCGCATTAACATCATTGACCTATATATTCTAATCAAATGTGAAAACTTCAACATAATCAACTGCTAATGAATCTATGCAACGTCTATACCCAGCCTAAATTTCATCATTTAAAATTTAAACAATAAATCATATATACAATAAGAAAAAAAAATGGAAATGATTTTTATCAATCAGAAAACATATAAAATTAAACATTATTAATTTGATTTTAAATTTTAAAATGAACTTCTATCTGACGTTTTTAAGTTTAAAATCAAATTAATAATGTTTAATTTTATATGTTTTCCGATTGATAAAAATCATTTCCATTTTTTTTTCTTATTGTATAAATGATTTATTGTTTAAATTTTAAATGATGAAATTTAGGTTGGGTATAGATGTTGCATAGATTCGTTAGCGGTTGATTATGTTGAAGTTTTCACATTTGATTAGAATATATAGGTCAACGATGTTAATGTGGGCATCTTACGATGAATGCCATGGGGGCCTTGTGTATTCCCTTTTGCAATTGACGTTATCGATGATTTTGTATTTGGATCGATTGTGTTTAATTTGGATGTTTTTGACTGTGGAATCTGTGCAGCCGATCTATACTCAACATTTTAAAAACAAATTTATAAAAATAATCTGTGCAAACGTATTTAAATGTTAAATTTAAGTCAGGCGTGAATGGCTATATAGTTTTGTAAAGTTATATTAAGGGAGGGTAATCTTAGGTTATTCATTTCATAGTTGAATTGGTTCAATGGATTGGATATATTTGTGTAATTGTAGATGGAGTATGAGATCCGCTATGAGCAGGATTATATATATATATGCCACACACCTTCTGTTTGCCTATGGATGGGTTTGTAAAATGGCAAAGGACCGCAGTCCATTCCTATGGAGTTTTATGTGTATTGTTCTACTCGCCAACAGATGTGACATTCCTGTTGGTGGAGAGACAATGTTTTCTCTAATTCTACTTATTGATCAGATGTACATTCCTGACAGTATAGTATTTTGTGTTGTCGTATTTTCATGCTACATTGAATACATAAATGTATCAGATGGATTGGCGCCGGTTTGATTGCGAAATGTGTTGCCTAAGGTTAAATCAGGGAAGAATATTTTCTTTTCAAATGCAGATCTATGTAGTCTATTCATCCTCAACTCACTAAATAAATATTAAACTCATGGTTGTAATTTACTTAAATGTAAAACTAAAGATTAATAGAAAAATCTAAAATGTTGAATTTATTCCTCAAAATTTAAATGTTATTTTATATGTGCATAAATAAATATTTTTATGTGTTAATTTCTGGCAGTGGCTTTTATTCTTTTATATTTAAGATATAAAATTTATATTTTATTATCTTTGCGTCTCCACTGAGGTGACTTGGGCTAACGATCTGAATATTTAAATAAAGTGGAATCTTAACAGCGCATATCTGCCTACTCTATAAATTTTTCTAGGTTTAAATGCCTAGATAGCGCCTGTAGGGCAGATATGTTAAGTCTCCAATTCTCCAGATCATTATAACTGGTGGCGCCAGTTATAACGATCCAGAGAATAGCACTTAACGTAATCTGCACTACAGGGCGCCATCTAGGTATTTGAACCTAGAAAAATTTATAAAGTAGGCAGTGGCTTATTTTATTCTTTTTTATATATATACTCTTATATTATATTATTAAATATCTGCTATTCCACTGAGCTAGTGACATGGGCTAACGACCGGAATCAAAATTTAAAAAAAAAAAAAAAAAAATGTTTTTTTTTTACTTACGTATCTGCCTACTTTATAAATTTTTCTAGGTTCAAATACCTAGATGGCGCCCTGTAGTGCAGATTATGTTAAGTGCTATTCTCAGGATCGTTATACAATAGATGGAGCTTTACCATTTGTTTACATAAACGTCAGAGTCAATATTCACTGTCTCTTTCATTTTGCTCCACCCTCAGATCAGCTGATTTCAAGCTGATTTGCTCTCATCAGTGAGGGATAGAAGTTAGAAACTAGACCTAAATATTAACTCCAAGGGTTTATGCAAAATGTTTCTATCAGTTTGCAAGCATGAATTTTTTAGACACCTAAATGTCTTCAAACTCAGCCTATCAAACTAGATAGCTATATGGGTCTGATATCAGTTCAGATTCTCCACATAGTGAAAGCTTCTGCAATCTATATCATTGCAAGAAAACTTTAAAGTTACATTTATAAAAAACAAAAACAAGTTTTATATACGTAAAAACCTGCTATCGCTTGTATTAATGATCAATAGATGGAGCTTTACCAAGACCTCCAAACAAGTGTATTTCTTTACATAAACGTCAGAGTCAATATTCACTGTCTCTTTCATTTTGCTCCACTTTCAGATCAGCTGATTTCAAGCTGATTTGCTCTCATCAGTGAGGGATAGAAGTTAGAAACTAGACCTAAATATTAACTCCAAGAGTTTATGCAAAACGTTTCTATCAGTTTGCAAGCATGAATTTTTTAGACACCTAAATGTCTTCAAACTCAGCCTATCAAACTAGACAGCTATATGGGTCTGATATCAGACATATATATATATATGTAAAATGGAGTAAATATGGAATGGACAATATGGGGAGATGAGAAAACACTATCATCCCCACTGAATATCATAGTCATCTCAACTCACATCATCAATGAATAATTATCAACAAATATAAAAAAGCATAACAGAATCAGAATTTAAGAAAACTAAGTAGTTATAACAATTATAAGTTACATCACAAGCATTAAGCATAAATAATCATCTGTCAACCTTTGTGATGGGATTTAAAAGAGATAAATTATAAAACAAGCTAATTATCTACTAGCCATATATACTGAACTTAGGACATATAAACCAATCATTAAACTTTCTCCTGCACCCATATAGATTAGCACTAAAATCTTCAATACAGTAGAAGTATGGGGATTTTGCTACCTACTGATCATCACTGGACATATGATACCATGAGCGTACAAGCCAACTATAAACTAATTTCAATCTCTATAAGTGATATGCAGTGAATGGACTTTAAAGATGAACTTGATTTTTGTATTATCCAGAGAGCCCTCTGGATGACCAAACATAAACATGTACCCCTGCATCTATACAAATTAACTGTTACTAATCTAGAGCTAACTCAGGATCACAGATGCTTCAGGGATTGTAACTGTAAACAAGAGAAAACATAAATGAACATGCTTAATCTAATTTAAAAAGTCTTACCGTGATAAGTTACAAATCCCTTAAACATCATGCTATGATGAAACCAAGTCACACACACTGCCAATTCATAGAACAGATACCCTGGAGAAATAAAGACATCAACACACAAAAAACAATTTCAGAAAGTATAATTTTTTAAACAATTATTTAATGAAATTAAATTATAAACTAATAAACAAGAAAATTATAAAAAGATATAATAATATGACAATTCCTAATATAATAGACATTTTAATAATAATAATAATAATAATAATAATAATAATAATAATAATAATAATAATAATAATAATAATAATAATAATAATAATAATAATATAGTAACCTTATGTTTTAGTACAAAATATATAACTTGGTGGAACTGATTTAAAATACCTCCAACTTCTTCTAGGTGACTTGATTAGCATAATTAGCACTTTGTGTATAGTTGATACTTGTATTCAAGTTGACTCAATGATGAGATTACGTAATTCCATTTTTTTACTATTTTTTCCCCTGTATTGGTTTTACCCTTCTCCAATCACTGAGTTGGACAAGCTCTGTTTAACCTGCAAAACCAACAGCATATTATACCAAATGTAGTAAGATATAAATAATAATAATAATTATTATTATTTATTTTCCTTTTAGCCAATCCTAAAAATTAACTTTAGTTTAATTAAAATGATTTATTTAATTAAAAAATAAAACATAGAGTCATATATCATATGACTGCACTGTTTTTTAATTTTGCAGGAAATAAACTAAGAACTTTGCTAATTGCTCAAAAGAATGAAACCATTGGTCACGGGATGGGGGTGGTTTTCAGATAGAGATATTTTAAATGCTTTCTCTTGCTAAGCATTTATCTCAATGCTTGTTGAGCAATTAGCAAAGCTCTTTGATTTATTTAATTATCTTGAATTAGTCAATAGAATACAATGAATGCATTTTTTCTTTTATTTTTAACAGAAATAGGTAAATGAGGAGGAATGTAATTGGATAAAAAGGGAAAGAGAATGTTCAGAGAATTTTTTTATTATTATTAACTGGGATAGAGATGATAAGTATGTAAAAAAAAATTTCTGCTGTTCAACATATAACAAATATAAAAGCTATTCTTTAAAATTACGGAGAAAGAAAGAAATTAAATTAAAATTTTCTTATATAATTCAAATTTGGGATGTTTCTATAGGCTAATAGCAATATGAGTAGCTAAATTTAAATAAGTCTGTTCAAGCCTGCTAACCGAGAATCAAACTGCTGATTTATTTTCCAAAACATCTATAATTAAAATGTACTGGTATTATCAACTGTGGCAATAGGAATAACAGTCTTTAAAGGTCAGTCAACCTGAAAATATTCTTTATTGTTTGCAGACTATATTAACCTTGGATATAATGCTCTATTTTATAATTTTAAATTATATAGTTCTATCATATGTGAGTGGAGTGGAATGCTATAACATTTTTTTTCAGTTTTGCATGCCAGTGTTGGAACAGTGAAGATTTAGTTATATCCCACTTTGGACTTACGTTAGAGATAATATTCTTGCTATGTGAGTTATCATCTTATTGTTAAAAAATCATATAGTTGTTGAAAGAAAATAATAACTAACAGATAGTTATTTTATCACTTTCATAGCAATCATGGGATAATTATCTACTTGGTCAATCATCCCTAGTCTTCGATACTGACTAAATAAATTGAAAGTAAGGAAATATTTTATCTTTGGAGTAACACCTAAATAGAAGTAAGAAGGTTTATTAACTTTTGTGAGATACTCTAATTATAAATAATGAAATTGATTATCATGAAGGGATGCTCTACATTAGTATGACAGTATATTAAAAAAAGAAAAGGATCAGCTTCTAACTTCCATAATGATATTATTTAGATGGAGTTGATATATTTTCACACATTACAGCATTACACATGACCTATTTATCCCACATATTTGAGTGTATATGTGAATCAATTAATTTATAAATATTCATGATGGGTGAAAACAAAAAGGAATATAATCAAACTCATAAAATTCTATATGGTGTAATTGAAAAACTATTTAATTTATATAAGTTTTAAGAAAATGTGTTATAGCCTTCATTGGTGAATATTTCAATGGGTTTGAAATATTATTAATTTTAGTTTAGTGCAGTTATTTGAACGAGTATGTATTTTATTTTGGTTTCTATTGTTGTATTATCTTATATATGTATGAAGTCTCATGGTATACATTATATTGTGCCTAAAATAATTATTTATCAATGTAAATTAATGGGATTGAACATATGATATAGAAATTGAAGATGATCAATTATTATGAAATAGCACTTACGTAAAGGTCTAATGATTATTAATGGATCTATAACGTGCACCAACACCACATGGCTTAGTCCTGTATGTCTTTCCAAGGTTTTTGTGCCTATGCTAACATGATATTTGTTATGGAACATTATTTCACACCTGTTCTAGGCAGAATTGCCCATTATCTCAGTTACTTCACACACTAAAGTACTTATTTCATTTTAAGTCTTAATTCATGCTCGTAAGACTAGATGAGTCTCCTAATTTATCAGCTTTATAGATGAGAGTAATTTTATGTTTCTTTTACTTGGGCAGCAAATGTCTGCACTATTTTATAAGGTTATATGGCACTATTTTGTGCTGGTGGATTAATCCACAGAATGATCTCTTGCCATTTTATTATATTCTTTATATTTGTTTTTGCACTGGTAGTTAATCCACAGAACATTCTGTAATGGTACTTGGTGCTCTGGTGATGGTTAGAAAACCCATAGAGCATTCAATACTTTGTTATTCCTTTGCATGGATGAATACATCCACAGGAATACCATTGCTATTTGTTGTATAAATGTGCTTGGGAAAAGTCTTCATACATTATGGTGTCAATGTTGCTTCCCTCATTTTTAGATTAATCCATATGTTCAGTTATGAGCTATTAAAAGGGTATTTGATTAATTATTTCTATAATCTATTACATATCAATTTGTATGATATTTCAAGCTGAGTTGAGATTCAAATTTTCTCTTTGATAAATTATTTCCCCATAGCCAGCTTTTGTATGTTTACCAATACCAGTTGTTGTTGTTGTTGTTGTTGTTGTTGTTGTTATTATTATTATTATTATTATTATTATTATTATTATTATTATTATTATTATTATTATTATTATTATTATTATTATTATTATTATTATTATTATTATTATTATTATTATTATTATTATTATTATTATTATTATTATTATTATTATTATTATTATTATTATTATTATTACTACTACCACTACCACTACCACTACTACTACTACTACTACTACTACTACTACTACTACTACTACTACTACTATTATTATTATTATTATTATTATTATAAATCTAGGGTATATGTGCATGGATTCTGGCATTGATATATTGGAGATGTTATTGACTAGTGTTCAAACCCTACTCTCTCCTATAAAAGCTGAAATCAAATCTATTTGTGAGAAAACCTTATATTATGTTTGTTTTGGAATTTATGTACATTATCCATGTATAAAAACAAGTACATGTGATGGTATATTATTTTGTTTATTTATTTATTTATTTATTTTGGGCAATGTATTAATCAACTATTTATTGGTATTGGTTGAGTTGTAAATAAATGTTAAATTTTATAATTTATTCTAACTTTACAGTTGCTATTTGTCATACACAGAACCAGAAAATCCATCCTATTAAATAAATCAGATATTAGAGTGCATATTGTAACTGATAATGCACACAAGGTTTACTGAAATTCTAGGAGAATATTTTAATGCTTTTGTTCTTGGGTGATTAGTGATGACCTAGGTACAACAAAATCCCATTTGTCTTTTTCATCATTCCAGCTTTGCTTTGTTAATTTTAGAATACAATCCAGAATTTGTTACTTCTATTGGTGTTTGTGATATTAGAACCTAAATTAATAAATAAATTTCCTAACCAACATTATGATTGAACCTATTTTCTAATATTATATCTGATGCTTTATGTATTACAATAAGAGTCTTTTTACTATTGATTCAAGTTGACATTTAAAATTAATGATGAAAGAACCTAAAGTTCATATTGCTTAACTTTTATTGCAAAACAAATACCCTACATAACATTGCTGTATTAAAATCCTGAGTATATGTGAGCTGCGACCAATCATGTTACAGTGCTGATTATAATTATTTCTGTCTTGTTAAATGGCCTGTATATACCATGTGATAGTTAATATTAATGTAATAGGTCATATATTTAATTCTGGAAAAGTAATCTTTAGTAGTTTTATAGATCATACCATCTCATATACAGTCGTCCATAAAGTCTCATGTGAATAACATCTCAGTTAAGGTTTTCAAATGTAGTTTTAAGATACATTCATTAGTGAGAATAGTTATTAAATGAATAGTCACACATAATTTATTTTGGGGTAATTTAAAATATGTTCATGTAATGTTGCAATGGGTCTTTGCAGTGTATCCTGGTTGAGACCAGAATATATCATAACAGTTTTGTGTTACATCATTAATTTTGCCTGTTATAGTTTGAGTAGATATTTTGGTTACTATATACATATATATACACCTGGGTCTCTTTTTACACGGATTTATTTAATGTGATTTTGAAGTTACACGATTCACATTTCTCCGGAAGTCGAACTCCGATAATGCGCTATTACTTTAAATAATAAATTTCGCGTATAATGAAAGTAATAGCACATTATTGGAATTCGACTTTCATCTTAGTAATTTCAATATTTCAGTGCTTTATAATAGTAAGATTTTATGCAATAATGAAATTAAAATCATGATTTCCACATTTTATGTATACACACATTAAATTTTACAAGATTATAATGTAAATTTGTTCAAACATTTTGCGTGTTAATTTTGCATTTTAAATCACATTCTGTTTTTGCTTTTTAGAAAAGAACGTAATCAATTATTAATCATTTAGTGTCTGCAAGTTTATTTTTAAAAGGTGAGTAATAGCAGTGGGCACAATTAAAATTGAAAATTAAAAAATTAAAGACAAAAATAAGAATTTAATTTTTAGTTGTTAGATTAATTACTAATTACGTTGTCACCAGAAAACCATTAACACAATGTGAGAGTGACATTGGTGCTAGTTGTATTTCCTTTTGTGAAGAATCTGATTTTTTACCAGTTTGCAAACGAACCTGTTTATCGGCAAATAGTGATAATAATTAAAATGTGTATAAAAAAATGTAAATTACTGTAAATTATGCATAAAAATATATTGTTTTGAATAAAATTAAATATTATAGTTAAAAAAAGTTTGTCTTGTATCATTTTTTTTTCAAATTTGAAATTTTTTATTAGTCATATTTTATTTCCTATTTTTTTTTTTTTGCGCGCGAATTTTAAAGTAATTTTACGTTGGTACTTTGCTTTTACGCGATTTTTGAAAAATCACAGTCCGTATCCCCCCTTTTTCAAGGTAAGTTACATCTATTTTTGCGCAATTCCATTTGCGCGTGTTTTCTGAGGAACCTATCTATCACGTAAAATGAGACCCAGGTGTATATATATATATATGAAAAACTATTAAAAATATAAAACAAGTATACTTTCAATGCATAAGCATCTGTTATAGTGTTTTTCATAATGACAGAGTATCAAAGTTATATATATATATAATTTCATATAGCAACTAAGATTAACTATTCTGTTTTTAATTATGAAACTTTCTCAGGCTGGTAGTCAAGAAATTATCTTTGCGTTTTTAACCTTCTGCTGAGAAATTTTGCAAAGCTATTTTTTTTACATCTTTAAAATTCATGTGTATATTTTTTCTAATACTTTAATTTCAAAAAAATTCAAAAGATGTCAGGATAATTGAATAAGTGTGTCTTTAAAGTTTCTTAAACTCCACAATAATGGATGTCTTTTATATATTTGGTGATTTCAAACTTTGCAAGATTACTTTAAGAAAATATTATGGTTGTCTAAAAACTATTATTTTGGAAAGTTTATGATTATTTTTGTATCATATTATGCAATAATTATTAGAAATCAATATATATATATATATTATTACATATTTCTTTTTACAGAAATGTTTTATTTTTAAATATAAAACATATATTCTTCTGAGTGTAACAATACCATAGAGATTAAGATCATGGGAAATACAACTGTCTAGAAATTTCACCAAATAGACTGTTATAATATTTGGTAATATTGTAAAAATTACAAAAATTTTTAAACTTTTAAAGAATAAATTGATAGATTTACTAGATATTAAAAATAATTTGTTCAGATTTTTAAAACAAACATCAAGTAAAGAAGACTTCATTCATTTTGAAGAATTGAATCTGCTCCACCTGACGTTTGAAGACATGACAGCATTATGTTTTGATTAAAAGCTAATTTTTAAAATAATTCTGAAAATCAAATGTGATTATTTAAAATTTATTTAATTTCTAAACAAAAATATCTATCAAATGAAGTCAAATTTATTCTATTCTTATAAAAAATAATGATTTAATATTAAAATAAAGTTGAAAGCTTAAATCTAGTAATTATCTATCAATAAATAAAAAGAACAATATGATACCACCTAACTCTGACATGTTATAATGCAGAGTGTGAAGTTATTAGTCTGATTTAAGTATAGCATAAACTATCTAAAATCCATATTTAACATTCAGAGGATAAAGGTAGTGTCTCATTTTTAAAAAAACCCTAAATATCAAATGAAATGCCACTTCAGTAAATGTAAATCTAAATGATTATAGCTTAACATGTATTGATGGGTGGTTATTAATTTATATTTCAGTTCCAATCTTATATATGTTAATCTAAGATTATTTAGATGTATATTTATTTTAAAATGTATGTAGTATGTTCTGAAGAAGATTTTCTGTGGCAATCGAAACCATCAATAATGGGTTGTAAAAAAGCATTGTAAAAAGTAATAAAGAACATAGATGATATTAATATTATATTTCCCTAACATAATAAAAGATGTACTTTATATTATATTTTCTAATGAGTAGAATGGAGATTTGACAATAGATTTCAGGATTATAACATATAATGTTAACTCTTTAAAATGGTTTTTTAATTTTTTTAATCTTGCTGTGTTAAAATTAACTTCTTGTTGAAAATGTATCAAATAACCTCCACATCCTTTAATTGAGTTTTAAAGTTTATATCTGGGCTAAAGACAATCTCTAGTTTAATAAATATTTAGTGATAATCATTACTGGATTTATTTAAAGTGGATGGTGTCAAAGTTGTGTGTAGAATACATTTGATGCTTGTAAATTAAAATTTAACAATTTAAAATTTGTGTTTAGAATACAATTACTTTCATTAATCAGAAATTTATTGTATCTAAATAAATAAACTGTGATTTTTTTTAATGTTTACAATTTGAAGTGTGTATTTATTTTCAATTAATCGTTATTTTTATGAAATTCTAATGGCGATCTTAAATATTGTATTGTATTTTAAAATGGTGGTCATTATATTTTGTTTCCTTTTGATAACTTTTAGTTTCACATTTAGCTTCAAATACAGTATTGTATTTTTAAGTTTAAAATGAGAATGATGCCTTTCCATAATTAGAAAATGAAATATGGAAACTAGACAAAATTTCATTATCAGCATTCATAAATGAGTATGCCTTTTTTATACCAGAAAAAGAAAGGTATAAAAATACAAAGACAGAGAAAATGAATAATGATAGCCCTGAAAATGACCGTAAATATTTTAAAATCACAATCGTTTTGAGATTGCATTCTGTAAAAGATCTTTCGCTATATAGTTTCCACTTCCTGAATCAGAGAAATTTTTTATGTGTCAAAGCGTTGGCCAGGAAGTGAACCCAGGGACAACTGCTTGTACGCAGCTGTGCTAACCACTCGGCCACCAACCCTTGACACAGAGAAATTTTTTATCACATTATCACGTTGAATGAAGGCTTGTTGGTGCAGAACTTTCTACATTTTAAATGTTTTATTTATTTTGATCAATTCTAGTACTTCCGGGGTGAAAAACTTTTTATAAACTCCCGGCAATAAAGTCATTTGATTTTTTTTAAATCCAAAAAATCTCGCAATGTTCAAAGTTTAAAAAACCATACCTTATAAACAGATATAAGCAAGGAAAATGTAAATTGAAATATATTTGGGTTATTCTCCTTTTTCTTATCCTATCTGTAAATAGTTTGCTTAAACGATTCGAACATTAACTAAGTAAAGGTTTATTCCATATTTTAATTTTGCTAACTGTAGTTGAGCACACTTCCAGATGGTGAAGCTAGATTCATAACTCATCATGAGTGCTATGAATCCAGATTCATCAACCAAAAGTGTGTTCAGCTATGATTAACAGAATTACTTATGGAATAAACCTTTGTTTAGCTAACATTCGAAAAGTTTAAGCCAACTAATTAATTACAAATAATAGGAAAAATATTACTTTGTGAGTTTAAAAAATTTAGCACGTACATATTAAAAGCCAGTCGACACTTAGACAATCCAAATATTAATTCCAATCAACAATTTCAAACTGTTGTCAAAGCAACCTCCTTTTAATAATAAAGGTGGAATTCCATTAGTGCTAAAAGGAGGTTGCTTTGACAACAGTTTGAAATTGTTGATTGTTATTAATATTAGGATTGTATAAGTATAGACTGGCTTTTAATGATTACTTCCAAACCCATTTAGCCTTGAGCATTATTACACTTATATATATACTAAGCACATTTTATAATACACTATACATACTATTTCTACTCATAGATTTTAATTACAGGAACAGTCATCAGTATCTAATACATTGCTAAATATTATATATATGAGTAATGTTTATAAACACGCTATATATATTAAGTTCACAGCCTGCAGGCAGGTTATGAACTACGCGATAGGGACGGGCAGGCTATGAACTAGGCAATAGGGTACTGTGACAAATAAAGACGCTTGATTATCATCTCTGCATGTTTACTATTGCTTGCCAACTTTTAATATGAACATATTTTAGAATTACAATATTTAGAGCTAAGTCATAAACTTTAAAGTACCTTTATATCATTAAGACGCACACACACAAACATACATTTAAAGTATGTTGTTTATGCCTCATTTTATTTTTTCCCAAAATTCTAAAAGGCCTTTTAAAGACAAATACCCTTCTTTCCTTTGATTTTTAAAATTGTTCTGAAGTAATTTTAGCATTTAAGCACCTGGCAGGTATGTAACTTGGGGGTTAATAAAAAAATACTTTCTAGCAAAAGAGTGTCTAATTCCCCTTCAAGTCTGCAACAAGAAAATCCATGGCAGTAGCATCCTTTATATTTTAGGATACATATCAGAAGTTTTGACCTTTTCCAGGTTACCTCCTTCTCTCGTATCCTTTTTTTCTTTTATAATATTTTTTCCCCAAGTCATGCAGGTGTGATCGTGAATGTTGAAAGTGTAAAGAAGGTATGAGCTTAAATACCAACCCACGATAATGGAAGCGTTTCATTTGCATGACAGAGGAACCTGTCTAAGCAGGAGTGTGTTAAGCTTGGGTGATAAGACCTCTATTACCTATTGCTGACTGAGTGAGGCTGTAAGTCTGGAGACTTTATAGTAAGAAGTCAAATTATTAAAAAGAAATGTCTGCAAGATTGAGGTTAATAAAGGTTCCGTAATGCAAAAAGAAAAAGCAGACAACATTTATTTTATTAGTCAATTTTTTTTAAAAAGTTAGAAAACAAATTAAACGGTACTATCTGGTGTCTAAATCGCCTGGCAACACTGCATAGAAACAGATGTTGGAAATTCGCATCTGTTTGTCAGACATATAACTACGGACATGTTTGTCATATTTATATCTGCAGACAAAGCTTCAGTTACAAAAAATATCCCCACCCCCAAATAATTTAAGATAGTAAAAACACACACACGTAATTGTGTATGATATATACGTACGCATAACTGTGTATGATATAAACATACATGCTATAGGTATTCACAACAAAAAAAAAGATCATGTATATCATATGATCATCGTTTCCTATATGTATACAAATTGTTATAATAGAGCAAAACTCTCCATACAGTTGAGATCATGTGATGTTTAGTGGTTTAATATTAATCATCCCAAATGACATGACGATGACTATGGTTATCAAATAACCAAAGACATCAAAATGTATAGATACTGAACTGGGTTCAGATCTATATGACTGTACAGGTGAATGAGCATGGATTGAAAACATTATTGTGTTTTCATTTTGGACTCATAGATTTATAGTTAACTAAAAAGGTAAAAGGTGGCTGCTGAAGTATTGCCTTAGATTTTTAAATCTAGGTTCAGGGTTCTCAGATCCAAAGCTCTCACTGATGAAAGCATACACACTAAAAACTAGTCTGGGGTTATTGAATGAGTAGGCTCTAAATAGGATTTTATGCTCAAACCTTCTTGCATCCATTGTTCACTCTGGCTTGCACTAGGTAGCACTACTGTATGGAGAGTTTTGCCTCTGTTGATCATATGCATTTTCATAAGCATCTTCTTATATCCATATGAAAATGAAATAGACTAAACATTCTTAAATAATGTACTGCAAGGTTAAAAGGGTTTTTAAATCTTTCTGCAAGAAAACTCTTACGATGCTTGGAAATCCCCCGATTATCTGAGATTTTAACTGAGTTCAAACTTTGGTTTGGCAGTCTGGAAGGTAAATGTATTCACTATTATGTTAATATATGTGTACAAAATGCATTCTAATCCCAGTGAAAAGAGAATTGGTGATGGTTCTCTTCTCTAAGTGATCTGTGACAATATCTCTGAATTAAGGCATGTGTTGTATAGCGACATAATCTAGCTATTCATGAGTGTGTCCAAATTATAAGTTGCAAAATAAAATAAAACAGCATTTTGCTTTAATTGGGAAAAATTCTGATATTAAAATAAAAGAAATGATTCAAACTATGTATGGCAGTGAAACCACGAATCACAAAAATGTTTTTAATGGTTTGCAAGATTTTGTATTGGCAGGGAGAGCAGTGAATAAGAGTATAAAGGCATGAAACCCACTCCATATTTTATGTCATAACTCATGAACCAGACAATCATTTACTTTCAAATTTTGATGTTGAATAGCTAAACTATGTTCCTTCATAACACGTGATGATTTAGAGTGGGTTCTGTGGGTAATTTGGAGAGTAAAACAGTCAATCATTAGGCCACACTGTGATTATCTTATATATATATATATATTGTAACAGTATGCTCTTTCTCAACAAGATAAGTTAAGGCAGTCGCATCTCCCTATAGTCAGATTTTAGGTCTTCACATAGGGTGCCATGAATGATGAGATTTAATTTTGATATACTGTTCCCAATAAATAATTTATTATTAATAAATTATTATATCTAGACCACATCAAATCAATTTTCACCTTAATTGATTTAACCGTTATGCTCAGATTTTGAACTCAGGGAAATTTAACAATTTACTCTGTTCATGGGTTCCTATTAATATTCTAAAGTAATATTAATAACAAATCTCACTAACTCTTTAAATTAAATTAAACAAAATTGAAGATTTCCTTTAATTTAATATAAAAAACATAATAATTATTTATTTAATAAATAAATAACTTAAATTTTATAATATATAAAAATTATTTATATATCTACTTCCTTATATTAAAAAATATAAATATTTTATTTACTTACGGTAGATATATTTTTTAACTTATAACACTACATGATTTTATAATGTATATAAACTATAAGTATCCAAATATTAAGACTTCTACATTAATACTATTATATATTAATTAGATTATACAAATAATAATCCAATTATTTATTTATAATGTTTTCATTCGTTAAAATGATTGTACGGAATTTATGTTTACTAATATAAAAATATATATTTTATATCAATGTTAGTCATTTATCCACTTATCATACATTATAGTTATTAGACTATTTGGATTAGTATGAACAAGGTAGTGTCATGTCATAAAAATAATAGTATGTGAATTTAAAATTAATTTAATCTCTTACCTCAAGTTTCACTTTATCCCTTTATATTTTATATGCCTTTCCCATATTAATATTTCTTAACCTATATCTAAATCTTTATTAATCATAAATAAAAATAAAAATATTTTAAATTATTAATTCTCACTTATTATTCATTTCTTTAACGAAATGAATACGATAATAAAGGAAATGAAATTAATCTTTTCCAATTATAATTTTCAAAAAACTTAAATGGTATTTATAAAAATTAATACAATAGTCTCAGATGTTCCTGGAATTCATGAATGAAACTCCTTCGAAGATGCAATTTTTAATTCCTTCATTGTTATACATTAAACAAAATAATAAGATATCCCAAGTTAACATTTAGTTTCCTCTTTGTATGTAGATTTCAACTTCTTAACACACAGTTCCTTTATTAACAAATATAATTCCATTTTGAAGATCTAACTTTTTCATAATTCCATAGGCATTCAGCAAAAGATGTTATTCACACATATATATTTGACTAGGCAAGTGCATTTTATATATCCCATGATAAATTGGTGTTCTACCCACTTTTCATTTTCCTTATAATGTAAAGTACATTAAAGTTAGTTGAAGTTTTTATAAACATGTCCTTTTTAAAACAAAGTTTACAATTAGAATTCTGATTAGAATGATTTTTTATCGAACATGAAAATATATTCTAACAAAGTAATTTAGAAATTACTTTCTTTAAACATATATTAGAAATTTCTTCTAATAAGTATTAAGTCATACAAAATATAGATTTTATACTATACACTGTTCTTTTAAATCGAACACAGTATAAGTTTTTATGAGGATGTAGCTGACAGAAAATAGAATCCTGAATCCTTAATCTTCTAATAAAAATAGAATTATTTTTATATCTTGCTCCATGAGCTTGCTGAAGCTTATCATATTCTACATTGTTACAATACAATTCAATATTAAAACACTAAGTTAACTTTATTTCCTTTAATGCGATAAACTGTACGTGAACCCAGAGGTGATTCATTACCTTGTCAACCATCTTTTCTCAACAACATTTTTTTCATTTTAAAGAATGAAAAATACTAACTTACTAAATTATATATTTATTTTTATAAATATAATAAGAATACAAATATAATGTATACATATTGATTATATGTATGTATGAGTATATATATACTCCTACAATATATATATATCTCAAGCATTAAAAACCAGCCAACACATCGACAATCCTAATATCAATAACAATCAACAATTTTAAACTGTTGATAATGCAACCTCCTTTTAACAATAAAGATGGAATCCCATCTTTATTAATGGTTATGTGAGTGTGTGAGGATGTAACATTTGTCATATGGTCCATGATATTGATGCTTTGAATTTTTTTTCACGGTTTTCTTTAATGGATAACATGCTAATATTAAGTTTACCATGGAAGTTTAAAAAATTTGATGATTCTTTATCAATGTCTACTTATAGAAAATTCACCCATACAAACAGGTATCCCAATTTTAAATCTCATCATCATCGTGTTTATATATTTCTGGGCAAAAAATCTTTTGATGACAGCATATAGTTGTTTGTCTGACAAAGATCAACTTGCACAAGAAATAGAATTAACTAAAAATACTACTTTTTAATGGAATAAAAATATCATCTATAAAGCTTTACAAACATTGATACAAAGAAGGAAAAAAGATGATATAATTGATAATTCAACTATTATAGAATTGTTTTTATTCATATTAAAAGAGTCACTGATAAAATCTATCCAATATCAATATTAAGATTACCTTTTCCACTAGAAAAAAAGTAGTGATTTTCCCCCATAATCCTGAAAAGTCAAGGACTTTAGAATACCAAGATATCTATAAAATTCTATGTTCACGGTGTTCAAGAAGCTATGGACAATAATCCAAGAGATGAATTAGTGTCAGGATTAGGGAGCAAGTTAAATACATCCACTTTTAATCCACATATTTTTATAAATTGCTTTCATACCTGCTTTTGATAGTGGTAGAATACTTGCTAATTTAGAATATTATGATTTAAGAACAATGAGAGAATGTATTGAAAAATTAAAAAGACCAAATGGTTTAAATAAATTTGATGAAGCACATTGCACTTCAGCCTTGTGGTGAGCACTTATTTCATCTCTTTCTTCTCAAATCAACTTGAAATCAATTAATTGTAAACATGAAGAAAATTAAAATTTTGTTAATCCACCTATTGTAAATAATCATGAGAATGATTGCTTTTTACTTCACACCCAAGCTTGACTTCGTTATTACAAAAAATCTAATAGTTATTCATTAAGATCTTAATCTTTATGGTGAATGACATTTTGTCAAAATATTAAGAATTTAATAAACAAAAACATGGTTTACGACAAAAAAGTCTTTTTCTATGTAAATTCTGCTTAGATATAACCACACACTTACATACTGTACTAAATCATCAACACATCTTATGATCACCATTTCATGTGCTTACACATGATGTTAATAAATCTTCCAAAATCTCCATACAGTAGTGCCACCAAGTGCAAGCTTTCATCTTTAATGGATGCAGGAAGGTTTGCACATAAAAATATTTATCTAGTTCCTACTCATCTAATGTCCCCAGACTAGGTTCTTGCTTGTGGCTTTCTTCAGCAAGGAGCTTTGGATTTGAGAATAATGCACCTAGATCTTAGGATCTAATGCAATCCTCCAGCAGTCACCTTTTTATAGGATAATGGTGACTTGTTTTTTAAAAACCAAAGACACCAAAATGTATAGATGCTAACTGAGTTCAGATCTATATGACAATACCAAATGAATGAGCTTGGGTTGGAGATATTATGATGTTTTCATCTTGGTTCTCCTAGCTTTATAATTAACCAAATAAGTAAAAGGGGAGAGCTGGAGGGTTGCATTAGATCCTAAGATCTAGTTGCAGTACTCTCCAAACTTCTCACTGATAAAATCCACAACAATCTATAGAAACTAGTCTGGAGATGTTAGATGAGTAGGTTCTAGATAGGGATTTTATGCCCAAACCTTCCTGCATCCATTGATTATGAGGGCTTGCACTTGATAGCACTACTGTATGGAAATTTTGGTACTCTTATTACATATTGTACTGACATGTGATTTAACACTCCCACATTTATATTTAAATACATTCACAGTAAGTTCTTCAAGCAGATAGAGCATATAAATAATAAAATCAATAAAGTATTTCAAGCAAGAAATAACATTCCAACAGCATTCTTTTAACATAATTCATTGTACATCACAGTCTAAAATTACATCATTAATTCTAATGAGGTCTTATGTACTTCAGAGGCATAAATATGTACATGAATTAATTATATTGACAATTAATTCAAATATAAGACATGCAGTTTCCTCTTAAACTTGAGTATCACAAAAGGTTTTATTTTATGATCTTCTAGTCTACACAGCCTCTGTTTTGAAGCAGTGAGACACTAAACATATTTACATGCTCATTAAAATTCCAACTAAATTAACCATACATTTCATCAAAATGAGGGATTTTATATTGAGATATCATGAAAAAGCTCTGAAGTCAACTTGCCAGTAGAGCCATCTATTAAGATATTTTACTAATTGTTTTTAATGTGGTTTACTTAAATTATATTTTGATATTTTAATTCTCCCAAAAATTAAAAGATGTCAGGATAATCAAAAATGCCATGACTTCAAATAAATTTTGGCAAGCCTTGAGATGTTTGGTCATTATTATCAGATTTTACATGTTTTGCAAGATTACTTTGAGAAAAAAAATTGAATGATGAAAACCTTAATGTTTTAGTGAAGTTTATCAAGATTTGTTATTATTTTTGCACAATAATTATATAATAATAATTAAAAATCAAATGCATATATAATTACACATTTGTTTTATACATATATGTTTTATTTTTAAAAATAGATGATAAAAAGTGGTAACAACATTAACAAAGGTAGTTACAAAATTACAATAAACATGCCATTTTAAACTGGTCAGTGTCACATGATTACTGATCATCTGTTGAAATATATTGCAGTATTTTAAAGTACAATTGATCAGATATTGATATTTAATCATTCATATTTTAAACAACTTGGTGGAAGTGCTTTTGGTAGAAATAACTTGGTACTAAAAGGAAATATGCCTATGTGTTTGAAAAGAAAGGTTTTTAATAAATGTGTTTTACCAGTTTTTATTTATGGATCTGAGACTTGGACACTTAATAGAAGAGCAATACAGAGACTTCAGACCACTCAAAGAAGTATGGAGAGATGCATGGTGGAAATAACAAGAAGAGATCGGAAACACAATATATGGGTAAGAGAACAATCAGGTGTTACTGACCTCACTGAAAAAATTAATAGACTGAAGTGGAGTTGGGCTGAACATATTGCTAGAAGACATGATAATAGATGGACAATTGAAATCTTAAACTGGATTCCAAGAGATTGTAAAAGACCCAGAAAGGGACCACATGTGAGATGGATGGATGAAATAAGAAAGTGTGCAAGGGTGATGTGGAGAAGATAAGCTAAAGATTGGAGAAGATGGATTGAACTTGGAGAGACCTTCATCCTGCAGTGGATTGATAGTGGTTGATGATGATGATGATGATTTTAAACCCAAATGGCAATAAAAACAATCATTGATTTTATGAAACAATCTATTTGTCCAGACTGTTGAAAGATGAAACCATTCTTTGCTTTTATTATGCTTAATTTTTACCAAATTTTCAAAATTCAAATATGATCTTTTAGAAATTTATTTGCAATGTAAATTTCTACCCACCAAATCCAACATTATATTCAGTTATAGAATAATGGTTCACTACTATCAAATATTGAAAACTTATAAAACCCTCACCAGGGAGATCAATTAAAATCTGCCACAATGCCAGAAGTGTACATGAGCATGAATGATATAAAAAACAAAAATCATCTCAATAGAAAATTCCACTTTTTTGAATATCATCGCTTTGATTTACTACTATATAGTAATCCAAAGCTAAGATAAACGTGATAATCTTTTATCTAACAAAATAAATTGGCATTAATACAAACATTTATTTTTATTTTTTATGATCATCAACAATAAAAGATATGCCCAATTTTGTTTTAGTTGAATTATTTTAATAAAAATTAACAGTAACTACTACTGTTGTTGCTCCTGTTACTTCTACTCCTGATTTTTCTTCTCCTACTATCACTGCTACTTCTTATACTCTGACTACTCTTCCTCCTACTCGTCATAATCCTACTACTATGATTACTATGACTATGATGATGACTATGATAAGTAATGGTACTACTATTATGACTACTACTAGTATTTCTGCTTCTGTTACTTCTACTACTACTATGACAAAAATGATGATGTTGACTGCTACTATTACCACTACTACTACTACTACACATAAGTGTGTTAGTTCTAGCTTTGAATTCTAGTCTTCACTGAAGAAGGAGTGGCCAATCTAGAGATGAGGATTTTATAGCACTATACCATCTGGTGTCCATTTATTACATAGACTTACAGCAGATGGCTCTTCTGTGGGGTGAAGAGAACCACTCTTGGAAGAATATGAGTGGTATCATACCACAATACCATTTGGTATCTATTGATTGCTCAGGCTTGCAATAGGTGGATCTAGGGTAAGACCCTAGAAGTATATGAATGATATAACACTATACCATCTAATGTCTTTTGATTATTCAGGCTTACAGTAGATGGCTCTCCTGTAAGGTGAAAAAAACTGCTCTTAGAAGCATAGGAGAGGTCATATGACTAGTCTCAGATATGGGCTTTAATTTTTATCAAAAAGCAAATATTTCTGTTTTATATTATGATATATATCATCCTCTTGATTATTATTCAAAATTTCAATCATATATACTAGTGTGCAAAGGTCTTTTTTCAACCATAGCTTATTATTCACACAATTTAAAGATAGGTTTATGCAAATATCCTGTAAAATATTTTTGTTGTACTTGATTTTTAAAAAGAATTAATAAACTTTATTTGAAGACTCATATAATTAAGGTGATTGATAATTAATTGTCTATTTATAAAAAGAATATAATTGTCAATGACTGTTTGCTGGAAATGCAACATTCATAAAGAAATGTATAGTATATGTTAAATAAGTTAAAAACACTAATAATGAACATTTAGACAGGTTGCTCATGAGAATCTGGCCTAATTACACTGATTAGCTCAGCTGAAATATACATTAGAAGTCATTTGTATTTTGCTTACCACATGCAATTTATTTATGACCTTTATTTTTCAAGATATATTATTTAGGTTTATACTCTAGTCAATAAAATATAGGGTATGGATACTTTTTCTGTATGTAATATATGAAATTATGTTAAGGAGATCTACTATCTAAACACTTCACCATACTTTTGGGAAAAAAAACTCAACATCCGTTTTATTTTTCTGAAGCTGTATATGGTTGTGACAATTGAAGCTGTCATAAAAAAGGAAAATTGTTTATAACTGAAACACAGGCTTATTATATACCTGTGTCTATATATGTAATATATAGGGTATATGAGCACAGACTTTCACACAATCCACCACTCTCCACTCTATCTCATAACACTGATACCCTTGAACACACACACACACACATATATATATATATATATATATATATTGCTGGTTTAGCATGAAATACGTGTATTGGTGATTATTTATCTTTTCGACATATATGTGTTCAAGTGTATCAGTATTATGAGATAGAGTGGAGAGTGGTGGATTGTGTGAAATTTGTTTATATAAAAATTTGCATACATATATAGTATCTGTACTTTTTGTAACTATTTTTATTTTCCATAATATAATAAAGCCATTAGTGGATTGTGTGTGTGTGCTCGCAACGTTTTTCTTTTTAAATATAATATTTTGATAAAAATCAATATTTTTTGCTTTATAAAATCGAATTTCATAAAGATACAACTCTACTGAAATTAACTATCAAAAACTAAAATTATTTAAGTGCTGTACTAAGTAGAATTCAAGATATTTTTTTATTAAAAACAAGGTTTCAGGAACTTTGAAACTTAGACTGCCTTTGTAAGTGAAAGATTATGCTACACATGAGTTTAAACTAAACCTAGCAGTAGAGAGTAATTTTTCTTTTATATTTGACTCTATATGTATAAGTTACTTAGGAACAGTAATACAAGTGCAAATAAATTATTAGCAATTTGCAAGCATAGCAGTAACAAACTTCCCATACAGTAGTGACACCCAGTGCAAGCCTTAATAATCATGGATTCAAGCTTTGGGTATAAAATTCTTATGTAGTGCCTACTCATCTAAATCCCCAGACTAATTTCTAGCATGTGGCATTCATCAGTGAGAAGTTTTGGATCTGAGAGCAATGCACTTAGATTTTAGGATCCAATGCAATCCTCTGGCAGACATCTTTTATCTATTTAGTTAACTATAAAGTTAGGAGCCCAAGATAAAAAAACAATAAAGTTTTCAATCCAAGCTCATTTACTTATATAGTCATATACATCTGAACGCAGTTTAACATTTATACATTTTGGTATCTTTGGTTTTTTAAAAACCATAATCCCCATTATCCTAGAGGTGGGAATAGAATAAAATAATCATAACATCATATGATCACTTCCTATGCTGCCACAAGTTGTTAATAACAGAAGCAAACTCTCCATACAGGAGTGCCACCCAGTGCAAGCCTTTGTAATGAATTCAAGAAGGTTTGTGCATAAAATTCCTATCTAGTGTCTACTCATCCAATATCCCCAGACTAGTTTCTAGCTAGTGGCTTTCATCAGAGAGGAGCCTTGGATCTGAGAGCACAGTACCTAGATCTTAGAATCTAATACAACCATCCAGCAGTTATCTTTTACATATTTAGTTTACTACAAAGATATGAAGCCGAGATAAAAACACAATAAAATATAGTTGTTAAAGGGTTAGTTAGATTCTAAGATCTAGGTGCAATGCTCTCAGATTCAAGACTCCTCACTGATGAAACCATGCATTAAAAACTAGTCTGGGATATTGGGTGAGTAGTCACTGGATAAGGATTTTGTGCTCAAACCTTCTTGCATCTACTGATTACTAGGCTTGCACTGGGTAGCACCACTGTATGGAGAATTTGTTGCTGATATTAACGACATGTGTACACATAGGAAGTGGTGATCATGTAACAATTTGCAAATAATGATTGGAAAGTTAATCATGCAGCAGTTTGCACAGCATTCAAGTAATAAAGTGAAAGTTAGAACATTCATTTTCTTCCGAGAACAGTTCTCTTCACCCTACAAACAAGCCATCTGCTCTAAGTCTATGTAATCAACAGAAACCAGATGGCATAGTGCTGTAAAATCCTCATTTCTAGATTGACCACTCCTTCTTCCATGAAGACTAAAATTCAAAGCTAGAAATAATACACTTATGTGTACAGCAGCTATATTTCACTTCTTTGCACTATTCAATGTAATAAACTAAAATTTTTAAAAATCTCAAGGTTTCAACACTAACTCACTAGTATACCTTCTATACATCTGAAATCAGACCAGTTTTTATATATTTTTGAAATTTCATTTTTGTAACAATTGTGTGCTCTTCTATCCTTTGACTAGGATTGTTAATTAATCCAGTCATACGATCTTTTATATGCTATAAAATATGAGTGAAGGTTTCTGATTTGATTAAAAGATAAATATTAAACATTTGTACAAGTTGCTATTTTGAGTGAAAGTGGTGTAGTGAAAATTACACTGCTAAAATATTACTCATTATTGGATAATCTCTAATCTAATGAATGATTAATAAAAATTATTATTGTACTTCCTTCAGGTGGTTTATGTCAAAGTTGTGAGAACAGCAAGTTTGGCACTTCAATTAAATTGTAATAGTTTTCTATCTACACTAATTCTACATTCAGAAAATGCTGCAATATACATCTCTCTGAGGAATGCCAAAGCATGGAACCATCGTCAGAGGTTTGGGGGGAGTCCTTACAGAGTTATTTTAAATGCTGGCTCTGGCTAAGCATTTATCATAAAGCTTGTTGAGAAATTGGCAATACTCATTGATTATATCTTACACGCTTAAGAGAATTGGGTCATGTGACTTATGACTCTTATTTTGACTATTTAAAATTTAATTATACATCATATAACCATGAAAACATTAAATATAATATATATATATATAATAAGATATAATAATGTGGAAATACTGAAAAAACCCACTGAATTATACATAAAATGTCAGCACTCATAAAATATAGAATGGCGACTCAATCTACATTTTACATTTACTGACAGTTAGTTTATATATAACTGGCTGGGGTTTTCAGTCTGTGCATTATTTCATTTATATTCGAACTAGTAAAAGGTTATAATCAGATATACTAATTGAGAAATATTAAAAAGTGTTAGAAACTGAAAACACAAATTATAAAAGCAGTTCCTATTGGTTGATGTGAATACACAAATTATAAAAGCAGTTCCTATTGGTTGATGTGAATACACAAATTATAAGAGCAGTTCCTATTGGTTGATGTGAATACTGCACCTAAAATAATAGAACAATGGATAGTGTGAATTAATTTTTTTTTTAATGAAATATTTTTTAAATTCCATTCTTCAATGAGACACGTTCTTTTATATATTCTGGTCAGATACTATGTTTATTCAGTTGTAATGATTTGTTTTAAAGCTAATTAGTTTAAAACTAATCTTATGCTTAACAGTAATGTTTATTATTGCAGATTAATGATATCTCATTACTGCAAGATGACATTTATTTAAATTTATAATTTGATTGTTAAGCGTAGATTGTACACACAAGTCAATACAAGAGTGGAAATAATAGACCAATATTATATGTATATACTTCTTTACATAGCATCCAGACTATATGTCTTGATTATCTTGCTAACAAGTCTTAGAATAAAAGTATATTGTTGCACAGCTAAGATTCAGAGTATATTTTGATATGTCACAGATCAAAGTTATGCATCATAAACCAATACAATTGCAAATATTGTATAATGATGCTAACACAAAATAAAGCATGTATTAAATGCAATAATCAGTTTTTTTTCATGTGTCATAGCATTGGCCGGGAAACGAACCTGCTAACCCAGGACAACTGCTTGTAAGGCAGCTGTGCTAACCACTTGACCACCAACACTTGACTGCAATAATCAATTTTGAATGACAATAAAGAAGGTTTCATAGCAAATGAACAATTCCCTGTCTTGCTACTTCTTCTTGGGACATATGGACAATCTTCTAATGAAAGGACTATCCTGGTTAAAATGGGAGTTATGGAATTCTAATTTATAGATGAATAGCATGTGTATTTAAATTTATTAGTTTTTTTTTAAGGTTACTAAGATTAACAAACATATATAAGTAACAAAAAAAATACATTCCAACTACGAACTTAAAACGTATCAACTTTAGCATTTCAAATTCACTATAGGAGGTTGATATTTCTGACTTTTAATCTAGTTTCTCTGACTCATAGTTTTTAATTTCTATTTCATTCCAATAAGTTGTCCTTTTATATTTCTTCATTTCATATTTCATATCTTTCTAGATCTTGTATAATCTATTGAAATTTAATTTATTTTTCAGTTGTCTATTGTTATATTTTGAAGTATGATCTGTACTTTTTATATTGCAGATATAATAAGAGGCCAAACCTCAGATGCATAATTAAATATTGCTAAAATACTTAGTAAAAATCTTTTCCCTAAACATCACATGATCACAATTTCTTAGGCTTGCTCGTAACTGTTATTAAAACAGGCAAAACTCTCCATACAGTAGGATAGTGGTGGCTATGGTTATTAAAGAGCCAATGACACCAAAATGTATGGGTGCTGAACTGAGTTCAGACCTAAAAGACCATATAAGTTTATGAACTTGGATTAAAAATATTATTGTGTTTTCAATTTCATTCTCATAGTTTTGTAGTTAAGTAGAGATAAAAGGTGGCTGCTGGAGGGTAGCATTAGATCCTAAGATTTAGGTGCAGTGCTCTCAGATCCAAGGCTCCTCACTGATGAATGCCACAAGCCAGAAACTAGTCTGCGGATATTGGATGAGTAGGCACTAGATGGGGATTTTATGCACAAGCCTTCTGGCATCCACTGATTACTCTAGCTTGCACTGAGTGGCACTACTATATGGAGAATTTTGCCTGTTTAAAAAATCTTTTCTTAAGATTATATAGACATATTTTCTTTTAATATTAAGTTATATGCTTTTATTTAACTTATCCCATTTTTTTTTAGTTTTTCTTTCTAGATGAAATCTTGTAACTTAATTTTCATTCTATTTCCAATTTAATTGAAACTTTGTATATTTATGTATTTCCAGTGACACAATTTTTTTTTAGAGTTAGCAAAAATTTTAATTAAATATTAATTTTTTAATTTTATAAGTAACATTGATACTAACAGTGTTTAGTGGCATTCCTTATGTTTTCAAACAGATTGATTTGCTGAAAATGTGTGCAATTTTATTCAAAAGTTTCAAACTATAATTTAAATAAATTCATCTTATCAATCATATTTTACTTTTCATATCTTAACATAATTTTTTTCCAAAGTGTAAGCTTGTGATTAAGACCTGTAGAGGTCCCTACCTTCGCATTTTCAAGTGTACATTCTTGAGGTTTATTGCCTTAGTAAATATTAATTAGCATGATATGCAATTTAAAAAAACAGTCATTTTACGAACTCAAAACTGAAATTTTTGCAGTAGTGTTAATTAAAATCACATTAAACTGACAATTTGTAGCTTTGATAATTCAGTATTATATATATAACTAAAAAGTAAAAAATAAAATAATTAAAGAAATGTTTTTATTCACAAAAATGTACTAAAAAGTAAAAAAAATAAAATTTCTTTAGTTTATCCTTATCTACACAATAAAAAATAAAAATATGGGGTACCTATGTTCAAAAGTATCCCTATGCTCTTGTTTTGGTCGCATAATTTCAAGTATATTTTGAAAACTGAAACAAATTTATTTTTTACTTTTTAGTATATTTATGTGAATAAAAGCATTTTTAATATATATATACTTTCTACACAGAGACAAAAATCTCCATACAGTAGTGCCACTCAGTGCAAACCAGAGTAATCAATGGATGCAGGAAGGTTTGTGCATGAAATCCTTACCTAGTGCTATTTGGTGCTGTGTAAGCATAAAAAATGGTGATCATGTGATGTTCAGTGATTATTGTATTTCTACTGAAAGCATTCAAACAAAGTTTAATTGTATGAATAATTTAATCAATTGTTGGTTTTATTATTAACAGTTTAACCAAGAAATTTATAAATATCTTTTTCCACTTGGCTAATATCAACTTTATTACCTTCATTTTGTGAAAAGCCAAGCTACTGAACATCAAGCATTGAAGAGCATTTACGTTAACCCTAATTTTTAATTTTCATCTGCTAGCTTTTATAATGTTTTTTGTGTCTCCGAAGTATTATTTGTAAAAACAATGATACCACCTGCAAAATCTTTTTATTCCCTGTAGTTTTCAAAATTTTTATCACGGGATTGTTATAAAAAACGTTATTAATGTTATGAAACCAACCTGTCAGACATCTTTAATTAACATTAATTTATTTTGTGATGTCATATAATCTAATCATAACTATTGAATTTTTTTTTTACATATGTCATAGCATCGGCCGGGAAGCGAACCCACAACCGTCTGCAACCAACTACTTGCTTGCAAGGCGATTGCGATGACCTCTCGGCTAACAACGCTTGACTACTATTGAATTTTGTTAACTATTTTCCACACTTTGACAACATCTTTCTTCTTATATCTGCACATTCCAAAGTTTTAATCTCTTTAAAAGTATTTATAGAGTTAAATGTCTTTTTATAATATATAAATCAAAATCAAAACTTGTTAACTTTTTCAATAATTTTTTTAAATACTTGAATGTGGCTTACAGTGATATAATCCCTTCAAATGCTATTTATTCTTTTGGTATTTGTAAAGGGTCTTAGTGAAGAGCTTATTTAGCACCGACAGAAGATTGACAGCTCTATAATTTCTCAATATTTTTTTAACGTTTTACGAATATCAATATCACCCAAGCATATATATATATATTTAAATACAGATATATTTTATATCCCTGGAGTTTACATGTAATTATAGAAGATTTGAACCCAGACTTTCAAGTTTCCTCCAGATACCTATCTATCTCATACAACTGATACACATGACCACACACATGTAAAAAGTATAAGTACAATATGCATATTTCATACTGAACCAGCATTCATCAATTGGTTCAGATCATCATCTCCCCCCCCCACATATATATCCAGTGCTCTGTTTATATTAAGATATCAAATCTTCAAACTGTAATAGACAGACTTTAATCTACTTCACTCTCCAACTCTTCACCCATCCATACCATTGAAAATCTAATGATGGAGTGCATAAATCCTTAGATGATACCAAGATTATTGTCATGCACACACCTCTTCTGTGTTTTTAAGTGGACAAGGCCATAAACATGAGGGGTCAGAGTGATTTAAGGTCAACATGGGAATGACAATAATATTGACATCAACAAGGACTTTGAGCATTCCATCATCAGATTTTCAATGGTATGGATGGCTGAAGAGTTGGAGGGTAGAGTATATTGAAGCCTGTCTATTAAAATTTGAAGATTTGCTTTCTTAATATAAATCTAGCACTGTTTATATATGTGTGGGTGGAGATGATGATCTGGACCAACTGATGCATGCTGTTCATGTATATTACTTATATGAGATAGATTGGATAGCTGAAGGGAGCTTGGAAGTTTGGGTTTGACTATTTATTAGTCTGCATTACAGTGACATGTTTATTTCATGTTTAAAGAGGTTTATTTAAACTTCAATGTAACAATATTTCATACTCTGTAGTCAAGTTGCAAGTCTTAAGTGTCCATATATTTTCAATGGACCATTAGTAAGAATGGATTTCATTCTTGCTATTAAAAGGTGTGAAGGTTGCCTTGACAGCAGTAAGAAATATTGATTACTATATTTTACTGTGAATCTTTAGGTCGTTACTGTTTGGACTTTAATTATATATATTATAAAAAATAAAGAAAACTTAAAAAAAAACTCTCCTCTTCTCGTATGTAGATGTTATTACAGTTGAAATTTTAAACTGGATTCCAAGAGATTGTAAAAGACCTAGAAAGAGACCACACGATGAAATAAGAAAGTTTCCAGGGGGTGATGTGAAGAAGAAAGGCCCGAGATCAAAGAAGATGGATTGAACTTGCCATGGATTGACAATGGTTGAAACTTGCCATGGATTGACAATGGTTGAAATAATGGTGATAACGACTTTCCCTTAACATCAGATAAGATATTCGACAGAAATTTATAATTTCTTTTGCATAATCAAACAATCATTCATATAAAGAAAATTAAATGTACGAATTTGCAATTCAATCACTAGTCAAAATTAAATTACGAATGATTTCTCTGCCAACGCAGACTTCTCAAGTGTAAAGTAATACAACACAAAACAAATGTATACTGTACTAATTTATCTTCCCATAATTCCCACTCAAATTTCAATTATGTTTAATATCAAAGAAACTTTTAAGTATAAAGTAATTAAAAGCAATTGAAATGTGAGTTGGAATTAGGTTAGTATGAATTTGTTTTGTGTTGGATTACTTTGCACTTGAAACATCTGTCTTGACAGAAAAATCATTATTAGCGAATATTGAATTTAATTTTGCCTAATGATTTAATTATGAATTAGAGTGTTTAGTTCCCCTCTTTTCTTCCAAGGCATAAGCTTGTGGTTAAGACCTGTAGAGGTCCCTACTATCGCATTTTAACGTGCACATTCCTGAGGTTACAGCCTTAGTAAATATTATTTACTGATTACTCTAAATTTTGGAGATTATTTTTTTAAATCATTTGTATATATTATGTGTGTGTAAACGTGGTATTAAATCTCTAAAACATCACTTGACTACCATTTCTTATGCTACACAATCTGTTAAAACAGTAACAGACCATTATGTTACCCAGAGCAAACCATAGTAATCAATGGTTGCTAAAAGATTTGTGCATCAATATTCCTATCTAGGGTCTACTCATCCATTATCTTCAGACTAATTTCTAGCTTGTGGTTTTCATCCATGAGGATTATGGTAACTGTGGTTTTTAAAAAAACGAAAGACACCAAAATGTATAGATATTGAATTGGGTTCAGATCTATATGACAATAAAATGAATGAGCCTGAATTGTTTTTCGTGTTTTTATCTTTGACTAATAGCTTTATAGTTAACTCAAAAAGTCAAAGATGGCTGCTGAAGGGTCGCATTTGATCCTAATGTCTAGATGCAATATCCTCAGATCCAAGGCTCCTCGTGAATGAAAGCCATAAGCTGGAAACATGGATGAGAAGGCACTATATAGGGATATTGTTGAATAAACCTTCTAGCATTCATTGATTACTATGAGTTGCACTAGGTGACACTATTGTATGGAGAGAGATCCTACTGTATATGCATGGCATGAGTATACATTTTATAGTTTTTAAAAAAAAATATATCTTCATAGTTTAATAATAAAGTTTAATTTTTTTTAATAATTAAAATTATTTCACAAAAGAATGTTCAGAGAAGCAAATATTTTTTAAAATAATGATCAAAAAAAGAAAAAAAAATGTTTTTGTTTCAACTAATTTTTTTATTTTTATTTTTTTGCTAAAAGATTTGTAAAAATGTGATTTGTTATATAAGCACAGATATATTCAGTGTTTTATGTGCAATAATAAATTTGTATTTTTTTTTAAAGTATATAGTTATATGTAGCATAATTTTTCACCATTTGTAGGTCACTTACTGTAAACTTTAGTATGTAATAATTGATGATAAAGGGTAGTGCTTATTAAATCCCTATCCTGCATTATTATAATGGCAATATGTAAGCTAAAATCATGTGATGAAGTCAAGTAATATTTTATTGGTAACCAGTATTACAGATAAAAAGATTTATTTAGATATAAGTGCAAAATTTTATATTTTACATATCAATAAATAACAGTTTTAAATTGAATACATTATTCAACAATAAATATATATATTTTATTGGCAGAGATGCTTACAACAACATTTAATTAACCAGTTGATTGTCATGTGATACTTATTAAGTTGACAGCAGATTTTGTATTGTTTTGTGAGTTTCAAAAGCAATTTCTATTATTTTCATTTATTTTCTGTGAAAAAATATTTCTATTTAAAAAATATTTCAATTAAAGCTTTTTAAAAATTTAATTTGGTGTTTTAAAGTCTGTATTGAATTCAGAATCTATTCATTCATTCTACTTGACATTATCCATTTTAGATTCTAAGTTAAACTCTGTAAAATAAGCTTTATGAATATAATACTAGAATGTTTTATACTTTTTTCTGTTTACCAATATTAAATCAATAACTTTCATTTTATCATTTAAAGAAAAATGCTTTACAATTTTTATTAAATTTCATAAAATTTTTAGCACTATATTTAAAAAAAACATTTTATTATATAAAATACTGTATTAAACCATTAAACATCACATGATCATAATTCCTTATGCTTACACAAGCTGTGAGATCCAAGACTCCTCACTGATGGAAGCCACAAGCTAGAGACTAGTCTGGGAAATTTGGATGAGTAGGCACTAAATAGAGATTTTATGCACAAGCCTTCCTGCATCCATTGATTACTCTGACTTATATTGAGTGGCACTTATGTAGAGAGAGTTTTGCCTCTGTGTAAACAGTTTGGGTAAGCATAAAGAATGGTGATTGTGTGATGTTTAGTGTTATAATACCATTCCTGCTTAATACAATTATGGTGACTATGGTATTTAAAGAACCAAAGACCCTAAAAATATGGATACTGAACTGAGCTTAGATATATATGACTATACAAGCTAATGATCTTGAATTTAAAACTTTATTGTATTTTATTTTAGACCCAAAGCTTTATAGTTGGATAACAACATAAAAGGTGGTTGCTAGAAGGTTGCATTAGATTCTAAGATCTAGGTGCAGTGCTCTCTGATCCAAGGCTTTTCACTGATGAAAGCCACAAGCTAGAAACTGGTCTGGGGATATTGGATGAGTAGGCATTGGTTAGGAATTTTATGCACAAACCCTCCTGCACTCATTTATTACTCTGGCTTGCACTGAGTGGTAATACTACATGGAGAGTTTTGCCTCTGTGTAATGAAATATTGTATATATGAAAATATGGAAAGGATAATACAGTGATGAAAAAATATGCTTGTTCTTAATGTAAGCCAAAGAAAATTATTAATGGATGTAATCATTGGTGTTCTGCTATAGAAAAATGGCTGATACCATATCATAAAATTTAATTAAGTTACAGATTTTAAGGTTTTTATTTTTTGTTTATTTACATTTCTTTTTGGTTAGTATATATCTGAAATAATATGTATATTAATACAATGCAATCATAATTTCACTGTGTCACTGTATAAAATAATATTATTAGGGTTTAGACAAACTTCTGAGCTTTTGAAAATAAATTTTCTCTCTACTTCATATTTGCATATCATTTTATCTTTACTTTAAATCAATCATAGATATCTTACAAAATAGCTTCTTTTTGATGCACTGTATATGTTTTTCCACACATTGTTATTAAAATTCACTGTTGTTGCATAAAAACTAAAATCCAGAAGTTGTACCTATGTTCAAATAGCACTTAGATTCATAGTGTTAAGTTGTGGAAGCTGAGATGGCATTTAGGAGATTGGAGATAATTTGAGCTTTCCAATTATTGTCAGTTTACAGTTTTTTTTTCACAATTATCCATTATTTAATGATCGATTTTGTGTCATAGTATTCTGTAGAAGTCTATGTATGTAGAAATTATGTAAGATCAGAAAGTTAAAAATTTTAAGATAACTAAAAACATATACTTGTCTGGTTAATGTTTACTATTTAGAACAATTCTAACATGAAATTTTTCATATACATATTTCTTTTTGTTTTGATTATTGTACAAAAAAGGGATAAAACTTTTATTAATTATAATTATTTTTGATCTTCTTACTAAAAAAAAAAAAAAAACTATAAAAATACTGCTTTTTGGGAACACTCTTCCCTCTTTGCTCTTTCTTCAAACCCATAGTAAGAACAGTCATTATTTTATTGTATTTATGTTTTATAATTTAATAAAAAGCTTTAGGAATCATGCTTTTATTAAATCGAAATATAAAGCACTTTTTCAAAAAATTCACTGCTGATAAATGTAACAAAAGTAAAAATATATACAGTAGCTCCACCTATCCTTACTTTTTTTTATTATACTGCTCGTTTATTTTGATACTTTTGCTTAATTGTTTTTTATAAACATAAGTAATTTATAAAAAGATTACGTTAAGTACATTTTTAAATATTATTAAAATAAGTATATATTTTTAAATTCTCACCTGTTTAATTAATTGTAAATTTAAAATATTATAATAAAATATTATTCATACAGTGGAGCTGTGAGATCCACTATATTTTGGTCCATGTCCCCTCACATGGTTCCTCCTGTAAATTAGTTGCCTTTTGTTGAAAAGTTTTTATTGGAATTGAATATGTATTCTTTATTGGACTGCAACTGTGCTATGCTTTTAAACATGCATATATATATATGTTGATACGAAGGTTTTCACGGGTTGCATATACAAAAGACATATTTTGCAGGTTCATCCGTGTTAAAATATTTTAAATATAGATATACTGACGTTTCGACTTGGTAACACAAGTCATCCACAGAGTGATAAAAAGTAGAAAGACGGTTGTAGAGGCGCTGCAATCACTGATTTATTTATGCATATATTTATTAACAATAAACTGAAAGAGCACATTTATATATCTATTTACTAAGTGTGTTCACTCAATCACATTCACTCAAAAAATACAAATAACAAAAAAAAATTTGTACCATATGTTTATTTTAAAAAAAATAAAATGATCAAAACAACATCAGATGTTTTTTATAATTAAATACACCCTGGACAATATCCATTTTTTTAAATAACTTTTTTCTCCTTTGGGAATGTAATTGTAGTCTTATTATTCTAGTTATTTGATGTTTTTAAAACTGGATCAGGTCCAGAGTTTATAAAATCACTCCTAGTCACCATTACCACTTTCAGATTCATGATTAAACTGTTCAAATGTTAAACTTTCCAATACCATAGAAGAATGTTAACAATTCTCATTTTTTGGCAGGATGAAATCAATAATTTTCATTTTATTGCTTACCCTGTTTAACTGAAACTCCTGTCTATTTTCAATAAGATGTCATGAGACTTTCATTATAGAATCTTTCATATTTGACTGTTTTATTTTTACAATTAAACCTCCTTTATATATAATGTAACCCTGTATTTTGTACATTGGTTCTTGTGCAAACTAACTTAAAGTAATCGTCCATATTCGTTAATATTTTATATAAAAAAAATAGTAAATAATAAATAAATTAAAGTTAAAGATTAGCATTTCATTATATGCAGGTTATTTTGTCAACCTGGATATAAATTATATGCCAATATTATACGTTTATTTGTATAATTAATTAATGATTTGTAGTTGGGTAAAATATTATATTAAAATAGTATTTGTAATTATGAGACATGCACTTGAATAAAGTTAAGATAGGGTTGAATTCTTTTAAGAGCTAAAGGGATAAATAATATTGAGTTATTTAATACCTTCAGACTAAATTTGCAGTCCATAAAGTCCTTTACTTAAATAAATATTTTAAGTTAGAGTAAAAGCTTGTTAAATTAGATTAAATCATAATAGGATGTCTTATAATAAAATTTAGTTAATATTTTAAAGTGTATTAGTTGCTAAAGATAGGTATTTTAAATTAGTAACGTTATTAAGACAGTTTATAATTAAATTTAATTCTTGTAGTTAAATAATAAGTTTAAATGCAGTTATTTAAATTGGCCTCAAATTAATATTAAAGTAGCTTGAATCCAAAGAAATAGCTAAGTTCATGTCTAGATGTATGTGCTTGTGTGTATTTAGTAGTTCCTTGGTTTTAATTACAAAGATAGTTAATTCTTAAGGTTAAATTATTAAAATAAAGTATTTAAAAAAAAAACATGCAAAATAGAGGGTTAATTTTATTAATTTATTAGGTTTGTTATGTTTTTAAAAGAGTGGAAGAAGAGATTATTTTGTTTTAAAAAATAAGTATTTAAATCATTTTTATTTAATGGTTACGTTTTGTTAATTAATAAATTGGATGGTCTCTCTTTCAATTCAGACAGTTGCAGCACGTGATTTTTTTTAAACATGTAGATCAGAGTGTGAAAATTAAAACTTAAAAAAAAAAAAGGATCAGAGTGATGTAATGGTTCTTAATTAACTGTAAGAATTAATTAAATCTCTTAACCCCCAGATGTCTCTTCTTAAAAGGAGAGACTAAATTTTGCTTGACTGAGGGGTTTTCTATAAAACAGCCGATCATCATCATTTGGGGATGACAATTACAACTTGGTCGACTGCTGCTTATTTTTGTACTCATCTCCAGAAAAGTGTAATTTTTTATATAATTATTTTATTTTTTTTTAAAGTAAAAATTAAAATTTATTTAAGTTTAAAAACATTAATAATGTACTAATCTGCGAAAAGAAATAAGGTAAACTGTATTTTATGCTTACTTCGATATTGAATTTCCTACTCTATTATCTAAAATGCTTGGAACACTAAATTAATTCTTGAATGTAAATTTCTTCACCTTTATTTAATTTTAAATTGTATAAGAATCCAGGTGATATATTTAGAAAGATTTATCTATAATTTAATGTGGGACAATATACTAATCCATCTTTGCCTTAAGTATTATTATTTTAAAAAGAAGAAAAAGTTAAGATTAATAAGAGCTTCTAATATTTTTTTTTTTTCTCAAAAGTAACCTTTATTAGTCAAAAGATTACAAAAAATTATCGGGTACACTTATCCGTGGAGGATTACAAAGTGTTCAATGATACAAGGCAAAACAATTATTGACCAGGTTTACAAAGTACGTACGCTCGATAACAAATATATCCATAAAAGGGTTGTATAATTTTGCTTAACATGTATCTATACATGGACGAGCACAGATCTGCACCGCCCAAAAACAATCCATCAAGGGGGCGCAGCAGCCCATCAGAGCGGAAAAGGCGCTGAAAACTTTGACCCTGTACTCCCGGCAGGTTTTCCGGGTAGCGGCAATAATCGTCACCAGCCCATCAGAGCGGAAAAGGCGCTGAAAATTTGACCCTGTACTCCCGGAAAGTTTTCCGGGTAGCGGCAATAATCGTCACCAGCCCGCACCCATAAACCAGACCCCCAATGACCGCCATCATCAACCCCTGCGGAAGAAATGAGAAGGGCAGACCCGTGCTCGCAAATATTACTACAAAGCTCTATTACTAATATTAATTTCAAGGAAATTATAAATGTATCGTTTTGCTGACCTTTCTGCTAATATATTATTCAAAGGAAAAGTTATGTTTCCTGTTAAGTTATTTTGAATACTATGCTTATCATTTTTAAAAGAAGAAATAATTATGCAATTATATGAAGATAAATTATCATTCAGCACTGGAGAAATATTGTTAGAATATATTAGCTTTCTTTCTCCGAATTAATGCTCTTTAAATTAATATCTGCTTGAAACCTGGAATTGACTTTATTATTATTTTCTTTAAAAAAGAAATAAGAATAATTTTATATGTTTCGTTCTTTTCCAATATTAAAGATATAATACTTTATCAGGACATGAAGGAAGTCAACTTTAAAATATATATACATTATATGCGTTTAATTAAAATAGTTATTATAATAATTCAAAGACGTTTGATATGAATAGAATTGCTTGCAAATGTTATTTTTTAAAAAAAGTGCTTTAAAAGAAAATTATTAACTTCAATTACTTGGAATTGACTTTTATTACTGCCCAGTTAAAACTTATTATATATGTGTGTGCTTATTGGAAAAATATTTGCAAACTACAAATATTTTATTTTGCTTATTCTATTAAAAAAACCATGGATCTGGGAAAGAAACATTATATGAAATAAATAGTGCTACACGTCGACGTCGTTAAATAAATATGTTTCGAAATTAATTATCATATTGGTTAACTTCTCCTAAAACTCATTATTTTTATAGTATATAACTAGAATTAAGAACTTTAATATTTTTTTTTTATTGTTATTATTGTGCTTACCGGAATTTCATTTGCTATCTTTTAAAAATTCTACTCTTTGTTGACATGCCATATGTTCTTTATGTGGACAAGCTGTCCACATAAAAAACTTTGTGTCTGCTGACCGTAACGGAAAAATTTTGTTAATGGACTAAGGTGTTTTTTTTTAAAAAAATATTTGACTTTTTTATTATTATTGTCAATATTATTATGATACTATTATTATAATATCATATATCAAGATAATTTTATTGCTATTATTTTGTTTAGGGGTTTATGCTAGAATGTGTTGGTATTGCCACACATTCTCAGGTAAATTTTATATAACCATTATGTGCTAGTTTTTATTCCATTTTGCAATATCTTATCTATAAGAGATATTCATCTCTTTCATTTATTTTCTATTTCAAGAATTTGAGTGTTTCAGTCACTCATTGGTTAAACAGTTTTATAAATATTTGCTGGAAGTCGAATATTTTTTTAATAACTATTATAGCATAATAGTTTACAGTTATATACATCAGTTTAATTGCGGATTTAATTATTCCATTCTCCACACTTTATTTTGCATTACGTCCACTTATTCATTTATTTATATGCTATATTTGATATATATGTGTATTTTATTATGTATTGCCAGAATTATTGTGCTCTTAGTCTTAAATAACTTAATAGTCGGTTCACCAACTGCTATTGCTGGTTTCAGAGTTGCTAATTGTTTTGATAATTTTTATGCGTATATTAAATTAGTCATCTTTTACTGTAAGTTGTAATCTTGCCATCGTTTGTTTGTATGAGATGTTTGCCTTAACAATTAGGCTTATATACTGTAATCATTTATTATGCCTGTGTGGGATTGAGAAGCTCTCCCTATGGCTTATATTTTTTCCATGAGCTTGATATTGCTTTATATCTCTTTGTGATAATTATCATTTTTGTTGTCATCGAAGGTCCCTAGATCCCTAGAGAGGGTCACTTTTATTTAGTGTGCCTTTCCATACTTTCCTGATATGCTGAGACAAAGTCCAGGCATCCTCTCTTTTCTGCCTCAAAGATAGGAATTTGGAAGCTACCATTTTTTTAATATTTTCTTGCCCTGTCGAACCTTTGTTGTGATGAATTTTATATGTTCCACTATAGTAGGTGAAATAGTATTTGTGTTGGAATTGACATGGCAATGATTAGTAAGTTTTGAAGAGTTATTTCTTCAGGTAGCATTGTGTATAATGCTTAGTGGTAAATAGTAATGTCTGTATTGTGTTGCTGAGTCGATTGGCCAGACACAAGTAAACCAGCAATATATTATATTTTTATGCATTTAATATTTATCACTTGGCATTTAGATGATACATGCACCTTATGTTTGCTGTACACCCATCTGGATCACCTCGCCGATGGAGTTGTAAGTTCTTTGGTATTTAAAATATTATTATTATTATTATGTGGACAGTAATTTAGTATGAGTTATGTATGACTTCTGGTAAATGGCCCACATGCATTTAAAAAGTAAGGTAGAAACTTAGAAGCATGTCATGTAATTTTAGTCAAGTTGATTGCATTCTTCAATTATTTATATTTTACCAGTCTGTTAATTCAAATTTCATTAGCGTATAGTGCAAGGCTTATATAATTGCATACATCCCATGCTCATTGGTATTGTACTAGTTTAATTTCTAGAAATTCAGTTAATTACAATTTAGCTAAATAGTGTATTAAATAACCTTTCAAGGCTATAATAAAAAAAAAATACTTGACAAATAGAAGTGTTTTGAATTATATGTTATCTCAGCTTAGCCTAAGCTAAATTTTGGTATTGCTTCTTTTAAAATTTAATCTGTTTAAAAAAAGGTATATGAGCTAAATTGAGATAAGTTAATTTTTGTGTGAATGTTGATGTCCGGCCCACTTATTGGTCTTGTATTTAAGACTTAGGATAATTAATAGTAAAGGTCTGGATGTGCTTAGGTGCCAATTGGTGTATAAAAAAAACAATTGTAACAGCACTCATAGCAGCAAAGAATTCAGAGTATTGGATGTAAATAAAAGAAATTGTACATAATATTTATTTTGTTATCTAACCTTTAATAAATTTAATTACTATTATTATTAAAAATATTTAGTTTCTGTTTCCTTTTCTTTATGCCATTTGTCTTGGGTTCACACACAAATTTCCATATATCTATTAGAATTATTAAGTTTGCCATTTGCAAAGTTTATAATATTATAATTCTGATTTCTGTCAGAAATTTTTTGGGTAATAGATAATCCCATCTTGCAATTTCAAAAACTTTCCATATTCAATAAAAAAAACTTTTGTGAAACTTTTCAATCCCAAAGACTGCAATTTCATATGAGAATAAATAAAGTAGAATATTTTAAATATCCATTCAAATTGATACAGTTTTGATGAAGATTACTCTAGCTATTTTCAGATAGCATAAAATTTATAAACCATTCCATTTTAATGTCAAGATATCTTTGTATTTGATAATTTAGTTTGAGTTGTCTATGGGATAATGGAAAGACATTAAATGTACCCTTTTCTTTCTATTGTTTTTTGTTGAATGATGTCCTGGATAAATGGCTATAATTATTCCATCATCAGATTTTCAATTGGATGGACAGTTGAAGAGTTGGAGTGTGGAGTAGATTGAAACCTGTCCATTAAAGTATGAGATTGGCTATCTTAATATATATCTGAGCACTTATAGCATGTATGTGTAGAGGTGGTAATCTGGACCAACTGATGATTGCTGGTTTAGCATGAAATACATATATTGGTGATTATTTATCTTTTCAACATTTATGTGTTCAGTGTATCAGTGTTATGAGATAGTGTGGAGAGTGGTGGGTCATGTGAAAGTCTATGCTCATATACCCTATATATTACTTATATAGACACAGGTATATAATAAGCCTGTGTGTTTCAGTTATTACATAGTAGAGATGTCTGCCCATCCCTTGTATATGTACTAAATGGATTATATCATGTACATGAGGGATCAGATTGACCATAGGTCAACATGGGTGTGCCAAGAATCTCAGTCTCAGGGTGGTCTTTGAGCATTCCATCATCAGATTTTCAATTTATGGATGGTTGAAGAGTTGGAGTGTGAAGTAGATTGAAGCCTGTCCATTAAAGTATGAGGTTTGGCTATCTTAATATATATCTGAGCACTTATAGCATATATGTGTAGAGATGGTAATCTGGACCAACTGATGATTGCTGGTTTAGCATGAAATACCTACATTGGTGATTATTTATCTTTTCAACATATATGTGTTCAAGTGTATCAGTGTTATGAGATAGTGTGGAGAGTGGTGGCTCATGTGAAAGTCTGTGCTCATATACCCTATATATTACATATATAGACACAGGTATATAATTAGCCTGTGTGTTTCAGTTAATATTTACTTTTGCAATTGTTTGGCAATTGGATATTTTCTTTATGTAATTATTTCTGTTTTAAAATTATATGTTAAGAAGCATTTTCTTATAAGTAAAGTTTATGCCTCCTAGAGTCTCCCAGGATATCAGTCATTCATTGACAACCAGTGATTATAGAAGTCCTCCAAAGTTATTCAGAATCCTGAGATCATCATCATTATTATTATTATATTCATATTTTTGAATAAATATCCATTCAAGTTAAAAAATTTAAATTATTTTATGTGCTATTTGAGAAGCACACTATATTTTATTATTGCTCTGCAAGAGTAGAGTATTCGAATTCATGTTTTTCTTTGACATTCTGATATGCTAAACATTGGATATTAAGATGAAGAATTGTATAAAAGGTTTCTGTCGGTGCAAATAACTTATCTACTCAGAGAATATATTTTGATGGAGGGGAATTTAAATTTTGAAAGTATTTTAAAAATATAGAATTGAAATTTAATCTTCTCTTAATTTTATTAGTAACTATTTATTGTACAATAACTTTGTTAATGTTATTACTTTAAGGTTTCCCCCTTTATCTTAATAGATGTCTCTGTAGTATTCTTTTCTTTTATTGTAACCGCCACTGAACAAAAGCCCATTCCGTTTGTTTTTATTTCTCAGTTAGTCTCTCCATCCTCTTTCCCTTTAGGTTAAAATGATATTTTACAATGATAATTTTTTTTAAATTACAAATATAAGCTTTCAAGCAATTCTAATATATATATATTTAAAAATATAAAAAGAAATATCAAAATGAAGTTCTTACCTATAATAATGGAGGACAGCATCATGAGATATAATTTAGAACAAAATATTAGATATTTGAATTTTATGTTAGTAAAAAAAGGTTATCATAGAAGAAAGATAAAGAAGTCTAAAAAGTATTAAAATATTTATTGTAGTTAAAATTTGAAAAGTATTTGATTTATCATTTTGACAAAAGTGATTCATTTTTATCCATTGGAAATCCCTTCCAGTTACCATAGCAACCTTTTTAAGAGTTGTCTTTTTCAAAATAAATTGTTTTCAAAGACAATCTCCTATTAGTATTAGAATTTTTAATTTAAAAATAAATATTTTATAAAAAATATTGCATCATAACTAAGGTGACTAGATATCCTGATTTTTTGGAATTTACCCCTACTTTTGATTAGATATCCCAGTGCCCCAAAAATGTCTTTTCAGGACTATTGTATGTCTTGATTTTCACATACTCATAATTATTATTTGTCTTACATAAATAATTCATTGCAAAAATGATAGTTTCTTGACTCTCTCTGTCCATTTCAGTATCTACAGCCACATTATAAAAACTTCAGACAAATTCCAACACCAAAACAAAGATTGTTATTACATTATCAGGCTGGGTTCTCAAGCTAGGCATGTTCTTGCATCCAACCTCACCTTGGCGCATGTGCAGTTAGATTTTTGTAGGCTAAAATATGAACAGTGGTTGTACCTGCTTTGATTGACAGGGTAGTTTTACTAGTTCTTTGTTGATTTTAATTTTCTATAGTGATAAAATTAATAGGAATATTAATAATCCTAAACAATAGACAACATGTTAAAGAGGAAGTGCACTTACAACAATGAATATATTTAAGAATGGAGTTTTATAAAAAAAGGATGTAATACCATAAAAATGATTGGTCATTATGTCCTGATTTTTGATCGAACCAATCTGGTCATCCTAATCATAACCCTTACTTTTGAAACAAATTATATTTTTTTCTATAAATCTATAACATTCAATAATTTAGCCTCTGGATAAAACACTCAACCAATCACAAATTGTCATTTTATCTATTTCTAGGCCACTCCCCTCATAAGTTTGTTATGTTCATAGTGTACCATCAATCAGGCAAAAAGATCCATATAATGCTGACATCTTCAGATTTTTTTCAACTAATATGTTAAAATTGCAACTGCAGAGAATAGGGAAGCTGCAAATTACCACAAACCATAATATAGGGTTATTGATAGGTTTAAAACCATGTAGAGAAGACAACAATCACAGCACCATTGTAACATCTAAAATGTCAATCTGCACAAAGTTGTTTATTTTTTTGAAACTATTAATAATGGCACATTACAATTTTTTTTAAAATTTTGTAAAACATTTAGTTTTATTCTTAAAAAGCAAAGAATAAAATAAATGTATTTTCAATTTCATCCAATGAAATGTTATTAATAAATATAATTGTGCACGGGATTCGGAAATAAAAAAAATGGCTGCTGCCACATTGTAAAATTTATTAAGCACAAATTTAAATCAATGTCTTTATATATATGTATTCACAATTTTTTTGGATAATAATAATAATAATAATAATAATAATAATAACAACAACAACAACAACAACAACAACAACAACAACAATAATAATAATAATAATAATAATAATAATAATAATAATAATAATAATAATAATAATAATAATAATAATAATAATAATAATAATAATAATAATAATAATAATAATAATAATAATAATAATAATAATAATAATAATAATAATAATAATAATAACAACAGTAATAGTAATAATAATAGTATAACAAATTTACTCTTAAATCGTGAGCTTCACATTACTCTAAATGGCAGAAATTCACCAGCTTTCACACCAACTAAATCACTTTCACAAGGGTCTCCACTTAGTGCCATCTTATTTATTTTATATATAAATCCACTTCTTGTCCGATTACAACAGGCATTTGAGGGAATGGAAATCCCAGGAACAGGTTGACCTGCATTGCATACATGGATGATATTACAGTTTTCCTGAAATCAAAAAGGCAGATACCAAAACTACAGATGATTTTAGAAGAATACTCAAAGGAATTTAAACTAAGTTTCAATCCAGAAAAAACAGCAGCATGGACTATATTCACAGTGTAACGATATATAGATATGTCGTTACATTAATTTAAAAGAAAAACAAAGTTCGCAAATAAAAATAAATGTATTAAAAATCTATAAAAAAACTAGACGCTAAAATTAAAATGTTGTTAAATATATATATTCGCACAGATGCTAAACTTTAAAAATATTTTTTTTTTATATATATAAATAAAAAAAGGGTATTTGAACGTATTTTTTTTTTTTTTGATAAAAAAATACAAGAGTTAAATATTAAAATATTTAATATAAGTTAAAATAAAAACAGGTATTAATTAATTCCTGTAATCTATAAATGGAAATGATTGTTTATTATTTGAAAAACAAGCTAGCCCTCAAGGCTCTTATGTAATTAAAGGGTCAGATGGAAATTAGATAAGAGAAATTAGCTGGACCAATGGAAGCACCAAGCCTTGGCTCGGACCCTAACGAAAGTGATGGATTGGTGACGTTTTGTTGTTTGAATCTGTGTGGATAATATAAAAAGGAGAAATATTGAGTATTGGGCAGTTCCAGCTGTTTGTTTTGAGAGTGGTGATAGAGACGCAATATCACACACTCTCTCTCTATTTTAAAAAATGAACTGATTGTGATACCGAAAGGAACCAGCTAATGCTACCTCCAGAACATCTGACTGGGTTTCAAACAAGGACTCCGTGGAAAAACAAGAACCTGGACTCTTCTTCCGTAAGCTGTTAACAATGAACTTAAAATTTTTTTTAAATAATTAAGAACTTTCGTGAAAGCAATTTAAATGTTAAAATGGAGTTTCTATTTGACCTTTAAGTTTAAAATCAATTGATGTTTAATTTTATATGTTTGTTATTGATAAAAAAATCATTTCCATTTATTTTAATTGTATAAATTATTTATTGTTTAAATTTTAAATGTATGAAATTTAAGTTGTTTATAGATGCTTGCATGGATTCGTTTGCGGTTAATTATATTTTGGTTTTCATATTTGATCAAAATATATAGACATTCGATAAATAATGATACCTTACAGTGAGTATCTAAAATGTATTTATTCGGATGTCTTTTAAGTTATTGGTGACAACGCAAGTATCTTATGGTGAATACTATTGGGTTACTTATAAGTTTCCCTCTGCGATTGTCGGTATCAATAATTTTGTATTTTGATCGTTTATGTTTATTTTGAAATGTTTTTGACCATGGAATCTATGTAATCGATCTATACCCAACATTTTTAAACAAATCTGTGCGAACGTATATAAATGTTAAAATTAAGTCGGGCACGAATGGCTATATAGTTTTGTAAAGTTGTATTAAGGGAGGGTAATCTTAGGTTATTCATTTCGTAGTTGAATTGGTTCAATGGATTGGATATATTTGTGTAATTAGTAGATGTAGTATGAGATCCGCTACGGGCAGGATTATAGATATACGCCACACACCCTCTGTTTGCCTATGGATGGGTTTGTAAGTCGGCAGAAGACCGCAGTCCATTCCTATGGAGTTTTTAGTTTATTGATCTACTTGCCCACAGATGTCACATTCCTGTTGGTGGAGAGTCAATGTCTTCTCTATTTCTACTTATTGTTCAGATGTACATTCCTGACAATATAGTATTTTGTGTTGTCGTATCATGCTACATTGAATACATGAATGTATCAGATGGATTGGCGCCAGTTGATTGCAAAATTTGTTGCCTAAGGTTAAATCAGGGAAGAATATTTTCCTTTCAAATGCAGACCTATGTAGTCCATTCATACTCGATCCTCTAAATAAAATATTAAACATTATAGCAAGCTATTTTAAATGTAAAATTAAAAATTAAGATAAAAATCTAAATGTTAAACTTATTCCTCAAATTTAGAATGATTTTATATGTGCGTAAATAAATATTTTTCTGTGTTAATTTCTGGCAGTGGCTTTTATTATTTTATTCTTTTATATTTAAGATATAAAATTTATAGATTTTTATCTCGGCGTCTCCGCTGAGCTAGTGGCAATGGGCTAACGATCTAAATATGTAAATAAAGTGGAATCCTAACAGCGCGTATCTGCCTACTTTATAAATTTTTCTAGGCTCAAATGCCTAGATGGCGCCCTTTGGTAGTGCGGTGCGGTGCGATGCGATCTACCACTTCATTTGGATCGTTATAACAGGAAGGCCATGCACATCCATTTTTCAGGCAAAGCCAGGCTCATTCCTTGGATTTCCATTCCATCTAGGGACTACTGGAATGAGATGTCATTTGCAGAACAAATTGAAAAATGAAATACAGAAAATAGCAGACTCTCTATCCAATACCTATATGTCAGTATATTCCAAGATTCAATTGATTAATAGTTTGATGATGACTAAGATAGTTTACTTTATGCCAGTGGTTGCTTTCTCAAAAGCTTTTATCTCCAAAATTAAGACCATTTGCAATCAGCTACTACGGTCAAGGAAAGTCATGGCAATATCAATGGCAAAACTATGTCAGCCACTGAATAAAAATGTTTTGGGGTTACATGATATTGGTATTTTTGCAAAACAGAGAATGATAAACAATATAATAGATATTGTTAAACAATTTCCAAAAATTAAGCAGCTCATAGAGGTCATTCCAACTGATAAACCACGACCAAAAAAATTATCATATTTTGAACAATTAATACATCTTTGTAAAACAGAATCAAAAATCCCAGAGCAATTTACTAATAAATACAAATACTGTGAAATTTATGAATTAATGCATGAAGATAATAACACAATTGCTTTAGAACCAATACTGGGAATTAATAATAAGCAATTGGTTAAAAGGTATAAACGATGGGCCTTAGAACCAAAGTTTTTCAATTTTCTAATAAAACTTAATCTATCTGCATTACCTACCACATATTTTCTTTGCCATAAAAGACTGTATACGTCAATTGATCCCTTTTGTGGGTTATGCCATCGAGCTGAGGAAACCCTATCACATCTGCTATATCACTGTGAGGGACTTAGGCACATAAGAAATCTCATAACTAGCAGTTACAGGAGGTCTAATGTAACAATGCATCAATTGATTTCTGCATTTAGAGAAGGATTAACACCAAGTGTCAGGGCAGCAACCTTTGTGCTATATGCATACTGGTGTACTAGATGCACTTTCCTAATTGGTAACAATTCCAGGAGGCATCCAGCTACTTTTTCAAATAAACTTGCAATGATACAGAAAAGGGATAAGACATTGGCCAGACCTGACATTTATGCAGCAACCTGGTCATTACTTAAGATTAGATCTATGTTATAGTGAATTGAGGAAATTAAACATTATAAAAAAACTTAGAAGGATATGCATGTCAAATTAGCAACAAGGACAATTTAGCAACAATTTTTTCCTTTCTATTATAAGTAATTGATTTGCTAATGGTGTTCAAATGATAATGGACAATCCAGGATATTATATGTAGACAAACTATGTAAATGCAAAATTTGTAATTCTTTTGAGACAATAAAGGCCTTTTGAAACATAATAGTATAATAATAATAATAGTAATAATAATAATAATAATAATAATAACAACAACAACAACAACAATAATAATAATAATAATAATAATAATAATAATAATAATAATAATAATAATAATAATAATAATAATAATAATAACAACAACAACAACAAAAAACAGCCACTTATAAACAAGTATGGTCATTGTAATTCCAACTAAAAAGAGAAAGATAAGAAAGAGAGAGGGGAAAAAACTATTCTAGAAACAAATTTTGCAATGACTCTACAAACCAATATGTGAAACACAAAACATGCCCACCTATAGAACAAGATGGCCTATTTTTCTGTAATTACTTGTTACTTGATATTTTATGATGTCTTTTAAATTCTTCAACAGAAAACTTTTCTCTCTGAAATTCTTCAACATCATATCTACAATGTATTCTATTCTCTATCATATCTTCCTAGTGGAAGGTATTGCTATAGCACTTTCTTAGAATGACTTTGAGATAATCCTTATAACATAGACACCATGCTTGTCTCCACCATAAAACACTCTTAAAAAATCCTGCATTGTTTATTCATTTTGCATGTCCAATCCATAGACTCTATATTATCACATCTTTAAAGCTGAAGAACATTGATTGGTTTCATGATTGTAGCATTGTATTTTTAAAATTTTTACAAAACATTCTTAAATGAAACTTTTATAATGCCTTTATCCAGTGGGGTGTCCATGTTTCATTACCATATAATAAAAGAGGTAAAATAACAGCTCTATGTACACCTAACTTAGTCATAGTAGTTATTTCCCTGTGATGAAATACTGTATCTTTTATTTCTTTACAAAGCATTTTTAAATGAAACTTTTATAATACCTCTATCCAGTAGGATGTCCATGTTTCATTACCATATAATAAAAGAGGTAAAATAACAGCTTTTTGTACAATTAACTTAGTCATAGTAGTTATTTCTCTGTGGTGAAATACTGTATCTTTTAATTGTTTACAAAGCATTTTTAAATGAAACTTTTATAATGCCTTTATCCAGTAGGGTGTCCATGTTTCATTACCATATAATAAAAGAGGTAAAATAACAACTTACTCTATCTTTTAATTTTTGAAATAAGCAGTAGCATACAGGATTCTTTGTTAACCTCAACATCTAATTCCACCTTTCTTCTTATAAAACCCCCAAGATATTTAAATTGGTTTACAATTCTTAAGTTCATAATCATCCAAAATTGCAGGCTGATAAGGATTTAAATTTTTTGAACATTAATTAATAAATCAACTTCTTTAAATGTTGCATTCAAAACATGAAGTATATTTTTCATAATTTTAGCAGTGTTTAATGATAACATGCATTTTGTGGCTTTGCTATTTTTATTTATTGAATACACATCTTTTTAGTACATGTTAAAATAAACTGCATATTTTCTTTGATTTATTTAAAACCTGAAATGTTACAATTAATAAATTGAAAATATATTAATTGATTTAGGTGAATGGAATGTAATTTTCATTCATATCTGTGATTCATCATAAAAATATGAATAAAATGTTATATATATTTTTTCAGGTTAAAATGTTATGGCCTGTAAGCAAAAATAAAAAAATCTAAAAAATACCTTTTCTATAAATTAGGTTTATTTACATTCAAAGCATTCATAAGATTATTAAGTAAATACAAAATTGAATTACAGAACATAGGAATATAGAAGAAATGACTTGAATACAAATAGAAAAACAAGTGCTTTATTCCTCACCCATCATATACTGATTTCTCATACATGCACATACCTTTATCAATTCTTAATTTAAAACATATATTATGGGTTGTGCATTCTTGTATATCTTCTTAGTAATGTTAAATGAACAGAATTATTTGGAAGAATAGTGTACATAGTTTATTTTTTAGGTTAGTTATTGTGTTTGAGATCTGATAGTATTTGTGTAACCAAATTAAACATATTGAATTTTAATCAGAATATAAATGATCAATAAATATTCTAGGTCATCATTCCCTTTATAAAACATGGACATGTTCATTTTTATTATAGTAAAAAAATCAAATCATAGATCACATGACTTAATTTAATTACAAATGTAATTTAATGACCATGCTAATAGCTTTAAACAAGCTTTTCCAATAAATGCCACATGATTTAAGATCACGATGTAACTTCTTATGTCTTAATAAATAAAAAAATCAGCATTATTTTAAAATGTGCTCCTTAGTTTTAATAAATTATTAAAAATATTTATCCAAAAACATCTGTTCTACACCCCTCTTCCATCTTTTAAAAAGAAATCGAACATTATAGACACTGATGGCATATTAGAAACTAGTTTGTGATAAATATTGATTTACTTAATATTCATTCACCTGTCACAAGCAAAATCTTATTTTTAGTGAAATAACTTTATAAAGTATGTAAATGATATGTATTGATTCCTTTCTCCCCTATTGTGTTGCAGTATTGATGTACGTATTAGAAAATATTACCTTTTTTAAAAGTAATGTTTCTTAAAAATCTCTTTATTTCTAAATTCAATAATAAAATTTTCCCTTTATCGTTTTTTCAGCAGACTAAGAAGTTTCTGGCTTTATTGTGCTTGATTATCGATATATTGTTAGTGAAAGTAGAAAAAAAGAAACAGTTACATATTTTCTAACTCAAAATGTCATGTGATTAATTTGTCTCACATGTAACACATAATCTTTTTTTTTTCAAAGTATGAAGGATGTTTGAGATTCTTTTGTAATTAAAATTATTATAATATATAATTATTGGCATGGTATCAGATTTATATCACTAGACAAGCAAATTAGCTTAGATTCAAAAGATTATATATTTAATAATTTCATGTCTTTATCACGAATAATGTAATACAAATAAAATAATAGTCCAGGCTGCTCAAATTTTATTCAAAACATTAGCTATTCTTTAATAACTCTGAAGATATTAGAGCAATCATTTTATTGATGTGTTATGCAGAGTGTAAATCAGTATATGGCGTGGCCACAAAACATTATTGAAGTCACTATAAATATTCATAGAGTAAAAACAGCATTTCCTTTTTAACAACTTCCAAATATTAAACGAAACATTGGTTTAATAAATGTAAATATAAAACCATGAAAACACATGATCAGCATTGCCTATGCTTCTTACACAAGCTGTTAGTAACAATAGCAAACTCTCCATCCGTTGACTACTAGGGTTTGCACTGGGTGGCACTACTTATGCAGTGTTTGCTACTGTTAGTAACAGCATGATGGTGATCATAAAATATTCTGATGGTTTTATACCATCCCATGGGGTGAAGGTGTCTGTGGTTTTTGAAAAACCAAAGACACCAAAATGTAAACTGGGTTGAGATCTATATGACTATATAAGCAAATGAGCTTGGGTCAAAACATTATGGTGTCTTCATTTTGGACTCATAGCTTTAATTAATCACATGATGAATACTTTATAATTAACAAAAAAGGTAAAAGGTGGCTGCTGAAAGGTTGCATTAGATTTTTAGGTCTAGGTGCAGTGCTCTCAGATCCAAGATCCGTATTGATGGAAGCCACAAGCTAGGAACTAGTCTGGGGATATTGGATAAGCATGTACTGGATAAGGATTTTATGCACAAATCTTCTTGATTCAGGTATGACTAAGATGCACTCAATAACACTACTGTATGGAGAGTTTAATATTGTTGTTAAATGTAAATATAAATAATCAAAACAATATGAATTAACAGGTCAGCATTAGTTGGTACGTAGCACACTGAGAGTTTATGGTGACTTCCATTTTAATTTCATATACATTAAGCTATGATTATTTATATTTCATTTCACTTCTAACCAAATCATGGAAATCCTATTTGGTAACATTTAGGGTTCCTTAATTTCTGTGGATCAAAAATAATTTCTTATATGTTTCCAGGATGAACTAATTTGATTCATTATTATTCATAATGAATTCAAATATATTTGTAAATTCTGTTTATCAGATAAGATTTTTAAATGGCATGCAATTAATTCTTAAAACCCATATACTATATGCTTTTATTTAACATACTCTGTTTTTAGTATGCCTGGATAAAATCTTGTAATTAAATTTTCAGCTATTTCCCAATTTCTGTTTAATAGAAACTTTGTAACATTGATGCTAGTGGTTTCTAGTGAATCTTTTTGTAACTAAAACTAAATGATTTGTTGAAAACTGCATCAATTGATCATTTTATTTATATGCTTTTATTTAACCTATACTATTTTTTAATCTTTCTATTTAGATAAAATCTAATTCAATCTTTTCTGAGTATGAAGTGCAATTTTGCATCATCCATGTGTTCACAGCTTTAATTCACTTTCTAACTTCTATTTTTAACATTACTTTGCTGATTTTTCTAAGGAAAAACTGTATTGAAGAAAGCTGCCATCTTAAGAATTTTTTTACAACTAATAAATCATTACGATAGAATGACAGCCTGTTAAGCTAATTGCGCAGATGCTGTGAGAATGTTATTAATAAATGAATAACATTCTCACAGCATCTGCGCAATTAGCTTAACAGGCTGTCATTCTATCGTAATTATTATCACACGCAAGACGTTATAAAATAAATGCTTAACTAATAAATCAATAATATTTAAATTTAGAAATCTAACAATAAGATAAAGGCTGCCTTCTAAGGTAGTGATTGTTCTTTTGTTCTCCCACAAGACAGCACCTGCCAATGAGTTTGACAGATCTATTTCTTTGTTTTGATTTTCAAAGTGTAAATGTATGTTTGAGAATTTTTTTACACATTTATTATTTTTTTCACAAAATATTTGTGAAATATTAATTATTTTAGAATAATTCAGATTTTAGTAAAAAATATTTACTTTTACATAAAAGCAAAATAACATAGTTTACAGCTGCAATTTATAATTGGATGACAAACATACATTTTATGTAGTCAAAATAAGAGTCATAGATCACATGACCCTATTCACTTAAGCTTGTAAGTTATAAACAATGAGAATTGCCAATTCCTCAACAAGCTTTGTGATAAATGTTTAGCTAGAGAAAGCATTTAAAATATTTCTGTCAGAGATGGGGATGGGGAATCCTGACAGAGATATTTTAAATGCTTTCTCTAGCTAAGCATTTATCACAAAGCTTGTTGAGGAATTGGCAATTCTCATGGTTTATACATTTTATGTTTATTTTATATTAAATATTTTCATTGTTTCAATCAGTGTTGACAATGTTTAAATTAACAAAACTTTCAGACATGTCAAATAATAATATCAATCAATTTAAAATACTTTTAAAATTAATGGCATGATTGATTTAATATTGATTTTTTTCTGGCCTAAGTGATTCAAACAACTATTTATATAAAAAATGTGTAAAAATTATTGACTTATTATGTGGGTAGAGAATATTTTAATTGCCTATTATATAAGTTATACGCACATTAATTTTGAAGTATTATATATATGTAATAAAGTAATTTACAAATTGAATATGTATATATAACAATAAACATTATCATTTTTAAATACAAATGCTGTTGCAGTAAATAATACACACTCCCACTTCAGTACTTAATAATACTGTAATAAGAAAATGAAATTATTTTCATATTGATTTTCTTTATATATAAAGTAGATTATTCTGAATAATTAAGGCAGAGAGCATAAATATTAATTAATCCAATTATTTTATTGTTTTTATATTGATTAATATAAAAGTGATTTCATTTTCTTATTACGGTAATGTTGAGTACTGAGGTGGGAGTATTTCTTATGCATCGTAACAACATACCTATTTAAAAAATGATTGTGTAAACAGTATACATATATTCCTGCTGTGAATTATTTTATTACATATAATTGAAATAAAATCCTTGTTTCTACTTCACCTTCATTACGCAAAAAAGTGAAGCTCGATATTATAAGCATTATTAGACTGAGCACTTTTGGGGAACTTTAGTCCCCATATTCATAGCCTATCTTGGGAGTGTCAGCTTATGTTGAGATTTTAAATTGAAAAACTGGGTAGTAATTTATGCAAATTTATTCAATATTTTCATATAGTCCACTTTTTGGAGATTGAGAAGCACGATTCCTTCTGATTTATTTTTCATTTAATATATAGAAGAGTACTCCTCAAACACCCAAGCACAATGGGCCATATACTTGAGCCCATTTCAGCAAAGGCGATGTGCACTAAGTGTAATGATACTAAACAAAAAATAAAGGAAGTGTGCTTTGTTGCAAATGATGACAATGCAATAAATCGGAAGCAATCGTGCTTCTCAATCTCCAAAAAGTGGACTATATGAAAATATTACATAAATTTGCATAAATTACTACTCAGTTTTTTGATTTAAAATCTCAACGTAAGCCGACACTCCCAAGATAAGCTATGAATATGGGACTAAAGTTCCATGAAAGCACTCAGCCTAATAATTCTTATAATATTGAGCTTCACTTTCTTGCGTAAAGTGCAATTTATAATTCAATACATATAGAACTTTTAATGTTTAATACAAAATTAAAATTTAAAAAATGAAAAGAAATATTTTTAATTTGTTAAATAAAAGTCATTCTGGTTAATTAATATAAAAACAAGATAATTGGATTAATTAATATTTGGCTCTCTGCTTTTAATTACAATATTCTTTATATGTAAAGAGAACCAACAGAAAATGATTTCATTTTTTTATTACAGTATTGTTGAGTATAGAAGCTTGGAAGTTTGTACTATTTTCTGTAATATCATTTCTTTTTAAGAAACAACTGTATTTAATATTTTATAGTTGGGTCTCATGAACAGTAAAAGGACCCATCTCCAAACTGGCTGCACTGCTATTTCTGAATCAATATATGTATTCTGTTGTAACGTAGAGTGATTATTCATCCTAACAATTTTAAGAGGTTAGCCTGTCTTGATCATCATTTACTACATGGAATATGTTAGTCTGTTTCATATCTTTGTCAATTATATTTAATGCTCTCTATGCCACCGCAAACATCATTTTATATCATTCTTGCAAATTTTAGATTCCCTGCTGCAACAACTTCTAGTCTTTTAATAGCAGTTTTGTCCAATTTAAAAAAAAATTTAACATTACCATGCTGATCCATAATAGGTTAAGATACACAACGCACTGAATCATTTTATGCTCATAACTTAGGGCCAGACATATTAGTGTTTAAACTTTTTGTAATCAATAGGTAAACTATGTCTTACATAACACATGTTGATTCAGAGATTGCATTACAGGCAGCTTAACAAGAGAACACATAAACATTTTATGAGTAATATATTTTCATGATATCATACTCATGCAAAGTAGAGACTGGTTTCTATCCACTTTTAAAACTTGTGGAGGGCTGTAAGCATAAATGTATGACCAAAGACTTGTGAAAAAGATGTATAATCCACAAGATGCACATTTCATGCTGAACCAGCATTCATCAACTGGCCTAGACCACAATCTTTCCCATGTATCTTTATCATTGTTCAATATATATTGTAATGTTTTTTACATTTTCCTATTTTCTGGTAGGCCTTATTTTACACACTATAAAGTGAAAGTTAATCAAGCTATGGTGAAGAAAAATATCTTGTTCCTATTTCCAAAAACATAGCTATAATTCGTGATTAACTGGTCTACTAATTATTACGACCTACACTGCCAGTGGAATCAGCTTTTTATTTATTTAATAAGGGTGCCACAATTCTACAAGAATTTGCTGACCCGTCACATTGCATCTCACATTGTAATTTAAAAGGAAATTTATTACGAAGATCAGGACCTAGATTTATTGTTATGTTAAAGATCTCTATGAATCTTTTCTGGGGCTAAACTATTAATATAATGGCAAAGGTAATTTCTTCAATTAAATATTAATAAACTAATATAAACAACATCTAATATTCAAATTAAGAACGTACAAAGACAGTGCTAAATTAATACTAAGTTTTTTTTATTAAAATCGATTTAAAATGTTTATACACGAATTAGTAAAGAAAAAAAAGAAAAAAAAACATACACTAATCCAAATACTATTAATCAGATGAAAAGTTCTTGTTCCATTTAAATTCTTGTAACTAGTTTTTTGAAACATTGAAAACAAGTCACTATGGGTATTATGATTCACGGTTAACATTAATCGGCCAATGAAAGTCACAAATTGGGAGTAAATAATCTTAACTTATTGGTAAGTTGTTGTAGATTCTTGGGACCCTGAGCTCATTAGAAGCTATTTGGTTTCTTCTGCCAGCATCTTCACATTTCTGGTCTGTTCCATAGCTGGAGCAAGAAGCTCAGTTGCAATGACCTCTTCATTATGAAAGATGGTGTTCACAAGGCTTCATTTCCATTCTTGCATGATGACTTGATTAAGCAAGAGAGTAGTGTTCCTGTGCAGATGCATTTCACTGCAACAGGTCACTCTCATGAAAACCTTCAACTCTAAAAACACATAACCAGAAGATAAATAAAAGACCTAGATCGAAGTTGTCCTCTTCATTTTATACCTCACTCTAGTTTTGAAACTTCTGCACATGTTATTATTATCATGATGCTTAAGTTTATAATCTTATACATTTATTTTCTTTTTCTGGTACAAAGCTCTTTTTTTAATAAATTATTTCTGCCATCTTTAATCAATATCCTAAAGGTTTGCTTGATCGTAATCTTTGTACTTTTGGAATTCTTTTTGTTTTTATTTATCCGGACTAGTAATCTGCATGCCCTTTTTTATTCTTTCCAATTTCAACTTTTATTAAATTACAGATAAATAATTCGAAACAAAAAAAATCAACTCTCATTGTATGTTTAAAAAAAAATTACACTAACAAAAAAAATCTTTAATGCGTTAATTTAAAAGATCTTTAAATTTACTTTTTTTTTGTTAGCTCTTAAATATTCTCAAATGTCAATATATTTGGATCTTCTAATTGTAGATGGTACAATATAGATAGCAAATTACTACAGTTTAATTGATAAGCATCAAACTTATTACTGTCACAACTTTGACACAAACTACTTGATGAAAATATATTAATAAATATTATTAGTCACTCAATAGACTATAAATTATCCACTTAATGTATAATATTTCTTAATGTAATTTTCAATACACTACTCTCACATAAGATAGGGACTCGTTTCTATCAAGTTGTGACTATTAAATGTAGTAATTTACTATCTACATATAGTGAACAATGGTGTACATATGTCTAAGAGAATGTGATCTGGTCCAATTGATGAATGCTGGTTCCACATGAAATGTACATCTTTAGGATCATACATTTTTTCACATCTTTCACCATATGTTTATGATTATACCCATCCACAAGGTACTAAAAGCAGATAAAAACCAATTCCTACCTTGGTGAGATTGGTGTAGTGAAAATTGCACAACAGAAATATTATTCATTAAGTGGATAATCTCTAGTCTAATGAATGACTAATAAAAAATATTAATATGTTAACACAAACATCTCTACATCATTTATGCATTAATTAGAGTTATGTTTACATATTTCTTTAGCAAAAGCAAAAATATAAATGTGGAGCTCTAGTTTTAATGAAATAAAATTTAAGGTAACTATTTCCAGTCATAGCTCTATAACTTTATATAGCAATTTTTAACAATAGTTTTTTCTGTCTAGGAAAATAGTACATTGATTTATAGTTTTAATACATAAAAACCAAAACGTATATTTGACAATTCCATCAAAATTATTTGCAACACTTTTAAGAAGGACTGAATGGCATTAATTGAGCGATTGCCATTTAATTTGGTGTTATTTATGGCAAAATTTCTCTTAATTTCTTTTTTGGAATTCATTTTCAACAATATTATAAAAAATATGTATTCAAAATTAATTAAATTAACTGATTCATATTTAAATAATTTTACTGTTTATAATTTTTTTTTTTAAAAATTAATTTTTATTCATAGCTAATTTGTTACCTCTTCTAATTTTTGTATTTTATAAAATATTGGAAATAATATATTTTTAATTAGTTTAATTTTATTAGTTATTATTAATAAGAATTTATTTGTTAAAAATATCATTATTTCAAGCTGTTTATATAGTTATATCAATCCATAAATAACATTAATTGTGTAATATATAAAATGAAATATTAATTCAAAAAGTGAAATGTAGACATTACTAGGTGCATTGATTCGTTATAGTGTATACAGTAGTGTATATGTATATCAGCAAGAAGAGATTGAAAACAAAGTATATGCGTGACAGAACAAATAGGTATTTCTGACATCATCGAAAGAATTAAGAGAATTAAATATAGCTGGACTAGACATATTGCCATAAGAGATCATAATAGATGTACAGTTGAAGTATTACATTTGATTCCAAGAGACTGAAAAGATCTAGAAAAAGACCATGTGGGAGATGGATGGACTAAGATTAGAAGAAAGTAGGTTAAACTTGAAGAGACTTTCATCTTGCAATGGATTGATAATCGGGTAAAAATAGTGAATGATGATATGAATTAGCATTCATATATATTTACACTGAAAGGATAATAAAATATCAAAAAAAAAGTTTTTATTGAAATAATATAACTTATATAGATGCTTTTTATCTATTTGTATGCAAAACAAAAATCATAAGAGATCAGAAAATTATTTCAATGGCATAAAAATATCATTTAAGTGTAGACATAATTTTTTTTTTTAATAATGCTTTTATGTAAATAGCTGATTTAAAAAATAGAAAAATAACAAAGTAATCCACTTTTCAGTTAATTTGCTATTCTTAGAGAATATCAGAGATATTAAGAATCTAGATTTGTTATAAAACAATTTGGAAATTGCAGAAATGTTATTGTTTTATAAAAGCATTTGAGGCGTTTTTGATTTTTATGAGTTATTTACGCCTTAAATGCTTTTATGAAATGACAATAATCTTGCAATTTCCAATCGTTTTACAAGAAGTCTAGATTCTTAAGATCTCTGATATTTGTCAAAATGGCAAATTAACCGAGAAGCAGATTACTTTATTATTTTTCTATTTTTTAATCAGCCATTTAAATAAAAGTATTATTTAATTTTTTTTTCATATATTATATATTTTTTACTTTTTAGTTATATTTACATATTATTTTAAATAATGGTTAAAACTGCAAAAAAATCTGACAAAAACTATAATTTAATAATAAGTTGTGAAAAAAAATGCACCCTCTATCAAACAAATTTTAAATTTAAATATCATGTGATCATCTATTAAATAAAAGTATTCATAAACATTCACTTTTTAATTAACTTAATCAAATAAGTATGAGTTAAATCAATATTAACCAATTGTTATTTTAAAAATGTAATTCTTCTGTTGGCTTAGTTATTAAGGAATTGTCTTAGAATGTTGAAGGATGTGAGTTCAATTTCTTAACAGGAATGGATTTTTTTTCATTGTTAAAAATTCAAAAATGTGGACATACATACAGAAACATACACAGACAAGGCAAGTTAATATAAAATCATTAAGTAAATAAAAATAAAAGAAAGACAACAATAATCAATGAATAGTAATAAAGAGAATAATATTCATCAACAAATAGAAATAAAGAGAATAGAAATAACATTAATCAGCAAATAGAAATAAAGAGGATAGATAGTGGAAAAAAATTAATCTACAGTATATGATATATAATAAGTAAATAACTTTAGATTATCAAGCAAGTAAGGAAAAGGTAAAAAGCCTAAGGAAGAACAAACTCACAAATAAAAAATGCTTAATACTAAAAAAGATTATTGGAAGAACAATAGAAAATGTAAAAAAAAAAATGTAAATATTGGACAGGATTGAAAACATGTTCCAAACTCAATACTTGATACAATAAAATCTGAAAGCAATATTCATGTTAATGAATTTTATTGCATAATCAATAAGGATAAAAAGTAATGTTGCATCCAAATGACTAAAATGAATCTTAAAACACACATGCATGAAAGTTTATGACATAAAGTTTAAAAGCAAGCTGAATTAAATTTTGAAACTTTTTTAAGTACAAGAAGGCCTAATTGTTTTGGCATAATTGCATCATAGTCGACCCAATTAGATATTCAATACTGGTCAGTAATTGGGTATTTAGTTATTACTTTTGGAAGATAAAGATCCTGGGTCAATCTGGTTGGTCATAACAAAATGCAGTGGCTTAAACATAAAATATAATCATATTATGCGACAGTCATCATTAGATTGGGGGGGGGGGATTATACTTCTATGGGCATTAAACTTATGACTTATCTTTATTTTTAGAGTATTAAAAATAAAGCTTTTAATTTGTTTTTGTTTTTTTATAATTGTTTCTAATTATCCTTAACTCATGTATATACGTGTGTATACAAAAATCACTACGGATTTTCTATGCCACCCAAATGTGCATTAGATAATAGCATGGTGGAGTATTTTCATATTTAAAAATATAACATTAAAATATTTATATTTAGTTACTAAAAAATTGCTAAAAATAAGTGGTTCTTAGCATTAGAAGGTTAGACTTTCAAAATCAATACTTTTATGTATTACTTTAACTTGATAATTTTAAAATAAGAGATTTATACTTTATATAAAATAAATTTATTTTTTGTAAATACATGACTTTTATTTTTAAAAATAAAATAGAAATGAATCTTTAAAATATTTTCAAAATTACTTTTCTTTATGTGATTCTAAAAAAGAAAAAATAATCAATATTGATAAGGCAAGTAATCTTGTTTTTATTAACTTATAAAATTGTTTGAAATCTGCAGTAAATGAAGATATATGTGTGTGTGTTTGTGTTTATACACACATGAAAAACAAACTTTTGTTGTGATTTAAAAGATATTTTTAATTAACAATTTACTCTATGTTTGTTTAATCTTTTGTTATACACATACGGATTTTTAAAGCATGCCATTAGATAATATAGCTGTATCAAATATCATTTGTCAAAACGATGTAATACATTTTTACTTTGAAATATGACAGATCTTTATGTGAAAGATTTTCCATAGGAATCATCAAGAATTTATATCCATATGTTTGCTTTAGAATTGATTGTTTACTACAATGATTTAAAAAAAACATTTTAAATTTTTTTTAAAAAAAAGTCCATCATTTTTAAAAATGGATGCGATTTTATAAATTTGATGATGTCATTAGATAGTGACTTCATTAAAGCTACATTGTCAAATGACAAAATGACAACATTCACACTAAAGTTTATTTATTATACAACATACAATACTATGTTTTTAATTATAAAATTAAAATATAATTAATGTATTTATCTAAGTTTCATCCAGCATCCTTGCAAGGTAATCACTGTTTTCATTTATGATATATCCCAAATAAAGAGGACTGTCACCATTAATAGTAAAAACAAAAAAATGTCAGTTTCATTCAGTATAATATGTATTCAAAACATATTTTGATCTCATACAATAACAAAGTGTATTAATAATAAATGGTACTTTTTTATTGTCTTGTTAACCAAGCTCAGCAGCCATTGTTTTAAATAATTATACAGTTTCAGGGGCATACAATAAATCTTTAAAACAAAATGGCTGAAAAGAAGTGATTATATTTAATATTTTCAATTTTATTTTATTATTATTATTATTTTAAAAAAATATATGAAAAAATTATTTATAATATTTCCACTTTTTTTGTTAATATTTTTTGTATTAATTCAACTTACTAATATAAAAATGAAAAAAATATAACAAACATAAAAATATATATGAAGCTTCATATATTATTTATAAAAAAGGGGGGATTTAGAATTATTCATGTTGGCAGCCTGAAATCACTGAAGACCTGATAAATTACCACAGATATATCTTTGTGTAGTCAATGCAAATAAACATTCTGAATAGAATTTATACTTGACTTATTAATATTTTTAAACTTAACAACTAACACATATTTGGTAAAATAAAATTGTAAATAAGCATTTATTTTTATATAGCACTGTGTTTACAATTGTATTACATTCAAATATCAGCCTTTCAAGCTAATTGTGCATACGCTTTGCAAGTGTTAATAGTAAATGAATACTTTCCTTTCCAATACAAGATATAGTATTTATGCAGGAATAAAATGAATCCACTTATTCCTACAACTCAAATGCTTATATATGAGCAAATCTGAAGTACTGGCAAGGAAACACTCACACAGCGCGTACGCAATTAGCTTGAAAGGCTGATATTTGAATGTAATACAATTGTAAACACAGCTCTATATAAAAATAAATGCTTATTTACATATGATTAAGTTTCAGTTAGAGTGACGTTTAGTAAATTCTAGACAATTTCACCGACGTCATTTATTCAGACATCGTAAATAGTAATTTAAAGTGAGTGGTCCATCCTCACGCTTTCCTTGCCAGTACTTCAGATTTGCTCATGTATAAGCATTTGAGTTGTAGGAATAAGTCATTTTATTCCTGCATAAATACTATATCTTGTATTGGAAAGGAAAGTATTCATTTATTATTAACACTCGCAAAGCGCATGCACAATTAGCTTGAAAGGCTGATAGTAGGGCCCTTGAAACTGTATAATTATAAAAATGTCTGCCAAGTTTGATTGACAAAATAATACACAAGTACCTAATAAATTGTAAAATGAACCTTAGCTAAAATATAATCATAATCAATTTTGAATTAAAATTCTTATCAAATGTTATTTTGTCTATAGCAAACATACAACCGTAATTGTAAAATATCATTCCTATAGTTGTAAGTTACATTATGCAGTTAATAAACAATTTTATACAATCAAAGGTTACTAAATTTAAATATCATTTGTTTGTCCAATTTTAAATCAAATAATGTCTTAGTTTGTTTCTGACATATTTGAGGTAATGGTCATTTTTACTGCAAACATAAAAAATACAATTAGGCCAAAAAAGGATTTAAATCATTTGCATGCTTAAAGTCAATGCAGATTATATTTTTTAAAATCTAATTTTTACTGAATTTTGATTGCATGCTTTAAAAATAAATTAGAAGCACTAAAACAATTTCAAAATTTTATTGGTTAATTTATTATAAAAATAAAAAATGTTGCTAATAGATCATAAATTGCTTCAAAAATAAATTTCAATTGTATATTGTGTTAATTGTTTTTCTATATGCTTTATTATATTTGTTAAATCCTAATTCAGAAAATATAATTTCCTATCTATACAAGAAACAAAATGGTGGATTGTCAATTAAAAAATATATTTAAAAAAAAAAATAGCTACTTAAATATTCTTATATGGCATATTTATCTCTGGTTAATACTTTTTTAAAATTAACAATAAGCTTAGTACAATGTTTATTCATTAATTAACACTTTTTTCAATTTTAATTAAGTTTGATTGTTTTTAAGTGAGCTTTTTACATATTTTGAATTTAAACTATTTTAAACGCACCATAGCTGCATTCTTTTAGTTTCTCCCACTTTAAATAAAGAAAAGCTTGAATTTTACAGCCTATTCAAATGAACTTTTTTGAATGTATACTGCAATGATGTTATATATATTAAAATTTAAGCCAATTTAAATAAGGAGTGTAAAACTAAGTAAGCAAAGATATTACATTGCAAATAAATTAACATGTTTTCTCTTTTAAATATGTTTGTTTATCTGCAGTTTAAGATCTTTGCTTACTTAGTTTCACACTACTTATTTAAATTAGCTTGATTTTAATATATATAACGTCATTGCAGTATATTATTAAGAGAATTTCCTTTTGAATGGGCTGCAACATTTAAGCTTTTTTTTATTTAAAGGGGAAGTGCGACTGAAAGAATATACCAATGGGGCTTTAACACATCTTATATAGATTTCAGCTAGGGATATGCATTGTTTCTATTTTGAATTTAGGATAATTTAATTTTTAATTACAGGAAATCATTGTAGTTGCATATTTTTATGTGATATATTTGATTTATTTTTGGAGAACTAATTGAGCTTGCATGTCAAAGTAAAGATATATCATCATCATCAACATCCATTATCAATCCACTGCAGGATGAAGGTCTCTCCAAGTTCAATCCAACTGCTCCAATCTTTAGCTTCTGTTCTCCACATCACCTTTGCATACTTTCTTATTTCATCCATCCATCTCACATGTAGTCTTTTTCTGGGTCTTTTACAATCTCTTGGAATCCAGTTTAAGATTTCAATAGTCCATCTATTATCATCTCTTCTAGCAATATGTCCAGCCCAACTCCATTTCAGTTTTAATTTTTTCAACGAGGTCAGTAACACCTGTTTGTTCTCTTACACATATATTTCATTTTCAATCTCTTCTTGTTACTCCCAACATGCACCTCTCCATACTTCTTTGAGTGATCTAAAGTCTCTATATTGCTCTTATATTGTGTCAAGTTATTTCTACCAAAAGCACTCCAACCAAGTTTAATTCTTTTATTAATTTCATCCATTATGTTTCCAGCTGTATTAATAATCTGGCCAAGGTATTTGTAGGTAGCTGTTAACTTCTTCTAACTCATTATAATCAATCTTTATTTTCATATTTTGAAAAAATCCATTAAACATTATTTTAGTCTTTTTAACATTGATCTTTAGTCCTATTTTTCTACTTTCATCTGATAACTCCAGCAACATTTCCTGCAGCTCTAAAGTATTATTTGTAAAAACAACTACATCATCTGCTAAATCTAAATGACTTAAATAGTCTCCATTTACTTTCACTCCTTTAGCTTCCCATTTTAATCCACAAAATATTTCTTGCAGCACTGCTCTAAAACATTTTGGAGATATGGAGTCACCTGTTTACACCCTTCTCAATGTTGGCTTTCCTAGTATCATTATGTAACCTAATTGTTGCTGTTGCATTTTTATAAATATTCTTTAAAATATAACAATATCCTGGATCTATACCTTGATGATCCAATGTTTAATCAATGATATTATACCACTCTAAGCTATAGGTTCCTTCAACAAGACACAGATTAAGAGCAAAAGTACCCAAAATCCAGCCAGGCATGAGATACATAGGTCAGAAGCATAGCTGAGTTCTGCCCTGCTTGCTCCCTTTCCACATCTATAACAAATGGACTACATCTTTGATGATGTAAATGCCTTTTCATTCACTACCACCCTGAAGCTAAAAAACAATGAACTAGTTATGTGGACATTTGTGTAGTATTATTTTCTTCTGTTTTATTTTATATTTTTTTTCTGGAGTGGCCATACTCATTTTGCTGAGTGACTGATACTGCTGATGATAATGATATTCGTTTAAACCACTAAACATCATATCACGATTTCCTATGCCTACACAAGCTGTTAAAATGATGACAAACTCACAGTACAATAGTGTGCCATCCAGTCTGGAAACCCTGGATTAGTAGGCACTAGATAGGGATTTTCTGTACAAACCTTCTTGCATCCATTGATTACTACAACTTGCACTAGGTGGCACTACAGCATGGAGAGTTCATCAATGTGATATTCGTCTAAAAGAATACTATCCAAAAATGCTATTAATAAACACTAACTTTGTGGTCAAGAAGTTAGCAACAGCTGCTTTACAAGCAGTTGTCATGGGTTAGCGGGTTCGCTTCCCATCTGATGCTATGATGCATGAGAAAAAAAACTTTAAAAATCTTATTTATTACTCTGTTGTGAAACTAAAATTTAACACAAAACTTCTATTTTTTTAAAAAAGCTTTATATTATTTTAAATGTCAATCTATAATTAATATTTTCTTGATGTAATTAAATCAATCCTTTAATTCACATTTTAAATTTATAGTATATAATTAAACTTTTCATTCAAAAATAAAATACCAATCCTTATATTTTTTAAATTTTTTTTACTTTTTACTGAATCAAACAAATCACTATGGTGAACTATAAAAAACATGTACATGTTCCAGCTATTATAAGAATCAAATGAGTTTTTATTTCTTGGAGTTCATAAGAAGTTTGAAATTGTGATTTGTAGACCCTGAGATCCGGAGTTCACCACTCTACAGTCACACTAAACCATGCAGAATTTTCAAACATCTAATATGGTCTTTTTCAAAAGTTTAAACTAAGTACTAAATATAAGAACAAATATATTAGAAAATGGCTAAAAAAAATTTAAAGAATTTCTTTTTCAGATATTACATATTATCGACAGATATATCCAGATTTATCCATGAATCAATTAAATTCAAATGCATATCCGATAATAATTAATTTACAAATTAGATTCCTACATATACATATGATATAATAAAAATATTTCCCTTTCCCAGATATTTTACTAACATTTTGCATTTGTTTTAAATCCTTGAAAATGACCATATCAAATAATTGAAATACTGGAGACTTGAATATATATTTGGACTATTGATAATGTCTAGCCTAATAAATGATTAGTAATAGTTATTAACATATTTCCAGGTAGTTGTGACTTATGTTCAATGTGGCCACTGGGCGGCACTGCAGTACCATCAACATCCCCCAAGAAGCATGCAAATGATAATTTTCTATCCAAAAATAACCACATTGGGTATAAGACACAACTATCTATTTCCATGAAGTGTTTTGTATCAAAGTTGTAAAGCAGAAAAATTTCAAATCTGTCGATTAAACTATAATAATTTACTACCTATATATATATACTGAAGAAATAATGATATATATATAAATTATTGTATTCTGAGTCAACTGATAAGTGATGGTTCATCATAAAATGTTGCATCTTGAGAACCATTTCATCTTTTTCACATGTTTTTAATCATGTTTCAGTAATGTGTGGTGGATTAGAAGTTTGAAATATTTAAATACATATTGTATGAAGTAAAGTTTAAGTATCTTTAAAAATTTATGTGTATGAAGTTAAATTGTAACATATTCTATATGGATTACTTAAAAAATATGTTTCTAATGTATCTGTAGTGTGAAAGATTGGGTTGACTTCTGCGCTGATTGATGGTTATGATAGGATTGAGCTAAAGACACACTAATAAAAACTTAAAACTTGCAAACGGATGAGTGCTGATTCAGCACAAAATTTGCACCTTGGGAATGATTCACCTTTTTCACATGTCTTTGGTCACATGTTTATAATTATAACCCTCCACAAGGTATTAAAAGTGGATAGAAACCAATACCTACCTTGTGTAAAGAATTGTGTAGTAAAAATTGCACTACAGAATTATTTATAAAGTGGATAATCTCTAGTCTAATGAATGACCAATAAAAAATATTAATATACTTTCATTAAATGTTTTGTGTCAAAGTTGTAAGAGCAGTAAGTTTGACACATCAATTAGACTGTAGTAATTTGCTATCTATATATACTGAACAATAATAAAGTGTAAGAGTTTGTGGTTTGGGTCAATTCACTAGTGCTGGTTCAGTAAGAAATGTGCATCTTTAAGGTCCTACATCTTTTTTACATGTCTTTGGTCATATGTTTATGATAATACCCTTCCACAAAGTATTAAAAGAGGCTAGAAACCACTCCCTTCCTTGTATGAGAGTGATGTAGTGAAAATTATACTACAGAAATATGATTCATTATTGGATAATCTCTAGTCTAATATATGACTAATAAAAATTATTAATATACTTTTATTAAGTTATTTGTGACAAAGTTGTGAGAGCAGCATATTTGACACTTAACAATTAAACTGTAGCAATTGGCTATCTATATATGCTGAACAATAATAAAGATATGTGTGAGAGACTGTGATCTGGGCCAACTGATAAATGTTGGTTCAGCACTGTGATCTGGGCCAACTGATAAATGTTGGTTCAGCAAGAAAGGTGCATCTTAGGGACCATACATCTTTTTCACATGTCTTTGGTCATATATTTAAGTCTACATCCCTTCACAAGATGCTAAAAGTGGATAGAAATCAACCCCTAGTGAAACTTATACCACCTAAATATTATTCATTAAATGGATAATCTCTAGTCTAATGAATAACTTATAAAATTATTAATAATAAAAACATTTCTCATTAAAAGAAGTATATTTATATTTTCCCCAGATATTTTATAGTACATTTGTACTAATATTTTATATATGTTTTAAATGCTTGAAAATGATCATATCAAATAGTTGAAAGATTGGATGTTTTTTAATTGTTCATAATTTTGATTTATTTGATTTGGTAAGAATTTAAAAAGAAGATTTTTAAAAAAATATTGAAGATCGGTGATGTAATTATGTGAATTAAATTAATCTTATGGCTTTATTGATCAGAAGTTCATAAGAAGTTTAAATACCAGGGGTGACAAAACTTAATTGTAATACATGAACCTTAAATTCAAGAGTTTCAACATTATACCTGCACCTAACTACACAGATTATTATAGGAACTGAATAAAAGTTTAATGCGAAAAGTGCATGTTAAATACATTTCTCGAATATAAATTTTAATAATAGATTTCATGGGCATTTTGCTAGAAGAGATGATAATAGATGGACAGTTGAAATCTTAAATTGGATTTTAAAAAATTGTAAAAGACCTAGAAAAAGATCACACGTAAGATGGATGGATGAAATAAGGAAGTGTGCTGGACCGATGTGGAAAAGAAATGCTAGAGATTGTAGAAGATGGATTGGACTTGGAGAGACCATCCTGCAGTGAATTGATAATGGTTGATGACTATGATGATGATGATATAAAAGCATTGTTTTGCATTATTTATGTAAGATTTCTCTTGATCTCTCTCCTCTTGATCAGAAACTAAATTTTTTTTTCATGTGTCATAGCATCGGCCTGCAAGCGAACCCGCTAACCCGGGGCAACTGCTTGTAAGGCAGGTGTGCTGACCCCTCGACAACCAACGCTTGACAAACAAACTAAATATTTTGTACTTGTTTATCATATAAATCTACTACTGACAAATTTTTATCTCTTAAATGTCTCAATATTGTTCCCGTTTTTCCTCTCTTATCTTCACGATAATCTCATGTATACTTTGATCTATTCAAATCATTCTTTTCTTTATATATATATAATTGCTGAGATAGAAGCCAGTCTAAAAATAGAAATTTTTAAAAAGCTTGTTAAGAGCTATTGGCACGCTCATTATATAACATTTATTATATATATTAAAGGCAATTTTAATAACATATACTGTATTTGAAAGAAATATTGAAAATACTAAATACACCCTTAATGTAATTTCTATGCTGAAGGCTCTCTATCAAATGCAAGTTATATATATATATAACTACAACCATTAAATGTCTGTATTTTTAAATTATATAATAATAATTCAAACAAATATATTTAACACAGTATTCAAAATTAAATAATCTATTCTTTACCAGAAGTACTTTCAATTGTTTCACTGACAATCTTTATCAACTGTTAATACAAACGTACAAAAATTTTTTTGTACGTTTGTATTAACAGTTGATAAAGATTGTCAGTGAAACAATTGAAAGTACTTCTGGTAAAGAATAGATTATTTAATTTTGAATACTGTGTTAAATATATTTGTTTGAATTATTAATATATATATATAGTGCCTTTAATATATTATCTTTCTATGAGTTATCAGAATTCTTTTCTTTTTTGTAGTTTAGTATATTATCATATTATTTTTCTTTTTATAAAGTGGCTTCATTTTTAATTTTTTATTATAAAATTCTCTACTTTTTAATAATTTTTATTAGTCATTCACTAGACTAGAGATTATCCACTTAATAAATATTTCTTTAGCGTACTCTCACGCAAGGTAAGGACTGGTTTCTATTCACTTTTAACACATTGTGGAAGGGTGTGACCATAAACATATGACCAAAGATGTGAAAATGATGTATGATTCCTGAAATACATATTTCGTGCTGAACCAACACTCATCAGTTAACACAGATCACAATCTCTTATACATATCTTTATCATTGTTCAGTATATGTAGATAGCCATTTACTGCAGAGTAATTGATGTATCAAACTTACTACCATCATAACTTTCACAAAGCACTCAATGGAAGTGTATTAATAATTTTTATTTAGTTATTCATTAGATTGGAGATCTTTTTCACATTTCTTTGGTCACATGTTTATGATTATATTCCTCCACAAAGTATTAAACGCAGATAGGAACCAAACCCTACTTTATGAGAGAGGAGTCTAATGAAAATTATACAAAAATATGTATATTTTTAACTTATAAAAAATAAAGTTATTTTTTCATCATCATCATCATCATTATTATTATTCTATTTATTTTCTTATTAATTTTCCTAATAGGATAATGGATTATTTAAAGCTCATTTTATTCGTTAAATTTCACCATTTAAAATAACTTTCCTTTGAACATATTTTCAATGTTCTTTTTATTTGATTCTTTGTTATATTAGCTTTATGTAATTTTTCAATATATATATCTTTTAAAAAAAATTCTTTTTCTTTTTACACTTAGTTTTTTAAAAAGAAAAAAGTATGACAATTTCTTAATACATGACTTTCAATTGGTTAATAATCCATAAAATCTTTTTTTTCTAAATACTTCAGTATTTAAAATCAATTTTCTATCTTTCTTTTAAAATTAATATCTATAAAATTAATACTACTGTTTATCTTTTCTCCATTTTAAATTTTATACTATCTACACCAGGGAGGGGCAACATCTGGCTCTCAAATGTGTGTAATCCACTTACATACATTTTCAAAATATGTACAGTAAAATGATCTTCAATATCAGGTGCATATTTTTACTTTAAAAAAATCATAGCATAGGTAAGTGCAAACAATACTTTCCCACAATGTTATTTAGTATATATAAAAAATAGATTCCACACAACTGACCAAAATTTGGAACACACCTTGCAGCTTTGCCACTATTAAAATGGATTTGAATTTTTGTTAAAAAATAAACAGTGTCAAATATCTCATTAAATTTTGGATTCAATTATTTTATTAATATTTTTCTTTGCAGTTATATAATTATATGCAAATGTAATAATAAATAATATAATAACAATTATAATAATTATTACCAAATTCTCTATACCATTGTGCTACTAAAAGTCTTCATAATCAATGGCTGCAGTTTTTTTTAGATTTTTGTTTGATAAAAATAAAATCATTGACTTGGAAATGGCATTAATGATCCTTCAATTTTTCTTTACTATACTGCAGCCAGGTGGAGTGAGTTTTTTTCTAGTTTTATGTTCATTCAATGTTACAAAAGGGGAATTAAAATAACATTAACTTTTTAATTTAAAAAAAAAACTGAAGAGGTCACTAGTCAACAGTTAAATTTTTTTTTCAAAGGAGTTGAAGTTCCATTCCAAAGCACTGATTGGTAGATATTTTGAGAGAACAGTTGCAAGTCTATTTGTTAACTTCACTTCTATTGTTAATATTGATGAGTAAAAAATCTCCCCACCCCTATAATTTATTTAAATATTTCTGATTATTTTTTCAAAATATTTGAATAGTGATTATTAAAAGATAAATATTTTCATGAATTTAAAAAATTCAAGGGGTAGAAAGGAAACACTGCAATAATTACAGTCTGTCAAACACCATAATGCAGAATTTTTATATTCTAGTAATGGAAATTCAATTTTAAAACAGAATTTTATAGTTTTATGATGATTTTATAAATGTTCATTCACTTTTGATTTTGTAATTAATTAGTTTAGTTCCTTATGGAATTCTGAGGTGGCACTGCTGTGCTCTGGCTTTAAATACCTTTTTTTCAGCCTCTAAAATTATCATCTATAATTATTTTGCATTAAAAACTCAAATTAATCTGCTCTATGGACAACTGACATCTTTAATTTTTTTGTAACTAAATAAATCAACAAGAATAGTCTACAGAGTATAAGATTAAAAGACTCCCATCAAAACTAAAACTTATTGATTAATTGACTTTTTAAATACAAATATAAAGAACTTCCTTTTTATTGTTTTAGAAAAGTCATGAAAAAATTTGCATAATTCGTAATGTATTTAATTTGATAAAATATTTTCATTACAGTTATTAAAAATAAAATATATTTATATTTTTACTTCGATTTTTTAAAAAACATTTTACTGTTAAAAACACACATTAAGAAACTTGAATGAATATTAAACTGGAAATAGTAATTATTACAGTTATCATTCTCTGTCAAACAATCATAGATTTGAATTTTTGTGATAACTTAATGAATATAAATGCAATTATCAATTTTAGAAAAGTATTTCATAGATTGCTTATAATTATAATAATTCATTCAGATTTAAAAATTGGAATTCATTTGACAAATATTTTGTTAATTTTCTATTTACAACAGCTTTACGACAAAAAAAAAAAAAAAACCCAGTAAAAGTAAAACATTGTTTCCTTTATGTATTTTACTTTTATTTCAAAACTTCAAATATGATTTTTTAGAATTTTTTTATTTGTGAACTTAAATTGTGACAAGTAAAACCCAATATATTGATTCACAATATTAAATAACTGTTTTAAATATCAAAATTGAAATTTTGAACTAGTCCCTCAAATTTCACTATATGTGGATAATATTTACTAAGGCTGTAATCTCAAACATATGTGCATAAATGTGATAGTAGGGACCACTACAGGTCTTAACCACAAGCTTAGAGTTTGGAAGCTTGTGGTTAAGACCTGTAGAGGTCCCTACTATTGCATTTTTATGCGCATATGCTTGAGGTTACAGCCTTAGTAAATATTACTTACGTAATCAATGTGCGTTTAAATAAATTTATATGTGGATAGAAAAAGAATTAAATTTGAGAGGATTAACAGATAAAATTTAATCACTAATGATTTCATTAATGTACTTACTATGTATTGCACTTTACTTCATTGTATATGGTTCACATATGCCCTTTTAGAATGATTTTTATTTGTAGACTTATATTTTTAATAAATAAATTCCAATTTATTAAATTCTTATATAGAATAAAGATTTAGACAGTAAAATCACACGTTGAACATTTACAGCAATTACGACTAGAAAGAACAAAGAAAATATCAACCTTATGAAGTATTAATAGTAGTATGATTCAAAAGCAGATATCTGAAATGGCTGAAAACACTGAAAATACATTATGAAAATGTATCCAAGTTGATGGAATTCACATTAAAGTGAGATGAGTCTACATTGCCAAGTAACAAATCATTACTACTTGCGTATGTATGATTTACAAAAAAAGAAAAGTTTAGCAACAAATTATAATTTACAAAGCAGTTGGTAATAGTACAAAAGATGAATTGGTAATACATGGTCTGTTGATTCACACTGCCTGATGGCACTGTTTCTATGCTAAAGCACAGAAATATGCTATTTACAAGGCCGCTCATCTATTTGTTTTTCACTAGCAACAGCGTCATCAGGTGGTGTGGATCAATAGACCATGTATTACCGATGAATCATTATTATATGTATCTGAACAACTTTTTAAAGATAAAGTCCACTTCCAAACATAATTACTTAAATTGATATAACTCCATCATTGACATGTGACTATATGGACATTACAGCTTCTTTTAAAAAAGTTGTTCCAAATATTGCTACTGTTACTTGCCCATAGTTATTAATTGTGAAAAAGTGGGTAATCAATTTCATATTTTTTGTACAAATAGCAATTACTACTACCAACTAAGCATTGATAGTTCAGAGGTCAGTGACCGCTGCTTTCCAAACAGTTGACCCAGGTTAGCGGGTTCACTTCCCAGCGGATGCTATGACACATGAGGAAAAAACCTAATTAAATTAAATCCCCTCCCTGATATCTTTCACGAAAATTATGTGCTGCTAAAAGTGATGAAATTTTGAGAAATTATTACTTCACATTAAATAAAACAACATTCATAAATAGAACACAATCTGATTTAAAAGCCTTAAAATCAGTTTATTACTAGTATAGTTTTGAATTATATATCTCAGGTCAAAGAAAGCATCTTATAGCATATTAATGGAAGGATAGTTTTCTTTAGTCTAAATTATATATATCTTTAACACTTTTACTTCAATAAAAAAAAACTAACAAAAGAGCTATTATAGGTCAATGGAAAAAAACTTGTTTAGCCTCAGGATAATTGTCAATTATAGTAATTGATAGTTTCTTGGCAACATCAAAAGGCAAAAGTTATCTCTGTTTACATGGATATAATCTCCTTATTTCTATTCTTTATTATATCATGCTAATACCTCTAAATAAGCTTATTTTTATATTTTTATGATAAATTTTACAAGAGAAAGCACTCACATCATCTTTATATAGGATTGTCCCCACATCATCTTTATATAGGATTGTCCCCATCCCCAGGCCAGTTTTGAGCTATGGCTTTCTTCAGTGAGGAGCTAGGACACCAGATTTTAAAAAACTAACTAAAGATAAGCATTTATCTAAAAATTAACTCTTAAGAAGAAGATCTGAAAATTTTAGACATTTACAAGTATTTAAATTCAGCTCTCCAATTGAAACAATCATATGCATCTGAACCTAATTCAGAAATCCCATATATTAATGTGCTTTATAATTTAATTTATTCAAAGCCCCAAACAGTAAAATAATAATAGTAATAAAATCATATTATATATCACATGACTTGTATAGTTTGCATTTACCAATATGTAATATAAAGAACATTCCAATAGCTCTAAATAAGCTTTTTTTTTTTTTAATGATAAACACTATAAGAGAAAACCTTCAAATCATCTTTAGCTAGGATTTTAATATTTATCATAAAAAAATAAACTTGTTTAGAGCTATTGGAATCCTCTTCATATTATATGTGTGTGTGCATGTGTGTATAAATAACTAATTAAGCACTATTTAAATATATAACAATAAATAAAAATATTAATTTAACTTACACTGTCATTAGAAATTTTTAAATCTTTCAATCAGTAATATTTGGTTTAAAAAATCAACCAATTTTTACTGGACATGTATTTCTAATCAATAAATCTGACATCATTAGCAGCCTGAAAACCAGTTAACATTCCACCAATCATACCAAAGCTCTCACTGTTTGAATACCACCACAATATTCAATTTGGATTAAGGTTTAAATGTATTTTAATGGTAAATGAATTAAAGTCTCCTTTGAAATCATTTAATGTTAATAGACAAGACAGCAATTCTAATAAATTTTTTAAATAACTTTGCTTTTCATTTAAGTAATTAAAGGCCAATTAAACATCATTTAAATATGTATGAGTAATATTAATTTAACTTACATCAGCTTTAGAACTTTTAATGTTTCTTCTAATGGTAATAAAATTTCTATAGATGGCATAAGTTAAATAAACATCACTCATTTTTTTGTTAGACATTTAAATGATGCTTAATTAGTTCTTTATATATTTAAATATTTATTTGAAACAATATTATTTAAAAATAAGTTTGATTAAAGCTGTCTAGTCTTTTAACAAAGTTAACACAAGCTTTAGTTGGAATTTAAATATAGAGTGCATTGATATGATTGTTGAAATGTTAGTTGATTTCCAAGGTGCTGATGATGTGTGATTTATTGACAGAAACATGTATCTGGCAGAGATTGGTTGGCTTTTTTAGCAAACTTTGAGGCTTGAGAGATTGTTCAAATTTTAATTGATGACATAAGTTATATTAATATTATTCATTACTGTTGAGGGTGTGTTTGTATATATATATTTATAAATAATCCATTCCATCTCTAATAGCTTTTCGTGGAGGGACACTAAATTCTTCTAATCTCACTACTCGTCTGCCATATAGGGTAAGCTTTAACAACCATTACATACAGGATAGTAATGCTTTATAAATCCTTATCCAGCACTGTCCTATCAAAATATTGCTAGACTAGTTTTTTAGCTTATGGTCAGTGGTATTTATTTGTTGCAATTGAAGTTTCAGAATCTAATGCACCTTTCTTATAGTAATGATTTTTTTAAACTTTTTATTATACAATCAAGGTATCAAATTGAAAAATTTCTTTTTTTCAATCCAAGCTTTTTTGCTTGCATAATTATATATATATATCTGAAACTGTTTCACTTTATACATATTATAATGATCTTAGTTTTTTTATCATCTTAGGTGCCATTATTCTTTAGACAGAATTGATACAAAATCAATAATACATCACATGACCTTAGCTTACACTTTGTTATTTTCTAGAAACTTCCTTTTCTCACTACTTTTATGCCATCTACTGTAAGTTTTAGTAATCAATATATTCCAGGTGATGGTGCTCTTTTATCCATCTAGAATCTATTAGTTATTAAAGTTTACACTAGATGGTATAAAAGTAGTAAGAATAGAAGAGTATGCTAATGAATAGAAAAGTGTAAACTAAGACCATGTGTTGTTTTTTTGGTCATGTGATAGAGAAAAAATAAATAAGACAAGCCTATACTCGCAAGGCATGTCTGGCAATAAAGGTTTGGGCAGTTTTTCTATCCTTGTTTTCTTATCTAGCTGGAAATAGTTAGATACCCATTTACTGACCAGCGTTGGATGCTTAACTGGGTGAAATTTGGGACAACTATATAAAAAAAATCCTGAGTCTGTTAAAGATGTTCAAGTAACAACAGTCCAAATTCAATCAGGTGCGTGGTTTTAGGGTAAGAAAATACAATATATAGATGTTTACATTCTGTATATTCATTCTTATACTTTCAATAAATGAAAAAGGCAAAAAATTACTACATAGTTAATCCACCCTTTTATTTTAAATATTACTGAAATCTATTTTTAAAAACCTAATCTTCCATTTATTTAAAGAGCTTTTATCTTATTATACTTTGCAGAAAGATGAAAATAATGGAAATACGATGGGTTATTTATTTAATCTTATTAATCTACAAATATTTATGAAAATATTTGACTTTCTTTTTACATTTTATTTTAAAATGTGGACTAATGATTTTTAATGAGCACATAAATAACTTTTCAGCTTCCCTCAAATACATAATGCTGAGAATGTAAAGCTGTTCACAGGAACAAATAAGTCTTAATATGTTAGTATGATGATTCGCAAGCTAGCCTCCTAAAGAATCATTTAAAGGTCTCCTAAGCCCATTCTTTGATATACAAATGCTAATCTATTTAGTCAGATATAAATTGGCATTGTTCTGACAAAACAGATTTGCACTGATATAACAAAAGATGGGTCTTATTTACAAGTTCATTTAAAAGATTCTTTGGGGATCTAATTTATGAATTATCATAGAAACATCTATCCATGATTATACTATTTCAATTAGAGCATTGCCCTTTTCACTAGTTTTAATGTGTGTGTAAATAAAAAATGTACCTTAAATCATAAGTATATACTAGATCAGGAAGTCTGATATATATATATTTAAGTGTCATAGCATCGGCTGGGATGCGAACCCGCAACCCGGGAAACTGCCTGGTAGTGCAAGGCAGTCATGCTGACCTCTCGACCACCAATGCAAGACTGATATTTGTAAAGGTTAAAATTCATTTTGTTCATTTTATCCACATGGCGAAAATTACAGAGTCAAAGAAAGCAGATTATTGGTTGTAAACACCTAGACTATTTTTTTAATTTTTAAAAATATTAATACCATATTAATTCGAATATAAGCCACCCCCAAATTTAAGCTGTAGTAATGTTAAGTTTTGGAAAATTGAGAAAAAATCTAAAAATGATTTCATAATATATCCAAATACCATGTGATTCTGCACAGCTGCTATCAACGATCGTAATATGCATAAATCATAAAACAAAGACATGATTGTTGGGGAGTGTGAGATTGGCAGAAATAAGATGTTAAAACATTCACTTCAAATTAGCATGGATAATAAAATAACTCAAAAGTAAAATACGGCACCAGATATGACGCGATTCTGCACTTTTAAACAGTAACGGGATTAACTTGGAAAAGTGCAAACAGGGAATCACAAATAAGCTGCTATCAATGATCATAATACGATGTGCATGCATAGAGTATAAAGCAAAGACATGACCATTGGGAATGTGAGATCAACAGAAAAGGGATGTTATAATGTTTGCTTCAAATTTAAGATGTACCCCACTTTTACAGCTCCAAAATTTGAATAAAAAGTATGTCTTGTATTTGAAGTAATATGGTAATAATAAGTGATGTACAATGAAATTTTATAATCAATAATCCATTAAACCAAATAAGTTTAATATCAAACTTTCTTCATAAACACCTTTGTCATGTTTTATATTAATTATTATTGCTATTTATTTATTAGGTTAGAGATTATCATATCATTCCTAGCCCAGATATAAACTTTAAGTAAGTTAAAGATTAATATATCTATTTTCAATTATATACAGAATGTGAAATAATTCAATTTTACATTTTTTTCCATGTGTAATTATATATAAACAAAGGCAAAACTCTCCATACAGTAGTGCCACCCTGTGCCAAACAGAGTAATCAATGGATGCCAGAAGGCTTATGCATAAAATCCCTATCTAGTGCCTACTCATCCAATATCCCCAGACTAGTTTCTGGCTTGTGGCCATCATCAGTGAGGAGCCTTGGATCTGAGAGCACTGCACCTAGATCTTAGGATCTAATGCAACCCTCCAGCAGCCACCTTTTAACTTTACTTTACTACAAAACTATGAGAATGAAATTGAAAACATTGTTAATATCTTCAATTTAAGCTCAATAGCTTATATAGTCATACGGGTAATTATATATATTTAAAATATTCATTCACCACGTATTTTTCAAACATATGAATAAAGACATGTGAAAGAAATACCCCCAAAATGCTCTTTATGCTGAACTAGAACTTTTCAGTCAGCCCAGATCACAATCGCTTACACAAGCAGTGTTTACCCATACCAAATTATTACAATTTTATTTATAAGTGTCAAACTTTATGCATTCACAACTTTGATACCTTCCATGTCAGATAAATTCATTAGGCATTATTACTGACTATTTATTAGACTAGAGGTTATTCTACCATTCTTAGCCAAAATATAAACATTAAAGCAGTCAAAGATTAATATATCCACTTTCAATTACATATAAATACATAGAATAATTAACCTATCTTTTTTTAAAATATATGTATATATATATATAAATTTTATTACTGAACAGTGAATACAGGTAAACAGATGATACAATCAGAAGGTAAGACCAATAAATTACTTTACAATGAAAAACAGGAATTACAGTCTCTGCCAATAGATAAAAATCAAACAAGGTTTGAACATTCTATTACAAAAGAAATGTTTTTGATAACAGAACCTTGGGATATACTTAAAAGGAGAGAAATTCTAAATTTTTTGTCCCTGGAGGGACAGAGTTTACTTAGGCAACATTGTGATAGGCTGGTTTTTAGAAGTAATTTGGGAAAGAGCGGAAAGACACTGTGATTCCTGGATAGAAGCAAACCCATTAGAGATTGGTTATTTTTGGATGTTAGAAAAGCCACAATGCATATAAGTAATGGAACTTTAAGAAGGTATGGGGATTACTTGCCATGTGACTTCAATAATTAACCTAACTTATCTCTCTCTTTTTTATTTTTAGACATGATTAAAACATATATTCTATGATATATTCTTGAAATATATAAAGACATTTTGACAGAGATAATCCAAAAAGGACTTCATGCAGGTATATCATAACCATTTATCCTCATTTCATTACTCAGTTATTCTGCACACTTTGAATTATAAATACATACATTAATGTTAGTCTTAAGCCAATAAACATCACATGATCACAATTTCTTATGCTAAAATCTAGGTGCAGTGCTTTCAGATTCAAGGCTCCTCACTGACGAAGGCCACAAGCAAGAAACTGGTCTGGGGATATTGGATGAGTAGGCACTAGATAGGGATTTTATGCACAAGCCTTCTGGAATCCATTGATTACTCTGGCTTGCACTGAGTGACACTACTGTATGGAGAGTTTTGCCTGTTTTAATAATGTTAGTCTTGTTGAACGGAAGAAATATTTTAATTGGATGAGGAATTTTTTTCTTAAAAAAAACAACAGTACAGCTAATATAGCTTCAGTGTTAATTCAAACTTTTTTAAACATAAATTATCTTTTTTTAAATGTTTTGCCACTTGAAAAAATAAAACAGTAAAAATTATAATGTTTCTCATTTTAATTTAAAAAAGAACTAACAAAAAGATGAAAATGATAAATGACATGTCAAGGTCTAATGTGATATTCAGAAAAAACTATAAATATTTAAAACTGTAATTAAAAATATGTTTAAATTTTTATATATTTTGAATAACTGAGATTTGTTTTTCTTCAGAATTTAAATTCGATAGAAATACATCATCTTTAATTCTCTACGTAATGATTACACCCAAAGCATATAGTTCTGATAAACTGCTCTATATGGGATTTAAATTTTGATGATTTTTTTATATGTGTGATCTTTACATGACCACATAGTTTATTCTCTATAAACAATTAAAATTTTTGTTGTACCCACACATATTTCAATTAAAACAAAGGCAAAACTCTCCATACAGTAGTGTCACCCTGTGCTAACCAGAGTAATCAATGAATGCACAGGGTGGCACTACTGTATGGAGAGTTTTGTATTTGTTTACAACAATTATGTGCTAGTATGAGATGGTGATCATGTGATGTTTAGTGGTTTAACATATTTCAATTACATGAATAGAGACATTGGAAAAAGTTAAATGCCCCCAAGAGGTATTTATGACTGAATAATCGGCTTTAATTGGCCAAGATCACAACTGCTCTTGTGACTTTATGATTTGTTTTCAATATTTATTAATATCAAATTATTATAATTTGATTTATAAGTGTCAAATTCCTTGCACTCATATATTTGACATTATCCACTTTAGATAAATACGCTAATGATTAAAGTTTACAATAGCGGCTTCAAAGAAGCCACTATATGTATGTCTGCCCTCTATTGTTTAAAATTTAAACTAAATTGTTTGAAAATCTTATGTACAAGTAAATTTAATCAAATGTAAAAGATAATTAAAAAAAAACATTAACCTTTTTAAAGAATTTGAACGTTGGATTAATTACATGACATTAATTAAAAGAATTACTTTTAATTTCTTTGAAAGTTAAGAATCTAAACTGTCTACAATGTAAGAGTTTAAACTCTACATTTATAGCACATGTTGCAAAAAAAAACCCTCTTGTGTTCAACAGCGCGAATTACATGCACATGTGTACACTTTTATAGTTTTGAAAAAATGGCTGCTACATGCTTAGTACCTGGTGGTGAAATTTTGAGGTTGCTGCTATTCTGGCAGAAGAATGGAATCTGCACCAGTTATGGGATGCCATACAAAGTACGGTATTGGCCATCAAATGGCTTACACGAAGACTCCTTCTGAAGAACTATGCCTTATGCCAACAGTGCAGTGTTCGTTGTTCACTGGTGATGTATTCTACAGGCGTAGATGGGTGTAGATGGCAATGCAGAATATGTCACCATCGCAGCTCAATCAGAAAGGGATCTTTCTTTTCCCAAAGTCATCTGCCTCTGAGAACAATTATAGACATAGTGTATTTTTGGTCGGATAATTTGCCACAACAACACATTGTGCATGATAACGGCATCAGCAAAAAATAATCATTGACTGGGCTAATTTTTTCTGGGAGGAATGTGCCAAATATTTTGACACAAATCTGACAGTTCTCAGTTGATTTGATGACAATGGAGAGCCAATAATCATGGAAATTGACGAAACCTTTTATTTCCACCGAAAATATCACCGGGGGACTAGCGAAGAGGTCATTGGGTCTTTGGCAGTATAGAGAGAGTATCAAGAAAGTGCTTCTTGACAGAAGTTGCAGACAGGATGGCTGATACACTGGAGGGCCTGATACAGCGGTTTATTTTACCAGGTATGCACATTATTTCAGATGGCTGGGCTGCGTACAACAACATCAGCAGTCTCAACAATGGTGTGTATATGCATTCGGTTGTCGTCCATCAGGACAACTTCATGCATCCCGAAGACCAAGACATACACACCCAGAATATTGAAAACATGTGGATGAGAGCAAAATGGAAGCTGAAATTCCAATCTGGCATTAGCAGAGCTTTGGTTTCATCGTACCTGCATGAATTTCCCCTCCGGAATAGATACAGCAATACCACTTTTTTCTCCAACTTCCTAGTGTGTATAGGACATAATTATGTTTAAAAGGGTAAATGTTTTTTTTATTATCTTTTACATTTGAATAAATTTTCATGTAATTGTAATATAGTAGCATATACTTTTTTATTTTAAATTCTTACATTGTAGACAGTTTAGATTCTTAACTTTCAAAGAAATTAAAAGTAATTCTTTTAAATAATGTCATGTAATTAATCCAACATTTAAATTCTTTAAAAAGGTTAATGTTTTTTTTTATTATCTTTTACATTTGATTAAATTTTAATTTATTTGTACTAAGATTTTCAAACAATTTAGTTTAAATTTTAAACAATAGAGAGCAGACATATATATAGCGGTTTCTTTGAAGCCAATTTACCGATTATCACTAATCACTTATTAAACTAAAGATTATCCCTAGCCCAGATGTAAATTTTAAATCTGAATTAAAATTTAATTCTAAGTGCCAAACTTTCTGCATTCACAACTTTGATACCATCCACTTTAGATAAATACATTAATGATTACCACCAATCATTTATTAAACTAAAGATTATCCCTAGCTCAGGTATAAAATTTAAACTTAATTAAAGATTAATAAATCTATTTTTTATTAAGTACCTTCTCATGGTATTGTTAATTCAACTTTGTCCCTTTTTTTTCCTGTATACTATCTTTAGATATATATGAAATCTTATTTATCTTGATTTACATGCCTTTATTCATGTGTTTTGTGGCTGTGTGAAGGACTGAAAGTTGTTGGAATAATGATACTTTATCATAGTGTTTAATAAGAATAGATGTATTAATTTTTGATTAAGTTTAAATAATTTTATTGGTGTTAAAAATGATATGATTACCTTTAGGATGGATGCTGTCAAATGTCTGAGTGCATAAAATTTGGTGCTTGTAAATCAAATTTTAGCAATCTATCTATCTGAAAAAAATCAAATATATCCTATTATTAAGCAATGATGGATTATTAGGAATTGTTCAGATGAGAAATTCTTGCATGAAAATCCTTTGCTAGCAGGAAAAAAATACTTGTAAAATTTGCAGGTGCGATGATAATGAATGCAATAATTTTTGTTCACACCAAATCAGGTATAATGCTAGTAGATTATGGATAAACATAACATTTTTTTAAAAATACTAACATTAAAAAAGTAAAAATTAGTAAAATATAATAGTTTCACTATGATGCGAATATATTCTAATAACAATACCCATTATTTATACAAAAAGTAAAATGCAATGAATTCTAAAAAAAAAATTTTAATATATACATCAAGGATATGATTTCAGAAAGCATGTGTTTAATACAAAAATGATGATTACATGCATGTTAATAAATCTGTTTGTAAAAGATGTCAAATTGTTGTATAGCATATCAACAATATCTTTGATAATTTGTAATTTTTAAAACTCTTTTTATATGCAAATATAAAATATTAGCTAACTTATAGTAAGTGTCCATAATACCAAATATTTGTGCTTTGACACCAAGTTGGTTGCTCCATATTATTAACATAAGTCATGCACTTATTATATTTGCATAGATTGTCAGCAGTTCACCAAGCCAGTTGAAAAATGAAGTTTATTCCTGAAGTGCATGTAAGCTTCACTCTGATTTGTTAATTTTTCCATGTAGTATGGCAGCCATAGTAAAAAATGTATTGTGAGCAATGATTGGGGCTGACATTTCTTCCTATTTATTTACATCTCATTTAAAGTGTGTTAATCTATTTGTGAAATATAAAAGATAGTATTTTTCTGAGATATGGCTTATAATCTATTAACATTTTGAATGAGAGCATTTAAGTGTCCCCAGTAGAAGGTGCTCAAATACCCTGATTCATAAAAGAATAGCCAAAATAGTATTTAATTAGGTTACTAGTAAAGGGCAGGCAACAAGATGGATAAGAAATGTAATATGTATGCAGAAGATTTGGATAAAGAGTTTATATCAGTATACTTGTACAAAATATGGGATGATTGTGTTAGAATGATTTTTGAGTCTTATAGTGGTAAGGAATGGGTTAAAAGAATAGATTCATTAATAAGGAATAGGGAGTTAGAGAGGTGGAGACCTAGTATGGAGAGCAAAAAGAATTTAAATATATAGAGAAGTAAATGGAACATTGGGTGCAAGTTAATTTGTGATAATAGCAAGGAAAGTAGTTTATTGTTTAAGGCTGAAACAGGATCTTTAGCAACAAGGGAATATACACATAAATGGAAAAATATGGGTGATTTACTCTGCAAATTGTGTAAGGAAGGCATAGAAAATATTAGGCATCTGTTAATTCAATGTAAATGCTTCAAAGCAGAAAGAATACAAATAATGAAGTTATGGAAGAATAAATATGAACAAAGTGATTATACAGAAAGTGGGTTATTGGTTTTTATGCTGGGTTTGGGACATAAGGGGAGTTTAGATATGAAGGTCATGGAGTTGAACAAAGATTATGTTGTGGAAATGGGCTGGATCAGATTTTGGGAAAATTTAGGGTGGGGAATGGAAAGGGAAACTAAAGTGGCTAACAGGTTTTTTTGGGCATAGTTGCTGAGAGATTCCTGATTCTGTATAAGAAGAAGTCACGGTGCATCACATCATATCATCACATCAATAACCCTAAGGCATTAATTGCAAGATTGATTAATCTATTAATAAAACAGAAATCTCACTCTTAACAATTACTAAAGTCGATTTTTATAGATTTTATAAAGATATGTGAAATGGGTATAAATAGAAATGGAATTTATTTAATTAATACAGTTAATTTACAGTCTATTGTATATAAATAAGATGTGTTTCCTCATTCAGAATTTGGCATTTTTTTGTCCCAAAATGGGTATCATAAAATCGCATGCTTTTTTTTTTACGATTCTTTTTTTTGTAACTGCCATTTTTTGCATCTTTTATTGACAAATCACAATCTTGGTGCAATATTTTTATGCATAAATTACTTTTTGAATTTGAAATGACTTTTTTACTATTTTATTAAAAAAAAACCAACAATTATATCTTATTTATTACTTTTAATGTTTTATTAAGTTCTCATTTTGTTTGTATTTGTAATTTGATTGTGAAACATTTTTCACATCTGTGACACAAAATCCTTTTTTTTCTTTTTGCATATATGAGAGAGTATCCTAAAATAATGGGAATCATTCTCTGGTTTATGCACTTGTTGCAGTATATACTTCTGCTGTTACAGATGTCACAGTGTGAAATTGTGGGACCCACATAACATTTTTTTTTGTGAAGTGTGTTTCACATATTTGTCAATTTTTTATAATGGCTGAAATGCTCCAGCAATGTGAAATTCTGTTTTGATTTACAGAAAAAGGCAAGGAAAAAAGTTGCAATGCTTAAAACAGATTATAAATAAGCTGATCTCATAAAAACACAAGTTTATGAGTGGTTTAGTTGAAATGTTAAATTTACCACATTCCTTTAAAATGTTGTAAATGAAGTTCAAAGTCTAAACAATGCTTTTTTTTTATGCAAATGAATTTTTCTCTCAAATTTAGTCCATAATAGTCAGGCATTTTATCTGCATATTTTGAAACATTTATGTGATGGGGTAAAATGTAAACATCCCATTTTGTGGCAAAGAAAAGAGTGTAAGCTCTACCCAACAAAGTGTCATCTCTCAAAGCCTTGAATGTAAAACACTTTTTAATGAAATTCAGCATGACCCAACTTATCTATCAGTTGTATTCACTCGATCTCTCTTGAAAGAAAAAATGACTCCATTTTTTTTTATTATGAATTTAGAACTTGGGGGAGGGGGGGGGAATGATGGAGGCATTAAAATGCTTCACTTTACAAGTCTTTCTGGATTACTTCGAAAAGGGACAAACCATTTTAGACTGGTGCATTACATTAAATAGACTATACTTTTTAAAGTGATTCAATTTGCAACACCTAAAAATAAATATACAATTTTTTATTACAAAATTCTGGTTATTTCTGAGTCTTCCTTTGTATTTCTGAGATACCCATGAAGAGGGGATATGTAAAATTAGAAATCAATGATTTTATTTTAATATTTTTAAATTTTCCAAATTATTTATAAAGAGGTTTTTTTTGGCACAACAGTAACTTTTATTAATAAACGCTTTATATTTTCAGAGATAAATTAAAGGCATTGAACTTGTTCAAAACAAATAAATATCAATTTGTATATATATATATATATATTAAAACATTTAAATAAATTAATAATTGAATGTTTTATTGCTTACCAGTTTGTAAAAAGTTTGGGTATAGGAAATTACAGAAGAGGACCATGAGCTCCATAGTCTGTCACTCAATCGCTATGCTTAACCAAATCACTTGCTTTTAATAAATTACTGATTAGAAAAGATTATTCATTAAAAAATATAATCTAATTACTATAATAAACTCTGATTTTTTAAGTAAGAAAACTCAGATGATATTACCTCTGTAATGCAACAGGCATACTATTTATTAAGTGAGATTTAAATATTTGGGATAAAGATAATCTCTAGTTTAATAAATAATTAGTAACAATCATTAATATATATCTATCTATCTATGTAAAGTCGTTTGTGTTAAAGTTGTGAAACTTTGACGTTGTAATCAAATTATAGTAATTTGCTATCTATAGAATTCTATGATGTAGATATGTATAAAAGATTCTGATCTGAACCATCTGATAAATAGTGGCTCTCCACAAAATGTGCCTCGTGGGGGTTATTTATCTTTTTCACACATCTTTCATCATATGTCTCAGGCAGGCACGATGGAATAGAAGTTTGAAATATATTTAAAATACATAAATGGAAGTCAAATTTAAGTATATCTAAAAATGTTATTAAACAGGCAAAACTCTCCATACAGTAGTGCCACCCTGTGCCAACCAGAGTAATCAATGGATGCCAGAAGGCTTGTGCATAAAATCCCCATCTAGTGCCTACTCATCCAATATCCCCAGACTAGTTTCTGGATTGTGGCCTCCATCAGTTTCTGGCATCCATTAATTAATTACTCTAGTTGGCACAGGATGGCACTACTGTATGGAGAGTTTTGCCTGTTTAATAACAGTTATGTGCTAGCATAAGAGATGGTGATCATGTGACGTTTAGTGGTTTAACATCTAAAAATGGTTATATGAATTCAAATTGTATGCTTTGCTCACATGAAAAAAAATAAGTGGATGTTTCAAAATGCATTCCAAGTGAGAGGAATTGACCTGTCTTTCAGGATAATCCTTGGTTGTGATAGGATTGAGTTAAAGATGAAAAATACACTGTTAAAAGTAAAATTTTGAAAACATATATATATAATTAACTAAATACCACACAAAATGCATAATAATGCTAATGTTATATCTTTATTCTCTATGGATTTTTTTTTTTTTTGATGTTTCGAGCATCACTTTATAAAAAATAAAAAAAACTGTTTTCCATCAAACATTTTCACAAAAATGTTGGAGAAAATTTTATAGAGGGCATGGATAGATAATGTTAACATTGTGATTTTGCATAAAGCTAGATGATTCAGCAAACATAAATCATGATAGTAATCGAAAGTTATCAGTACCCAGGAACCTTCAATTAGTTGACAAGATAATCTCTATGAATAAAAAGTGTATTCCATCTTTCACTCTAGTCTAAGATTTGAATATAGACAAGAGAGTTGACACAATTACTGTAACAGATTGAGATTATTAATTTCAAAAAAATCTCTAACCCTATCAAACAAGTAAATATAACCTATTTTGAAAACTAACTAATAAATAATCATTTTAAATACTCTCAGACCATGCTAACTTATTATTTAGATAATAAACTTGGTTTAGCATACACTAGCTAGTTCAAATATGTAAGCATGTGATAATAATGCAAGCATATCAAAAATTCCAAAGACCTCCGTCACGAATATTAAAAATAATGTAATATTACAAATATGGGCATTTCTATTTCCTAAAATGGATATCTTCTTTAGATATATATGTATATAAATTAATATTAAGACTTATAAAAAAATGAAACTGATTGTATTTGCTGCCTATCCAGAATACAATTATGTGTGTGTGTGTTTTTTTTTTCATGTGTCATAGCATCGGCTGGGAAGTGAACCCGCTAACCCGGGACAACTGCTTGTAAGGCAGCTGTGCTGACCTCTCGACCACCAATGCTTGACATTTATGTGTGTGTTTGTTACCTATAAAGAGCATTATATTTAATAGTCATGTGTTATTTAGCTTTCATACTTTAAAGCCATTATAATCATCATCATTTTCAATCATTATGAATCCACTGCAGGATTAAGGATCTCTCCAAGTTCAATCCATCTTTAAAATAATGCATATGAAACCTGCTTAATATAAATAAGGTCCAGGACTATTCTAATTTTTGGACAGAGGTGCTGGTACAATGAAGAGGGTACTCCTCAGATAAATTCTGTGAGCATTGTATAATACTTCAGAATTTGGCTATTACGTAGTATTTTATATTTTAAATAATGATTTAATAGAGAATGCTTAAATGCCCTCATTAATAATATTAAAAATGATTATGGATGTGAGCATTTAAAAATAATCAAATGGTTTGGTAAGTAGTCATTAACGTTTAAGCATCAAAAGCAGCAGGTTGAGCTGCAATTAGGGCATATTTAGTCTCTTAGCCCATCACCCTACCATTGTGTTTAACTTCCCAAGCAATATGGTTGAACACTCAAAAATAAAAATGGAAAAGTACTAATGCTTTTGAAGTATTGTTGATTAATTGAAGACTCCATTAACAGTGAGTAAACCGAATGTGGAGATTTGATCAGGTTAGACTTGACTTTTCGCTTAAAATATAAATGACTAGGATAATGCTTTAAAATATCAGTGTTAAAAAAGAAGAAAATGACACCCAGTAATGAGATGAAAATTCTTTGAGTATCCTAGTAAATGGGTAGAAGTTTAGTCTAAAGAAATACCCGTGTATAATTGTCAAGAGTCAGTGATTGTGAAAACATCTAATAATTCTTATCTCCTTATGATCATATTTGTCATAACCAATGTAAATGTTAAAATAATTCTTTTTTAATTGTTTTAAGCAATCAATTAATATAAGATCCAGTCTTTTTGCTATATACGAATCACATGCAAAGTTAGATTTATATCGTGATAGTTTATCCTGTATTTATGAGGATGATGATGGTGATGTGAATAAAATAATTATTGTGTCACATTTATATATGCAGGCAAGACTACTAGTAGCAATGATACTAGGTATGATTTTTATTTTTTGAGGAAAGTTAAGGATGAAAATAAGCGAATAGATAAAAGACCACTGACAGAATGACCAAGAACTAACCACAACTTGATGGCATCTAACAATGGGTAGATAAAATATAGTGGGTAATAAGAGATTTCAAACACCTTATAAATTAACTGAACACTGAAAATAGTTATAAAATAGTTAGTATAGAATCACAAGGGCTGAACATGTTTCTATAAAAGTAAATTTTATGAAATGTGAAAAAATAGGAGAGAAAAGATTGGAGGATTTGATAATATGGATTTGAAGAGAAATAATAAAATAAATTGGACAGATGAAATATATAGAAATTAAAAATACAAAAGAGGAATTAGATTGGGCATATATAAAATCTTAGATACAGTTAGAAACAGCTGTTTTCTTACTATACAAAATTGACTGAATTACATTGTATCTGGAAGGCAAACTCAATTGTTTATATTGGCAATAATCAGAGTATATCACATCAGCTATAACACACACATATATATATATATATGTGTGTGTGTAAATATACTATTATTAAGCGCTGAAATTTGTAATTGTGCAAAAGAAAATTAACCTCAGATTCAGATCATGTGATGTTTTGTTACAAACCTCCACACACTCACCCATTAGTAAGAGTTTTAAAAGCCCCAGTGAAGTGTTTAAGTTTTGAGCATATTCATATATATACCAACCCTCACTAACTGTACTCTATCAGGGCCCAAATCCATTGCAAACCTGATGTTGTAATTGAAAATTGAATTGTACAAATTTAATTAATATATTAAACAGTAGTTTGTGTGTTAAAAAAAAAATTGAAAGATAATCTAATGGAAGGAGAACTTTTGCATAATTTTTCTGTGCACACTCAAAATATGCTTTCAGAAAAGCTCACCTCGCATAATTTCAGATCCATCTATTATAAAATTGTATAATCAGTAGATAGTTAATTTCTAATACTTTTATATATACATCCTGACAAGTTTCTGATTTATAGCCTTAATCAGCGAGAACTTGGGATTTGAATCTGCAATTCAAGCATTTAGGATCTCAAAGACGCTTTAATTTTTTTTTTTATAGTATCAAACCAAAATAACAAAACTAGATGGGTGATATAGGTAAATTAGCGTTAGCATGTGATATCAGTAGTTACTCAATCTTTCAAAAGATGGCGCTAGAGTAGAGTAAAGAAAACTTTCTGAAAGGAAGTTTATATTATGTAATTAATTTTTGTGTGCAATAAAATTTGAACGCTTAATTTTTAACTGTATTAAATTATAAGTTCTTTATTGCAATAGATTTTTATTTATATCTATCTATTTTTACCACTACATACACTGTTTTATTAATTCAACTTCTGTCCAGTTTGCATCAAATCTCTCCTGTGATTGTAATTTAGTACATTATTTTTGAAAATTTAAACATCAATAGAAATATAGTTTAGTCTGTTTTACCTGTTTTATTATTCTAAAAGAGTGTTTGAATATTTATGCATTCAATGAAAGCCATATCATAATTGGCCTGAATAATAGACAGAATGCTCTCTTGGTCTAAAATCTGCTAATAATGAAAAATAATGCATAAATAAATAAATAATACGGCAGCATTTGATTCAGTCCAGATAAATATCCTCCTGGATATTCTGTTGGAATGCGACATTTCAGCTGGGATTGTACAGATGATCAGCAATCTGCTCAACAACAGAGAGATTTTTCTCTCTCTTGATGGCAAGATCATACCAGGCTTCAAGCCATACAAGTCGATTCCTCAAGGATCTCCACTCAGTGCCCTTTTCTTCACAGCATACATCAACCCTCTTCTGATGGATATAGAAAAATACCTCCCTGGAATTTTTCTTCCCTCTCTCAACAAAAACTTCAATGTATTTGCATATATAGAGGACATCATGGTTGTTCTTCCCACCATTAAATACCTTCTCCATCTCATGAACATCTTAAACAGAAATACAGCAAAACTTGGCCTACAAATAAACTTTAACAAATCTTCCATCTGGAAGATTATGTCTGGTAAACAAATTAACTCTCCCTTTTCTGCAAAACCCCAAAGATACTTAGGTTTCCCAATCTTCAAAACTCCAACTGCAATGGCAAGAGAGATTCAAGATGCAATTCTCCATTCAACTGAAGCCATCACCACTTCACTCTCCAGAGTATACTTTTCATTATATGGAAAGGTTGGCCTCCTCAACATGATCATAATGCCAAAAATCTCATATTATCTTCCATTCGTAAAAATGTCTAAACAGTTTCAAAATAAAATCAACTGATTATGTACCAAACTTCTCTGGAGAGGAAGGACAGTTGCTATTAGCTTACGAGGCATCCAACGACCTTGCAGGTTCAATGGACTGTCATTCCACTCAATACAAGCAATCATTTTACAGAAAACCCACAACAATCTACATAATCTGATCCTCTCCTGTGGATACTCCAACATTATTAAAAAAATTACACCGACAGATCATCCTCCGCTCTCTGCCAGTTCATGGGTAGCCTCCCTAATAGACCACCTACAACTTTATAACCCAATAATGCCCTTTAACCTTAACAAAAAAATCACCTTATGGGAAGCATACAATATAATCAACTATAATCAACAACCCATTAAAACCAGCCTAAAAATAACCAACCAAAGACTCATTACACACTTCAAAAGATGGAGTCTCGAACTCAAATTCTTTGACTTCATCATTAAAATAAATCTTAATGCACTTCCCATGAATTGGTTCCTTTATCACCGAAGAGGTTTTACCAGCATTGACCCTATATGTGGTCTGTGTGCTCGTGAAGATGAAACCATAGACCATATTATACACCGGTGCCCAAGACTTAAAACTCTGAAAGATATAATTATAATCAATTCCAACATAAGAACTGATATGATTTTCTCACTTGAAAATGCCATTCATAATGGATTTTTTTCAATAATAAGGCTTTCTACCTTTGTCCTTTATTCCATATGGATAGTGAGATGCAAAACTCTCATGGAATTACCCCCACCACAAATCATACCATTGTTTTATCAAACGCTCAAAAAAAATCAAGAAACGTGACCAGCTCCTGGCCTCCAGTAAAGTCTTTGATGACACCTGGTCTTTAACTGCTCTTTCCTTTTCCTGATTATCAACTCCCACCTACCCAGCATTATAAAATAGGCAATTCTAAAAGAAAATATTCATGTTTATATTTAAAATGCTAATGACATTAAACAAGTTCTTAGAATCTCTTCACTATACCTAACCACATAAGAGTATAACAATTGTACTCTCATAACAAAATCTAGCCAGATGACAAATAGAACATTATACAATCATATTATTGTACAATTTATTCATTTATATTATACAATCATATTATTGTACAATTTATTCATTTATCTATCCTTTATTAGTATGTAATCACTATTTATTGTTAATAAAATTTTTGTTGAAATGAATAAATAAATAATACAAGTAAAAGAGAAACTTCAAATACTTATAAATTATTTTACCAATAGGATTGCTGATCTCAACCTAGATTAAAAATGTTTCTGTGTTATTGCCTTCATGAAGGATCTTAAAATATGGCAAGATATGAAGAGCAGTGTGAGATATAATGGTGATGCGTAGCTTTCATGGTGCAACTCACATGGTTCTAGATGGCCCTTTTCTTTAATATGGATAATTAACTGGAGACAGGCTGGTTCTTCAGTACAGCATATTGGCATAATTAACTTGGTGACTTTTTTTCTGGAATCCATGGCATGGCAGATCAACAGGCTAAATTCATTTATGAAGGCAAGAACATCAGCACAGGAACACAGGCCAGCAGATTTCAGATGGCCAGTGATTCACCAACTCTATCAGGTCCAAACTCACATTCTCAAGAGATGGCAAAAGGAAAAGCAGACCCAAGCTTCTACTCACAGGTCATTCTGCATGGCTTTCAGCAGTCAAATAATAATGACTTTTTAAAACTTTTATTGACAACCTTGAAGAATTTCTCTCACATAAACAGCTTGAAGAATTTTTCACAAAGAATAGCCAGAAAAATCCTGTTTTTGCATGTCCTGGGGTATTTATACAACCTTCAACAAAAGGCATCCAGATTAATTTTAATTAAAAACTATATTTTCGCTGCTAACAATTTTGGTCAGTTTAATTCCAATTTCATACTGTAATTGTTTAGGAAAATTTTTCAAATTCTGTATACCTTTTGTCTACTTGCATTCCTTGTAGAATTTAAGCATCAATTAACACCTTTTTACCATCAGGACAAATATTAACAAACCAGACAAAATACTAAAAAAAAATATTTTGTACTTATATAATACAAAGTGACTACTTTCTTTTTCATTAATTAGATAAGGTTTTAATAACAAATATAAATGTACCTATGACCTATAATTAATCTGACTTTATAAATTTTATTAAAACAAAATGTCCAGACATTTTAATTAGCTGATTTTTTAAAAATTGTGTATCAGAATTTTCTACAATCTCAGCTAACCCTTTCTACACTCATATACACATGCTTTTAGCATATTTAATAAAATAAAACTTAATTCTTATTAGCCTTTAATAAATTTAAATATATATATTTTGTCAACCGTTGGTGGCCTAATGGTTAGCATAGCTGCCTTCCAGGCAGCTGGCCCGGGTTCACTTCCCAATAAACACTTTGACAAATGAAAAAAAATTTTTTTTCCTCAAACAGGGTTTAAAAAGATTTAAATATAGCTTGACATGAAGCATATTTACATAAGTACGCATGCATCTTCAATACACGAGTTGTTTGTGATTATTTTCACTTGTTTTCAACTATAATCAACGTCACACATTTATTCTATAATGCTCTAATCAATATAGATAATATTTTAAAAAAGGCAAAATAGAAATTAATATCATTTAGTCATTTGATGTATACCTTGCCAACAATTTTTTTTGTTACATCACCTGTTTTTTTTAAGATGTCAATTCATCATTTTTTGGAGTTTTCCCCTTATTTATAGATTTAATTGTATATTTCACTTCTTCATTTAATATGCTAGTATAAGAAAAAGTATTAAAGTGAGATGTGCACAAATTTCACTATAAGATTAGCAGTACAATCAAGAGGTAGAAAAGATTATGCTAAGATATGGCATCTTAGATTGACTTTAGTATTAGAATTAAAATCTTTTAAGAACTTAACTAGTTTAAATAGCTAACTATATTATGATACTATATTATGATACTGACTAATAAAAGTAGGAACAGGTTTTAAAATCTTTTAAGAACTTAACTAGTTTAAATAGGTAACTATATTATGATACTATATTATGATACTGACTAATAAAAGTAGGAACAGGTTAGAAACCCATGAGATGTGGTCATGGAGAGAAATGGAATCAATCAATTGGATGAATACAAATAAAGAAGTTTTGAAAAGAGTAAATGAAAAAAGATTAATGGAGGAAATTAGAAATAGAAAAACTTGATTGGACATATATTAAGAAGAAAGTATAGCTTAATGAAAGATATTTTGGAGAAAATGGTCAGTGGAAACAAGAAGAAAGGATGGAAGAGGTTGATGTTACTGGATGATATAAATGATGGGAACAGTTATGTGGAATTGAACAGCTGGGGGCAATGAAAAGAACAGAGTAGTGGAATGGATAAACTGATGATGTGAATACTCTCTGAACCTGTCCATAAGACAGAATGCTATTGATTTATTGATTATGATACTTATGTGAAAATAAGCATATACAAAAAAAACTATAATAAACCGTTAAACTCACAAAGCACTTTCCACAATAATGCCAAAAACTGGTTGTTTTTACTTATTTCTTCAATCATTGCTGACAGAGTGCGTTCTACAGTGCCTCTGATGAAGCCAATATGTTCTCCCTCTTTGATCAAGAATTGTTTTTCTCGTTAAAATACATTTATAAATACATATTACAATAATTTTATAAATATTATGATTAATTTGATTAATAATTAATTATACAACAGATGTTTTTTCTGACTTTGAAGTCAACGCGTAACATATATCATCTCACATGGTTTATTATATATATATTCAAAGATACAACTGACAGTATGTGAAAGATGATTTATCTTTTAAAACTACGAAGTTGAGATTCACAGATGTTAGTTATTAACCGGAGAATGTCACGTGAGAAAAATAAAACCGGTTTCTTTATTAATGCTTCATTTATTAATAATGGATGTATACTTTTATGATAATTTATTTACTGTTATATAATCAAAAATGTTAAAGGTTTTTAAAAAAGTAAAAAAAAATTATAATTTAAACTCATTATTAATAAATATTATCATTTATCTTTAATAAAAAATAGCTATTAACAATTGCGTAAGTAAACAGACTATTAGATATGCAGCATCGCAATAATCATTTATAAATTGGATTGTCTAGAGTCAATTAATAAACTTGCCATTAACCCCTCTCTGATGAATCCACTACCTAGACAAAAATGAATCAGCTTTTATCTAGTATCCAAGTTTTCATATGGAGTAGGTCAAATATTGATATTTCAGAAGGGTTAAATTTTTCATAAGAGATGATTTTAGCAAAGCCTAAGTTTAATAGAATTATATATCTGTAAACTCATCTTACAGGAGCGCCACTCAGTGTAAGCCAGAGTAATCAATGGATGAAACAATATCTGTGCATAAAATCCCTATCTAATGCCTATTCATCCAATATCCCCAGTCTAGTTTTTACCTTGTGGCATTGATCAGTGAGGAGCCTTGGATCTGAGGGCACTGCACCTAGATCTTACAATCTAATGTCCTCCAACAAGCTAACTTTTACCTATTTAGTTAATTATTAAATGGGTAGGCATTCGATACGGATTTATGCGCAAACCTTCTCGCAACCATTGATTACTAAGGTTTGCATTGTGTGGCATTATTATATGAAGAGGTTGCTTCCATGTTTAGGCATATGAAATGATGTTCATATGATGTTTTAGTAGTTATATATCTGCCTTGTTGTTAGTTGATTAGATTATTGTTTTACTAAATTGGTAATAACAATGTTTCACTCTGAAATATCAATGATTAATCTATTCAAATATAAGAATTTAGATGTGAAGTAAGTGAATTTATTTTTTGTCTAATTAATCAATTGATCGGAGAAGGTGATTCTAGGAAATCTGGTTTACAATTCGTTCTTATAATATGTGCACTTGAAGATTAATTCTTTATAAGTATTATATATTTTTAGCACTATGTTTTCAATAACTACTGTTTATTTATAACATTATTAAAATTAGAAGGGATTTGAACTCAGACATTCAAACTCGCTACAGCTATCCACTCCATCTTATATAACCAATACATGATCACATACATGTGAAAAAGGTAAATGATATCCAATATATGTATTTCATACTAAACCAGTACTCATCTGTTGGTCCAGATCATCATCTCTCACACATGTATATACAATCAGTGCTCAGTTTATATTAAGATAGCAAATCTTCAAACTTTAATGGACAATCTTCAATCTTCTCCATCCCCCCCCCCAAAAAAAAAAAATCTGATGATATTGATGGTTGTGGGAGTTGGAGAAGATTGAAGCTTGTCCATTAAAGTTTGAAGATTTGTTATCTTATATAAACTGAGCACTGATTGTATACATGTGTGGGAGTTGTTGACGGAACCAACTGATGAATGCTGTTTCGACATGAAATACATATATTGGAGATCATTTATTTTTTTCACATGCATGCATTTTGTTAATTTTAATCATGTATATGGTTTATGTAAGATGGAGTGGATAGTTGTAGGGAGCTTGAAAGTCTGAATTCAAATTCCTTCTAATTACATCAAGTGCAATATAGACAATATTCTTGTATTTAAATATTATTAAAATTAAATGCCACATAACTCCAGCTTATGTATTGCTGTTTTAATATCATCAGTTTGTCTTTTTGCATATTTATACCACCTATTGTAATCTTTTGTAACTAAGAGATGCCAGATGCTGGTTCTTAACATATCCCTATCCAATGTTGTCCATTTCAACATCCTCATACTAATTTCAAGTTTGTGGCTTTCATTAGTGAATAGCTTTGGATCTTGGAATAATGGCATTGGACCTTTAGAATTTGGTGCCTCCTCTATTGGCTAAGACTGAAAATATTTGTCTTTCAGTTTGGGCTGATAGCTTGATAAATAATGGTTGCTAGAGGGAAGATACATTAAATCTTAAAGATCCAGGTGCACTGTTACAAGATCCAAAACTCCTCCCTGATGAAAGTCATAAGCTTGAAACTGGTCCAGGTGGACAGGGTAGCACAGGATCTGTCATCTATTAGTCACTAAAGCTTGCAGTAGATGATAAATCTATGATAACTGTATTGAGAAAAGCTTTCATAAAGTTTATTTTACTTTATGTACTTAGCTGACTTTCAACTCCTACAAGTTGAAGACATAACATAAATCATAAACTATGAATGGGTTTATATATATTGTTATTACTCATTTGCATAAAATTTAAATATAATTATGGAGAACAGGCTATTTTTTTGAGAGGAGCACACATGATTCTTTTTTATTGATAGAATTTTTGTCACCTGAAATGTGCCATGTCTCTTTAAGTTTTCATTTGTGATGTGATGTGATGTATTATGGCTTCTCCTTAAACGAAGTCAAGAATATCTCAGCAATTATGCCCAGATAAACCTGTTAGCCACTTTCTTTTACATTCCCCACTCTAAATTTACCCATAATCTGCTCTATCCCATTTCCACAACATAATTTTTGTCAACTCTATAACCTTTATATCTAAATCCCCCTTATCTTTTCCCAAACCCAGCATAAAAACCAATAATTCACTTTCTGTATAATCACTCTTTTCATATTTATTTTTCCACAACTTCATTATATGTACCCTTTCTGTTTTCAAACATTTACATTCAATTAACAAATGCCTAATATTTTCAATTTCTTCCTTACATAATTTACAAAATAAATCACCCATATTTTTCCATTTACATGTATATTCTTTTGTAGCTAAAGATCTCGTTCGAGCCTTAAACAATAAACTACTTTCCTTACTATTATCATATATTAACTCACACCTAATATTCTGTTTATTTCTATATATATTTAAACTCTTTTTACTCTCCATACTATTTCTCCATCTCTCTAACTCCCTAGTCTTTATTAATAAATTTATTCTTTTATCCCATTCCTTACTACTATAACACTCAATAATCCTCTTAACACAATCATCCCATCTTTTGTACAAATATACTGATATAAATTCTTTATCCAAATCTTTTGCATAGCGCATTACCTTTCTCACCCATCTTGTTACCTGCCCTTTACTCATAACCCAATTAAATACTATTTTAGCTATTCTTTTATTATCCATAAACTGCAATCTACCAAACATTTTCATTTTACTTTTTGCATCTCTCATATGAAAACTTGACCATCCCATTTCTCCTTGAATTGCCTCCCTTGCTGTCCATACTTCTGCATCCAATGCATGTCTTCCTACTTCCCTTTGAGCTTTTTCTAAATAATCTAATATCTTTTTACTAACATATAATGCATCATTACCATATGTTAACCCTGCTACTGCAACTCCTTTCCATATAATTCTAGCTACATCATATTTATTATATGAAAATACTGTTAATTTCTTTATCAATCCCTTTCTTTTCTTTGCTTCATTTATCAATTTTTTCTCCCATTCATCCAAATAATTTTTCTGATTACTTAAAATAATTCCCAAATAACTATATCTATTCACCACACTTAACTTAATATCTCCCAATAAAAATTCTACATCTTCTCTTTCCTCAGTATTAACCATCATTATATTTGATTTTTCTTCACTAAATTTAATCCCCATCTCTTTACCCACCCTTGCACATGTCCTCAACATAACTTCCATATCTTCTCTTTTTTCTGCACACAAAAATATATCATCTGCAAAAAAAAGACCTGACAAAATATATACTCCCTTACTACCTATTAATGGTATCTCTATCCCTCTTCCTAATCTTTCTATTGCTCTTTCCATTTCACTCAAATACAACACAAACAAAATAGGTGACATAGGGCATCCTTGCCTTAGTCCCACACCATTTTTAACTTTAATTGATTCTATATTCTCTAATTGATATATATAATAATTATTTTCATATAATTTCTTAATAATATCTATTAAAGCTTCATCCATTCCCAAATTTGCTAAACTTATCCATAATCTATTTCTATTTACTCTATCATATGCCTTCTCTATATCTATAAAACTCATATATAACTGTTTATCTGCATTCCTACTCATATCCATAAGTTGTGTAACTACAAATAAACTATCTCCTATACGCCTATCTAATCTAAAACCTCCTTGCATTTCACCCACTACATTATTCCCTTCCATCCATTTTACAACTTTACTAGCCACCATATACGAGAAAACTTTATATAAAACTGATGTTACCGCTATCGGTCTATAATTATTCAACTTTCTATGATCCTTACCCTTTCCTTTAAATAATAACCTTACTCTTGTATTACTCCAACTACTTGGGAAAACTCTATTCTGTGCCATTTTATTAAAACAGGATAATAACTTTACTTTTGCCCTATATCCTAAATTCATTACCATCTCTGCTGGCCATCCATCTAAACCTCTTGCCTTCCCACTTTTCAATTTCTTCTCTACCTCATTTAGTTCATTTTCTGAAAAACTAATATTCCCATTACTATATTCTTTCATATTTTCTAATATTCTATCATTCACATCTAACATCTTTTCTATATTCATTACATAACTATTTAAGATTCTCTCTAAATCTTCTCTAGAACTACACTCAGTTCCCTCATCATCTAGTAATACTAACTCTCTCTCCCCTACATTTCTCCTTTTAATATAATTCCAAAATTTTTTACTTCCATCTCTTCCACTTTTATTAATATCCTCCAACAATTTCCTATTCAATTTCATTCTCTCTCTATAAATATCTATTTTAGCCAACTTCTTCTTTTCTAAGTACTTTTCCCATTTAGCATTAATATCTTTTTCACTTTCCTTATTCTTAATAGCACACTTATATTCTCTACATGCTTCTTTCCTTTCTTTTACACTTTTACTAATTTTAATTTTTTTATTACTTTTATTCTTTTCAATATTCTCACCTAAAACCCTATTTGCAACTTTTTCTACTTCCTTACACCAATCCTTATACTCATCCCCAACCCACTCTTCCATTATTTCTTCAACTTGTATTTTATACTCTTCCAACTTATTCTTATCACTTACTCTCCATCCACATCTTTCACTATTATTTCTACTTTTATTTCTATTCTCCATCACATTACTAACCATTTCAATTACAATGAAATTATGATCACTAGTGCATACTTTTTCTTCATTATCAAATACCTTAATTTTCCGTATTTTATTTATTCCCTCTTTCTCTACCAATACATAATCTATTGTGTGAAATATATTATTTCTGGACCATGTGTATTGTCCCTCATAAATATTTAATAAATTTCCAATACTCAAATTCACTTTCTGACAAAAATTCTTCAAAAGCTGTCCATTTTTATTATCTACATCATCAATTTCTTCAATATGTCCATTCATATCCCCTATAACCATTATTCTCTTCCCCTTTCTTTAAAACTTTGTATATCCTTAACTAAACATTCGTATATGTTACTATTCCACTCCAATATAATTTGACTATCTCCAGTAGCTATATAAACTATAGCCACCATCCATTCTTGTCTACCCAACCTTATTTCAAACCACAAGTGTTCTTGACATTTAACAATATTTAAATATTTTTTTGATATAACACCTATACCACCACCCCTTTTTTTTTCTTTTCTATTTATACCCTGCCATACCAACTGTTCCAAAATAGGTTCTTCTTCTTCTCTTAAATGTGTTTCCACTACTGCTAATACCTCAAGCTCTTCATTTTCAATTGTTTTATTTAATTCCATCCACTTTTCTGGTTTCCTACCACCTTGCATATTCAAAAACCCAATTTTAACAATTTCTTCTTTCCTAACTACTCTTTTATAAATTCTTTTAATTCTTTCTTCTCCATTACATTTATAAATTACTTTCTTACCATTAATTTTACAAACCCATTCCTTCTCCATATCTATATTTATATCAAAATCAAATTCCTTTTGCTTACTTCTTATATTGCATCCATTCTTTTTAATAATATTACAATTTAAAAACCCACCCCCCTTTATAAGTTTCCCGAAAAAAATTCTTTATAAATCAAACTCCCTAAAACTTCCCTTCCTTGTTTTCCTAAATGTAACCCATCTTTATTATATAACTCTCTCTTTCCAATAAAACAATCCCACACATCCACAAACAACATTATTTCTCTCACACAATTTTTTCAATCTCTCATTTATAGAACATGCCCTATCTAACAAATAACTCTTGTCAAACCTTGGTAATAATCCAACTATTCCTACTCTTCCTTTAATCATAATCAAATTCCTAATCAAATCCCCATACTCATCCATTATTCTCTCTGATGATTCTAATAAATTATTAGTCCCCACCATAACATATACATCTCTACTACCTTGTTTTTTAACTTTATCTGCTACATCCCTAATTCTAGCTCCAGGCAAACATACTCTTACATACCTACTTCTATTTTCCCTTGCAATTATATTCCCACATTCTCTAATTAGTGAATCTCCTATCAATACTGTTTCATAATCTACTTTTTCTGCTCTATCCATAACATTTTCTAATACCTTCTGGTCCTCCTTATCTATTTCTTCCTTATCATTCCTACTCAATAATTCCTTTATCTCCTCACATTTTATCTCTAATGATTTTAATTTTACTTCTACATCCTTCAATTCTTCCTCTATCTTATTTATTCTTTGACTAATCATCTCCATTACACTATTACTTTCTCCACCCACTATTCTTCGACTATCTACACTTTGAAAACACTTTCTCACCTCTTTTATCATATTAATACACTGACTGCATAACCATAAACCTTTTACATCCTTCCTAGTCTTATTTAAACATTTCAAGTGATATACCCCATCACATATAGTACATTCTACAACAGCACACTTAATTTCCTTTTCCCGATTATATAAACATTTTGAAATACAAATATAATCCATTTTTTTATTTTACGTTTTTCGAACGTTATATTTTTCTTAAAAGTAAATCTTTTAATAACAAATTTACAAAAAACTAATCAACAAAATAACTTTTAAAAATAAAAAAATAATAATAATTCTATATATAAAATAACAATATATAAATAATAAAACAAAACAAAAAATAAATAATAACTTTTTTAAAAAATTTCTATATATATAAATAACAAACTGAAAAAACTTTAAAACAAATAAAAAACACAATTTTCAATCTTTCAAATACTCTTAACCACTAATTATACTTTCACACACAATAATAATTAATAAATATTAATGCTCTCAGACTAAACAAATTAAAAGAAAATTTTTTGTTTGCTTATCTGATAGTCATTACATCCAGTGCCCCCTGTGTCAATAAATGACAGTGTGAAAGAATGATCAGTTGTAGAAAAATGTTAAAAAAATATTGAAGGTGTATCTGTATATGTCCTAGCCTTATTATATAAGTATGACTGCTGGGAAAAACACATAGATAAGTTAGCCTGAGATTTCCCATAGTAGACTAATGGGTAAATGGGTTTCTGGAATCTAATTCTATAAACTACTTGAGAGTGAAGGTCAGCTGGTAAAGTCTCTTTTGTATTGTTGAGTAGTCAGTGCAATGTGGGTATGGTGTGTAGAGTGATCTGGTGGGTAGGGGTAATAATTTTTTTTGGTAATGCAATGGTTTATGTTAGGCATATAGGGGAAGGACATCAATGGTTTGGGATCAGTGGAGTGTCACACTTTCTAGTAAAAGTTTCTAATGTTTTGTAGAAGTACACAATTTTTATATGTGACATTATGAAGTTCAGATATATACATGCTAATATTGTCTTTCTTGTCCAATTCAAACTTTCACAAGTGAAGATTGTGATACAGGAAGGCTTTAAGACCTGCAAGTTTGGGTGAGCATAGTGTTAGAGAGTTAGGATGGATGGACAAAGATGATGAAAAAAGAATTGTTAAAATTAATGCAATTTATACCAGTACTGCCATTCCCTGGCTAGACAGTCAATAATATAATGTTTCACTCTTCTAAAACATCAAAATGTCTACTCTCATATAAAATCTTGAAAGCAATAAAAGGACTGATTACAAGGTTAATAAATAACCTTATTTTCTACAATAATGACCAGACTCTGTATCAAAGTATGCAGAGAGGGGGAAAGATGCTTTTGACAATATGAAGTATTGCTCAAAAAATGCAGAAGTTCGATCAAACCAAGTGTATAATTTTGAAATACTAAAAGCTTATTACTTCTAAAATATGGCAGCTGAAAGAGAAATTGGCTGAAGTAAAGCATATTAATTTTACAATTAATCAGATTTTTCTTACCAGCAGGAAACTGATGTTGCAGACTTCCTTTGTTCCACATAGTTAGAAAAAAAATGGAGATAAGAAAAAAATAGCAATGGTCACATTTGATATCCTGATGTGGATATTGAATCTACAATTAATCACATTAGGTCCTTATGGACTTTTGAAATTGATACAAATCCATATATCTATTTACATAATTTTCTATCTATTAACATCAAAGTGACCTCTACTATCAACAAATGAACATGGAAATATGTTTAAAAGTATATTTACAGATTTTAATAAAAATTTGTTGATTCTTTCAAATGTAAAGAGGTATTGGTTTTAAACAAGATAAGTACTAATATGTTCACTGAAAGTGGGTAGCATAAACATCTTTGAAAAATTTCATGAATAAATCTCTCTCATTAAGTTTTTTTTATCCATCTTTCAGCAAATAATGACATGTGAAAAATGAAACACACAACATTACTCGCTTTGGTAAAAAAAATCGAATTTATTAATTGTAAAATTAATATTCTTTACTTTAGACAATTATTCTTTCAGCTAATGTTAAGATAAAATATGATTTATTATTAATTGTAGAATTAATATGCTTTGGCAGATGTTCCTATGTTTATTCAACACGTGATTGCAGGCATATTTTGTAATAAAATTAATTATTTAAAAGTTATAAACTTTTAGTTTTCGAAATTATAAACTTGGTTTGATTAGGCTGATTTAGAGGTTGCTCTCTGATATTTTGAATAAGGACCACCCAAAACAACCACTGACACATCTAAGTGTCCTCATATGATTATTCAATGTCATTTATTACTTGGATGGATCAGCAGTGGTTTTAGGCACTCCTTAGAATTCAAAATGGGGGAGAACACACTCTAAATCAACACCCTATTATGTTTATATAGACATTAAAGATTATATATGTATGTATAACTAAACAATACCTAGACTTTTAGCATACTTTATTGTCCATTTACATGCTCTTCAAGATTATAAACTATATAGTGTGAGAGAACTGGGCTATTATTTTGCAGTGAATGGTATGTGTATGTATGAATGTATGTATGTATATGTGTATGTATAATTGAATAATATAAAGATTTTTAACACGCTTTGTTGTATATTTATGTAAGCTTCAAGATTATAAACTATATATATATATTGTGTACTAAAATTGGGCTATTATTTTGCATTGAAGGATAAATATAAATTTGTATGTATATATGTAGCGTGCGACAGCAATTGAACAATACCTATATTTTCCACAGTTTATTGACCATATAAGTTTCAAGATCATAAATCATAGTGAGAGAGAATTGGACTAGTATTTTGCGATGAAGTATGTGTACATGCGTGTGTGTGTGTATAATTGAACACCAATATAGATTTTTCTCACTTTATTGCCCACATAAGCTTCAAGATTGTAAACCATATAGTGTGAAAGGACTTGTCTGTTATTTGCTCTGAATGTCAGTTTACCGTCTTAAAATTTAAGTAAATGTTTAAGAATGTAAGCTAAATATCTATATGTTGTTTAATTATATATGTTCTTGTTACCGCATACGTAGCAAACCAATACTGTAAATACTAAGATAATAAAGTCAATTACTCTGGGCTTAAATAAGTTTAAAAATGTAGACGATAACAATCAGCCCTTAAGCTGCGAACAATCTCAACCTAAAGTTAAGGCAACCTTAACAATAAAAGCGAACTTTATTATCCATTTGTGTATAGATAAACACACCGCACAATATCTGCAATTTAGTTAAGTATTTATAATATTTAAATATATATATATATATATTGTCTGTACCAAACCTAATGTAATTATATAAGGGACCCGAACTCAAAAATTCAGGCTCTCTACATCTATCCAATCCATCTTATACATCTGATACACATGATCAGATACATGGGTAAAAAATAAATGATCTCCATTGTATGTATTTCGTACTGAACCAACACTCATCAGTTGGTTCAGATCACCATCTCCCACATATACATACAATCAATGCTCAGTTTGTATTAAGATAGCAAATCTTTAAACTTTAATGTACCAGCTTCAAGGACTTTGAGCATTCCACTCTCAGATTTTCATGAAATGGCTGGCTGAAGAGTTGGAGAATGGAGAAGATTGAAGCTCATTCATTAAAGTTTAAAGATTTGCTATCGTAATACAAACTGAGCACTGATTGTATATTATGTGTGGGGGGTGGTGATCTGAATCTACTGATGAGTGCTGATTCAGCACGAAATACGGATATTGGAAATCAATTTATTTTTTACGCATGTATGTAGTGATGTGTATAAGTTGTATAAGATGGATTGCATAGATGTAGAGAGCTTGAAAGTTTGAGTTCGGGTCCCTTATAATTAAATATTTATAAGTATGTATACACACAATATAACATTATCTATGATTTAAGTAATTGGCTTTATTTTTTTCTCACCTTTGTTTAATTGTCCTGTTATTAATTTTAAAGCACGGGAAGGATTTTGTATTAAATTTGTAAACAAAAAGACTTTATTTTGTCTTGCGTTGTTAGCCAAAGGTATCGCAGCCGCCATGAAGTAGTTGGTTAGACGGGTATGGGTTCGCGTCCCGGCAGATGCTATGACATATGAAAAAAAAAAAAAAAAAGACTAGTTATCACCGAGATTAAATTAGAAAAATTAAAACATTTGACAGGTTTAAGTATCTTTACTTTAAACTTTAAATTATTAATACAATATTTTTATTTATTTAAATGTTAATTTAATAGAAGTATAATGTATGTATCTGGAGTTTAGATATAATTAAAGGGCATTTGAATACTAGACTTTCAATCTCCCTTAACTATCCACTCTATCTCATATAACCAATACTCATAATCATGCACATGTGAAAAAGATAATCTCTAATATAGATATATTTTGTGCTAAAACAGTACTCATCAGTTGGTCCACATCAATGCTCAATTTATATTAAGATAGCAAATCTCCAAACTTTAAAGGATAGACTTCAATTTACTTCACTCTCCAACTCTTCAGCCATCCGTATCACTGAAAATCTGATGATGGATTGCCCAAATCTCTTGCTGAAGCCATTATTCTTGTCATGCCCATGTTGACTTTAAGTCACTATGACTCCTCATGAATAGGACCTTGTCCATTCAAATACACAGAAAAGGATGCACAAAGTCCTAGACATTAGGAATCAGAGTGACAATGTCAACATCGACATGACAATAATATTGGCATCAACAAGGGATTTGGATGGACAAAGTCTTATACATGAGGGGTCACAGTGACTTAAAATCTACATGAGCATGACAATAATATTGGCATCAACAATTGATTTGGATGATTTTTAATGGCATGGGTAGCTGAAAAATGGGAGAGTTAAGTAAATTGAAGTCTGTCCATAAATTTTAAAGAATTTCCATGGAGATGATGACCTGGATAAACTAATGGGTGCTGTTTCAGAATGAAATACATATATTGGAGACTCATTTATCTTTTTCACATATGTGTGATTATGGGTATTGGTTGTATGAGATAGAGTGGATAGCCTATAGGAAACTTGAAAGTGTGTGTTCAAATCCCTATAATTATATAGAAATTTTATAAAATCTCTATGCCTTTAAATTGACCACATCAATGAAATATAAAGAAAGAAAGAATGAAAACATCTGTCAAATAGGAATTAATGTTGAAATAAATCGAGTCCTTTATCAGGCGTTCTTTTTTAGTTTGGATGGGTTTCAACTTGTGAGTATAAATCAGATTAAGTGTATTGATAGCTTTTTAGGTAGAAATGTGAAATTTGGATATAGGTGCACAAGAAAGACTTTCCAATGCCCTGTTGCTGTTGTGTTAAAGAAGTTGAAAGATTGGCATTTCATTACAGAGATTAAATGTTACAATTAAATTAATTATATAATAAATCTATTTTTCCTACTTCAGTTCTGCCATCTAATGGGAGCTTGAGTAATCAATAAATGTATTTTATCTGTATTTAGTGCTGTCTTTTCCATATCCACAGACTAGTTTCTAGTTTATGGTTTTCATGAATATTGAAGTTTTGATTCTGGATACCAAATTTAGTCTTTGATATCCATTTATGACTTCAACAAAATCCTTGGAAATACGTTTGCTGTAGTGGATAATAATGGATCTTTTCTTCAGCAGCCATCTTTTATTTTTTAATATTAAGTTATCAACTTGAAATTCTAAAACATCTTAAGGTTTTTAATCTAACCCAATTTAGATCTGACACCACTTCAGTATGCATATATTTGGATGTCCTTAATTTTTTAATAACTATACTCACTTATATTTCTTGGTAAGATTATTATAATACCAACAAAATACCACATGACCTTTGCCTATACATGAGTTTTAAGTAGCAAATCTATATCTCTTATTTCAGTTCTGCCCTCCAGTGTGAGTTTGAGAAATCAACAGATTCCAAATAGTTAAATCCTTATCCAGTATTGTCTTATTTGTAGCCCAAGACTAGATTTAAAACAATATTTTTAGGACTTGAAAGTCAAAAAGGAAAGAATAGTGGTTGCTGGAGGGAAGAAGCATTAATCCCTACTACCCAATCCATGTGCACAAACTTCTCACTGATGAAAGCTATAAACGGGAAGCTAGTCAGAGGACATGGATAGAACAGCAATGATAGGAATTTATGAAGAATTACCATCTGGCATTTATTGATTACACAAGTTGGCACTAACATAAGCAGATAGCCATGCATTAAGCATTACCATAATAGTGTCTGTGATTGCACAAGCTTACACTAGGTGGCACTACCATAAGTACATAACAGTTTAATTATCACTATCATTTGGCATCTATTGATTATTCAAGCTTACACTAGATGACACTAACATAAGTAGAGAGCAATTTATTAAGCACTACTATCTGGCATCTATTGACTACTCAAGCTTACACAAGATGGCAGAACTGTAGTAAAAGATTTGTGATTTAAAATTAATGCATAGGGAGAGGTCCTGTGGTAATTTGTTGATCTTATTAAATTGATTGCTTATAAAACGGTTATTTTGCCAATTTATTGTTTGGAAATGAAACTTTAAATCTTTATCAATGTAATAAATTTTTTTATTTAAAGATCCATTAAAAATTATGATCACAACACATACTTCAGTATATGATTGGGCATAAGAAGTAAGTGAATGGTGTCAGCTTCTTAACAAATATTTTGTGGTGAACTTGAGTAGTTTTCATGTGAAAATTTGATCCCATCTGCATTGTAAAATAATTATAGGGTTTAGAACACAGACTTTTAAGCTACCTCCATCTATCCACTCTATCTCAGATAACCAATACACATGATCACACATGTCAAAACATAAATGATCTCCAATATATGTATTTCACATTGAACCAGCACTTATCAGTTGATCCAGATCATCTCTCACCCCCCCACACACACATATACTTATATATGTAATCAGTGCTCAGAATAACTCAGTTGTTTGAGATAGAGTGGATAGCTGAAAAGAGATTGAAAATCTGTATTCAAATCTCCTATAATTATATCTAAAACTCCAAGTATATAAATTATACTCGTATTCAAATATATTGTAAAGTAATGTATCCAGGTGTCACAGGTAAAATTCTCTTTTGACTGCAACACTTAATGTCTCCAGGCTTCACAGGTAAATATCGACTGCAACACATAATGTATCTAAGACCAAACTATAATCTGGCAGCTACATAATTATATATAATTTGTTTAAGGAAAACAAACACAAAAAGTTAATAATAAATTCAAGAATTCACTTTGAATAATAGTAGATGGGATTAGTAAATTAATTGGCTTATTGTTAGTTGAACACAGGATCAGTTAAAATCACTTAACAATTCCTATCTTTGTAGATAATTAATGCATAAAAGTCTCTTTATAACAAAGATTGTGTATGCTTTACTGCTCACACATATCTGCTGAGATAGTCTAATTAGATTATGACTACAGTTCTGCTTTACTGTTAATACTGGTTTATTCTACACTTAAGAGTTTTTCTAATCTGATTTCAGCTCATGCCTTATTTCATCTCTCTTCACATTGCTACTTCTCTAGACACCACTGCCTGAATTGAACCGACAGACCTCTGACTTCACACTCTGAGACAACATCAAAAGTTCAGTAGGTATTTCATACACTTTTAATAATTTGCATGAGGTTACACTTTACTGTTATGCAAATTAGTCTGTTCCTTCTTGCATTAAGCTAATTTTTTGCATATCAATATTATTTTTGGAGTACCTTAACACTGTTTATACTGACTAGCTTCTACACACACATATATATATAACTTTATTAATAAAGATATATACATATCCCATCAGTGTTCTAAAGTTTATCTCATACATGTGCAATGTTTATTTTCACAATCAGCTAAAATACAATTAACCCAAGTGTTGCAGTAATACAACAAAGTTCACTGCAAGATTGAGAAACAGTATTGAAAGATGTCAAATTATCTAAAGGAATGGCAAACCTGGTGGTCCGTGATTGGTTGTATAATCATTACAAAGCTTTTTTTTAACATTTTATTTATTGTCTTTCTATATTTCTTATTTTGATTTTACTTACTTGAATTTGATTGGCCATACTCGATTGCAAATAAAAATAATTTCTTAAAAAATTAATGACAACACATTTTTTTTTCTTTTGCCAACTATGTATAAAATAAAAACTATTCTTGAAGTGTTAAGTTTATAAAATGTTTTCTGGACAATGGTAGAGTGCAAAGTTTGGATTCAAGATGGCGCTCAATGCTCTCATTCCCAAGACTCAAACTTTTTATGAACTCCAGAGCAATAAAACCAAATGATTGTTATTTTTATTAAAAAAAAATATTATTTGTATAAATAATCTTATTTTATACTAAACCATTAAGCATCACATGTACCATTTTTTTTATGCTTACATAAGCTGTTCACACAGAGGCAAAACTCTCCATACAGTAGCGTCATACAGTGCAAGCCAGAGTAATCAATGTTGCAGAAAGATTTGTGCATAAAATTCCTAACTAGTGCCTACTCATCAATATCCCCAGACTAGTTTCTGGCTTGTGGCTTTCATCAGTAAGGAGGTTTGGATCTGAGAGCACTGCAGCTCACTGATGAAAGCCACAAGATAGAAACTAGTCTATTGATATTGGATGAGTAGGTACTAGATAGGGATTTTATGCATAAATCTTCCTGCATCCATTGATAACTCTGGCTTGCATTGAATGGTGCTACTATATGGACAGTTTTGCCTCTGTGAGTCTTATTTTATACTATACTAAAATCAAATAATAATTATTATTTTTTATTTAAAGAAATATATTATTTGTATAAATAATCTTATTTTATACTATGGATTTTATTTTTAAGTCAGTTGAAAATAGGTAATAGTAGTGGTTTAAAGTTTTATTTATCAGTTCAAAACAAAAAATATGCAAAAATTTAAACAAAAGGTAGAAAGTCAATACAGCTGGTGCACAGTTTCCTAAAAAGCATTTTCATTTGTTTAAATAACAGACAGAGACTTGAATCACTAAAAAAGATGAAATTTGAAATAGAAATTTTGTGTTGAAATAGATAGAGAATAGGTAAAAATAAGTTTTTCTTTCTTTCTTTCTTTCTTTCTTTCTTTCTTTCTTTCTTTCTTTCTTTTTCTTTCTTTCTTTCTTTCTTTCTTTCTTTCTCTTTCTTTCTTTCTTTCTTTCTTTCTCTTTCTTTCTTTCTTTCTTTCTCTTTCTTTCTTTCTTTCTTTCTTTTATTAACAATAATTCTATCTTAACATGATCACCAAAATCGGTTATTTTTTATATGCAAGTATGAAATGAATTGCTGAATACAGACTAATGTGGCTGCAATAACAAGATGTTGTTTTTAGAAGGTACTTAATAATAATCAAAGAGTGCTGCTTAAAGGTCACGTTATACTCAAGCACTGGAAATGACGGGTTGAGCTTTAATCTAGCTTTTATTTAGCTCTTGGATTTATTATTCTGTTGCAGCTCTAAAAATTATACTAAAAGCATTATTATTGTTAAGAGATTTCAATTAACATTATTAACTGAAAGGAAAAAAAAATGTAAAAGTTTTAATAAAAAGATTTTAAAAAAATGGAATTATTTGGTTCTTGCATCCAGAGAACTATATATTTCACTGAGAAAACAAATAAGTGTTACTGACATCATTGAAAGAATTAAAAAGAATTAAGTGGAGTTGGACTAGACATATTGCTAGAAAAGATGATAATAGATGGACAGTTGAAATCTTAAACTGGATTACAAAATACTGTAAAAGACCCAGAAAGAGACCACATGTGAGATGGATGGATGAAATACAAAAGTGTGCTGCAATTGGAGAAGATGGATTTTTAAATATAATTATAGATTTGGATCTTTTTTTGCTTTCATTTTATTTTTGGTCACATGATACCATGAATAAAAGAAAATTTATTTTTCATTTAGTGTGTGTATACAAATAAAAATGTTTCTTTAATTTTTTCATTTATTTATTAATTTGATATTAAAGTAAAAGGCTGAAAACCTCTTGCATATACTTTTAGAATGCTTATATGACAGCCAATCAGATCTAATGATGTCGATATAGGGAGCTCTTAAATCGCAACACAAAACAGATTTTATATGAAAAAGGTGGTTCCACCTTTCTCTTTACTTAACTATATATATATAAATAAGCCAGTCTGAAGCATTTTGACTTAAGAGCATGAAGCTTTAAACATCTTCACATTTAACTCAATGCATATTATTTATAAATCAACAATGCAAAATCTTTCGATTTAATAAAAACATTGAGCATTGCTAATTGCTCAATAAGCTTTGTGATAAATGCTTAGCCAGAGAAAGCATTTAAAATACCTCTATCAGGAACCCCCCCCCAAACCTCTGAACAATGGTTTCCTGCTTTGGCACTCCTCAGAGAGGCGCTAGCGAAGCTTAAATGAATGGGTCATGTGATATATGACTTATTTTTTATTTGACTTTTGATTTGATATTTGTAAAGTTTTAAAAATGTTGAATGAAATTGTAATATATTTGAAGTAAACTCCATATATTAAACATTTAATTTTTTTGCTAAAATTATTTGCAAACTCTAAAAAAAATGTATTTTCATTTGAAACATATATGCAAAGTTTCAACAAGAATGGGAAGTGGATGAAAATTGAGTTAAGAGATTTCTCAACCAGACTAAAAAAACCAGACTAATTTAAATAAAAGTGTATTAAAATATCAATTCTTGATATTAATAGTCAAGATGGTAATGACATGCAGGGATTTTGACAGTTTTTTCTGGTCTTGCTAATTTCTTCAGCAAAAAATAAAAATGGTTTTACTTTAGCGGAATCACTAGAGATATCATTCATAAATGTCTTTACAAATAGAGTAATCAATTAAAGCTTGTGAAGTTGATGTATTTTTTAAAAAACAAAATTAATTTTTACTAATTATTATATATTCACCATTTCTTAAGAGCACATAAGCTGTTAAAACAATGCCATGCACTGTGGCTTCTTCTTTCTTGGAGTCTGAATCTTTATGCCCAGAGAAACCTGTTAGCCACCTTACCTTCCCTTTCTATTCCCTACCCTAAGTTTTTTCATATTCTTCTCTACCCTGCCTCATCCCATTTCCCTAATATTATCCTTATATACTCTATGGATATCTAAAGTCCCTTACCCTTTTGCAAACCCTGCATAAAAATTAAGAACCCACTGTCTGTATAATCACTTTTACATTTATTCTCCCACAACTTCATTACTTGTACCCTTTCTGCATGTAAGTATTTACATTCAATTAACTGATGCCAATATTTTCCATGCCTTTCTTACATAACTTGCAGACTAAATCACTCACATTTCTCCATTTATGTGTATATTCCTTTACTGCTAATAATCCTGTTTGAGCCGTAACTTTCCTTGCTATTATCATAAATTAACTCACATTTATTATTGTGTTTATTTTTATATATATTTAAACTCTTTTTACTCTTCATACTAGTTCTTCATCTTTTCAACTCCTTATTTTTTATTAATGCATCTATTTTTCTACAACTAACTCTCCATATAGTAGTGCCACTCAGTACAAGTCATAGTGATTAATGAATGCAAGAAAGTTTGTGCATAAAATCCACACATAGAATCTACTCATCTAATATTGTCAGACTAGTTTCTAGTTTGTGGCTTTCATGAGTAAGGATTGGATCTGAGAGCACTGCACCTAAATCTTTGGATCTAATGCAACTCTCCAGCAGCCACATTTTATATTTATATGACTAGACAAGTGAAAGAGCTTGAATTAAAAGTTATTACTGTGTTTTTATCTTGGACACCTAGATTTATAGTTAATGAAAAAGGTTAAAGGTGACTTATAGAGTGTTGCATTAGATCCTAAGATCTAGATGCAGTGCTTTCAGATCCATGGTTTCTCCCTGACGAAAGCCACAAGGTAGAAACTAGTCTGGGGATATTGGATGAGTAGGCACTAGATAGGGATTTTATGCACAAATGTTCTTGCATTCATTGATTACTATGGCTTGCACCTGGTGACACCACTGTATGGAAAGTTGGATACTATTTCTAAATATTTGTGGTTAATTTTGAAGTTTACTGTCCTCCAGGCTTTTCTGATTGCTATTTTAAAATCATCAAACTACCGAAGGTATCATAGGATATGTGAATAAAAATATGTGTCAATAAAACACAGTAAATCCTCCACAGGTTGTTTATATGTTTCCCACTGTCATTATCTAGCAGTGATTTGCTAGTACATATCCAATTGTTGAATTGGAATTGCAACAACAAAGAGCTGAACAAAAAATGGTGGTACAATGATAATGTTCAAATTCTGGTGATCAATGTCTGTGACTCTTTCTTCAGCTCTGTCACTTCTGATCCTTGAACTTTTTACAAACTTCCTTAACAAACCACTCGATTATTTTATTTAATCAATCAGTGCCCGTAAATAAAAATAATTGTCATATAATTATTTAGGCTACTAATTCCAATTTACAATCTATGACAATTTCAGCTATGTTTTTTTATCTAATGTGGGCATATGCTTGCATGTCAACCTGAACTTTTTTGTATACAGATATAGTATGGTCTCTTTATAGAGGGATAGATACTTCACAGCATATTTTATAAATCGATTAAATCTTTAAAGTAGTTTCAATTATCAATTTAAATTGTTTGCCTATATATATAGTTAATAAATGTATTCACATGAAGCAAACAAGTTTGAATATTATATAAAAAATGTGAATAGATCTTAACAAACCTTTCCAAATATTCTTATCTGCAGACTGGTTTCTAGATGTTGGCTGTCATCAGTGAGGTGCTAGAATATTCATACTCATTGAACAACATTCGTAGTACAAGCTTATTAAATTAAGTCATGTGATGTAAGATTTAATTTCCTTGCAATTTAAGTTTGAATATGCTGTGAGAATAATTCCCAAGTGAGATTCTGAAAGAATCATTTAAATGAATGGATAATTAACACCTACCTTTTAATGAATATTTCTGTTGAGTAATTTTTACTGCACCACTCTCATGCAAGTAGAGACTGGTTTCTATCCATTTTACCATCTTGTGGGGTGATGTAATCATAAACATATGACCAAAGACATGTGGAAAAACAATCTCCAAAATGGCCATTTCACACTGATTTAGTATGTGCTCATGGTCATTTTGAAATCTAAAAACCATCCAAAATTCCCACTGACATATCCAAGTAATAAATGATATCAATTATCTACATGTGGTAATAATATGACCATTCATTGCAAAATCATAATTTTCATCAATAATTTTTAAATGCAAATTTTGCAATTTTTTAATTATTGATGTAAATTGCGATTTTGTAATGAATGGTCAGGACTGCGTAATTATACAAAAGTCATGCTTTAAATTTTAGAATTATTGTTATAAATTGTGACTATATTATAGTCACATGATTAAATCAAGTATAATTGTATGAAAATTGTGTTTTGATTTTTTTAATTATCGATGAAAATTACAAAATTTGCATTTTAATTTTTTAATTATTGATGAAAATTGTAATTTTGTAATGAATAGTATATCATGAATACGTGTAGATAATCGATGTCATTTATTGCTGTATCATCAGGGGTTTGGGGCATTTCTTAGAATTCAAAATGGCTGTGAGCACATACTAAATCAGTACCCATATCTTTATTTTTAACTATATATAAATAGTCAATTACTGCGGTGTGATACTTATCAATTAAACTTGTAGTAATTGGCTATTTATATATACTGATATATACTGAACCATGATAAAGATATGAGTAAAAAATTATGGTCTGGGCTAACTGATGAATACTGGTTCAGCAAATGTGCAACTTGGGGATCATACTTTTTTTTCACATCTTTGGTCATATATTTATGATTATATTCCTCCACAAGGTGTTGAAAGTAGATAGAAACCAGTCCCTAATTTATGCGATGGTGATGAAGTGACAATTACGCAACAGAAATATTATTCCTTACATGGATAATTTTTAGTCTAATGAATGGCTAATAAAAAGCATTAGGATATCTTATATTGTCTTTTATCTGACAAAATGTCTTGCAAATGATATGACAGAAGGTGAATATTATTTGCAAGCTCATTTAAATGCTTATTTGGGAATTTAGTTTGCGAATTATCTTAGTAATATCCTTATCCGTTAATACATTTATATTCTTAGCATTACATATTTAATGAGCTGAAAAATTTATCCGTTCATTAAAAAATCATTGGAATATAAAATTAGTGTGATGCGTAAATATTTAGATGGTCATCTTCATATTTGAAGATGACCATCTAAATATTTACGCACTTATATATAACAAGCTGGATTTAAAAGTGGTTTTAGTACAGTAGATCATGTTCAGGTATTGAAAGAAGTCATAGAAAGAACAAATGAATATGAGTTGCCATTATGCTTAGGATTAGTAGATTATGAAAAGGCATTTCATTCTATAAACATTTCTTCAGTGATTAAAGCATTGGATCATCAAGGTATAGATCCAGGATATTGTCATATTTTAAAGAATATTTATAAAAATGCAACAGCAACAATCAGATTATATAACAATACTAGGAAAGTCAACATTGAGAAGTATGTAAGACAGGGTGATTCCATATCTCCAAAACTTTTTACAGCAGTGCTGCAAGAAGTATGTTGTGGATTAAAATGGGAAGCTAAAGGAGTGAAAGTAAATGGAGATTATTTAAGTCATTTAGATTTTGCAGATGATGTAGTTGTTTTTGCAAATAATGCTTTAGAATTACAGGAAATGTTGCAGGAGTTATCAGATGAAAGTAGGACTAAAGATAAATGTTAGAAAGACTAAAGGAATGTTCAATGGATTTTCTCAAATATAAAACTAAAGATTGATTATGATGAGTTAGAAGAAGTTAACAGCTATAAATATCTTGGTCAGATTATTAATACAAATAGAAACATAATGGATGAAATTAATCATAGAATTAAACTTGTTTGGATTGCTTTTGGTAGAAATAACTTGATACTAAAAGGAAATATGATTATGTGCTTGAAAAGAAAGGTTTTTAATAAATGCATTTTACCAATTCTTACTTATGGATCTGAGACTTGGATACTTAATAGAAGAGCAATACAGAGACTTCAGACCACTCAAAGAAGTATGGAGAGATGCATGTTGGGAGTAACAAACAGAGAATGAAAGTGCAATATATGGGTAAGAGAACAAACAAATGTTACTGACCTCATTGTAAAAATTAAAAAACTGAAGTGGAGTTGGGATAGACATATTGCTAGAGAAAATGATAATAGATGAACAATTGAAATCTTAAACAGGATTCCAAGAGATTGTAAAAGACCCAGAAAGAGACCACATGTGAGATGGATGGATGAAATAAAAAAGTGTGCAGGGGTGATGTGGAGAAGAGAAGCTAAAGAACGGAGAAGATAGTTTGAACTTGGAGAGACCTTCATTCTGCAGTGGATTGATAATGGTTGTTGATGATGATGATAAAAGCACACATTCATATTTCATTTCTGTCAATTTCTCTTTTATTCTATTTCTAACAGTTTTTTTCTTATTAGACCTTTAAGCGGCAAATATTATCTGATAATGTCATTAGGACTATTTTATCTGCAACAAAATCTCTTTTTTTCTCTATGCCTTGAGCCTCTTAAATAACTCTTTAGGCGACTATTAAATAACCTAAAGACACTAGTAATAACAACAGACGCCATAATATTGTGTTAATAAAAAAATGACTCATATTAAATGTTTGCGAATAATATTTCATCGGTACATCCAATTATCTAATTTACTTTTAATGAAACTATTTATGAGTGGGGATGTTGAAAAAAATATTTAATAACTAATTTACATGCTTGTTATTTGTAAGTAATGTAATTTGCTTCTTTAAGTGAATGTTCAAAGATTCCTGTAAACTAATGGAATGTCTGCCGCTTATGAAATCAGAATTTCTCTACGATAAAAATGCATTCAATCTGTTCCTTATGTGACGTGCATAAAAAGATTTTTACTTGGAAAGTTCTGTTAATATTTTTCCCTCTTAAAAGAAGCCCCAAGGCCAGTCGTTGATGATTTTAAAATGTACATATTTATATTTAAGAATGTTGTTTTTTTTCTTCTCCTTATTACCCTAATGATTCAAAACACTTCCTCATATATCCGTCCAGTTGGAATGACAATAAATCGTGAAAAAAATCATCTGTCAAGAAAAAGAAAAGTTATGCAATAAAAAATAGCAAAACAAAGATGAGAGAAAGTAATACGTTTTTTTTTTCCTCATAAAAAAAAAATATTTACTTAAAAAATTTTAACGATTAAAATCGACAGGGAAAAAATTCATTTTATGAATAAGTTATCAAATTAAATAGCGAATAATTTACCTAGATTTAAATCCAATTACTGAATGACTTATTGATAATAGATAGTAATTATGAACGAGTTGTCAAATTAAGTACCGAAAAATTTACCTAGATTTAAACCCAGTTACTGAATAAATTATCGATAGTAGATAGTAATTGTGAATAAGTTATCAAATTAAATACGAATAATTTACCTAGATTTAAACCCAGTTACTAAATGAATTATTGATAGTAAATATTAATGGTGATTAAATTATCAAATTAAATACAAAATAATTTGTCTAGATTTAAATCCAATTACTGAATAAATTATCGATAGTAGATAGTAAATGCGAATAAGTTATCAAATTAAATATAAATAATTTATAACTGAAATGCAGGCTTATTATATACCTGTATCAATATATGTAATATATAGGGTATATGGGCACAGACTTTCACATTACCCACCACTCTATCTCATAACATTGATACACTTCAACACATATATGTCGAAAAGATAAATAATCACTAATAGTCGTATTTCATGCTAAAACAGCAATCATCAGTTGGTCCAGATTATCATCTCTATACATATATATTGGTGATTATTTATCTTTTCGACATATGTGTGTTCAAGTGTAATAGAGTGGAGAGTGGTGGATCATGTGAAAGTCTGTGCTCATATACCCTATAAATAATTTATGTAGATTTAAATCTACTTACTGAATGAATTATCAATAGTAGATAGTAATTGGGAATAAGTTATCAAATCAAATACGAATAATTTACCTAGATTTAAACCCAATTACTGAATTATCAATAGTAGATAGTGAAAGGGATAATTTGTTTTTGCAGTGTGATATTTTTACTTAATGAAAACAAATATTAATTTAATAAGATGTGATAATATGTGGATATTTCCATCATCTATCATTAAATGTTGAATGAAAACCACAAGCTGGAAACTAGTTTGGGGATATTGGACAAGTAGGCACTGGATAGGGATTTTTTTGCACAAACCTTCTTGCATCCATTGATTACTCTGGCTTGCACTGAGTGGTGCTACTATATGGAGAGTTTAGCTTCTGGGTAAACAGCTTGTGTACGCATATGACATGGTGATCATGTGATGTTTAGTGGTGAAAAGTATAAAACTATGAAAAAACACGTAATTTAAATATCTTTTTTTTAATTATTATTATTCAATAATAAAATTAAAAATAATTTAAATGATGCAAATTGTGGTGCTCATAATTAGCAAGTATCATCATCATCATCATCATTATTTTCACCCATTATCAGTTTATTGCAGGATGAATGTCTTTCCAAGTTTAATCCAGTTTCTGTGATCTCCAGCCTCTCTTCTCCACAACTCTCTAGCAAACTTCTTTATTTCATCCATTCATCTTACATATGGTCTCTTTCTAGGTCTTTTAAAATTTCTTGAAAACCTGTACAAAATTTAAACTGTGGTATCTATTATCATCTCTTCTAGCAATGTGTCCAATCCAACTCCTCTTCAGTCAGTTAATTCTTTCAATGATGTCAGTATGCCTATTGGATCTTCCACCAATACATTTTACCTTTGATATCTTTTTTTGTTATTCCTAACATACATCTGACCATAGTTTATTGAGTGGTCTGAAGTATTTGTACCACTGTTCTGTTAAGTGTCCAACTTTCAGATCCATAAGTAAGAACTGGTAAAACACATTTATTAAAAGGCTTTCTTTTCAAAAACATAGACATATTCCCTTTTAATACTATTATTTCTAAGCATTCCACCTAAGTTTAATTCTATGATTAATGTCATTTATTATGCTTCTTTCTGTATTAGTAATTTTACCAAGGTATTTCTAGTTGTTATCTTCTACTTTGTCATTATCAATCTTTGTTTTCTTCTTTTGAGAAATCCATTGAACATTATTTTAGATTTATTAGCATTCATTCATTTTTAGTCCAACTTTTTTTTACTTTCATCTGATAACTCTTCCGACATTTAATAAATAATTATCACTAGATTAGAAAATCAGATATTGTGATTATTCTGTTTAGATGCTTTGAAAATTTTACCTCAAACTTTTATAATCCCCCAACTTAGTGTTGATTTATTTAGTATTTCTCTAATTTCTATGAATGCATCTGAAGTACTAACTATGACCTGGTGTTCAAATCTGAATAAAGTATGACTGATTTTTTGCCAAATTTCAAACAAACCTTAAGTCTTACAACAATACATCTAGTCATCAATTATTGGTCAGTAAAGAAAAACCTCAAGGGTTGCCTTCATCTATGATAAAATAAAAGCCACTCTCTACTCTACTGCCATTTGCCCTGATTTGCTGTTATTAATGTCTTCTTTTCCTCTATTTCTTTGTGGAAGGCTGATATATCCACGCAAAGAATTGTTTGATATAAAAAGACATAACATTTTGAATTACGTCTGTCAAATTTATTCCATTCATAATTTTGATGAACCACTCTAGATAAATGTAGTTTATGCCATAAATCATTTATTGGATTAGAAATATAAACTTTGCACTAGATTTCTGCATTCCTTAATCAAGCCTGTTTTTAATTTTTGCTCCCCCCTCCCCCAATTTATTACATTTTCAACAAACACTTTATCTTTTTTAGTACTCATATTTTTTCAATGTATCTCATTGCTAGTTAAGATTTATTTCTCTTTTATGCTTTATTGCTTACAAATCTGGTCAGAGACTTTTTCCATTTTTTAAAAATAATTTCTAAATTCTATTGAAAATTTTAAGCCAAACTTTATATTACGTAGCTTAAATTATGATACAATCTGTTTTCTTTCAGTTTATAAATATTCAATTTTTATTCTATCTTAATTTATTATGCTTTTTTTAAATATGACTTCAGTTGTACAATTTCATAATAGCGAATGTAACATTTCGTACACGCACCCACACACTCTTGAAATTCTTGTTTGACCTGCATTGATTTACTATGCAAATCTACTTGTATTATCTGAAAAATTTCAATTTGCAATTTTTAACAACCTTTAAGCGCCCTTAATTGTCAACATATTTTCCACTCAAAAGCATGTCAATCTCTCCATTTTTACTTATATGGTTGTAATTTTATGGTAATTTCATGTTTGTTCTTTTATACAAGCTCAAATTTCTCTGTGTTATTATACCACTATATTTCATTGCATCTAATCTCTAATATATCAACATTATTGTTCGACCTACTTGGTATACAAATCTGAATAATTATAAGATAACTTTAAACATTTGGATATTCTTCTTAACATATTTTAATACTCTATATTTTCTATTATTCTATTTGACATCTTAAGAATAACATTTACATCTTCACTAAACTGCTTTTCCATTTGATTTTAGTATTTTATATTACAACAAAAATGACCTCTGTTCTTATTCTAGCTTAGGGTGACCAGACATCCTGATTTTTTAGGATTTGTCCCTATTTTTGATTAGATATCCCAGTGTTCCCAAAATGTCTTTTTGGGACTGTTGTATGTCCCAATTTTCAAACACTCATAATTATTGTTTTCCTGAAGGTTTATGATGATGGTGTTCTAGCTGTAATTTTATATTAGACTATTTTCATCATCTAATATGAGTATTGAATGTCTTTAGAAAAAAAAAAATGTATTTAAATATTCCAAATACATTCAATTGTTAGTAATAGCACATCAAACATGTTAGTATATGCATGACAATGGCAAAAAATTTCATAAACCAACCTAGTTTGAATATACATAATGTATGGAAACCATTAATCAACTTTGCTCTTAGGAAAAAGTGGAGAAATCATGAAGAACCTCATAGATAAATATATAAAATTTCTACTGACTGTTGCCCTTGGCAAGATGGCTCAGTTGGTTAAAACATTACCTTAAAATTCAATACTCAAGAATCAAAAGGTTCAGGTTTGAATCTCATGCTAATACTGTCAATGGTCAGGCCATCAACATCTGAAGAAGAGGGGAGAATAATACATCTCAAAACGTTATGCACATACTAACGTGTTTGATGTACTATTACTAACAGTTGAATGTATTTGAAATATTTAAATAAAAGTTAAATTTTTCTAAAGACTAATTCATTGCAAAATGATAGTTTTTTTGGCCCTCTCTGTCCATTTCAGTCTCTACAGTAACTTTATAAAAACTTCAGACAAATTCGAACACCAAAACATCAGAATTTCTAGATTGAACTATGACCCAATTTTTAATGTTCTGATTTATTATTCTATCATTGCACAGACTAAAAAAGTAATCAAATGATTAGGGTTTTGGGAGGTCACGTGATTGAATTTCAATCTAGGAATCTTTAGCTTTCGAGCCCACTACGTTACCAATACACAGGGCAGTACTGAAAAAATCTAGCTTTACGTATACAAGTTATAAATTTTTCTTTCTTTTCATTTAACAATTAAATCAGTTTCAAATGCGACTCTATAATTTATGCTTGATTTTTTTCCCCAACAATTAATTATCTGTTTAAAATTTTTTATAAACTAAATATTAAAAATTTAAACAATTAGAAATTGTGCAGTTTTTTTTTTTAACGAATTGTATTTGAAATTTTATGATTATGGAACTCTTCACAATTAATTTCAAGAGCTAAAGTTATAAAACATTTTTAGTGAAAAAGAAATGACCACAATTATTTTTTTAAAATAGTATTCCTGTCCCTGAATTGAAAATAAGTATCCAGTTTCCGGAAATTATTTTCATTCTGTTCTTTAACTCATACGCACCCTCCTTAGCTCATCATTCAAACAGGTAGATACCTGCTCCAAAATTACATTAGTAATCTAGATTTTCATTTAATAACAGTAATTTAAAATTACAAAAAAGAAAACATATATAGTTCCAACATAGTAATTTCCTTTTCAAATCTCTACATGAATTTTATAAATTATGCTTTCTCTTTTTTAAGATGAATGGTGGTGTAGATACAAATAATACGTTTCAAGTCATACCCGGTAGTACAAAACCTTTTTTTTCCCTTTTAAAGAACTCTTTATGAGCGCCATCTAGGATTGATTTAAAACCACATTTGTGTTTACTGCGTGGGAGAAAATATTTATCTGCTCTATTATTAAAATAAAATATCAAATAAATCTTATAATGTTTGAGATGTCTAAAATCTTTTTTTAAAGTCATTTTTAATAGTATAAAAGTGACAGCTGATATTTAAAAAAAACGGCATTCAAATACCCATACGCACACACATCGGTAAACCAAAGACCCAGCGTTTGTGGGTGGGTTGTATTTTTCAGAAATGGTGGCAAGTGTGTCAATTTAATATTATGTTTTTCTTTCTAATCAGTGTATTATAGGATGATCGAGAATATTCCCATGACCTTTATCTAGTTAGCCACCGATTTGCTATTAGAATGGCCAAATTCAGTGACTTGGTTACTTGAAAACAATTGAACTTGTTTAGGATATTCTCAACTATCTGGGAGAAAAGGTATCATGGATTTGAACCGAAGTCATAGCAATGTTTACAAACATGCATTTGGAGATGTGTGTGTAGAATTAATTTTATGAATCAATTTCACATATAAAGTGCTAAAATAAATTGTTTGAGCAACATTCAATATGCAGTTTTGTTTGACATAATACGTCATTGTCCGGTCACCTGAATCTGCTTATATACTTACCTACATAGCATCCATAAACATTTTTTGAAGTGAAATATGTCGATTTAGTAATTGTAACCTTTTGCATATTAACAGTTAAAGTAATATTAATCTGATTAGAGATTAATGCAAGTTTATAATGTTAGATTGTTTGCAAAAAAAAAATATATATATATTCAATAACAAAGATAATATGCTATTTATAGAAATAGCTTACAGAATATGGTCTTTTATCAATATCCCAAATTAATTGGAATAATTTATTTGGATATATTAATTTATACTCATCAATTATTAAAGATTTTTTTTAACTACTTTCATTGTAGGTTTGCATGGTTTAAAGCAGCTGTAGAGTGCAACTCTGGAACTCAAGGTCATGGGTTGCAATCCTGGTGGTACTCAACTTCTTATGAACCCTCGAGGAATTTAACAGACTTTTTTCAGTATCAATACTATTATTTCTTTACTTTATATTTATTTTTCTTTCGATATCTTTAGTGTTAGAATTGTCAATATTTAAGAAATTACTTTCATTTTGATCTTTTTTATCATAAATTTGATAGGGGAGAGAGAACGGGGCTATTAATTTAGAAAATTCTTCATTTTGGTCTGAAGCTGTTACTGGAGCTATCAATACTTGATCTTTTTTCATAGAAGTGGTAGAATTTTATGTTGTTGCTATTGTTTTCTGGTTAATGTCCTTCAAGATATTATAGTTTTAGAGATTTAAAGAATTTTTGAGTAAATTCAACTCTTTTGAATTATTGAAAAAATTTGCATCTATACATCAAACAAATGTCATGGTACCATTTAATTAAACATATTAAACTAAGTACACCAATTCATAATTAAATCATTAATGAAAATTGAATTACAAATTCTCTAATGATTGGTGCCCTATTAAGACAGTCTTCTCAAGTGCAAAGTAGCACAACTAAAACAAATGAATTTTAATGTACCTTCCCATAATTCCAATTCACAATCCAATTATCTTTAATATCAAAAGAACTTTAAAATAATAACTTCAGAATTTTAACATTTTTATTAAAAGAGATTCTTTAATTTTTTTTCCTCTTCTCAGAGAGATTCTTTAATTTTTTTGTACTCTTCTCAAAGAACTCAATCTCCTTTTATTAAAATTTTATGTTTCTGAAGCTATTAATTTATGTAAAAGTGCTTTTGATATTAAAGGTAATTAGAATGGAAATTCGAATTATGTGAATGTAGGGCGTGTTAACATTGTACTTGAGAAGTCTGTCTTGGCAGGAACAGCATTAGAAGTGAATTTATTTAATTTTGGTTAATGATTTAATTGTGATTTGCTATAATTGGTTTATTATCTGAATTAATTTAACTTTTTTCATTTGATATTTAAAATTAAACATATGTGTATAGCAACAGTAATCTGGTAAAAACAGGAAATGATAAAAAATCTCTTCTTTTGGAAAAAAGAAAATCTAAGATTTTTTAAATATGTTGATTGTTACAGTATCAAATTTGAGAATTAAAAGTCTTTGGTCTGAAACTCAACTGTTACTTCTATTATTCAAATGCCACATGACCTCCCAAACAACAAATTATTTGATTAATTTTTTATATGCATTCATACAGCATTTAAGTGTATTGTCATTCACTCAATTGACAAAAAGGTTTTAAAATAATTTGTGGATTAAAACTGTAAAGGAGATACAAACATTCACTGATCATAGTCCCTCTACATTGTTTTTGATGCAGTGAAAGCAGTATATGCACCTGAGAAACAGTATCTCAATCACTAATAATTAGATTAGAGATTAACCAATAATGAAATATTTCTGTAGTGGAACTTTCAGTACATCACCCTCATACAAAGTGAGAACTGGTTTCTGTCCATTTTTAACACTTTATGCAGGGGTATAATCATAAACATTTGACCAAAGATATGTGAAAAAATGTATGATCTCCAAGATGCACACTTTATGTTGAACCAATACTCATCAGTTGGCCCAGATCACATTCTCTTATATAGATCTTTAACATTGGCCAATATATATATATATATATATATATAGACATACAGACACACAGATAGACCAACAGACATACATACAGACAGACAGACAGATAGACAGATAGACAGACAGATAGACAGACAGATAGATAGACAGATAGATAGATAGATAGATAGATAGATAGATAGATAGATAGATAGATAGATAGATAGATAGATAGATAGATAGATAGATAGATAGATAGATAGATAGATAGATAGATAGATAGATAGATAGATAGATAGATAGATAGATAGATAGATAGATAGATAGATAGATAGATAGATAGATTACTACAATTTTTAAGTATCAAACTTTCTATCCTCACAACTTTGACTCAAACTACTTGGTGGAAGTATATTATCAAGATTTCTTAGTCATATATTAGACAAGATATTATCCATTTAATGATTATTTCTGTATAATTTTCGCTACATCGGTACTGATGAGTGCTGGCTTAGCACAAAACATGCATCTTGGGGATCATACATCTTTTTCACATATCTTTGGTCATATGTTTATGATTACAACTCCTCCAAATAGTATTAAAAGCAGATAAAAACCAGTCCCTACCTTGTATGAGAGTGGTGTAATAAAAATTCCTTAGGAATCACAATCCCATTAAATCCAGCAATGGCACTCTGTAATATGATGATGATGTTATTTTGAGCAAGTAGAAGTATTTTGATCAGCTTTTGAATAGTAAGACGAACTGAGATGACAATTTTTAATGATATATTCATTTTATCTACTCATTTATATTTGATAAAGATATCCAGCCTAGGGAAGTCAAAGCAGTTTTTGGAAATCTTAAAAATAAAAAGACTGCAGTTCTTATGAAATACCAGGAGAAGTTTTCTGGTGATATGTTAGCTTCAAAAATACTGTATTTTTTTTTTTTTTTTAGAAACATATGAACTTACGAAGTTATGCTGTCTGATCTTAAAGATATTTCTGTAGTTTCAATTATTAAAATCAAAGAATATTACAATGAGCAAAGATACTTCTAAGGAATTTGTTGGACATGTTAAATATGTTACTTCCAGTCATAGGTGAATGGTAACCAGAATGTGGTTTTAGAAAATCAAGAAGCACATAAACATGGTTTTAATACCAAATAAATACAAGAATAATGTCAGGAACAAAGGAGTTACTTATATATAGGTTTTATTGATTTGGTCAAGGCATTTGATTCAATTAATAGGACAGGTCTAAGGCATTATTTGAAATTGGTCAGTTATTCACCAAAATTCATTCTCATTATACAACTTTCATAGGTTAAAATGAGATGAAATATTATTCCTAAGATGAAAAATCTGACTCTCTTGAAATTAATGGGAACTGGTCTAAAATAAGAATACATACTTGCTCTAACAGTGTTTCCAATTTTTAGAATAGTTGTCTTCGATGGCTTAACGAAACAGGGGCCAAGATGCAACATAAGTTTGATGGTGGAATTTTTCATTTGTATCTATAAAAAGTGAAAACCAGAACTTTGCTTTCTTGCATTCTGGATTTAATTGGCATGGACTATTTTTTTCCAGTTTAAAAGATGATCTACAGAATGGGCTTACGATTTCAAATGCAATGTGTAAAGGTTTTGGTTTAATAATTAATATTCAAAAACTCAAGCTCTTCATCAGGCAGTGAGGGAATAAAAAATCCTTAGCGCCAAACTTGAATGATGATCAACTTGAGAATGTAAATTATTTCAAATACTTTGGTATTATAAGTAGAAAATGACTTAGCTGTTGAGTCTAACCAGATCACACTGTTTTCCTACTGCTTTTAACAAGTATTTCATCATAAGAATATAAATACTGAACTATGGAGTTAAGACTTGGTCACTATCAATGCAACAAAAAGGCATTAGAAAAGTTTTATGTAAGAAGGTTTCTCAAAATTTCAAAAATGCAATGGTAAGATTATAAAACCAATCAATGTGTCCTTCAACTTGCTAGATATGATATTATAGAGTCCAGTATTGCAAAAATCACACTTTTGTTGGATTGGATATAAAACAAATGAATATGATACTTCATCATAATGGGCTAGAATCTTGGTAGTTGCTGGTAGCAGGCAACATAAGCTAGATATGCTTATGCATGGCAATCAGCGCCACCTAGGTTCTTGGTAGTTTCTGGTAGCAGACAGCATAAGCTAAATGGGCTTATGCATGGCAACCAGTACCGCAAGCTGGTGGAAGTTTCCTGTGCTTACACATGGTAAACAGTGCCACCTAACGGCTGGAACAAGCATCGCTGCTTTTGGCCCCATACCCTGGATACTTCTGTGTGTTGACATAGAAACAGAGCCTCTTGCTGCCATCGAGCACATACTCCACAACTACCGATACTTCTTAAAATAATGTCTTATGGTGAACTTGGGTACGGTTTTTAAGAGAGAGATGGACTATGTTAGACATTCTAAAATGATGCAATATTAATCACTTTTATTGGGAAGATACAGATACAATAGAAAATAGAATACATTGGAGAACAACAATTTGATATGGTGTTGAAGTTGCTTAGAAATTAAGGTTTTCTGCAGAAGTTAAAAGACGTAATTGCAAAATATCGAATGAACAGACAAATGGACTAGCATGTTCTATATGTGGATGAATTTGTGTCTAAAAATTGGTTTGTATGGTTATCTCAAAACTTCACCTTTAGAGTAGTCCCCCCTCTGATTTTGGAATTGGAAAGGTCATTTAGGGGTGACTGTTGTTGTTAATGAGTTAAAATTATATAAATTCCCATTAAATATAAAAATAAATATATGTAAATAATAAGTAAGTAACTTAGTTAACTGAACAGAAAGTAACTCAAGTTTCTAATGATTTATATCATGTTTGCAATCCTATCGCAACCGTCAACCTAGAAGTCAGACAAACCTCTCACTCCATAGATACATTAAAAACATACACTTTGTCAATCAATACACATTACTTAAACCAAACTTAATTTTCAAGAAATATTGTATAATGATTGACAAAGTGTATGTTTCTAATGTATCTATGGTATGAGAGGTAAGTCTGACCTATGGGCTGTTGGATAGTTGCGATAGGATTGCAAACATGATGTAACTCATTGGAAGTTTTAGTTACTATCCCTGTTCAGTTAAAAAATAAATGTAATAAAAATAAATTGCTTTTTTTTTTTTAATGAAGATTATTTGCCTTCATTTATACTTTTATTCAATCAGATATTAAAGATTTAACCTGTATCCTGCCCATTCCTTTTCTATGTATTTAAATGGATGAGGTCTTATACATGAGGGGTCGAACTAATTTAAGATCAACATGGGCATGATAATAATATTGGCATCAACAGGGTATTTAGGTATGCCATCATCAGGTTTTCAATGGCATGTATGACTGAAGAGTTGGAGGGTGGAGTAGATTGAAGCCTGTTCATTAAAGTTTGAAGATTTGCTATCTTAATATAAACCGAGCACTGATTATATATATATATGGGAGGTGATGATCTGGAACAACTGATGAGTGCTGGTTCAGCACGAAATATGGATGTTGGAGATCATTTTTCACCTATGTGGTCATGCACATCGGTTGTATAAGATAGAGGGATATCTGAAATGAGCTTGAAAGTCTCTGTTCAAATCCCTTACATTGAAAACAACAACTTATTTTTATTAGCTGAACAGGGATATGCTCCAATGAGTTTTCTAAATTATACTTTTATTCAATCCACTATTAATATCATTAGTGAAAAGTTGATCCAATTTTATCCCCCCTCTCGTCTCAAGTTGAAACCATTATTCCGCACCAGCTTTACTGGGAGTAATTAATGCTGCATTAGTTGTTAATTAACCAATGATATGAACATGTATTATTTGAAATCTATATTTAAAAAAAAAAAAAGATAGCCGTCAGAATGCATTACAATATGACGTTTCATCTAGATTAATTGATCTGCGATTCCTACTGGAAGCCTAGAGGGGAAAAAGCCTCCCATTATTAGCTATTCTATCCAAGCAGTGTAAACACAAATCAACAACTTTATCCCTCAGCTTCATATCAGAGTTATAAGAACAGATAATATTGATCGGATGTAAAGTAATATTTTAAATAACTGATTGTCAGAGAATCAATTTTTCACCACGTGATGAAATAAATATTTTTCAAATCATCGAGATCACGTGTATAACGGATCGTTAGAAAAATATATATTTCATTAATATTGGGTTAATATAATCAAATAGAGCATCTTTACTTTTTTTTTAAAAAACAGGCTGAAAAAATTAACCTGTTTTATATTATGATTCTTCCTTAAAACTGTACTTGTTCAAAGTATCGATTGTGTTTCATATAAAAGCTTACATTTTTATAATACACTCAATATGAAAATCTATAGCTATTTAAAAAGCTTAACGAAATGCGCGCGCGCACACACACACAATATAAATATTAATGCGCATTAATTATATGTTGAACCCATTTCCAGCAACTAATATTAAATATTAAAAATCTTTAGAAAAATTTAGAACTTTCCAAATACATTCAACTATTAGCAATAGGACACAGCTTAGTATATAACGCAATGCTTCGAGTAGAATTATTTTCCTCTCTTCTTCACGCATTGCTGGTCTGGCCAGTGACAGTACTAGCAAGATAATCGAACCTGGACCTTTAGATTAGTGAATATTGAATTTAAGTTAATGATCTAACCAACTACGCAGCAATAACTTAAATTCAATATTCACAAACCTAAAAGTTGAGATTCGATTTCCATCCTAGGGTTGTCACTGGTCAAGTCAACAACACCTGAAGGAAAAAGGAGAATTATACAATTTAAATGTCGTTGTGTTATATAACAACTCGTGTGCTATTACTAATAGTTGAATGTATTTGGAAAGTAAATAAAGTTTAATTTTTTTCTAAAGACTTTCAATATTTAATATTAGATGATGGAAATAGTCCATTATAAAATTAATATTAAAATGTCATTATCACAAACCTGCAGACGAACAATCAATATTGATGTGTGATTCATATTTTATATATTATACATCCAAAATAGAGTTGGGCACGTGACTAAATTTTAGTACATATATTTATCTTTAAACTACCTTAATATTACTATACACTATTTTATAAGTTGTTTTTCTGCAGATTTATTTAATTTAGTGATGTGATGCCTTTTTTAAGAAAGCAGTCAACTAATGGCTTCTTTCACTAGACATATACAGAATCTATTTCTAAGGACTGGGTGATGTAAAAGTAATGCATTAATTTTCATACTCTGTTCTTTGGATTCAAATCCAGATTGTGATACCTTAAAAATTTTTCCAATAAGCTTGAGATTTTTCTATCAGATAACCAGTCTATAGTCAATCCCTAACCATCCATTATTGGTTGACAAATAAGATATTTAGTTATTTTTTGCTAGTAAAAGATAATTGGAAAAATTACTTAAACTCTCACTTTAAAGCAATTAGAAAACCTGGTGAATTTTTGTTTTCTAGTTCATTCTTCTCTGGTAGACTCTCTGAGAGGTTTTTTCCCCCTATAGTGAACTATTATAGAGATGTGTAATGCGTACTTTGATATACAATCTCATCACCAGCATTTTTAATCAATTATTGATCACTGCAGGATGAAAGTCTCTAAGTTAATCTACCTGCTAATGATCTCTAGTCTCTCATCTCTATGTCATTCCAGCACACTTCATTATATCATTCATCCATCTCACATGTGACCTCTTTCTATATCTTTAACAATCTCTTGGAATCCAGTTTAAGATTTCAGCTGTCCATCTATTAACATCTCTTCTATCAGTATATCCAGCCCAAAATTCCTTTTCAGTCTCTTAATTCTTTCAATGACTAACACCTGTTTGTTTTCTCACATGTGTATGTCATTTTTGATTGCTTTTTGTACTCCTAACATCTATCTATCTATCTATCTATCTATCTATCTATCTATCTATCTATCTATCTATCTATCTATCTATCTATCTATCTATCTATCTATCTATCTATCTATCTATCTATCTATCTATCTGTCTATCTATCTATCTATCTATCTATCTATCTATCTATCTATCTATCTATCTATCTATCTACTCTATCTATCTATCTATCTATCTATCTATCTATCTATCTATCTATCTATCTATCTATCTATCTATCTATCTATCTATCTATCTATCTATCTATCTATCTATCTATCTATCTATCTATCTATCTATCTATCTATCTATCTATCTATCTATCTATCTATCTATCTATCTATCTATCTATCTATCTATCTATCTATCTATCTATCTATCTATCTATCTATCTATCTATCTATCTATCTATCTATCTATCTATCTATCTATCTATCTATCTATCTATCTATCTATCTATCTATCTATCTATCTATCTATCTATCTATCTATCTATCTATCTATCTATCTATCTATCTATCTATCTATCTATCTATCTATCTATCTATCTATCTATCTATCTATCTATCTATCTATCTATCTATCTATCTATCTATCTATCTATCTATCTATCTATCTATCTATCTATCTATCTATCTATCTATCTATCTATCTATCTATCTATCTATCTATCTATCTATCTATCTATCTATCTATCTATCTATCTATCTATCTATCTATCTATATATATATATATATATAAATCACCCTCAAGTAGATATATATGTATAAAAAAAAGAGGAATTTAATAATTTGATTTGAATTAATATATATAATGCCCAGATGGTAAACTAATTATATAATTTAAAGTTAAAATCTAAAAGCAAGATTCTTTTTAATATAAAAGAATTTTTTAAAAAATGCTGTTAATTAGTTATTTTTATTCTTAGAATGGAAATGATTTTCTATTTTGATGTAATTGCAAACAGGCCCTTGGGCATATAGTCAGATAAGAAATAAATTAAAAAAAAATACTACTGATAGGAGTTCAGATAAATAAAATAAAAAAACTTTGAAGGGAGAAGAGATTTTGGATTGTTGTGGCTGATTGTGTATTATTAAGTATATTTAGAGGTGTATTGCAGATCTTCAAAATGTAGGGGTCAGCAATAATTTCCATTTCCTGTATTTGCAGCAGTTGAAGCAGTCTCCAGAATTGGACGGTTCCTGGAAAATAGCCTGCAATGGACTTCTCTCCATCTAGAAGAATAGGAAATGGAAAGAACTTTGAATTCTACCATGCATCAAGGATTACAAAGATGGACTTTACCTATAGCATTGGAAAGTATAAACTTTATGAAGTATGAACATTAATCATATAATGCGAACTTTTTTCAGTATTTTAAGTATTACTTAACTTTTAAAAGAAATCTCTTATCTGACTAAATTTTAAATTATTTATCTATTTCTTTTTTTTTTTTAAATATGCTTAATATCATTTCCATTCTCGTAATTTCTTTTAAATTAATTATTTAAAGTGAGTGTGAATGGCTATATAGATTCGTAAGATTGTTAGTTTAAAGTGTGTTAATTTTGGGCTAATTGTTTCATAGTTGGATCAGTGCTGGTGGATAGATATATGGATGTTTTATGTCAATGTAACTTGAGTAGGTGCATTGGATACTCGTTCCCTTGTACTGCGTTTTCATACCAGGCATAATACCCACCTGAATGTATGACCCAAAAGAGTAGTCATCATGTTGCCAATGGTCGTAGACGTATTTCCTACACCATTGATTTTCTTACGCTCTGACTGGGACAGTAAGCTGGCAAAGACTGTTATCACCATTTACAGAGCTTCTCATATAATTTCATTCTTGTATCATGGGGAAGATGCTCATTTCTTCTCACCATGATTCGTTATTTTTCTAATGATATCATGCTACAGATGTAAAATTCCTGTTAGCATGATGTGTTATGCTAATAATCTCATTTTGCAGTGGTCTCATTGGTATATCAGTAAGCTAGCATTGGTTTAAATGCGAGATTTTTGGCCTAGGATTAAAAGGGACTGGATTGGTTATTGCATAATATAGGTAGCATGTTCACACTTAATAAAATATTAAAATTGTATTTAAATCTATTAAACACTTCCATCTGTGCATATAATCCAAATCAAATATATTTAGTTGATTTAATTTTCAGAATCTTTTTAATGCGTGTGTGCGATATAATAAAATGTTTTGATGAATTAATTTTGGCGGTAACTTATTTTATATATTTTATTAATATTTAAAGGTAAGCATTAGAAATTTGAATATACAGTATGATATTTTAAGCTCAGCTTTTCCTGAGCTAGCGACTGGTGCTTTCGGTTCGATAAAAAGGTAACCTCTCCCCCGTATATCTGCCTACTATATAAATTTTCCAGGTTCAAATAGTCTGGTGGTGCCCTTGTATGGCAGATATGTAAGACTCCAAAATCCCCGACCGTTATAATATATATATATATATGTTAAAACGAAGATTTGCATGGGTTAAATATATAAAATACATATTTTGTGGGTTCATCCGTGTTAAAAACTTTTAATATTAATATACTGACATTTTGACTTGGTCACACAAGCCATCCACAGAGTTATAAAAGATAGAAAGACGGTTGTAGAGGCGCTACAATCACTGATTTGAATAAAATGTTAAAATTCCACCAATAGCAAAAAATGTTAAATTTAGGAATGTTTTTTAAAAAAATCTTTCCAAATAGGAAAAGTTTACATGTATCATCTCGCTTATTGATACAATCTGGCCTTTTAAGTATCTCAATGGCTTCTCTAATTTTGCACTGGTAGAGATTATCACATCTGGATATGATCCTGGTAGTAGAAAAATCAATTTTATGACCTGAATCTATAGTATGGAGTGAGAGTGCTGATGATGATGAGTGTTGTTTAACTGCATTAGCATGCTCATCTCTCCTAACACTGATGCAACAATTACTCATACCTATGTAAGAAGTTTTACAATTTTTACATGAGATTTGATAGACACCATGAGATTCAAGAGGGATTGAATCCTTAGGCTTGGTTATTATATTGCTGATCTTTTGATGAGCAGAAAATGCTGTATCTATATTATAGCATTTTAATATACGTCCGATACTGTCTGTAGTTCATTTTACATATGGAACACAAATCCTAATAGCTGATTTATCATCTTTTTGTTTCCTATTTTGTCTATTTTGGGCTTGAAATAAGGCTTTTTTTTATAAATTTGTAATTATAACTATTTGCTAATAAAACACTATTAATATGATTTATTTCTTTTTTCAGATGTGTCTCATCTGAAAGGTTAATTGCTCTATTTAAAAGAGTTTTGGCTACAGAAACTATCTGAGTTGGGTGATGATGAGAATGGAAATGGAAATATCTGTCTGTGTGTGTATCCTTTCTGTAAACAGGAAAAGATAAACTATTTGGTGTTCTGGTGACTAGAACATCAAAAAAAGGGAGTTTTCCATCAGACTCTGTCTCCATTGTAAATTTAATATGAGGATGCATATTATTTAAATGTAAGAAAAAATCATCTAATGTATTTTTTCCATGTTGCCATATGACAAAAGTGTCATCTATGTATCTGAGCCAAATGAGAGGTTTTAAAGATGATGATTCTAAAGCACGAGTTTCTATATATTCCATGAATAAATCAGCTATTACTCCTGAGATAGGTGAGCCCATAGGAGTACCAAAAACTTGTCTGTAATGCTGTCCATTGTATACAAAATATATATTTAAGAGACAATGTTTAATTAAAGCAATAATATGGTCTGGTAAATTGCAACGTTGTGAGATTATATTTAAAGCTTCATCAATTGGAATGTTTGTAAACAAAGACACGACATCAAAACTGACCAGAATGTCATTAGCATTAATTTTTAAACTTTTTAAAAACAGAAATAAAATGAAGAGAGTTTTTAATATATGATTTAATAGATGGGATTGTAGGTTTAATGAAATCCGATAAGTATCTGGCTAAAATATGAGTTGGAGAACCTATTGCACTTACTATTGGATGAAGGGGGGTATCTGGTTTGTGAATTTTTGGAAGTCCATAAAATTTTGGACAGACACAAGATTTTTCACGAGGGATTATTTTATTTTTTATCTCTGTTTCAATAGGTGATTTATTAATAATAGCTTTTGTTGTTTTTTCCAAATACGTAGTATGATCTCTTTTTGATAGTTTATAAGTTTTATCATTAAGCAGATCTAAAATTTTATTATGGTAAATGTCCCGATCCATTACAACTGTGGCATTACCTTTATCAGCTGGAAGTACAACAATTGATTTGTCCGATTTTATATTATTTAATGCTTGTCTTTCTTTCTTTCTTTGAAATATTATTTTTAGGAAGCTTAGCTTTTTTAAAAAACATTCCTAAATTTAACATTTTTTGCTATTGGTGGAATTTTAACATTTTATTCAAATCAGTGATTGTAGCGCCTCTACAACTGTCTTTCTACCTTTTATAACTCTGTGGATGGCTTGTGTGACCAAGTCGAAATGTCAGTATATTAATATTAAAAGTTTTTAACACGGATGAACCCGCAAAATATGTATTATATATATATCTGTTTTCAGTGTAGAAGAAAATAGGAAGATAATTCTGCAAGATATATCAATATTGTGGAGAAGTCTATAAATTTAAGAAAATATCAAATAATGCACATTTTATGTGTGAGAATCACAAAATTAATAAAAGATGAAAATAATTATAAGTTACTTGGTAAAGAAAAAAGTTCACCAAATGTCAGCAAATTGGACTAACATACTTGTAAAGTATGAGATAATTTAGTAGTATATATGTAAAAATATTTAAAATGAATAACGGTTACCAGTCTATCAGTCTTTCATCAGTTCTGTAAAAGATATTTATTAAAATGCCAAATTAAGTAACAGAATATTGAATTCAATTAGCAGAAATAACAAAAAGCACACTGGATTTAAGAGTGTTAGTAGCAAAATAGGTATTAACATTGTATAATTTCTCTGCAATACAGAGGAGTTAAAATATGTGCTATATTTTATTCCAAATCTCCTTCACTCCTTCATGTACATTGTATATCATGTATAATAGCTCATATCCTGCTTTGAATACAATACAATACTTATTGTTACTGAACTATACATCTACAGAATTTTTTAATATATGCTTATATATAACAAATATGCTTTTTTATGTGTATAGTATGCATACATAAATTAAGATTATAATATAAACAAAATTAAAAATAATAATTTAGTTACTAATAATAAATTGAAAGAACCCATTTACATTAATAATTTTTATAAGTCATTCAATAGACTAGAAATTATCAACTTAATGAATATTTCTGTAGTGTAATTTTCACTACACCATTCTTATGCAATATAGGAACTGATTTCTATCCACTTTTAACACTTTGTGGAGGGGTGTAATAATAAACTTATGACTAAAGATATGAATAAGACATGATCCACAATATGCATATTTTGTGCTGAAGCAGCACTTATAAGTTGGCCCAGATTATAATCTCTTACACATATCTTTATCATTATTCAGTCTATATAGATAACCAATTACTGCAGTTTAATTGATAAGTGTCAAATGTATCACCCTCAAAACTTGATTTACATATTTACTTACCACGTGTATCCTCTCACTCAATTTCACTCAAAACATTTAAAAAATAATAAAACTTACTATTTCCTTTTTTTTTCCAATAACTGTTTTTCCCATAGTGTAATGGTCAGAATTCGTATGCCTCGCTAACTGGTTTCACAATTCAATCACCAAATAAGAAGAGCAGCACAACAGGTGGGTTCAGGGCCTGCAGTGCCATGTTCAAATCTAGTAGATCGATTCCACAACATACTACTATGAGACAACACACATGCCATCACAATAGCAAACACCTTTTAGGCCATGGGGGTCAGGGAGATGCAAGGGACTTTTACTAACTAAACCTAAGATTATTATTACTACTGTACTCATGCATAATTTTCATACATGTAAATACTTATCGAGGTGAGATACCATGGCTATAAGGCAATAAAGAACAGACATATGGATGCAGACATAATTAAAACACTATATATTTAATATTAAATAAAGTTCGGTTACATGCTTTGAGTTCGGTAATTTCCGAGACTCCTAATATGAAATTAAATTACATTGGCAATATCTTAATTATTTGATCTGGCCCTTTGGGTATTAATGAAAGCTAAAAGTTATTTCATGCCTAAATATTAATCATATCAGTTACAATGTGAGGTAAAACAGTTAATAAAGTTTGCGGCAGTGAATCTACTTGCTTTAGCAACAGTTTATACCTTTAAAGTTTTTATTTATATAATTAATTCTAGGGGATGTTATATGAGACCAGATAATGTGGAAGACTTGGGAAATGTAATCATAAGAATACAATAAGATAATTAGGTAGACGAGAGGTGATATGTGTAGAGATGCCATGTAATAATTAAAGAGTAAACTGTGATACGATGAAGCCATAAGGAAAATATAAAACTCATGGGTGGGTTTTGAGCTGGTGACCCTATGAGACTAGTCATATAATCAGGTTTGGTGAGGCCACTGTTACTACCTGACCACACGGAGGACTCTGCTACCCAGGGAGCACTTCTAAATATGCCCTACTTTTGTGATAAGTATCCGACAATTTCCATGTCTTTAAAAGAGAATATGGCATCACTAAGCTATAGCACCTACCGCTTATAGAATATTAGTTATATATATTTAAACATGCTGTATAAATAATGATTCACTTCCAAGGCCCACATTTACAGTTATTTTACTTGCAAGCCCTTGAATAACCAGATATTGGTTTGTTAGCATAAATAAATTAAATGTAACACAATTCATAAAAAAAAAGATTAAAATTCTATCTTATTTCTATTGCTAATTTGATAAATCTGCCTACTACAGATTGTGGTACACTTGCATTCCCAACTAATATTAAACATCGGATGCATCTCTGTAATTTATTTTAACACGTAATAATAATGGGAAGCATAATAATATGAAAATCATGAGAACGCAGCCCTTAAATAGATTATACAATAATAAGGATGGATAATTCCCAAGCTGGCTGCTTATTAATGCAAAGTTTATGATCTTTATATTATCTTGTTAATTTTGTTCATTATTGTGATGATTATTAATTTTAACATTGAGTAAAACTAGCAAGCCAGGTCGGAAATTATTTAGGCATGAAATCAGATACATACATAAATAAATAATAATAAAATAGATATCCAAGACAAAGTGGAAAGATCAAATCTTAATTAACCTTTTAAATAGTTGCAGATTTTAATATATATTTTAATATAGTTTTACAGAGTTTACATAAGTAGGAAAAAAAGCTATAAATAAAGAAAATACAGATTGTTAAAATGAGCTATAGCTTTAGATTAAGGAGTGAAAGTTATTAAAAATTTTGGATACTGGTTACCTTTGGAATTCAGTTGAACATGCACATTGATGAGTGATCCTTCATGGTCCATTTATTTATCAGTAGCAGTTTTCTTTGGTGGTTGATTTAATATTTTTTTTGATAGCAGCATTTTAATCAGGCAGCAGCATATAGATTCTATTAAATAGTAACAGTTCATTTTAGAGCAAGTGGGAAGTTCAACGTATATAGACCATTCTCTCCAGAGAAGAATGGCGCATGCCTTTCTCCTCAATCATGGTAATATAAAACAGCATAATGATTAACTTTCAAATTACCAGCACAGGAACACTCTTAAAATATAATATATACGACTCAAAACAAAAAATTCAGTAATTTCTCTCTTTTATATTTTTTTTTCTATCTTGTGGATCCATCTGACATGACGTAATCAGTGTCTCTCAGGTTCATTAATGCAATATCCCCAGGTAAATTGATGCATTAGTAGAGCATGTTACATTTGTATTTTCAACCCGATTGAATTTCTGTACTTTATTTTCGTACATTACTCCTGACCTGATTATTTCGTAGATTTTATTTTTCTTTAAAAACTAATTAAAAAGTTTTTAGGAATATTTCTCAGTATTCTATTGTCTCTCCCCACCCACTATGACTTTACAATTTTAAATAAACAGGAGAGATTTCTATTTTTGTATATTTATACATTTATAAGTTATAAATAGATATGTAAGTTTATAAACAAAAATATTATACATAAAATTGACCTAAATAATTATTTACACGATGGAATTTTAATATTATAAATTTAACAAATTACTTAAGTTACGTTATTTAATTTAATATTTATCTAATATTGGAGTGTGTGTGTACACACAGCATATTTAACAAACGTTTACATATATATCTAGTACTGCTATACACACACAGTCAATATTTAGGGTTTAAATTTAGGTGGGATGGAGGAGTGGGTAAAAGATGATAGAATAAATAGAACTGAGGTGAAACTAAGATTCAAACTCGAATCTTACTGTTTCAATAGAAATATAATGACCATCTTATTATCAACAGATTGCAGCCTCTCTAATTGTTTTGATGTTTTTAAGTCCATATAAACTTCAGAATTCTAGAGTCACCCCAAGTTTCTATTTCAAATAGCTATTCCAAATACTATACTATTTTTTTAAAAATTTGTATAAATTTTAGTGTACTGCATTAAATTCAGAAAGGATAATAGCAAATAAAGTATATAAGCTTTGGAGATATCTAACAAATTGTTATTAATGAATACGATCACATCCAGCACTCTGAAACAGAGAAATGGCTGCAGATGTATCAGCAAAATTTATTAAATATACAAATTTTAATGGGTTTTTTTTTAAAAATATAATCGTATAAAGACATTTCTGATAGAAAAAATGGCTGCCATCACATTGTAACATTTATTAAATTGATGAATTTTAATGTTTCATTGTTGTTTTTTCTATTGCTTATTTATATTTGAAAAAAATATATACCCAGTCTATGTAAAGGCCATCATTTTTTTAACTGATTGCTTTAACAAATTTTTTTAAGGATTTAATGTAAATTAAACAAAAGATTTTAATATTATAAAAATAAATATGAGAATAATGGCCATCGTTTTTCTTAATTGGTTTCTTTAACAAATTTTTTTTGCCTTGCAGAATTACTTGCTTTGAATAAAATGCTCACAATCAAATTAAACCTCTAAATTCAAATTTTAAATATGCCTGTTATATTTGATATGTGAGTTTGACAGTATTCCAGATGACTATTAATGATGGAATTAGTGTGAACTATGCGATATTGCAAATGAAAACTAAATTTAAATGGAGCACTATAGCATCTATTCCCCCTCACTAAAATTATATTTCAAACATGAATTTATGTACTGTATATTACATTTTCTTTGTGATTTAAAGACTATATCTATTCAGTTCTGTATTGTAGTTAAAAGCACATGTACTGAATTTTTTCAGAGCATTTTGTATTAGTGGCGGAATTATTTCCTTCATGTAAAATACAAAAATTACATATTATTAAATATAAAATGCTCATAATATAAATTATGACTTAATTAGGTGTAGTTATTTAGTAATTTTTTTCCATGCTGTCAAATTCATCATTTTTGTAATTTGTTAAAGCGTCCAATTAAAAAAGAGCAATTTATTAAAGCAACCAATCAAACAGCATTGTGAGTAATATTCAGACACCAGACAAAATAGGAATTTTATATAAAATATAGTATATATTGATTGATATAGCACATATTATAGCTTTACTGAAATTAATTACAGTGGTTGAGAATATATATATATATACACACACATACACACTGAGCAAATATTAAAGTTTTGTTTAAATGTAAAAAAGATATAAATACAAGATTATGAGTTTGGTTACTTTTTTTTATATTGCAATTAATAAGTTAATATAATGTGTTTATATAATGTAGTTTGTTTTATAGTTGTGAATTTTACTAGCATTCCATCAACAGATTTTCAATGAAATGGATGGGTGAAGAGTCATGGGATGGAGTAGTTTGAAGCCTGTCTATTAAAGTATGAAGATTGGCTATCTTACTATAAGCTGAGCTTTGATTGTATATATGTGTGGAGATGATAATCTGGACCAACTGACAAATGTTGGTTTAGCATGAAATACGTGTGTGTATTGGTGATTATTTATCTTTTCGACATGCGTATGATTAGTGTATCATTGGTGTGAGATAGCATGGATGGTTGAGGGTTATGTGTAAGTCTGAGTTCAAACCCCTATATATTACATATATAAGTGTAGGTATGAAAAAGCCTGTATTGTAGAAAAAAATCATATTTTAAAAGATTAAATAATTGGATGTCACATTAATAAACGAGGAATTTAAGGTTTGCAACTTATTTCAAATGGATTAGTCAATTTAGCTAGACTAAGATGTTTGAAAACAATAAAAAAGATTCCCTAATTATTTGATTGATGTTAAGAGATCCGTTTATTGTTTTTGAGCAAACATATTTCTCAGTACTTATTAGATTAACCCATATATCACATGTTTGAAATATTGCCCTCAGATATTCACATAAAGGAATTTTTGAAAAAAATCAAAGAATGTAATAATTCTACATTGAGAAAAATTATTTCATCATATCCAAATACTAAACTTCATTATTTTATCTAAGTGAGATTCAGTGATTAACTTTATATTGCAGTCCTAAATAGAAGCTTCAAAGATAATAGTGGGTCAGAGGAATGAAGGTCCTATGTTTGTACCAAAAGTAGCACATAATGTAGAAATTATCTATAGCGATGTATTTTCTAAAAGTATTCTTAGAAATGATGTTATCTGATGGTTAAATAATATCCTTTATAATCATTTGCCACTACATTAAAACATATAATAACTTTCTCTATAATTTCTATTTAGCATGAATGAAAATCTTAGGAAAACATTCATGCATGCCAAGATGTATTTATTATTACTTATAATTGAATAATTATCTTACCAGTTCTTTCCTACAAATCTGGACTTGGGTACTTAACAGAAGAACAATACAGTGACTTCAGACCACTCAATGAAGTATGAAGAGATGTATGTTAGAAGTAACAAGAAGAGATTGAAAATGAAATATATGGGTGAGAGAACAAACAGATGTTACTAACATCATTGAAAGAATTACAAGACTGAAGTGAAGTTGGGCAGGACATATTGCTAGAAGAGATAATAACAGATGGATAGTTGAAATCTTAAATGTGATTCCAAGACATTGTAAAAGACCCAGAAAGAGACCACATGTGAGATGGATGGATGAAATAAGAAAATGTGCTGGGCTGATATGGAGAAGAGAATCTAGAGATCAGAGAAGATAGATTGAATTTGGAGAGATCGTCATCCTGCAGTGAATTGATAATGATTGGAAATGATGAAGATAATTGATTAATAAATCTTTGATACCTATAAGAATCTCATCAGAAAAAGATGTTTAATGCATGAACATGTTCTTATCTTTCTTTTTCCACAGATGTTTTGTAGTTGATTAATTGTTTGTCACACATGAGGTCATGTAACATTAAAACAGTGGAAGTGTTAAGAATTTATAACCTCTGGTTGGCAGCATTCTAACCCTTTACCCTTATCACTCTATTAAAAAAAATCAAATTGGAAACAATGGACTAATCCCTTTTGAAGGTATCCATTTCACAGTTTTTCTTCTACTTATCTTCAGATAGTGCTGTGGAAGTAAATGGTGGCGAGAATCAATTATTATTATACTGCTCTAAGTAAGACAAATGTCTCTCTAAGCAGATAACATCAGTGTAGTAATACAAGATCAATACAGCAATATCAGATCAATATAATATAAGATGAATATAACAATACAAGATCAGCAAAGCACTACAAGATTAATATAGTTATATAACATTAATATAAATAATACAATATAAGACTGATATAAAAACACAAGGGCACTACAACAATATAAAGAAAATATAACAATACAAGCAATACAACAATATAAGATTAACGGTATAAAATCAATATAACAATACAAGATCAATGTAACAATACAAGAGCAATACAACAATACAAAAGACATATATCAATACAAGGGCAATACAATAATATAAAATCAATATAACAATATAAGATTAGTAAAATGATACAAAACCCTATAAACATCAAATTTAGAAAGAATAATAAAACAAGGAAATGTTGTTAAATGTCTTTAGAAAAATCCAAATCTTGTACAAACTTTTCAAATGTGTTCAACTATTAATAATAGCTTACAAATAAGTATATAACACATTTCAAGTGGAATTATTTTTATTTCATTTTCAGATCTTGTTGGCCTAACTAGTGACAATACTAACATGGGAATTGAACTTGGGAATTTCAGATTTGTGAGCACTGAATTAAATGTGATACTTTAACCAGAATAGTCTAATTGGTTAAAGTCTCATCTTAACTTCAATATTCAAGAATCTGATAGTCCCATGTTTGAATTCAATGGTAGTACTGTCACTGGTAAAGACAATAACATCTGAAGAATAGAGGAGAATAATACCACTCGAAACATTGTGTTATATACTAATCTGGGTGCTATTAACAACAGCTGAATGCATTTGAATAGTTCAAATAAAGTTTGAATTCAGATATTTAACAATTCTAGATGGTTGAAGTAATTCAACATATAGTTAGAAATGAAACTAATGTATGTCTGATCATGAATTACAAGAAGATAACAATTATAAATATTTTGGTTAGATTATTAATATAGATAGAAATGATGGATTACATTACTCATAGAATTAAACTTGAATGGAGTACATTTGGCAGAAATAACTTCGTATTAAAAGGAAATATGCCCATATGTTTGAAAAGGAATGTTTTAATAGCTGTGTTTAATCAATGCTTACTTATGGATCTGAGACTAGGACACTTTACCAGAAAAGTAATAGAAAGACTTTGGACCACTTAATGAAGTATGGAGAGGTCAATGTTAGCAGTAACAAGAAGAGATTAAAACTATACATGGATGAGGAAACAAACAAGTTACTGACATCATTGTTAGTATTAAGGGACTGGAGTTGGACTGGATATATTGCTAGATGAGATGATAATGGATGGACAGTTGAAGCTCCAAATTGGATCACAAGAAATTGTGAAATTCCTATAAGGACACCACATGTGACATGGATGGATGAAATAAGAAATTTTGATGGTATATTGTGGAAAAGAGAGTGTAGAGATGGAATAAACTAGATTAAATTAATAATATTTCTGTATTGTAATTTTCACTACACCACTCTCATGCAAGGTCTATCTGGCTTTTAACAGTGATAAAGTTAGATGTAAGAGAATGCGAACTGATCCAACTGATGAGCGCTTGTTCAGCATGAAATGCGCATCATATGGATCATACATCTGTTTCACATGTTTCTGGTCATATGTCTATGAGTACACTCCTCCACAAAGCGTTAAAAGCAGATAGAAACCAGTTCCTATCTTGCGTAGGAGTGGTGTAATAAAAATTACACTACAGAAATATTCATTAAATCGTTAATCTCTAGTCTAATAAATGACTAATAAAAATTATTAATAAACTAGATTAGTTATAATAGATCGCTAATGAATGAATGTGATGATGATAATGTTGGATCATAGGTTTCTATTTCAAAGACCCTTCATTCTATTTAAAATCAGAACTTTTTAAAAATTTTAACAATGGAGTTAATACTTAGTAATTTTAACATTAACGGTAAATCAAAAAAAAAAAAAGGATAATATATAGTATTACTAGAAGAGGAAATAAAGTTCACTTCTAAAGCTTTCCATTACAATCGAATCTTATTTTCAGTTAATTTGTTCCTAAATGAGATTTCTTTGGTGTGCAAAAGCTTTAAAAGCTAAGATTTAACTCGAGACCAGACAAGATTTTGATTCACTCGTTTAACGTCCTTTATTTCACATAATAATCTTAGACTGTCTTCTCGCGAGCACAACATTAAGTCGATCTGAGAAACTTTTAAAAAAAAAAAACTTTTACTATAAAGATTAATTAATATCTATATATACTGCAAATATATGCAATATTTAAAAGAAGAAAAAAGTTCGAATTATTTAAAATATAGATTTTGATTAAAAGAAATAAAATACTGGAAAATAAAACAACATATAATATCTCTATTACTAAATATATGTCCATTGATAATTTTTCTGAAATATATATTGGTTAGATAGTTATGTTACAGTATTAGTGATATCACGTACTGTGATTTATATTGAATAATTATATGCCCTCCTAAATATAATAAAATAGAAAATAATATAACATCGCATTACTAGCCCCCCCCCCCAAAAAAAAAAAAAAATTGGTACTTTAGTATTAGATTTGTTGCGATAAATTTCGATCTCAACCCTAACCCTTAACGCAATACTGCTATGATATTTCACAGCAGGTCTAATATTAAAGTATCCAAAATTTTATTAAAATTCTTCCACGACCATATAGATTCACATATTAACAAGTAGTCCTTTTCAAGAGAAATTTAGCAAGATACAAACAACATATATATACAAAACAAAACAGTTTTTCCATCATTCAATTCAAAAACTAACTTCATTAAAGGGTATTTATTTTTGAATTGAGTGATAGAAAGACAAACAAAATTGTTTTTTTTGAAATGAATGATGGGAAGGCTATTTAGTTTTGTTTATATATGTTGTTTGTATCTTGTTGAATTTCATTCGTCTATTTCCTACTAGATGAAAAATAAACATTTTGGGATAGTATTGTAATTATATGTTTCTCTATTTTATTTATCATTACTAGTAAAGCTATAGACATTATTAAATTCCTGAATATATATGTATTGTACAACTATCAAAATATCACATGACCACCATTTCGTATGCTTACCCGTTGTTAATAAGAGTACCAAACTATCCATACAATAGTGCCATCAAGTGCAAGCCTTTGTAATCAATGGATGCAGGAAGGTTTGTGTATAAAATCCTTATCTAGTGTCTACTCATACAACATCCCTAGACTAATTTCTAGCTTGTGGCTTTTATCAATGAGAAGACTTGGATTTGAGAGCACTGCACTTAGACCTTAGGATATAATGCAACCCTCCAGCAGCCACCTTTTACCTAAATATACACATGCTGAATTAAGTTCAGGTCAATATGACTATATAAGTGAATGAGCTTGGGTTTGAAACATTATTATATTTTTTTATCGTAGTCTCCTAGCTTTCTAGTTAACAAAATAGGTAAAAGATGGCTGATTGATGGTTGCATTTGATTCTATGATCTAGATGCAGTACTCTCAGATTCAAGGATCTTTCCTGATGAAAACCACAAGCTAAAAACTAGTCTGGGGATATTAGATGATTAGGCACTAGATAGGGATTTTATGCACAAACTTTTTGCATCCATTGATTAAAAAGGCTTGCACTTGGTGGCACTACTGTATAGAGAGTTTGGTACTCTTATTATTGTACAACTATATGAATACATTCATTATATACATGAACATTTATAAAAACAGCCATATTTTTAGGTTGCAAAGGTCATATTTACAATTTCCAAAGCACGGACATTAGAATCATTATATAGCACTTTTCTATACTTTTAGAAATTTATTATTAAAAGAGAATTTTGTATATATAAAAGTTAAATAAAATAAAAAGGTCTTTTATTGACATTAATTTTTTTAATGTTTAAAATGGCCACTTGAAACTGTTAAAATATTTCAGAGAAATATAGATTATCGTGGGGAAAAAATGTTTATTGCTCTGGGATTTGGAAGAGATTCGAATGTCAGAAATAACAGAGCAGAAGTTATAATCTAAGGACCTTGAGTTCCAGAGTCCATTATTCTGACATTACATTAACCCACATAATTTCTTGCCAAAAACAACTGTTATATTCCTTTAATATGTGTGCCCAGCAGCCGAAATGCATTAAGGTTATATTTAATGTTTATAAATGTTTTTCTCACATATAAAGAAGGATTGTTAATAACTATAATTGATTAAATATAATATCTCTGTACTTCTATTATTTTAAAAATGTATGATCACAGTTAATGTGGATGTCCAAATATAGTAGTTTAACTATAGATGGGACAATACATTATTTGTAAGTACCAAGATGTTCATTATACAAAATATAGTATGGTTTAGAGAATTATACATTTTTCAAACATATATTCTAAGGAATGTAATGATAAGATTAAAACACCAAAAAATGCTGGTATTAATTGAATTTTTTATTAACCTGCAAGAGCTACAATATGGTATAGAAATGTACAGACTATAAGCACTATCTCGTACTACTCATAAGAAAAATATTTGTTTTATATAAATATCATTGCAAATTTGACTTTTTTATTATAGGCATTATTTACAATAGGTATTAAAACATTTATATAAAAAAATAAAAATATATAGCATAAAATCATGAAAATGGAAAAATAAAATTATTTTTGTTTAACTTGATTAAGTAGATTGATCCCTTATGATCAGTTATTATAATAAAATAAATTTGCTTTTTATTACTGCAAACTTTATATGCAGCATGTTTTACAGTAGTTGGCTAGAAAAATATAAAAAATTGAGCAACCATTTGCAAACCATGAAGAAAATTTACAGCCATTTAGACTAAGGTGTATGAGATATCACTAAACCTGAAAAGGGGAGTATAAAATTTACAACATATGAGTTAAATTCAAACTAACTTGATTTTTATAAAATATAGACATATTATCAAGTTGCTGAGATGGACAGCTGTTTAACTAAAAAAATTATATGAAATTAAAGCATTTAAATTTTACAGCAATATTATGTACTGCTTCTAACCTTTGCTGAACAAATGCATAAATATATAAAATATGTATATATTTATCTTTGATTGAGCTCAATTGGTCCCCCAAAATCCTTTGTAAATCACAGAATATTGTATAAAAACAAGAAATTTAATGAATTTGTAGGGCAAAAACTTTAATTTGTTAGAAGAAATTCAAAATATGTATGAAGAAGCTGGTTGAAAAAATAAACCATTAAATTGATAAAAGTGATGATTAATGATTAAACATTTTACCAAACATATTGTTAATAAAAAAAAGGACTAATCATCTAATAAAAACATTTCAATTGATGCCATTTCTTATAAAACAAAACAATAACTACTTAATTTATTGGCCATCATTTTGGATCTTATCTAGACTAATAATGTTGTAATTCAAACCTAAATCAAAAACTTTGCCTGTGAAAATATATTTGTAAAATAATATAGGTGCTATTGCACCTGAATGCAAATCTACTTTTTACTTAAAAACAAAATAACATTATATTACTCTGCAAGTGCTTTCAAGAGATGTAAAAAGAAAAGTTAAGGAAAAATGCTTCATTGCGATGGATTGCAACGCCATCAACTGCAAAGACATGTGCTTCACAATCTCAAAGAAATGGAGTAATTAATATTTGAACTTTGCATAATTTGCATATAATTACTTCACTCAGAGCTATGAAGATGAGAGCATGTCTCTTGAAAGAACTTGCAGGGTAATATAATTTTATTTTGTTTTTGTGGGAGTATTCATTTATATAGTGACATCTACAAAGTGCGTGTGCATTAGCTTATTGGTATTACAGTTTATAAAAACATCACACTATATAAAATAAATGTCGTTTTTAAGTAAAAAGTAGCTTTGTGGCCAGGTGCTATAGCACCTATATTATTTTACGAGACTAATAATGATATTCTCCAAATCACAACATTTTAAATTAAAATGTAAATGATTGCACATATATCAAATGTGACAACTGGAGTTGAAAATATTCAAAAAATATTAAACAATACTACTACTTTGTCAAGCGATTTTGACAACATACTGAAACTGAATAGTTAATATTCCAATATATCGCCATGAGTCTGTTACATTGTTACTAAAAGCATTCAGCAAAATAGTATTATTGTTTAATATTTTTTAATATTTTCTACTCTGGTTGTTACATTTTATATGTGTGCAGTGGTTTACATTGTTGACAGGATTTTTGTATTATTTAAATTAAATGAAGTAGGTGACAAAAAAATAAGTTAGCACAATGTATATTTTAAAATTAATTGATACACTTAATGTTCAATTGTTCAAAATTGTTTAGTTTTGAAATTATTTAACAAAAAAAAACTTTGATTTTTTTTTTTTTTTTGCAATTTGGTTAATTTTTTTTTCTTAAAAAACAACAGTAGTCAGGTATTGATGGTCGAGAGGTTAGCGATAGCTGCTTTACAAGCAGTTGTCCCGGGTTAGCGGTTCGCTTCCCGGCTGATGCTATGACACATGAGAAAAAAAAACAACAGTTTACAATTTTATTTATTTTATATAAATGTACCATAATTAAATATAAATTTGTGGTTTTAATAATGTAAATGTTTTTAAATCTTTTTTATATTGTTTTAGTATAAAATAAAACACTTTCACCTTAGGTAAAATTTCTAGAGATATGAAATTACTAATTGAAAATTTACTACTAATCCTTTGGCAGGGTAACATTTCTATTGTTTATTCTGGGACATGTTTTGTCATATTCAATATTTCATTTTAATATTTAACCCTTTATTTCACAAGAGCATTCAATAAATTAATCTTGATTTGCCAGATATATATGTTTACAAACATAAAAATTCATATTTGAACTTTGTAATTATAAAATAAAATTATAAAGTAGAAAATGTAACTAAACCAATCAGTTTTTATTTATTGTAATGGGCTGTAGATGTTTAATGTAAATGTTAATAACAGCAGTAAACTCTCCATACGGTAGTGCCACCTAGTGCAAGCCTTAGTAATCCATAGGTGCAGGAAGCTTTGTGCATAAAATTTTTATCTAGTTCCTACTCATCCAATATTCCCAGATTAATTTCTATCTGCACCTAAGATCTAGGTGCAGTACTCTTAGATCCAAAGCTTCTTACTAATGAAAACCAAAAGCTAGAAACTATTCTGGGGATATTGAATGAGTAGGCACTACATGGGGATTTTATGCACAAACCTTCCTGCATCCAATTGATTACTAAGGCTTGCACTGGGTTGTATTAGTGTGTGGATAGTTTGTTCTTCTTATTATTAACAGCTTGTGTAAGCATAATAAATGCTGATCTTGTGATGTTTTGGTGATTTTATACCAATCCTGCCTCTAGGGTAATAATGACTGTGGTTTTTGAAAAACCAAAAAAATTAAAAATGTATTGATGCAGAACTGGGGACTATATAAGTGAATGAAATTGAATGAAAAACATTATTGTGTTTTCATTTTGGGCTACTAATTGTATACCTAACTAAATAGGTAAAAGGTGACATCTGGAGGGTTGCATTGAAACCTAAGATCTAGGTGCAGTGCTCTCAAATCCAAGTCTAAAAGCCACAAACAAGAAACTAGTCTGGGGATATTGGATAAGTAGGCACTAGATAGGGATTTTCTGCACAAACCTTTTTGCATCCATTGTTTATTAAGGTTTGCACTAGGTGGCGCTACTGAATGGAGGGTTTGCTACTGTTATTAACAGTTTGTCTAAGCATAGGAAATGGTGATCATGTGATATTTTTGTGATTTAATGTTATTGTTAAAAGTAAATTAACATAATCTTTGTTATTTGAATTTGATTTGTAAAATATGAATGAATTTTTGTTAAATTCTGATAACTTTATGAAGTCCTGTTATTAAACCTGAAATTTCATTTATACTTATTATAGTATCATAAAAATTCTATGCAACTATATACAGTACAGAGTTTCTTTGAATTTTTTAATTTTAATTTTTAAAAATGAAACATATTTAAAAAAACACTTCAGTCATTTATAGTAAAAATCTGCAAAGCGCATGTGCAACAGCTTAATGCTGTTTAGCTATTACAGTTTATAAAACTTCGCGCTATATAAAATAATTGATTTATTTACGTAAAAAATAATTATAAATATTTAAATCAACAATAGAAATAATGCAATTTTTTCCTGATCATAAATAGCAATAGAATGCTATTAAGCCACTAAACATCGCATGATAACCATTCTTTGTGTTTACACAAGCTGTTTACACAGAGGCAAAACTCTCCATACAGTAGCATCACTCAGTGCAAACCAAGGTAATCAATGGATGCAGGAAAGTTTGTACATACAAAATTTGATCTAGTGCCTACTTATCCAATATTCCCATATTAGTTTCTAGCTTGTGGTTTGCATCAGTGAGGAGATTTGGATCTGAAAGCACTGCACCTAAATCTTACTATCTATTGCACAAACCTTCCTATATCCATTGATTATTCTGACTTGCACTAAGTTGCACTACTGTATGGAGAGTTTTGCATCTGGGTAAACAATAGAATGGAAGTTTATAAGTTTGTTGATACACCCAAAATCAAAAAACCAACCAATCAGAGCTCTTAAAAGCTGTAGTCAGTGCTTCTGTGAACTACTGACATCTTCAGATTTTTTTGAACTAATTAATCAATACTAGGTTTTTACAAGTGCTAAGTGTTACCAAGAAGAATAAAGTGAAGCCAGATGACTATAATGTTATGTCTATATAAATATTATCAGGTGGATGAGTTAGAATATAAATATATTTTATTTTTATATGATTACAGTTTGTACTAACTGAAGTTTGTATAGCAGTTTTTGCCAACATTTTTTAGCTTCATGATAAAAGCTACCATTATCTTGAATGTAACACGAACAAATGATGAGGGTACTCAGTAAAAATTAAATGAGTAATATTTTCAACTTGTGTTTTGAAGCAGTCAAATCTGTTGCACATATTTTGCTTCACTGTCTGGCGATATTTGGAACCTTCAAACAGAGGTTCAAACTCGGTTTTGTACTAGTAAATTGCTAGGGAGTGCAGGTACACATATGCACACAGTTATTTTTCCCCTCTTGTTAGTTAAGCATTATTGCTATTAAATAATACTGATTTAATTCTTAAATATTTAAAATTTCCATCACTGTAAATGGCCGTGTATGTGTTACAGATAAATGGTATAATTTTAATTTATTAAATATGTTTCATTTTTTTATATATATTTATTCGTGTATTATTTTATTTTTGCTGATGTAATACCAGAGAAAGTTCTTGAAAGTAATTAAAATCTAACTGTCAGTTACCAAACAAAAGAATGTGCCCTATTTAAATTTAAAATGTCGTTTGTAAAGATTTATTTTAAAAGATCCTCCACTAATGGAAAATATATCTCTTGAATCTATTTCCAACTCGAAATAGATTGAAACAATACTCTCTTGAACTTATCTCATCATCATCTTTTAAAAATATATAACGTTGACCGTTAATGCACATCCAGGTCTCACCAGAGGTGAGCAAATAGAAAAGTTCTAGAAGGTTTCAGTCGTGTATAAATACAGCCCAAATTTCAATGTTAAATGCTCTGCATTTTTTTCAGAAGGTATTGCAGGATGAACCTGCGTCACTCAAAATTTTAAAATATAGCTCGTGAGTAGGAGAAATTTGCTTTCATGATCTTTCCAAGATCAACTCCATACCGCTATCTCCCATGCCATCGCCACTTAAAGACTGTTTAAATGAACTCTTAAACTAACTCTGAAAGGATGCCAGCCTTTATTTTTCCAAAAATTTGCCTTGCTGATTCATTTTTCAAATTATCTTCCTATATGCATATACAGCTGCCAAGTCTTCAAACAACCGAAGGTAATCCTCTGCCACAAATATGAACTTTAAATCTCCATCTAGGTGCTTTTAATGTCTTTAAAATGTAACTTTAAAATCTCCAGCTATGTATTTTTTATTTTATTTAAAATGTAACTTTAAAACTTCCATCTATGTATTATTTTATATTACTTTAAATGTAATCTGCCTATTTCGTAATCAGCGATGTAATACCTATTATTATTAATTTCCTAAAATAATGACTTTCTCTAATGCATGAATCTATAATTTTTATTTTCTAAACGTACTTGCTGGGTTTCACTCTTGCTATCCTATTATTTTAAATGCGGCAAAATTTTCACTTTATTTTGTTTGATTAGATATATTATTTAATATCCTAATAATTCAATCTGGTGAATTGATCTCATCTTAAGTTTCTATTCCGCCATTATAGAATCTTAAATAATTAAACGTAAGCTTTCTTACTAAACCCAAAAGTTTGCCCGGTTGAATAACTTTACTGAATTGTTCTATGTGTTTCATGGCATACTATTCGTTGCCATATTTAAAGATATCAATTTACTATTATCTTAAAGCTATTGATTTAGTGAATTTTAATATTGAGTAAACTTAATGACCTACCTTTGCTTTTTGTTTTATCATATGTTCAATCCTTTGCTTATCACACCATCTAACTTGATGATTTTAATTTAATTTTTCTACATGTCAAGCGCATGGATATTTGTTTAATGATGGGAATTACAGATTCTCCCTCTTTATGTTTGACATTCTAACCGATATTTAAGGTCAACTACGTACCATTAAGGATGTTTTAAACTATATCATGTCATTACACCAGATTTTATTATTTATGAGGGCCCTAGTACATCAGTATCATTACAGACCTGATATTTATTAGTGCTGCTTACCCTTGATAACGTTATAACATATCTTGCTTTGTCAAACTACCCTTCGATCCCAGATTATTTCATAAGGCACATTTCTTAACAGTTTGGAAGCACCAACTCCATGGGTTGTGTCAGGTTGTCGCTAGGCTCTACATGGTGTAACATTGGAGAACCCAGAACCATGCATCCCTACCAATCATTTCTTCAGATGCCATCTGTCACAAGTGCAGATGAGCTTTTATGTTCATTTAAGTTGATGAAGCTTCTCATCCTTTCTGGCATTATCATTCGGTCAGCACCACAGTTATTCATATTTTACATTCCCCATTATTAGTCTATAAGTGGTAATGCTATGATTTTATAAACCATCCCAAGCTTTCATTTACTTATAATTTATAGGTTAGAAATGTCATGTTTTAAAGCTTATTTAAGCTATCTGCCTTCTTATTAAACGATCTTTACATGCGCTGAGAAATAACCTTCAGTAAATCCTACCAAAACCTAATAATGTAACCAAAATGTGAAAATAAATGTTGTCTTCTTAAATCATTACTGAAAATCGTTAAAGACTGTATACACTTTGTAATTTATATATATTTTAATTTGCCGTTATGATAAACGGTAATAAAACCAACTTACACATTCATTTGAATTTTGTCAGATCATTTGTTTTTATTAAATAGATCATGGCATTCAGAATAAAAGCCCTGTAAATTTGATATCTTTTATTAGCATATTAAGCCACATCATTTTGAGTAATTATTGATTTTATTAATATTTGTACCTGATATTTGTGTATTTGTTAATCATTAATATATGCTCCAATATGTCATTTATGGAATGCGCAAATCACTACTGATAATTATGTGAAACCCAGATAGTATTAAATATGTGTAAATAGACTCGTAGTATATTTCTCGTATATTCTATATTTGTTTACCCAAAATGCTAACCAATTATCATGATTATAAATAAATTAACAATTTAATAAATTATTCTTTGGTCATATTTTGTTCCTTTCATGCGTGCACATCTGCGATTATAGTGCGTCATATATGATAGAGTCCACTTGCCCTTAAGCTAGTCTATGACATTTGTAACATTAAGATAGTTATAATGTAAATCATCTTATAAAAGGGGGGAGGGGTTACAGGTTAGGTTAACCATTTACATGTAGATCTCTTGTTTCTCTGCTGATGCTCTGGGACAGGAATTAAGAGAATTTCATTTGCTATCATCAGAAATGTTGTTCGTAATGTTATAGAATTGGAAATTAGGCAATAGGTGAGAGTTCATGATTATTCCTGACATGTATCTTGCATATGATTGGACTCAAGGTACTTTTGCCTAGATGCTAGATCTTGTTAGACAAACATACAATTCTGACCGGTACAGTTTAGTATCTGTGATTATATAAAGTTTATTATTAATTGCATAATACATAAAATCATTTCCTCTCCCTCTTTTTAAAAAATGTAATTTAGATTTATAATGACAGTAGTTTTGCTATGGCAAAACTAGCTTATAAAAAAAGTATATTCAAAAATTGATTGAGTAAATATATTTTAACTAATGTATAAATTTTAAAAATTATTACTAAATGTATCTTCTTTGCCATTCCACTCAGGCATTTGAGAAATAAAAATATATAATTTGCCTGTATTGGTCTTCTATTGAGAGTTTTGCTAACTTTTTTTTCAAGTGTTAAAATTTAGGCATATTTTTTTCTAATATTTTAATTTAAAAAAATTTAAAGGTGTTACAATAATAAAAAATATGAAATAATTCAAAGCCTGTTAAATTCTATAGTGTACAATCATTTATTGCCTTCTTGAAGATCTCAAACTTGATGTAATATTACAAATGACTAAAATTTGATTTTTTGGAAAGCTTATTACTACTTTTGTACAATAGTTGTGTAATAATTATTAGCGATCAAAAAGTTATATTATTAGATATTTCTGTTCTACAAAAATGTTTTATTTTTAAATATAAAAGATTATATTTTTAGGAGTAATGTTGCCATGACAATTATACTGGCAGTAAATAAATCTGTTTAAAACATGTCAACTCTTACAGTCTGTTAGAAAATATAGCATTATCATAAAAATGACTAAAAAAATTAAACTTTTAAAGCATAAGTTGATATATTGGTATTATTATTATGCTTAATAATTAGTCATTCACATTTTAAATATAAATGTCAAATAAAAAAGATATCATTCATTTTCTGAAATCAATCTACTTCTCCTGTAGTTGAATGAAGAAGTGGTGCTTTGTTTTGATTAAAATTTAATTTTTAAAATAATTGTGAAAGTCAAATGTGACCGATTTTAGAATTTGTTTAATTTCTATACAATAATATCTATTAAATGAATGAAAATTTATTATATTCTGATATCTAATGATTTAATACTAAAATGAAAGTTGATAGCTTACAGCAAGTAGAAAAAAAACTGATAGAATGCTTGTGCAGTATTAAAGGGTTGCACTTTGTTACTGAATATGATCAAAATATGATTTTCATTATTTATTGTATTGACTGAAACTTATATTTTTATTCATTTATTTTTTTTTTGCTTTTTTGCCAATTCTTGAATGCATTATAAATTAAACTACAGACTTCCATGAATATTGGATGAAAAGTAGTCAGATTTTAGCCATTGAATCAATCACAATTATTATATGTAATGAATAAATCATTTTCTAAACTAGAGATTATCTCTAGCACAGATATAAACTTTAAACCTCAGTTAAAGATTAATATATCTGATTCTTTAATTTTAAACATGCACACACATGGAGTTATTCACCTTTCTCTTTTCCATGTGTAATATCTTTATCGATATATTAAACAACTTCCATACTTCCCCATTTTTTTTTAAATTCATATAAATAAGGATACAATAAAAAACGAATGGCCCCCAAAATGCATTTCATGCTGAACCAGCACTCATCAGTTGGCCCAGGTCACTATCTCCCACGTATATATATATGAAGAGTATTTATCTATAGTAAATTGTTATATTTTTATTTACCATTAGCAAACTCACTTCACTCACAACTTTGACACCATCTACCTCAGATAAATCCAGTAATGATTATTACTAATCATTTTCTAAACCAGAGATTATCTCTAGCACAGATATAAACTTTAAACCACAGTTAAAGATTAATATATTTGATTCTTTAATTTTAAAGATACATACACAGGAAATAATGACCTGGACCAACATATGAATTCTGGTTACACGAAATGCATCTTGGGGGTCATTTGTCTTTTATTGTATCTTTATTTATATGAATTTAAAAAGAATGGGGAGTGTGGAGGTTGTTTAATATATCTATAAAGATATTACACATGGGAAAGGAAAAGGTGACTAACTCCATGTGTGTGTACGTTTAAAATTGAAGAATCAGATATATTAATCTTTAACTGAGGTTTAAAGTTTATATCTGAGCCACAGTTAATCTCTAGTTTAGAAAATGATTAGTAATAATCATTATTGTATTTATATGAGTTGGATGGTGTCAAAGTTGTGAGTGGAGTGAGTTTGACAATGGCAAATAAAAATGTAACAACAATATTAAACTATATTTTATTGGTTTAGAACTTCTTCAGTCCAGCATCAAATATTTCAGTGTTATCAATCCTACTTTCACTTAACACGCATATATACATGAACAAACACAATAAAAGCAATTTGTCGATTCTGATTATATTTGAATTTACTCATGTACATGTTTTCATGTCTAATTGCTTTTTATTAATTATTCATACTCGAAAGTAAAAAAAAGGATAACTCTCAGATTTAACTTTTCCAATTTCTAATCTTTGCCATAGCTAATACTCATCAATAAAAACAGTCTTTCCTCTCATATGTAATTCTAAGGTTTCAAAGAATTCTTTTTGTTTTTTAGTGTTTAGGAAAGTAAACCTGCATGACCAAACTCATTAGAAGGGAGAGTTATCTAAATGGGCCCTGGAGGAACGAAATTAATCAATTTAAATTGCTTGTAATAAAAAGAGAATATTACACTCAGTTATCACGTGATTTTCATAGACTGCAAAAACAAAATTAAAAACAAAAAAGCTTACTTTTTATAGCTCATATTTTAAAACCTTTTTAAAATGTTAAAATCTCAGCATATATATATTTATGATTCAATTTACCTAGTTCTTGGTTGGTAAATGGATATTCAGCTATTTTTAGCTGGAGAGCAAAAGAAGTCCTAGATAATTTGGATCAGTCAAATGAGTGTCAGTGTGGAAATACCATCAATACATAATGATGAATCCTTTACCTAGGTTGAAGAAGTGGGTCACTGAGTCTGTGGTTTATTTTTAAAGTATGGTACTTTTCACATTAATATAAGTGTGTTAGCATTTATTATGCCAACATTTAACACTGAATTCTCTTCAGCAAATGCAAATAAATAAATATAGTGAAATTGTAATGCAGTAGAGCCACAAACTATATAATATATTGTTCAAAGTTCTCACTTTCAAAGGAAATAGTGTATAATAGCTCACCTTTTGTTGATAAATAATGATTAGAACAGAATACATATTGTTTATTGAACTGCAAGTGTACAGAACTTCTCTACATTCATGTATCACATACTACAGATGTTTTTTATATGGATAGTATACATATATAAATTAAAAGTATAGTATAAGCAATATTTTATAATAATAATAATAATAATAATAATAATAATAATAATAATAATAATAATAATAATAATTATTATTATTATTATTATTATTATTATTATTATTATTATTATTAACTAATTAAATTTAATTTATTAAAGCAATTAAAAAGGAACCATGCATGGAGACTATCAAATATATACATGTTAAATTACATATGTTAATTATTAATATAATTTAAAATAATTAATTACAAATAAAAAGTTTTTTATGTTTATCAGTATAAGCCAATCCATAATTAATTTTCCAAATCTTTTTCTTATCAGACTTTAATATTAATATTTCTCATAAATATATCATAAAATTTTGGGCCAAGATAGCATTTTTGATAATTATGATGGGTTTTAAAATATATTTAGTCAAATAGTAACCATAATCACATGATCTGGTTAACATTATTGTTTGAAAATTATATTTAATATTATTTTTATATTTAAAATAGTAACATAAAATATTTAATATAAACAATTGGTTTACCATTAAAACTCCCGCACATCAATTCAAACTTTTCCAAGTCCAAAAGTTTAAACAAAATAATTCTTAATGCAAAGTTTTAAAGTATTAGCAAAGGTTTTCCAAATAATATGTTGCAGGACCACTCCATAATATCATTCCATAATGTAATCTGCTTAAATATATCTGCTTCTATAGATTTAACAGAACAGATTTATGCAAAACATCTCATTCTATAAAAAAGACAATTTAATTTTCTTTATTTCACTTGAAGGGAAAGAATAGGTTTCTCCCAACATAGATGTTAATCCACAATCAAACTAAGATATGATACTATTGTAGTTCTGGTAATTTTTCACCATGTGGGTTGATCCAGATAAGGTATTTCAATTAAAATGTCTTTTACTGGAACATTTCTCAGAGACTAGACTGTATATTTACAATTATTAATATTTAAAAGCAATCTAAAACAGACAAAACTCTCCATATAGTAGTGCTACTCAGAGCAAGCCAGAGTAATCAATGGATGCCAGAAGGCTTGTGCATAAAATCTCTATCTAGTGCCTATGCATCCAACATTCCCAGACTAGTTTTTGGCTTGTGGCCTTCATCACAATCCTTCTGGCATCCATTGATTACTCTGTCTTGCACTGAGTGACACACTGTATGGAAAGTTTTGCCTGTTTTAATAACAGTTATGAGCAAGCATAAGAAATGATAATCATGTGATGTTTAGTGGTTTAAAAGCAATCTATTTTTATTTTTCTATTGTGCAAATTATGCTACAAAAATATTATTCATTATTGGATAATCTTTGATTTAATGAGTGATTAATACTAATTATTAACATACTTCCATTAAGTGGTTTGTATCAAAGTTGTGAGTATGATAACTTTGACCCTTATCAATTAAACTGTAGTCATTGGCTATTTATATATACCAAACAATGATAAATATATATGTAAGAGATTGTTATCTGTGCCAATTGATGAGTGCTGATTCAGCATGAAATGTGCATCTTGGGGATCATACATTTGTTAAATGTCTTTAGTCATATATTTATGATTACATCTCTTCAGAACATGTTAAAAGTGGATAGAAACCAGTCTCTACCTTAAATGAGAATAGTGTAGTAAAAATTATACTATAGAAATATTATTCATTATTTGATTATTTCTAGTCTAATGAATGACTAATACAAAGTATTAATATCAGATAATAATGTTTAGAAATTATATCACTGCCAATCTAGTTATTGGATCGCTTGTAACTAATGCCCACCACTCCTTTTTTATCAATGACAAGCAAACTTAAAATGCAAGTGATCTGATGATTAGATTGGAAACTTTTAAATGTGATCCCTTCACACTTTTATTTGTGACAGCTGACGAAAATTTATTTTTTACTTTTTGGTATATATATCTTAACATTATATGGACCTATTTAATGTGTGAAGTTATCTATTTATAACTACTTAATTACAAAGCACCTTACCTAGAACAATGAATGAAAGCCAACTGCTCCAGTCCAAGAATTAAAGTAAAACTGTCAGGCTGATTGCATTCAAAAGTGTATTCTGCCTGACACTTTTGCTTTAACTCTTGGCTTGGAGCATTTGGCTTTCATTATCTACTGTTCTAGATAAAGTTCTTTCTAAATAAGTGTTATAAATGGATAATTCCACACATTAAATATTTTTATCTAAAACATTCATTAAAAATATATTGCATTAATTCATTATATATATGTCAACAGATGGTGTTCTACCAAAAACACCATCAAGCGTTTGTTTACATAAATGTCAGAGCATGCATTCACTATGTCTAACTTTAATTCCACTTTCAGATCATGATCTCAAGCTATTTGCTATCGTCAGTGAAAGACAGGAATTATATATATATGCTTTTCATCTTGTAGCTGTTATAACATTGCTTGTATTCTAAAACAATATTTGTAAAATAATAATAATAACAACAATTATAATAGTAGTAATAGTAGTGATAGTAATAGTAGTAGTAGTAGTAGTAGTAGTAGTAGTAGTAGTAGTAGTAGTAGTAGTAGTAGTAGTAATAATAATAAATAATAACAACAACAATTATTATTATTATTATTATTATTATTATTATTATTATTATTATTATTATTATTATTATTATTATTATTATTATTATTATTATTATTATTATTATTATTATTATTATTATTATTATTATTATTATTATTATTATTATTATTATTATTATTATTATTATTATTATTATTATTATTATTATTATTATTATTATTATTATTATTATTATTATTATTATTTAAAATAAAGACAACTTAAGTAATCTTTTTTCCTTTCATTTTACCTTCAAAATATTTATTACAAAACTGTAAAATGTTTTGTGAAGATAAATGCAACTCTTTTGTGAAGATAAACCCAACTCTTATTCATAACTCTTGAATTCTGATAACTATTCTTAAGAATTTGACAATATCTTGGGTTTGTATATTAGTTCTAAAATTATATCATATCATAATGCTTTTGGAATCAAATACTTTTCTATCATTTATAGACCCAATCCAAACTCGTATTTATACTCCTTATTTTTTATATCTTTTCTCAGTATTTGGGTGTAACTTTAAAAAAAAATTAAAACAGTTGAATGGAATATATCTGTTTATTATCAAAATAATTGTAAAAAGAGAAAATAATAGAAGTAGCATTTTGTTATAAAGTAAAATAATTTTGATATGGAGAACAAATCAAGTGAAAGGCACAATGCAAAAAGAAATAAGAACATGTTGGACAATCATAAAAAAGAAAGTAATAGTTACATGGTGTTTAAAAAGAAGAGTAAGAGAGTTCGAAAACTAATCTGAATTGATGCATGGAATCTGACCCTATGAAAATGATATAATCAAGAATAAAAGAATAAAATACATGAATTTTAAAGTTTTATTTATAACTATAAATAATTATTGCTTATCTATTTTGCGATTTTTTGCTGGATTATTTTGTTACCCCTAATGACTTTTAAGTTAACTAATATAAAAGTAAGAAAACATTACCCTTTTTAGAAACAAAAAAATCAAACTTTTTGAATTGTAATTGGCATGTTTTTGTGTGTGTTCACCGATATATATATTTTAAAAAGGAGATTTCTATTTTAATTATTGTTGTAATGTGGTTTGGTAATAAATTTAAGTTAAATGGTAAATATAAAATGCATAATATTATAACAAGATAATTTCCAAAGAATGGTATATAAAGTCCAAAGCATAAATGATAAGTTTTGAATAAATACATTGTAAGTTAGTTATTCAAATTTGCAAATGTTTGTTCAGTTGTGTATCAAAATAGTTTCTTTTTTTTTTTTATAACCAAATTCTAAGTGCACTTTTGATGAAGTTTGTCATAATCATTTGCAATTATGCATACAAATGAAGGGAAAAGTTTTTGCCTTTTACTTTCAATTGTTTATGTTCTGTATTTGTAGTTAAGTGCTGGTTTATTTTATAATTAATTTTTCAAAATCTAAAAAAAAAACAACTAACATTTGTTAAAACAAATTACCTTTGCCATGGGTTATCTGGCTTGTATTTGCTTATGTTCTAATAACATGATAAAAACTTATCCCAAAATGCCTTTATCTGAAATGAAGCACATTAGGAGAAGTAAAAAGATAGAAAAAACATTGATATGAGTTTAGCCCACGAGTCACCAATCTTTTTTTGCCCATATTTGTACCCAAATTAACTTAATTTAATGCTTCATTTGATAACATTTTGTGGCCCAATAAACACATTGGAAGCTTTTTATTTGTAACAGATTTAATAAAATCTATTTTCAAGTATGCTAGAATATAGCTATAAACCCATTTCTGTTTTTGAAACATAGGTCAGGCTTAAGATCATTCTCAACTAGCTTTAAATATTCGTGGATTTCCACAGATAAAGAAGTAGACCACCCATTTGTTACAAGACTTGCATGCAGACCACAGAGTTCATTAGTTGTTTTCTTATAAAACTGTAATTGCAAACCATATATGAATGTCAACATCACAATTGGAACATTTATAGGTTTGAACCAAATTATCCTATTTTATGAGAGGCACCGAAAAACTCTGCAAAAAATATTTAAATCCTGTTGCACATTTATAGCTATCTATGGGCTATGGTTTTTCTTTTAACATCTGGCAAATACTCATCACCCATCTGAAAGCTTTAAATATCTACTAGTGGGTGGGAGCAGGTTGGTGATGCTGGGTTTGGGTCAAAGGAAATTCCTATGAAAACTATTTCCATATTATTATCTACAAACAAATTAGCATTGAGTATACATATCATCATCATCATCATCATCATCATTTCCAGCTATTATCAATATGTATCAGAATAAAAGTTTCACCCACTTTATTCAACACCTTTGATTGACTTCACATGTGCCTCTTTCTAGTTCTTTTAAAATCTCTTGGGATCCTGTTGTTGTGTTTGCTGATTATATATAAACACAAATGTGTGTGAATATGTTTTATAATATATTAATTAATAATACTTGGAAACAAATGTCTATTTGTGACATATACAATGGCTATACTCTACCAGCTACTGTGGGTAAGGTATAGATTCTAGTTCTAGGATGACCTATGGAAAAAGGGACTGCAAGCACCTTGAGGTGATAAATAAATCTGTAAAGGTGCATGCAGTCCCTACTCTGACAGTTTGTGAGTAGGTCGGTGACACTTCTATCTGTACTTAACTGCTTGCCTCATGTCAGCACTTAGTTCTAACAATTCCAGTTCTAAACATGAACTTACATTGCGGTGTCAACCATTTTGTTTGACAGCTATTGTCTGGAGAATTTCAATCCTGTCATTCCGCTCTACGACAGTGGTTCTCTGGCTCTATCTTCAAAGTGCTTGACTGTTTATTGCCAGATATTCATCCCTAATGGAAACATTCAGATTCCGTCAGCATCATTGCCTATTGACCTGATCTTGCCATTGCCTATGCATTATCAATTTGCATGCACATTGTCTTGAGGCAAAGAGTGCCCAATCCTATCTAGAAAAGACAGGATCTGGACTGGTTCATTATTTAAAGGGAAGATGAGATATGACAAACTTATCTCACTTCTACATCAAATTGCACAGAGGCTATACTCTCTATACATTAGCGCCACTCAATGCAAGTCAGAGTAATTAATGGATGCAAGAAGGCATGTGTATACAACACCTATTCAGTGCCTACTCATCCAATATTTCCAGTCTAGTTTCTAGCTTGTAACAGCTTGTGTAAGCATAAAGAATGGTGATAATATGATGTTTAGTGGTTTTTCTACATCGAATGTCATCTTTTTTATAAATATATTCATCCACATCTTTTTCAACCTCTTATTTTTTTTAACAATACCATTAACATTGGTTTGTTTTATGATGCATGTATTTCACATTAAATTACTTTTTACTAACCCTAATGTATATACTACCCTCTGTATTAAAAAGGTTGGAATTTTGCACTCCTTTATCAGAAGAGCAACATGGATTAGCCTGGAGTACTTATTTTCCAGCTAATATTACTTAAATTATTGATCAATATTGGATGGGTGATGAGGCTGGTTATTGAAAAAAAAAACCTGTTTGTGGCCGACCGTAAGCACAGGTTTTGTCATATAGGTTATTAGTTATATTAATAAAAAAAATTCTTTTCAAAATGACTGTTCCTTTACTATTAAATTGTTTCTAAGAAAAATATACTATTCAAGTTTCACCTACTTCTTTCTCTCTCTCTCTCTCCCTCTCTCTCTCCCTCCCCCCTCTCTCTCTCTCCCTCTCTCTCTCTCCCTCTCTCTCTCCCTCTCTCTCTCCCTCTCTCTCCCCCTCCCTCTCTCCCTCCCCCCTCCCTCTCTCTCCCTCCCCCTCCCTCTCTCTCTCTCTCCCCCTCCCTCTCTCTCCCTCCCCTCCCTCTCTCTCTCCCCCTCCCCCTCTCTCTCCCTCCCCCTCTCTTCTCTCTCTCCCTCCCCCTCCCCTCTCTCTCTCCCTCTCCCTCTCTCTCTCTCTCTCCCTCTCCCTCTCTCTCTCTCCCTCTCTCTCTCCCTCTCTCTCTCTCTCTCCCTCTCTCTCCCTCTCTCTCCCTCTCCCTCCCTCTCTCTCTCTCTCCCTCCCTCTCCCTCTCACCCTCTCTCTCTCTCTTTTCTCTCTCTCTTTATAGAAAGAAAAAGATACATAAGCGGTGGAGGAAAGAGGAGAAATTAATTTTAGTAACTAGGAAGTATTTATAAAGTCAATTTAGTAAATTAACAACGTAAAAAATAAATAAAACTGCCAATTTATTTATAAAAAGTTAAAACATTTTTTTTTTAAAAAATACAGTAAACATTTTAATTTTTTCTTTTTGATTATTTTTTTAAAAAAAATCCATTCTAGGATTTTTGTGGGAAGTTTTGCAGAACAGATTTGCAATGAAACTTTTGTTTGTCCTTTGAGTTTAAAAATTCAAGTATTTAAATGATTTTCTTTCGCACTTGATTGACTGTTAGTATAGGTTTTTTAATGAATTGCTTTCCTCTATTAAACACTATTGTTTACATTCCTTTTGACTTATCTGATTTCAAAATCTTTTAATGTAAATTAATGAGATTTTACGTAAGTTAAATTGACTTTAAAACAAATCTTCTTTTGTTTGCAAATTATGTTTGAGTTAAATTAATTACGTTAGAATATTCTTAATAACGCTCATTTGCGCGTTTAATCAAAAACTCATAAAGGGAAAAATAGTTGAAATAAGAAGTATTTATATGTGAAAATATTCATATTTTAAAAGTAAAATAAGCTATAGTATTCTAAAGCTATTTGTAAGTTAGGAAATAGTCATCAATAATAGTGCTTCCTAAAGTGGGTGGTAGCTCCCTTGGGAGATGCTGGAATGATGGGATGGAGTAATAGAATTGGGTTTAATTGGGAGGGGCATTTAATAAAAATAAAAGGTAGTGTAAACATAATTAGAGTAGAGAAAAAACAAAAATTATTCTACATGTTTATTTGTTGTGTTAAATGCAATTCATAATTGTTAAAACATGGACATGACTATCTTTTCTTTATGTTTACACAAGCTGTTGAAACAGAAGCAAAATTTCCATACAATAGTGCCATCTAGTGCAAACTGTAGTAATCAATGGATGCTAAAATGTTGTATATCACAATCTCTATTCAGTGCTTACCTATCCAATACTTCCATAGTAGTTTCTAGTTTACAACTTTCATCAGTGAGAAGCTTTGGATCTGGAAGAAGTGCCTCCGGATCTTTGGATTTAATGCATATCTTCAGCATCCACTTATATCTGCTGGACTAACTATAACACTATTAGCCAAACCTAAAAGCACAATAAGGTTTTTAACTAAAATTAATCCAAAGGGATGATGATCAGTTTGGGCTACCAATTTTATAGTAGACCAAAAATATATAGGGTGCGTGCCGGTGATACACATTAGATCCTCAGATCCAGTTCCACTGCTCCTAGATCTAAGGCCCCTTGCTGATGAAAGTCACAAGCTATAGAATAATCTCTGGAAATATAATAGATAGTCACTGGATAGGAAATATGTTGCACTACATTCTATCATTTATTAATTACTATAGCATTCACTAGATGGCACTGTTGTATGCAAAAAATTTGTTACTAGTTATAACTGATTAGTGGCTGTGTCTGCCAATAAATCTTAATAAGCAAGCATTGGTATGCATGAAATCTAAATTGGATTCTATCCGAACTGTGTAACAAACAATTAACAATGGATTACATAAAAAGCAAACTTGATTATTATCGTTTTCTGAAACAGCAATTTACACATACTTTTATACACTTTTTTACTTGTAGATTGTCTTCTAATGCTTATTAATAATAATGTTATACAGCAGGTCTTTGTTAGTTCAATACTCGTTGAAATATTCAGTCAATATGTTTGTTATATTTTTTATTACAATATTAGCAAAAATGGAAATGATATGAAAAATTTTAATTAACATTATTATGTCTAATAAAATATCTTTGTTAATTGATAAACAAAGAAATATTATTCAAATAAACGTCTTAACTGGTTTTTAATTGTGGAGGGTGGAGGATATAAAAATATTATAATGAAAAGAATAATATTTACTAAGGCTGTAACCTCAAGAATGTGCGTGTAAAAATGCGATAGTAGGGACCTCTACAGGTCTTAACCACAAGCTTATGTAAATACCTAAAAATTCTAGCATTGCGAACATGATTCAACATTTCCATGAACTCTTTAATACCACTTCCTTTTTTTCCCTTAGCAATTTTATTTCCACTTCTTTTTATTTCTGATGAAGGTCGAAGGTTCAGCTGAAACAGAAGAAAAAAAATTGCTTGGAAAGAAAAAGTGCTATTGCATTAATATGTAACAGATATATAATTATGGCATGCATCCAAAGAACAGATAAATTGGTTAAAGAAAAAGAAATAAATATTAAGTAAAAAAAACATAGCTTTGAATTATATAAAAATAAAATATTAAAGAATGAATGGTAACACTTAGAGGAGCTTATTATAATTTGGCAAAAGCATAGAAGTTTTAGTTACCAAACAAAGGAGCCAAAAATATGTTAAGAAGCTGGACTGTGGTTATGATTTATACGAAAGTAGGAGAAATATTGTAGAGTAAGATGTTGAAAAAAATTTCAGGGAAAATGTATGGAGAGAGGAATAAAGGTGCAATGAGTAAAAGATATTGGAGATGTTTTTGTTTAGGTTTTCATGCCAACAATGGGAATATGAGGACGGAGCACTAGAATTAATAAATCAATTTTTATTAATATAGATTAGGAAAGGGGGAGGTGACAGTATTGGAAGAATGATTTAATAGTTGTAGATTGGAATAAAATGGAGGGAGGATAGAAGTAGATGAATTTCTGTGATATATATTGATTTCGTACTGTTCGCTTTGGCTAACCGGTTTCTGGACATATGGCATATACATTGAAAATTCTGATTTTGGAAAATTATTTAATATCTTAGCATATTTTAATGATATCTTGATTATTTAAAATGACGGATATTATGAATCATTGCTTCCATATTTATGTGTATTATAATAAATTATCGACATGGTTTCATTGCTTGGGAGTTCAAAAGAAGTTAGAATGCCGGAACCGATATGTGGGCGGCAATCCGTGGACCTTGTGCTCTAAATTCTGCCCTCCTTATATTGCCTCAAACCAGACAGGATATTTATATTATTATTCATAGAAGTGAATTTTTCTACACCAGATATTATCCACACACATACGTATATTATTGATTGTCATGGTTTTAAAGTATGCATTATTCGCCAGTTTTAGTTTTTGCTTGCCTAAATCTAAACTTTGTATTATTATTGATATTGTACAAAATTATAACAATATTTATAAAGCTAAAGAAAAGGCCTGTCTATCTTTAAATGACAATTCTGTTTAATAGGAAGTTGATCACTTGACCTCTGATCTCAATTTTCTATCAGCATTCGCAGGTGGCGGTAAATAAAGACCACTTTCAACAACAAGTATTATAATAGAGTGATACACGTTTTTAGAAAAGATAACTGTTTAACCTCTCACTGTTTTCATTTACAAAAAGTCCGTTTCGACCAGAGAAAATAAAAAATGGATCGGTTGGATTATAAATTGTCTTCACATTATTTACTTTTGTTTTTTTATCCGAAATAAACTCGTTGTACATTGACGGTTAAAAGAAATTAGACAAAAAAACCACATTAACAATACAATTTTATAAGTTAACACTTTATTTCCTACATTCTTAGTCTTTAAGTTTTCACCCCTCATAGATATCTTTTAGATACAAGTGCTGGTTTACATATTGAAAAAACTGATAAGGCAGACTTCGCAAAGAAAAAGAATAATTTAAAAATATTGCTTTTTATTTATTTAAATACCTTATTTATATCTCGGTAAGTTTGGATTAGATTTAATTTTATTTTGCAATTTTATTTATTATTAAGTTTTTTGTTTTTAAAAATTAGATATGGGATTTGCAAGAAATTCTAATTATAGGTGATTGAATTTTAATTTAATGCTTATTAAAGAAATTTAAAAATTTTGTTTTTAAGGCAAGATTGAGTTCAAAACAAAAAAGGTTATTATGTTTGAGTCTTTTTTAAACTTATTATTGGTTCATCCAAATGATGTATCACTTCGAATGTTATGAGATGTTCAAACACAAAAAAACTGGATTCCACCACTCTTACAATTATGCCCAATCGTACAAGGTCTTTATAGTACTGGACATTAAGAGTATATTTTGAAAACTTAAAAAAAGATTGAAGACAATGTATTATCATTAACACCTATCTTTATTAGTAACTAAAGTTATACAAAAAATATATAGAAATACAGACCGACCAATCATTCCAATCAAGATTATTTTGCTTTATAATTTAAATTCCCACATCCTTTTAACATCATTTTTTTGTCCAGGTAAGAGGAGGGGGGTAGTAGATATATTAAATAAACTCTTGAAATCTAATGAAAAAAGTGATTTGAATGTTAAAAAAAAAGTATATAAGTTACAATTTGGACACCTTACTTCAAACACTTTATTAGCAAAACAATTGTCATTGTATACACACACAGTCTTCCATTTTGACTGTCTTGCAGTCTTTTTCGGACCCATTCCTAAAAAACGGAAATAGTAATGGCTCTGAGGAAGATGGGAAGACAGTCAAAAAAGCAGATTGTGTATATATAATATTAATACCATCTATGTTCTTTATTACTTTTTACAATGCTTTTCTACAACCCACTATTGATGGTTTCGATTGCCCCAGAAAACTTCAGAACTATAAGAAACACAATACAAATACATGAATACAAATATACACGAACATATAATTTTACATTTTATATATATTCTACCTTATAATCATTAGTTCTGAAGATTGCTGGAGCAATTGAAACTGTCAATAGGGTGCTGTAAAAAACATTGTAAAAAGTAATAAAGAACATAGATGATATTAATATTATATGGATTTGGCGATGCAATAAGAAAGATAAAGTGTGTGTATGTATATATACAATAAAAAATTTGCTATAAAGTATTTGAAGTAAGATGTACAAATTGTATTTATATAAAATATTACAGCAAAATTAAAAAAAAGATTGGTTTAGTGACATTTGTGAAGTATATAAATTATTGATTTGATTAATAAGAAAAAAATGCGATTTGACATATTGCTTTAATCATTTAAAATTATATGAGTATTGTATTAATTTGTCTATACCATATATTATTTTGGTAATAATAATTTTCAAGTGAATTTTCCCTTTTTGAATTCTTAAAATGAAGTAATTTTGATTTAAATATAGTAAAGAGGGTCTCCTTTCTTTTAAGTGTAATTGATTGATTCCAGAAAAGATTGTATAAAAATTGAAATTAATAAGTTTTAAATGAGATCAAGACACAATTGGAGTGGACATCTGTAGGGAACTTGAAAGTTTGAGTTCAAATCCTTTCTAATTATATATATAGAATGCATGTTAATGTATAACTATTGCATCTTGCAGGACATATGTATACTATATTTTTTGGAAGAGGAAAATGATATGAATAAATAAAATATATGAAAATAAATCACTTTAAATGAAAGTGGTTTTAGCACAAAGGATCACAAATTTAAATATTGAGAGAAATTGTAGACAGGACCCATGAATATGAGTTATTATTATGCTTAGAATTTGTAGATTATAAAAAAGCATTTAATTCTGTAAGCATTTTTACCATGATTACAGTTTGGAACTATTGACATATAGATCCAGGATACGGGTATCTTCTGAAAAATATTTAACTAAATGTAATAATGGTTGGAGTAATCCGAGAATAGTCAACTACAGAGAGATTCAACATCTTCAAAACTTTTTATAGCAATATTACAAAAAACATCTTGTAAGATTAAAACACTTCCATAAAAAATAATTACAAATATTTCATTTAGAGATCTTTGCAGAAGGTGCTAATGGTATTTTCAAATTTCTTTCATTCTCATGAGTTACTTGGGGCACCATTTTTCCGGTTTTGCATTTATTTGACTTTGGAATGTGAAAATTAAACTAATATTGACTTATTAGTTCAAAATAAGTCTAAAGAGGGCAGCAGTATGCACTAAAAAGAACTTCAAACTAATCTCATTTTGCCTTCTGTGTCATTGATTGCTAGGTTCTTTGTTCTCTGGCTGCAAGATTTGTTTGAGAAGATACAAGAATTGCAAAAAAAAAAAAAATATTTTTTGCCTTGTTTATTTAAATAGTTATGATAATTTTTCCACAATATTTATATAATAATTATTTAAAAACTAAAGTTCACATAATTATTCCTATGATTTTATTTAAATATGTTTTATTTTTAAAAATATAAGTTAAATTCAATCATAACGGGAAACAAAAAACTATGGAGGTAATATTGATAATGCCCTTATTAAACATTTTGTAATGTTATTCTGTAATGTTTGCAATATTTTCAAATTTATAAACACAATTTGGAACAGAATTTCATAGATTTATGATGACCTTACCTTAATTAGTTCCAGTTTAAAATTAAAAACGTTCAACAAAGATGTAAGAATATGGAGGGCTATTTCCATGATCTATCATTAAACGTTGAATGTCTAGAAAATTTTAAACTTCATTTAAGCTTTTTAAATGCAAACAACTTGTTAATAATAATACACAAATAGACAATACAGGTTAGTAATTACACATTTTGAGTAGTAATATTTTCCACTCTTCTCCAGGTGTTGCTGGCCTGACTGGTAACAATATTAATATAGGAGTTGAATTTACACTTTTAGACTCTTGAATATCAAATTTTAAGGCAATGCTCTAACAAACTGAGATATTCTGTCAAGATCAGTTGGTTAGAGCAGTGCCTTAAAATTCAATATTCGAGAATCTAAAAGTGTAAGTTTGATTTCAATGCTAATATTGTCACTGTTCAGGCCAGCAACACCTGAAGAACATTGGAGAATAAAAGCACTGTTGCCGTAACATTCGATATTAAAAAAACAAAGGTGTAAGTTTGATTTCTATGCTAATATTATCACTGGTCAAGTCAGCAATATCTGAAGAAGAGTGGAGAATAATATCATAAAACATTGTGTAATTACTAACTGTGTTGTCTATTTGTTCTTTGTATTTGAAAAGTTTAGATAAAGTTTAAATTTTTCTATACATTCAACATTTAATGATAGATGGTGGAAATAGTCCAATATATTATCATATTTATTATACCATCATCACAAACCTTCAGGCAATTTCCAACAATGATTGGATTAATTTTCTTTTATCAATGGCTATGCTGGCTTTATTTTACACTGTCCAATCAGAAAAAAGTTTATTGTTCTCATCATGTATTATCTTTATTATTATTTTTTCTATATTTGCAAAGTCAAATATGATTTGTTAGGATGTTCATCATTTGTAATCTTATATTTCTAACAAATCAAATACAATTTATTAAATTCTAATACAAAGGTTTACTAAAATCAAATGTTGAATAATTACAAAAATTGCCAATGGAGAAAAGAATGATTTTGCAGATGATGTGGTTGTTTTTGAAAATAATATTTCAGAGCTTCAGGAAATGATGCAAAAGATATCAGATGAAAATAAGAAAGTAGGCTTAAATTTAGAATAAAAAGAAGTCCAAAGTAATGTTCAATGAATTTCTTTAGTAAAAGTAAATAAAAATTGATATTAAACAAGGCAAAACTCTTCATAGAGTAGCGCCACTCAATGTAAGCCAGAGTAATCAATGGATGCCAGAAGGCTTGTGCATAAAATCCCTATCTAGTGCCTACTCATCCAATATCCCCACAATAGTTTCTGGCTTGTTTAATAACAATTGTGCTATTATAAGAGATGGGTGATAAGGTGATGTTTAGTGGTTTAAAAATTGATAAGCGTGAATTAGAAGAAGTAAACCAACTTCAATGATAATGGTCAGATTATGAATACAGAGGGAAGCATAATAGACTAAATTAATCATAGAAGTAAACATTGATGAAATGCTTTTTATAGAAATAACTTTAATACAAAAATACGGCTATTAGCCTGAAAAGAAAGGTTTTTAATTTGTGCACTATTTTTCCTTATGGATTTAAGTCTTGAATATTTATCAGAAGAGCAATATAGATATTCTAAACTTCTGAATAAAATATAGGAAAGGATATGCTAACAGTAACAAGAAAAGATTGAAAATGAAGTACATGGATCAGAGAACAAACACATATCACTGTCATCATGGAAAGGATTAAGAGATTAAAATGGAGCTGAATTGGACATATTAGTAAACAAGATAATAACTGATGGAGAGCTGAGGTTTTAAATCAGATCCCAAGATTTTGTAAAACACCTAGAAAGAGACCACATGTGAGATGAATGAAGACTTTTTTCCTGAAGTGGATCAATAATGTTTAGAAATGATGATGATGACTAAGTAAAAATGTTTATGGTAAAATAGAGAATTGTAATAGCAAGGTTAAAGTTCACACTCTTAATTTGACATTTTTTTACATATATGTTTTCAAATAAAACTTCTTATTCACTTCAGACATATTTTATTTTATGTCTGAATTATGAATAATTTAATAAAGCTAATAGGATTTTTCTGATGGTTAAACAAATTTCATAAATCTTGAGTGGTTAACACTTTCACACTCATTTCTATTAAAAATTGTAGTCCGTTTGCTTCATTAATAGCATGGTAATTTTGCTACTTTAGACCACAATTTTACTGTCACCTTTTAACATAAAGTTCTTTCTATAACACAGTCTTTGCAGCCCTGCTTTTATTGCTTTATTAATTTAAAAAAAATTCTAAAGAGGGCAGCAACTTTCAAACAGTTGGAAAATATCAAATGTCTTTACACATTTGTTAATGACATAAATACCTTCATCCAAGGTGTTTTTTCCTTCACTGAAGTCTTATTTTCAAGTAAAATTTTGGAAATTGAAAAAATATGTTTTGCTTATTTATTAAATATTTTTGATAATTTTTAAACATTGATTGATTGATAATTATTTAAAACAAAAAGAATACACTTAGATTTTTTCCATTTGGGGTGTGTTATTAAATATTGAAGTTCATAAAGTTGATTGTCACATTAACAAAAATAATCACAGTGTAGACTTAGGTGTAACTGATTGTATATCATCATCTGACATGACACAGTATTAGAATTTTTCCAAATATTATAATAATTATAAAAAATATCAGATTTTAAAGCAAAATTTGATGCTTTATTATAAATCCATATTTGTTTCTTTACATTTAAAAAAAATTAAAATAAAAAAGATTTCATTTATTTTCTGAAGAGTGCTTATTTTCACATTATTGTATAGTGTATCATTATTACATCCTTTATTCTTATTTGCAATTCATATTTTTTAATATTTTCACAGTTCAAATATGATTTTTTTAAATATATTTTTCATTTGTAAAATCAAATTTAAAAAAATCAAAGCCAATTTTTTAAGTTTAAATATAAAGATTTTATACAAAAATGAAAGATTGAGCATTTCCAAAAGCTTCCACCAGGTGTAGCAATAGAAAATGTTAGAATTTGATAATACCAAAAGGGTTAAGAAATACAATCAATGTACTACCCAATATATCTTGTTACATGATAGTGATGAATATTAATTATGGGCATAATTTATAATAGTGTTGTGTTTATAGTAGTCATAATGAGAAAATCATATTAAGCAGCAATTCTTGCCATTCTGGTTTCAAAAGATTCTTGGATGTTCATAAGTTCAATTACTAGGCAATCTAGGAACTTATATGCAAGAATTTGACACCTTATCATTGCACTGAACACATAGGATTAAATTGAATCACCTTATTGCTTGGGAGTGCAATAAGTGGAATCAGTCCATGGATATGATGCTCCAGGAACTTACACTCTTTTATTGTCTCATCCAGGACTATTTCTCAGAAGTTCATAATAAGTTCAGGAACCAAAAGTCATAGAAATGGAATCAATCTGAAGATCTTGTGCTCCAGAATATAATACTCTACCATTACACTAACCTGCACCATACAAGATTAAATATCTTTATTGATTAGGGGTTCATAAAAATGTCAAGTATTGGAAATGTTATACCTGTAATCAATGTCAGGACTTTTTGCCCCAGAGTTCTTAAGAAATGAACAAATACCAGAACTGGAATAAATCTCAGGACTTTATCCAAAGTTCAAGTACCAGAAATGCCAGAATTGGAATCAATTCAAGGACTTTATTCTTCAGATTTTTTAAGAAGTTCAAGCATTGAAATTCCAAAACTGGAATCAATCCAAAATCTCTATCCTCTAGAGTTCTTAAGGAGGTTATGCACAGGAAAGGCTAGAACTGTAATCAATACAAGGATTTTATCATCCAGAGTTCTTAAGAAGTTCAAGCACTGGAAGTGACAGAAATACAATCAATCCAGACTTTATCCTCTAAAGTTCTTAAAAAGTTTGAACACTGGAAATATCAAAACTGGAATTAATCCAAAGACTTTGTCTTCCAGAGCTCTTAAAAAGATTGAGCATGGGAAAGACCAAAACTGGAAACAATAGTTTTATCTTCCAGAGTTTTTAAGAAGTTTAAGCTCTGGAAATTCCAGAACTGGAATCAATCCAAGGAGTTGGAAATACCAAAACTGGAACCAATCCAAAGTCTCTACCCACCAGAGATTTTAAGATGATTGAACACAGGAAAGACCTGAACTGAAATCAATTCAAAGACTTTGTTTGAGCACTGGAACTGCCAAAACTGGAATTAATTCAAAATCTTTATTCTCCAGAGTTCTTAAGAAGATTGAGCATAGAAAGAGCCGGAACTGGAGACAATCCAAAGATTTTATTCGCCAGAGTTCTTAAAAAGTTTAAGCACCAGAAATGTCATACCTGCAATCAATCTCAGGACTTTATGCACCAGGAGTGACACTCTACCATTGCACTAAACAATTCTGGATTAAATTGAATGGCTTTACTACTCAGAAACCCATAAAATGTTTGAGCATTGAAAATGCTAGAACTGGAACGAATCTGAGGACCTTATGCTCATAATTCTGACTACCAGCAGTAAATTACATAGTGCAAAATAATAATACATTAGAGGGACATTTTGTGATGACTTTGAAATCCAGTCTGTGAAACACAAATACGTTCACATATCAACTATCCATCCATCTATCTATTTATTTTTCCAAACTCTCTATTGATCTATTTGTTTCCTAGACACATTTATCTCTATATCTGTCCACATTTTCATCAATATAACTATCAATATTGTGATGTTGTTTATTAACTTTTACAACCTTTTCCCTCAAATATGTCCACACCATATTTATTAAAGGACATAAATAATGGAAAATTATATCTCAAATTTAAACACATTGAATCAACTTCAAAAATTTGTAAATTTCAGACACTTTTGATAGCAATATAGTTTAGTGGAATTTTTTTTTTATTATTTGAAGGGGAAAATATATATTCTAGGCTTTTATTTTTTAGTTTCACTGGTAGACATTTTCCAAATGTGGTCAGTCTTAGAATAACTCCACATTAATATATAAAAAAATATATACTAGCAATGGTTGTGATCGTGGTTTTGATTTGGTGCATTGCTTTAAATAAAGTGATTTAAAATAGAGTTAATGCAATGAATGGTTTTTGAAATCTTATATAGAAAATCCACTGAATGCAGACCTTTTTTAAATAAGGAGTTGAAACTTTTGTATAAACAAAATTACTAAAAACCCTCATAATAAATTTTAGAACAAGAATTTAAATATTGTATAGTTATGATAGTCAATGACCAGTCTATGGCATGCTCTCACATTGAAATGTCAACATATGTACACCTCTCATGTACTTGGCCATGTCTGTTAAAACTTATGAATAAACACACACAGCACTCTTTTTAATCCATGTCTATTATATATTAACATGAACATATTAAATAGAATTATATTTTTAAAATGTAAGCCAGGGGCACTAGGCTTTGGCCTCTAAATAGTTTTGAGATTTGCATAGACTGTTTACATTATAAACCTGATGAAAGTCTACAGATCTCAATTGTATGAAAAAAACATATAATGTTAAATTAAATGCAGATGTGATGGGAAGAGGCATCTATCAAACAGCCATATTTATTGAGGCTAAATATTTGTTAAAATCCATGATAGAATGTGACAGGGGGAATATAATTTTAGTTGCATACAAATCTTGTGTTAATAGAAACAATAATAGTGGAATTGATAAATCACATGTATAGTAGAGCCATAATATTTACCATATTTTGACCCAATATCCTCTCATATAACCATATGCAAGCATAACATATCACATTTGTGATAAACTTTGATTATAATAAAATACATATTATTTATTGAAGTGCACCTGTACAATATTTTTCAACATACAGATATAGAACACAGATACTTTTTGTTTCGATGAAGGTTTGTGATGGTGGTATTTTAATTGTATTTAAATAATTGACTATGTCCATCATCGAATATTAAATATTGAATGTCTTTAGAAAATATTTCCAATTACATTCAACTGTTAGCAATAGCACACAAAGCAGTATCTACCCAATATTTTGATTGATTATTATTCTCCTTCCTTCTTCAAGTGTTTTTGGCTTGACCAGTGACAGTACAGCACAGGAATTGGACCTGGATCTTTAGATTCTTGAATATTGAATTTTAAGAAAATGTTCATTCTACCCAACTGAGTTATTCTGACTAATGGTTCAGTTAAATGGTGTATTCCAGTATTCAAAAATTGAAAGGGCCAGGTTCAATCCTCATGCTGATATTGTCATTGGTCAGGCCAACAACACCTGAAAAAGAGAGAATAATACCACCCAAAATATAGGGTAGTTACGAATTTGTGTGCTATTACTAGTGGTTGAATGTAATTGGAAAATTTAAATAAAAAATTTTCTAAATATATTCATGATTTAATGTTAGATGATGGAAATAGTTCAATATATATGTACAACAAAGATGCTCTTTTGTAGATATAAAAGATACTTTGGTATTAGTCTTGCTATAATGTATTACTCCGATGATGTTTTCGTCCGGTAATATTTATTCATAGTTTAAGCTAATGATGTCATGGCAGACAAAATACCAGCATGACTAATCCATGTCAAAGATTAAGATATGTATATGATGACCTGTGAGGTTAAAAAATATGCTGCATGTGAGATTTTGTGTTACCATTGTTTTTTGTACTATCACGTTCAAGCTAATATTGTGATCCTTTCACTGAGATTTTTCCCATTCTAGAACACCTTACACAGTCTGCCACAGTGATTATTGTAATTTGTAAGTAATTTTTTTTTAATTTAAAAGTACATTTATAATTAAACTTTGTTATATTTATGTTTTATTTAGCTAAACATTTTAAAATCTTAAATATTTGTTTGTTTGTTTTTTTACAGCCAGAAATATTTGTTTTCTTTAGAAATACTTTTTAAAATATTATCTTAAAGTTACACTTCACTACCTTAAAGTTAAGTTCACCATTTTGGTGTTTTTTTAGATTGAACATGCAATTTAGGATGGCACAAAATGCCACAGTGTGCAGAGAGGGAGAATGATGTTTTCAGTGACACACAGTGTCATCCAATAAATGCACAACTCATAAGTATCACATGATCACCATCTCTTATACTAGCACATAATTGTTATTAAACAAGGCAAAAGCCTTCTGGCATCCATTGATTACTCTGATTGGCACAGGGTGGCACTACTGTATGGAGAGAGTTTTGCCTTGTTTAACTCATAAATACTTGTTTATTTATTTTTTAAATGTCTTTTTGCCTTTTTTCCATAATTAATATATGTCTCCATTATTTTTTCATATTACACTTACTATGATGTATTATTCTAAGTTTGGGATATGTTTAAAATAATGCTCCATAGTATTTGCGGACAAATTTTATCGATTAGGTTTGTCCACACATAACTTGGAGATATTATCTTAAACATTGCAAACTTAGAGTAATACGTCATTGGAGGAATACATAGCAGGACTAATACCAAAGTCCCATACAAAAATTAAGATTATATTAGAAACAACATTTTAAAAAGAAAATTAATTTCTTAATAATAAATTGAGAGAGTACTATTACATATCTATTTACTGCATGTGTTTTCATTCATTCACATTTGCCAAAAATAATAAAAAAATTACTGTATTGTATCTTTACTTTTTAAATAAAATAAATAGCACATGTATCCAATTTTTGTTGTCATTGAATTTTGCTCTGAGCAATTTTTTTTTCAATAATTCATTTCCTTCTATGGAAATACAGTAATAGGCTCATTATTGGCAGACATTGACCTGTCTAATTATTTTGATGTTTTTGAGTCTGTATCAGCTTCAGAATTTACACCTTTATTTGTCATTACTAGATTCCCAGTTAAACTTTTCAAACTTTAATCTTTCTCATGCAATGCAAGAATGTTTTGCAGTTATTTTTTCCCACTGCTAAATTTGTAAACTTTCATTTCACTTAAAAATAGTACTCTGTGAATCTTATATTTTATAGAGCTTCTAGAATTACACTTAGAAAGCATTTTATCATAATAAATGCTATTAAAAACCATATGTGATGTGATGTGATGTATTGTGGCTTCTCCTTAAATGAAGTCAAGAATATCTCAGCAATTATGCCCAGATAAACCTGTTAGCCATACACTAGTATCACTTAGTGTAAGCCTTGGTAATCAATGAATGCAAGAAGGTTTGTGCATAAAATTCCTATCTAGTGCCTAGTCGTGTAATATTTCCAGACTAGTTTCTGGTTTTCATCAGTGAGAAGCCTTGGATCTTAGAATCTGTTTAGATCTTTATGATTATACAAGCACATGAGCTAGGATTGAAACCATTATTATTTATATCTTGGGCTCATAGCTTTTTAGTTAACTAAATAGGTAAATGTCTTTTGGAAAATTGCCTTAGATCCTAAGATCTAGTTCCAAGTCTCCTCATTGATGATAGCCATAATCTAGAAACTAGTCTGGTAATTTTAGATGGGTATGCACTAGATAGGGATTTTATGCACAAACTTTTAAGTATCCATTGATTACTATGATGTGCCCTGGGTGACACAACTGTATAGAGAATTTTCAACTGTTTTAACAACTTGTGAAGCATAGGAAATGGTGATACATGCTGTTTTAGTGGTTTTAAGAAATGTTGTGACAAATTATATGATATAAAATGAAAAAAAATGTCTATATTTTCAATGTAATCCAAAGGAACATGATTGTGTGAGTCTAAATTGTGCATTTAAAGTATTAAGATTAGTGAGAAAAATGGCTGTTGCTATTTTATTAAATTCACAAATTTTAACCATTTATATTTTTAGTTTATTTACATTTTTTGTATGAGTTATAATATTTGAAATACAGGCATTCTTCATATATCTGGAGCTTAATTGTAAATATAGAGGATTTGAACACTGATTTTCAAGCACCCTTCAATTATCCACACTATCTCATACCACTTACACACATGTAAAAAAAAAAAATAATCACCAAAATATATATATTTTGTGCTGAACCAGCACTCATCAGTTGGTCCGGATTATCATTTCCCCAAACATATATGTAATCGGTGCTCAGTTTATATTAAGATAGCAAATCTTCATACTTTAATGGACAGGCTTCAATCTACTCCAACTATTCAGCCATCCATACCATTGAAAATCTGGTGATGAAAAACTCAAATTCCATGCTCATGCCAATGTTATTGTTATGCCCATGTTGACCTCAAGTCACTCTGATCCCTCATGTATAGGACCTGAAGGGTCAGAGTGACTTGAAATCAATTTGGTCATAACAATAATATTGGCATCAGCATGGGATTTGGGTTTTCCATCATCCAATGGTATGGATAGCTGAAGAATTGGAGTAGATTGAAGCCTGTCCATTAAAGTATGAAGATTTGCTATCTTAATATAAACTGAGCACTGATTATATATATGTGTGGAAGATGAAAATCTGGACCAATTGATGAGTGTTGATTTAGCACGAAATATGGACATTAATGATTATTTATCTTTTCTACTTGTGTGTGGTCATGTGTAATAGTGGTATGGGATAGTGTGAATAGTTGAAGGGTGCTTGAAAGTCTGTGTTCAAATCACCTATATGTATAACTTATAACTGAAATAATATGCTACAGGGTCATTGCATATATGTTCAGCATGTATATTTGATAGATTTGACATTATTCATGATATCAGATATTTACAGAAAGACATAAAATCAAATGGCAGCAGATGTGGGGGGGGGTATTACAATTTAAAATTTAGAGCTTTTAAAAAAATTGATTTGGGGATGAGAATATTGTAGCACAAGTTTAAACTAGATGGCTCTAGAGTAAATTGAAAAACACCACGGAAAAAAATGTTATAAAAGATGATGTCTTTTTGTGTGCAGAAAAAGGAGAAAATATGGAAGTTATGCCGAGGACATGTACAAAGGTGAGTAGAGAGAGGGGGATTAAATTTAATGAAGAAAAATCAAATATAATGATGGTTAATACTGCAGAAAAAGAAGATGTAAAATTTTTTATTGGGGATATAAAGTTAAGTGTGGTAAATAGATATAGTTATTTGGCAACCATCTTAAGTAATCATAAAACTTGCTTGGATAAATGGGATAAAAAATTGATAAATGAAGCAAAGAAAAGAAAGGGATTGATAAAGAAATTAACAGCGTTTTATATAATATGATGTAGCTAGAATTGTACGGAAGGGAGTTGTAGGAGCAGGGTTAACATATGGTAATGATGTGTTATGTGTTAGTAAAGAGGGTATTAGATTACTTAGAAAAAGTACAAAGGGAAGTAGGAAGACATGCATTAGATGCAGATGTGTGGTCAGCAAAGGACGCAATTCAAGGAGAAATGGGATGGTCAAGTTTTTATATGAGAGATGCAAAAAATAAAATGAAAATTTTGGTAGGTTGCAGTTTATGGATAATAAAAGAATAGCCAAAATAGTATTTAATTGGGTTATGAGTAAAGGGCAGGCAACAAGATGGGTGAGAACACTAATGTGGTATGCAAAAGATTTGGATAAAGAATTTATATCGGTATACTTGTACAAAGGGTGGGATGATTGTGTTAGGAGAATTGTTGAGAGTTATAGTGGTAAAAAATGGGATAAAAGAATAGATGCATTAATAAAGAATAGGGATTTGAAGATATGGAGAACTAATGTGGAGAGTAAAAAGGATTTAAATATATATAGAAGTAAATGAAACATTGGGTGCGCATTAATTTATAATAGCGAGGAAAGTAGTTTATTATTTAAGGCTTGAATGGGATCTTTAGCAACAAGAGAATATACACTAAATAGAAATATATGGGTGATTTAGTCTGCAAATTGTGTAAGGAAGGCATAGAAAATATTAGGCATCTGTTAATTGAATGTAAATACTTGAAAGCATAAATGGTACGAATAATGAAGTTATGGAAGAATAAATATGAACAAAGTGATTATACAGCAAGTGGGTTATTGGTTTTTATGCTGGGTTTGGAAAAAGATAAGGGGATTTAGCTATAAAGGTCATAGAGTTAATAAAGATTATGTTGTGGAAATGGGATGGAGCAGATTATGGGAAAACTAAAGGTGTGGAATGGAAAGGGAAGGTAAAGTGGCTAACAGGTTTCTCTGGGCATAGTTGTTGAGAGATTCCTGACAGTTATCACATCACATCACATCACTGCTCTCGGATTAATTTATTATAATTACTATTAAACTCCATTTTAATGATATAAAAAATAACTTGGTTAATTATTCAGAAGGCCATGTGACATTTTAAACACATCTCCCAAAATATATGAGAATTTGTTTTAACGTTACTCAAGTGAAAAGTGATTCAGGAACTTGTGTCCATCATTCCATGATTTTTCTAAATTATACACCTCGTCTTAATGATGTGAATGGAACATGGCTATGAACACAGGCGTTTGTGTGGCCATAAATAGCAGAAATTTCTATTCACGGAGATCAAACATTGCCCAATTAATCAATTTGCTTTCTACCAGTACTTATAATTGGTTACTTAATATTTCTGTAGTGTAATTTTCACTACACCACTTTCACGCAAAATAGAGCGGACAGAAACCAGTCCTTATCTTGCATAAGAAGAGTGTAGTGAAAATTATACTACAGAAATCTTTTTCATTAAGTGGATAATCTCTAGTCGAATGAATGACGAATAAAAATTATTAATACTTAGTTACAATTTCAATATGCTAACGAATTTCATCATCATAATAGTAATAATATACAGTAACCTATTGTAGAAACAAATTAGGTATGCATATGTGTTCATATTGCATATATATACAAGAGTAAAGTAATTGTGTTTTTCTTTTTTGTTTTGTCGCATATACTCATTCAATTACTGATTTACATTTAGGATGTAAATAAATTTTGTAATTTTTATAATTTGTTAATTTTGGCAGCTATTTGATAGCTTAGTAATTGTTCATTTATAATGATAGTAATTTTGCTTTTCGGTTTATGAAAATATCCTTAAGGTGAACTTTAGGAAGTCCCATTATTATTTTGCACCTGTTCTTTTTAACACGATTTTAGTTTGCTTTTTTTTTTTTTTTGGAAAAAAATCGAAGTTCTAGTGAAAGGATAAATTGAATGCTAGTATTAGGAACAAACTATTTTATGTTTTAAATCTGTCTGGTTGTTAAAGAAAGCTTTTAGGCAAAAAAATAATACGTCAGTGATCTTGCCATTTTAAAGTAGGAAAACCCGTCCTATCTAAAAGTCTTATGGCGCAGAAGTGATACATTCGAATGTCATGTTTTTCAACCTGGGATCAAACCCAAACAATGCAAATGTAAAGATTTTTTTAGGTCCTTAATTTGATTTCATATTTTTAGATAGCTGGCTCATAGGTAAACATCTGATATTGGTTAGAAAATGGGTATCCATTTGTAAATAAATTAATAATTGGTAAAAAAAAATTAATAATAATTGGTGTTCTTTATTGTTGAGGAGGTCATAATAAGTTTGAGTACCGGAAGTGTCAGAACTAGAGTCAATCCAAGAGTCTTATGCTCCAGAGTCTGACACCAATCACAGCACTAAATTACTTGTGATTAACTAAAAATAAAATAAAGGTAAAAACATTCAAACTTTCATCCTAAAATTAGAAATCCTGGTAAGGTATTCCCCTTCATTGTTTCATTGTAAGAGGTGGTGTTTTCAAAATATTTCTTTTTTGTGAGCTGTTTAAAGTCTTTTTTACTCTTCCACTTATACAGAAATGTATATGTGTGTATATATTTTGATTCTTTGATGTGCTAGTGAAGAAAAGTTTCACTAATTTTAGTAAAAGTTTTCCTTTCTATCTTATATATATATGAAAAACAAAAACATAAGTTAAAACTTGCTAACGCTTGTATTTATGACAATAGATGGCGTTCTACCAAAAACACCGTCAAGCGTAAGTTTGTTTACATAAACGTCAGAGCAAGCATTCACTATCTCTAACTTCAGTTCCACCTTCAGATCATGATTTCAAGCTATTTGCTATCGTCAGTGAAGGACAGGAATAAGAAAATAGATCTAAACACAAACTCTGAGCATTTATGAAACAATTTCTATTCAGCTTGCAAGCATGAATCTTTTAGACACATAATGTCTTCAAACTCAGCATAGCAAGCTAGATAGCCACATGGGTTTGATATCAGTTCAGCATCACCACATACTAGAAGCCTTGGCAATATATATCATTGCAAGAAAGACCTCAAAGGTACATTTATGAAAAACAAAAACCCAAGTTAAAACTTGCTAATGCTTGTATTTATGACAATAGATGGCGTTCTACCAAAAACACCGTCAAGCGTAAGTTTGCTTACATAAATGTCAGAGCAAGCATTCACTATCTCTAAATGGTGTTCTACCAAAAACACCGTCAAGCGTAAATTTGTTTACATAAACGTCAGAGCAAGCATTCACTATCTTTAACTTTAGTTCCACCTTCAGATCATGATTTCAAGCTATTTTTTATCTGGCTTGCTATGCTGAGTTTGAAGACATTACATGTCTAAAAGATTCATGCTTGCAAGCTGAATAGAAACTGTTTCATAAACGCTCAGAGTTTGTGTTTAGATCTATTTTCTTATTCCTGTCCTTCACTGATGATAGCAAATAGCTTAAAATCTTGATCTGAAGGTGGAACTACAGTTAGAGATAGTGAATCTTGCTCTGGCATTTATGTAAACAAACTTAAGCTTGATGGTGTTTTTGGTAGAACGCTATCTATTGTCATAAATACAAGCGTTAGCAAGTTTTAACTTGTGTTTTTGTTTTTCATAAATGTACCTTTGAGGTCTTTCTTGCAATGATATATATTGCAGAGGCTTCTACTATGTGGTGATGCTGAACTGATATCAGACCCATGTAGCCATCTGGCTTGCTATGCTGAGTTTGAAGACATTACGTGTCTAAAAGATTCATGCTTGCAAGCTGAATAGAAACTGTTTCATAAACGCTCAGAGTTTGTGTTTATATTTATTTTCTTATTCCTGTCTTTCACTGATGATAGCAAATAGCTTGAAATCATGATCTGAAGGTGGAATTAAAGTTAGAGATAGTGAATGCTTGCTCTGATGTTTACGTAAACAAACTTACACTTGATGGTGTTTTTGGTAGAATGCCATATATATATATTGCTGTTTATCAGTTAGTTATATCTTCTCATCACTTTCAAACAGGCACTGCCTAGCACTATTAATATGAAAAACTCTCCCTACAATATCACCACTCAGTGCAAGCCTTCATAATCAATGGATACAGGAAGATTTATGCATAAAATCCCTATCTAGTGCCTACTCATTCAATATCGTTAGACTAGTTTCTAGCTTTTGGCTTTCATCAGGGAGGAGTCTCAAATCTGAGAGCACTGCACCTAGATCTTAGAATTTAATGCAACCCTCCAGCAGCTATCTTTTATCACTACTTAACTACAAAAGTATGAGTCTAAAATTGAAAACATAATAATATTTTCAATCCACGTTCATTAGCTGGCTTACACTGAGTGGCACTACTGTATGGAGAGTTTTCCTGTTTTAACAGCTTGAGAAACCATAAGAAATGGTGTTCATGCACTGTTAATATGATGTGTGTAAGTACATGCAGCTTTCAGCTACTCCTTGTCTTAGTTGACCTGGAGTTAATAAAACTGAAGCAGATAAATCGTGTTCAAGAAAAAAAAAACATTGCATGATTTATTATTATATGCATTAGTGGGAATTTTCACAAATAAATAGAATCAAAATTCATTTCTAGAAGATTCAATAATCAATAGTGTTCTGTTCTATGGATGGGTGTGGAAAACAATCACATCACAAATTCATCCATTTCTTCACTCCATTTTCTTCATTGCCCAACAATCACATCACAAATTCATCCATTTCTTCACTCCATTTTCTTCATTGCCCAACTCTTCAATTCCAAGTATCTCCTTCCATCTCTTATATTATGCAGCAAGGGCAATATTTTCATACTTTCTTCTTGTTACCACTCACCATTTCTCTCCAAAACATCTTTCATCAAACTATTCTTTCTTCTTAAAATATCCAATTCAATTTCCCTTTCTATCTCTAAATGGAAAAAGAGGATGGATTGAAAAACTTCATTGGCCATTCTATTTATTCAATATTTCATATATATCTCTTATCTACTTCTTCTTTTCCCTCTATATTTTGCTTCCTTTTATATTTCAATATAAACTTCATTAGCATTCTTTTAATACTTTAAGCAAACAATCTGTATCTATTTATAACAGTTTGGATTGTCCTAGCAGTCTTCTTCAGATCTTAAATAAAGTTTATTTATCCAACTGATTTTTTCTGATCCTTCTTCATGACCACATCTCAAAGACTTCTCAATTAGTTCCTAATATTTTATCCATAACCTATGCTTCACAGTCATACAACAGTGCACTCTACACATAGCATTTAATTAATCTTTTCCAAGTTTACTATATCAGTGATAAAGATGTGTTTGTGTGTAAGGAAAAAAAAATAAAGACGTAGTAGAAAAAATAGAATGAAAAAAATTTAAAGACGTAGTAGAAAAAATCACTCGCGGCCCGAGAACATTACATTTAATTGTTTTTGCATAGAAACAATGCCATAAAGACGCCATGCCTGGCTATCAGAAGAGTACCCTTCTATTTTTTATTTTTTTAGGCAATAAAAAGAAGTACAGAATGTGTGGGAAGTAAGTGGAATTGTGGTTAATGTTTAGTTTAAATATGGTGTTATTTTGTAGTTCTTTACACTTGAGATTTGTAACAATAAAACATTGGTAGAGTTTTAGTTTCTTTTTTTGGCTAGTCTGATGCAGTTGTAAATTTGGGATAATTTTGATTATATATATATATATATTTATTTATTTATGTTGTGCTAACCTAGTGCTGATATTGGTGTGGGATTCACCATAATAAATAGCATTGCAAGTTAGTTCTATACAACTAATTTTGTAGATGACTTGGAGAACATGGACCAGAGCAACTTATAGTTAGTATTGTTTAATAACTGATTTAGATTAAGAGTGGTTCTGAAGATAACATTAAATGACTCTGAATTAATTGCCTTTAATCTTTGTGATACATTGAATATCAGTCAGTTTTTAGTCTTATATTATTATTATTTATTCAAGTGAAGAGGAATTATTCATATAATTTGAATTTAAACTTATAATGAAAATGATGTCATAAATTTATAATTGTTGGTATAACCTTACAAAAGTAAGAAGGTAAAAGTAATACTATTAACTTTTTAGTACATTGTAGTGTTGACATGTGCAAATACTATACCATTTCTAATGCTACATAAGTTTCTAGATTGGAAGTTTAAATCCATGATATAGTTCAATGGATAAATGGATTTAGATTTTGGGTAGTTGGTTGAGTAAGAATGGAAGAACTGAAGTTAAAGTTAAAAGGAGAATAGCTTTGGCAAAAAAGGCATTTATTGAGAGAGAAAAGTTATTTTGTGGACTTTTATTTTTAAAACCAATTTTTATTACACTTTATTTGTATTACCTTTTTTAAAAAAATAAAATCTTGTTCTACCTTTTTTTTAAAAATAAAAACAAACCAAAAATAACTTGTCTCAGTGATGACAAACTTTTTCTCAAACCCCCCACCCCTGAAAAAAAAGTCAAATGAGATCAAAACTTTTTTACTTTTTCAACTTTCATTTTCTTTTTTTTTTATTGATGATTTATGTCATAGAATCACAACCTTTTGTTTTGGAAACATGGGCAAATCGAATAGCTTCACTTGCAGGAGCATGACTGACATTGGAATTGTGAGGTTGTTTTGCAAATGTAGAGTTTCATGGACTCACCGGTGCACTACGGTGTGACAAATCTTAGTGAGTCTGACTGTGTGATTTAAGTAGAAATCTAGCCACCCTCAGATGATATGATAACCAACTGTGAATTGTACAAATTCGCATCAGTGGTTGTAAATCACCAAACAGGCCATAATATTCCTGTGCAATGTCATCAGTCCAGACACATAAATATGCCACTGCATATCCTGCTCCTGTTGTTGGAAACTGCCACAATTTGAAAATCTGCTTGCCACAGAGAACCATTTAATTTGTCTCGTATATTTTCTCATGAAAATGTGTTCCTGCATAAGCATGGCCGAATCATGTTTGGCCTTACTCTTTGCCTAGGTTTTGCACATTAGAAGTTGTATAGGGAAGGGTGGTGATTGTGTGACAGTTCTTAGTAAGTAAAACTACATTATTTAAGTAGAAATGAAATTACTCTGTTATGGAGATTTAACAAGTTGTGACCACTTAAAATCCAACCACCACCCTCAGACGATACAGTAGCCAACTGTGAACTGTGCGAATTTGCATAAAGTGTTGCAAAGCAAAAAACAGGCCATAATATTTCTGTGCAACCCCACCAAGTGGTCTGCAATGGCTAATACAACAGAACTGTTGCATTAGCTGTAAGTCCGGCAACATAAACAGCATTTTTATGTGTTTTTGCACATAAACAATGCATCAAATGTCCTTGCCCGGCTATCAGAAGTGTACCTAAAAGAAGAATTAAAGAATCTTTATTATTAAAAAAATTATGATTCTGAAGTAGATAACTTATTTAAAAGATTTTTTAATACTAAGGGTTTATGGGAAGTATGTGGAATTGTGGATAATGTTTAGTTTAAATATGTTATTTTGTAGTTCTTTCTATTAGAGAAGTCTGCACGTAGCAGTGAAACCATTGGTAGTGTTTAAGTGTTTATTTTGGGGGTAACTTTGATTATTTATTGACTAGTTTACCTTTATGCTTTTAATATTTATATATATATGTAGTCATAAAAAAACAGACCCCAGAGCATAAAATCAATTCTGATCACAACTTCGATCCACTTGTCATCAAAGTAGATTGCACTGAGTGCAAAAATTGGAAAAAGATTTAAAGAGGCATGGTGGCCCACCACCAACATCCATGTGATAAATAAAAGATTCATACATTGCTTTATCATGCAAGTAGTATATGTAAATCTATCAATTTAAATATTAATTCCTTTTTATATATTTGTTCTCTGCTTCCTCTCCCTCACAAATTTGATCTTATTTAGTGCTATGAATATAACCTGTGCATCTGAAAGCAGTGTTCAGCTATAGTTAATTTTTAGTTTTGTTAATCTTTCTTTTCTAGTCAGTTATGCTCCATATTGAATTACAAAATAAAGAAGAAAAGGAGTAAAGTTTATAGAGTGAATAACCATAATGGCATATACTACAATCAATTATCAAACTTAATTCGTACATGGGTACATCATTAAAACCATAAGTTTATATAAATACTCTAATTAGAAATGCTCAATAGAAGTTTATTATTGTTCTATTTTTGCAAATTTGCATGTGAATTGACTTAAAGACCCATTAACACTTATGATCCATTTATAATATAGCTTTAAAATGGAAAGTGACAAAACAAATCACAACTGGTGATGATTAAATATTATTTATCACTAGTAGTAAAATTCAAAATTTTCCATACAGTAGTGCCACTCAGTGCAAGCCAGTTGTAATAATAGTTATGAGCAAGCATAAGAAATGGTGATCATTTGATGTTTAAGGGTTTAATACCAATCCTGTCTAGAAGGATAGTGGTGGCTACAGTTATTAAAGAACCAGAGACACCAAAATGTATGGATACTGAACTGAGTTCAGACCTATATGACTATATAACTAATGAGCTTAGATTGAAAATATTGTGTTTTCAATTTATTCTCATAGTTTTGTAGTTAAGTAGATAAAAGGTGGCTGCTGGAGGGTTGCATTGGATCCTAAGAGCTAGGTGCAGTGCTCTCAAATCCAAGGCTCTTCACTAACGAAGGTTACAAGCCAGAAACTAGTCTGGGGATATTGGATGAATAGGCACTAGATAGGGATTTTATGCACAAGCCTTCTGGTGTCCATTGATTACTCTGGCTTGCACTGAGTAGCACTACTGTAAGGAGAATTTTGAATTCTACTGCTTAGCTACTCTAATCACTTCTGACAGAAAACCTAACATACACACGAACTATACAGCAATTATAATGACCATATTCAGTTATTTTTTTTTTTGGTGCAGTAATAGAATATTTGATTCCAGAACTGAAGACCAATGGATTGCAGCCCAATTCTATCACTTCTTGTATTCAAAATTCTTATGAACTTCTGAGCAATACACTGGTCTTTTTTTTTTAGTGAGGCCATTCATGCTCCAATTTCTAAAAACGCATACTAAAGAGTGAGAAATATGCTGGCTGAATAAAGTAATCTTAAAATAGCATATTTTTAGAGAAAACATCGCAATATCCACTTATAGAACAACAATGAATGATAAATCAATAGTCATCAGATTTATCACTTGTCACATAGTGAGATACTGGTATTTTTCCATTCATGTTTTATCGAAATAAAAAAAAGTTAGATACCCATTTACCAACCAAAGTGAAATGGTTAGCTAGATTACTTATAACGTAAACTAAATAAAAAATCCTCCGCTTTTTTGAAAACATTTTTAAGATTTACTAAGCCAAGATTCGAACGGATGCATTGAAGTGGTGCAAAACCAATAATACATCAAATGACCAACAATAAATCACATAATATGGCTATTTGTTAGCAACAAAAGTAGGGAGAATAGAAAATTTGCTAATATACAGAATTACTTCTTTTTCTCAATACTTTTTTTTTTTTTTAATAAAACGGCTATATTTTATCATTGTTCGACGATATTAGCCAAGGCATAAACAAATCAAAAATCAACGTTTCTTTTAATCTCATGGCATTTTTTATTTAATTTTAAATTATATTTTGAAATATATATAAAAATATTTATTATTTTTTTAAAAGAATATTACGAAAAATAGATCAATTTGACATTTAATACAACAAATAGATTTTTTAGTTTCCTCATATTTTTCAGTCACGCTGAAAGAAAGTATTTTAAATTTATTTTGAAAAAAAAAAGTAATTAAACTTACTCTCAAAGTTACTAAAAATAACCATATAAGAAAACTGCAGAAGGAAAAATGTTTACAAATTCACTCTTTTATAAAAAATTTCAAATATTTTTGGAAAAGATTTCATCTTTCCAAACTGCAAATAAGTCGTTTGTGTTTTGGGAGCGTGATTTTAGCAATTAAATTTTTTAATTTAACCAAGTAGAATTTAATAAATTTATTGCAAAAACTGCATTTACATATGATGTGTGAGTACTATTATAGGGTATTTGAACACAGACAGACTTTCAAACTCCTTCAGCTATCCATTCTATCTCATATAACCGATACACATGGTCATACACATATGAAAAAGATAAATGATATCCGATATATGTATTTCGTGCTAAACCAGCATCCATCCGTTGGTCCAGATCATCATCTCCACACATATATGTAATCAGTACTCGGTTTATATTAAGACAGCAAATCTTCAAGCTTTAACGGACAGGTTTCAATCTACTCCACCCTCCAACTCTTCAGCTATCCATACCTATGAAAATCCAGTGATGGAATGCCAAAATTATTGTCCTGCCGATGTTGACTTTTAAGTTACTCTGATCCCTCATTTATAGGACCTGGTCCATTTAAATAGACAGAAAAGGAATGGGCAGGATACAGGCTTTTAATACACATATAATATATATACTTGGAGTTTAGATGTAATATAAGGGATTTGAACTCACACTTTCAAGCTTCCTTCAGCTATCCATTCTATCTCATACAACCGATACACATGCCCACACACATGCAAACAAATAAATGATCTCCAATATACATATTTCATGGGTGAACCAGCACTCATCAATTGGTCCAGATCATCATCTCCCACACATGATGCGTGAATATGTAAAATATATGTGATAAATTCGGTGCATGAGATGATGACTGAATTTTCAGAGAAGAGTAAAATAGTTTTGTTCAAAAAACAATTTTTTATTTCTTTAGAAAATAAAATTGGATTATTCTTTATAATTTACAATTTGTCATTTGTTCTTTAAATTTCGTTTCGTAATACTATTTTGTTTAGAAAAAAATATGTGTGATGTACGGTAGTCATCGAATCATAACACATTTCTTTTATAGATGTATCTAATAATCTCCACTCTACTATACACTTTTGAAACATTTAACCCTTAAACCGCTAATTATATTATTGGTTGTATGAGGTAAAAATCAAATCTTTTAATTGGCCAACTCACAAACTGAAGACAAAGCCTATTGTTAAAACATATTCGCCTATAATATTAAATTCAACTCAGATACGTTTATAAAAAGTATATTACTAATTTTTCAGGTTATGAAAGAAAACGAAAGTTCTTTCAAAAATAAATTGCTATTTATTTATTATAAAATATATTCAATTTCGGCAAATATAAAGCGAATGTCAAACAAAAAAGTGTTGACGCACGCGCTTTTTTCAATTTTACGTTCTGGGAAAGTAAAAATTCTTTTTGCTAAATCTTAAATATTTTTACTAAAATCTTCAATATTTTTCTGAAAATAATTTTGTTTTTTTTAGTATTTTTTAAAAAACTAGTTTAATTTCTCAAATTATATTTTTTTAATACTTAAATTGCATTCGAAATGAAAATCTCAGCGTTTTTCTTTATTTTCTTTGATCAGGGGTTTCTTTGGTCTTTCCAGCCAATCAGAATGTCTTTTTCAGCTGAGAGTCGCCTGACAGTGAATCACTGACAAGGTTCTTTCTTTGTTTAGTTTAAAATGCGGTTTTTTTGATTTTTTACTTGTAAAATAATTCGGAAGAGGGCACCATCTTACAGAACTTTTAAAAACCTAATCAATACCTGTCAAACGAATATTTTAGCATAAAAACTAGCAGAGTTAGAGTGACATCGATGTTAGATGTCGACGAGAAGCCTCGTAAGAGGCGGTTTATGGGTTAAATAAAGATTTCATAACTCCTATGGTCTCTAAGCCGCCATCTTTAATTTTTTTTAAAAAATTACAACAAATATAACTTATACCATAACTTCAGTTTGAATACAGTAAATATAAAAGTATATACATTGTTAGAACCAGCAAATATGAAAAAATGTAATAAAGCTGATACAATAGTCATTACCTAAAAAAAAAATAAGAAAAAAGAGATTTTTAACACTTTTAAACATGTATATTTTTACATTGGTTCACAAATTCTAAATTTTGAAAGTTAAATGTTAAAATGACAATTTCATAGACAGCTTCATCACTTTTGTCATAAAATGCTGAAAAAAATGATATATAATATGACATACCTGAGGTAATTTTTCATTGTAAAAATTACAAAAACAATGCCATTGGTGATTTTCATTTTACTAGGAGACTCAGATCTTGTCCTTCCATGCAGGAGATTTGTTAGAAATGTTTGGTTTTAATGAGAGCAAAAAAAATAACAGTAAAAACAGTGCATGAGATATTATGCAAAGAGAACTTTAGTAAATTGTAATTTATGAAAAAATATAATAAATGACAAAATATTTTTTTTATTATGAACACTAATTATGATGTATGAGAGTGGATGACTGAGAGTGGGTGAAAGTCTGTGTTCAAGAGATTATCACAAAATTGTAACAAATTAATGCAACACTACTGCAATCATGCAATAATCGAATGAGCATATAATCAATCATATAAATAAAATCTTCATATATCTTGCCTAATGCACTAAATATAGGTATATGATTGAATCTGGATGTGTATGTTTTTATACCATTGCAATGTAAATTGCTTAAAATTCTATAGCATATTTATTGTTTTCTATACATATTAAATTATATAAAAAATAAGTAATAAAAAAGTAATAAAATTAATTGAATACTCACTGATTCATGGCTAAACATTATCATCCATTTCAAATTTGAATCCAGTCATGAAGGCATTAGATGTGTTAACCACAGTCATCCTTGCAGATAAAATATGATTCCAATTTTTTTTTTTGATATTGCAGCTTCCAAATTCTTTTTTTTTTTTTTTTGACATTGCAGCTTCTAAATCCAAACTGTCATAAAAATGATCTAGAAAAAAAGGCTTACAAACATATGCATCACCAATTTCATATCCATATCAAGCAGTAAGAGAATGCATTTCAGCCGCAAAAAAGCTTTTTGGTTAGTAAATCTAAAAAAAAAAATGAGAGAAAAAAATAATTAAAAAATTGTATTTTAAAAAAAAATTGTAAAAAATCCAAATTTCATCATAGAATAAAAACACATACATCATTTTAATCGTACCAAAATGGCAGAACGAATGGTCTAAGACCTGTATGTGTACAATTTACTGATTCCACGCAAGCTCAGTTGAAACTCAATTTCTGAATAGGGGCTCCTAGCAGTGCTGTGGATTAAAAAAGATAAAAGACAAATGCCCCACAATGCAATTACTATTGATAAATTCTGAACATATGATATATATATATATATATATATATATATATATATATATATATATATATATGAAGGTTTGTAACCTGAGGCTACTGATGAGTGGTGGTTCAGCATGATATGCATCTTGAGGGTCATTTATTATTTATAAGTCTTTATTAATGTATTTCAAGAGTGTTTGGTGGAGTGGAGATTATTAAGTATATCTATAACACATGTTATATATGGAAAAAGAGAAATGAGATTGAGTTACTCCACATATGTATGTTTAATTATAAATCAGATATATTAATCTTTAACTCAAGTTTAAAGTTTATATCTAAACTAGAGATAATATCTAGCTTAATAAATGATTATTAATAATAATTTATATATTTGTCTAGAATGGATCCTGTCAAAGTTATGGTTGGAAAAAGTTTGACACTTGGAAATCAAAATATATGGTATTTCACATAAATAATTTGAGAAATTGGTTTAAAAAATAAAAAAAAATACATTTTTTCTTCTATATTTATTTTACATTTAAGCAAATGATTTTATATCTTGATATTTAAGGCAAGTTAAAAAAATCAATAGTTATATTAATATAAATTAATTATTCAGTAGCATATCAATGCCAAATAAATACAATAGATAAAAAAAATATTTTTTTTTATTGTAAAAAATTTCTTCCAATAAAAAAGTTTTACATTTATAAATTTATAGTAGAACCTGATATCTGCTGTTTCAATGTCTGCTACTTCAAATTATATACTATTCAAAAAATAGTAATATATAAAGGTACTTACGTATTATCCTGTCTCCCAAACTTGATTTTTTTTTTATTATACAATTTCATTGGCCTAAATATTTGTTTACATTTTTTGTTTTTTCAATTTTATTTTATGGAATATGTGTTACTTATTAAGTTTTAAAAAAATAAATCGATTATAAATTTTATTCAGGAGGTTTATTTCAATTTTTTTTTAAAATTTATATTATAATATGTAAATGCAGACATGCTCTAAACATTGTCATAATTTGTTTACATTTAGCATTTTTATTTTTGTCACTATCATTTTGACAAAGTGGTGACAGTTTGGGATCTTCCTTTGACAAAAAACCATGCAATGAAGTATTTCCAAAGATATGGGATTCTGCTCTCCCAAAAAATCTGTATTAATAGGCATGATATGACACGTTGCATTTCTTATATATTTTTTATTTTTAAATTAAAAAGTTTTGCATGAATGGGCATGATACTGTTTTTTATACTAATAAGTTGACTTATTACAAAAAATAATAATAAATAAATGGAAATATTATAATTAAATTTTGCACACATTTTCTTTTTTTAAAATAATAATAATAAAAAAATTAAATGCAATCATTTCATATCAGCCATTTTGTTTAAATATTTATTGTGTCCCTGAACCTGTATAATTAAAAAAATGATTGCCAAGCTTGGGAGGCAGAGTAATATGTAAATACTTAAATAAATAAATAAAAATATTAAAATTTGTAAATTAATTAGAATATATAAATTTCATATATACATGTAAACAGGAAATTAATTTAGTTTAGCTTAATGTATATGTAATTAAGAGGAGAAAACCAATTTCCCTCAGACTAAGAATAAATAGTATTCTATATATTTAGCAAGTGTCAAGAATTTGCACTTTTGATGTTTATAAATTTACACTTTCCACTTTCCAATACTGGTGGAAATTCAGAATGAAATTAATATACCAATCAGATAAAAATGTGACATTAATTATTATTAAATTAGTAGGTAATTATAAAAATGCGTAAATTGAATCTAGGTTTTAATAGCCTTCTTTTAACCCTCACTCTAATAGAAACAAAATCCTTCCATTGGACGTGGCAGTGATGTGTGTTTGATTGTCTTTCACTCTCCTGTGGTTTACTACTTTTCCAGTTTTGCATCATTTGATAGTAGAAACAAATTAAAATATCTATATTAATTTATTAGTTTTAAAAAATCTGATATCAGTATTATACAGAGATAATAGTTCAAACAATAGGTCTACCACATCACTGATTGGTAAATTCTGTTCTAAGACTTTAAGAACATTTGTGAGACTATTTGGAATCGCCTTTTTATTGTCCTAAAAAATTGATAAAAAAGTGAATATTTTCTGAAGTTTATTTAAATATTTATGATTATTTTTGCAAAATATTAGTATAGCAATTATATAAAAGTAAATATTTTAATGACTGTGCATAATTGAAGCTGTTTTATTTTTAGAAACACAAGAAATTCAAAGTAGTGATAAGACAGATAGAGATAAAAAGTATTTTATAGTAAATGCTTTTCTTTACCATGCACTAAAAAGCAAAAAAATAATAATTGTATCTTCAACCACAGTTGGGGTTTTTAGATTGAACTTGAAATAACTGCATGAGACATCTAGAAATTAATTAAATCAGATTTTTCCCTCCCCATACTTTTATTTCAAGTTTAATCTAAAAACAACTCTTCATGATTTTTGAAGTTTAAAATATACACATTCAGACATTGATAAAACTAATTAAAAAAAATAAAATAGAAAAGTTATGAAAAAGTATATTTATTATTCTAGAGAAAAAAAGATGAGCAGCCACATGTTTGCCTAAGTGCACTAAACAAAGAAATAGCTGAATGAAGTGAGCACTTGTGAAATTTATGATTTCTAATTTTTTTATTTAATATTTTTTTGAACTATCTGAACCTGAAATTATGGGTGAGAATTCATAAATATGAGTGAACTACTTACTGTATTTTGCTGTCATCATACTGAATATGTTTTTTTCTTCCATACTGAAAAGAAAAGTTTGATGATTTACATTACATTGTTACTGAATAAGATTATTATGTGGAAAATAATACTTAAGAATTACCCTTTTTTACTCTAAAAAATCAAACCAAAAGAGTACAACATACAATGCAACTATGCTTTATAATATTTTGCATCACTTGCATTCTTGCAGCTCATTAGATAAAGCTACCATTATAAATTTTAATGATCCTCTTATGCATATAATATATATTCATATAATCAACCTGGATAACTTTACCCTTGATGTTGTTATAAAACTATCATTACTAATTGAGATCTTCATACATATAAAAAATAACCATAAGTGTTTAAATCCTTACAATAACTTGGATTAGAAGTAGAAGAGGAAGTTTTCCTTTCTAATTAAACTCAGAAAAAGAGCTATCAGACATTTCTTGAGAAAGCTTGTTTACCATCAGGACTGTCAATTAGTAATTGATGGTTTTTAGAAATATCAATTTTAAAGTTATCTCTGGTTGTTTTCTTGAATATAATCTATTAAGTCCCATTGTTTACATAATAATAATTCCATGAAAATATTTTAATTTAATATATGAGCTGGACATATTGCTAGAAGAGATGATAATAGATGGACAATTGAAATTTTAAACTGGAGTCCAAGAGATTGTAAAAGACCCAGAAAGAGACCACATGTGAGATGATGGATGAAATAAAAAAGTGTGCAGGGGTTATATGGAGAAGTGAAGCTAAAGATCAGAGAAGATGGATTAAACTTGGGAAAGACTTTCAATCTGCAATGGATTGATAATGGTTGATGATGATGATGATGATATATTGTACCTTTTACAATTGGTACAGATAGTTAGTTGGGTTGAACAAAAAGCTACATTAAAAAAATAAATTTAGATTAGTTTCTAACATATAATTTTGATATTATAGGTGGTAGGGTTCAAACTCAGTAGATAGGAGTCTTTAAAGATATATTAGATAGTTTGAACTCAGTAGATAGGAGTATTTAAAGATATATTAGATAGTTTGAACTCATTTTGAAATTAATTAAATTATAAAAAGACAAATTGTTTAAAAAATAGTATTAATTTTGATTTATTATATTTAAAAGATACTACAGTGATAGAATAGTTTAATTATAGTGATAAATATTTTTATATTATATGTTTAAGGTAATTATTTTTGTTTAAAATATTATTTAAATGATAGTTAATTTAATATTAGTTTAGAATGTGCTGAAAGTATCACATGTCAGAGTTTGTTGTGTGACTATGTGAGCTTTCAAAAGTTATGAAAAGAGAACATTTAATTTTAGCTTGGTAACAAAAATTTGTTACATCATAAAATATAACAAATATTAAATCTAGAGACAATATTAGCAAAGTAATAATTAAAATTATTATTATTTTATTTAAGTGTAATATTTTATTTTAAGTCAATTTCAGATTATTTAAAATATTAAAGATTGTTTTAATAAGGATATTTAATTTTTAGATAAAAAATATTTAATATTTAAAGTATTGAATAATTTGATAATATTTAATAATTGGTGTCTCATAATTTTAAAACTTAATTTTAAAAATGATATTGATGTAATTATCTAAATTAACAGATTTTTACCAGCAATATTGACCAATAAAATCATTGGATTAAGGCCAGTATAAAAAGAGAGATTGAAGCCAGTCCAGACAGTGTTTTACAGATTAAGATTCAGTGATTCAAATTCAGAATAAGACAGTAACTTAGATTTTAAAGTGAAATATAGTTTGAAATTTATAACTACTACTTTTTTATATTGTAACAGCAGTAATTTCTTTTAAATTATTATTTTTATTTAAAAGGGTGCTAAAAATATAATTGGAATAACTATTTAAGTAATGGTTCACTAAATCACCAAATTTATATATCAGACTATTCTTCTTGAAACTTAACTTAGGACCATAATAATTCTATAAAACATGATAGTAGTTATTTAAATATTAGGACAATAAGCACCAAATGCCAAGGAATATACTATAAAAAGACCAAAGAAGACTTATGTAAGAACTTTGAAATTTTTATGAATAGTATGTTTGCATGAGTGAACATTTATTTGCAATAACTTTATCATATTACAATGAAAATAATTTATTAAAGTCAATTAAGATGAATCAGATATTTATTAAAAGTCATTATCATAGTATTAAATTTGAAAGAAAGAAAAGAAAGTTAAGACTCTGCATCTAAGCTTAAAAACTGAATTTAAAATATTTTATTTTATGGTATAAAAAAATGACTGTGTATTATGCAATTGATAATAACAGTTTACATTTTAATTTGTTATTAAAGTAATTTAAATAGAATTATGTTTTAAGAGTGATATGTTTAATGACAGATTGAAGAAGATGACTTTTGAATGTCTTTTATGCTTTTAAAAGGACTGTTCATTGATTGATTCAATAAATAAGTTATATACTCTAAAATGATTTTATCTGCAATAAACAACTTATAATACATTTTAAAAGATTTAAATTATATCAGTTAATAAATGCTTTGAATAATATAGATGTCATTTATCTGGAAAAATATTTAATGAAAAGATACACATTTTAAAAGGATAAAAATTGTAAATCTTTTAAAGAAAGAAATATTTATTTTAATTTATAAACTATATGCTTGCTGATATACATATTAAATAAATAATTTATATTATATAATGTTTTCACTAATGTTTTTGATGAATGGAGATGAAAATATTATTTGTGCTACATTTATTACATTATATCTGCTATATATAATGGCCAAAATTAATGGAAAGTATGTACATAGGAAAAACAAATATTTTAACATAAAATACACTCATGAATTATTATTTTATAAAGATATTACATGCCTGGATAAAATTTTCAGAAAGGACTGAAATAATCATTTTATCTTTTCAGAATGGTTATATTTTCTTTGAAATTTATTGGATTTTATTATTATTATTTGTACATTTCTTCAAATAGTGCCAAGACAAGAGTATGATTGTGCACAAAGCTTTTCATCCATAACTAGGCAATGGGGAAAATTCCTGACAAGCATTCAGCTGATGACCAGGAGAAGAGAAAAAAAATCTTCGTAACTTTAAAACTTTATCATTTTTTTCTAATGTTAATATTTAGGATATTACAATTTGTATTTGATTTTAAAACTAATCTGTTGTTATTATATATTAAATTTAATCTTAAAATAGATTAACTTTTATTAGTAGGAGTATGTTAAATGATAAAAATAGGTATTCAGAAATTAATTTTCTGAATAAGGTAAATTACAATCATAATTGATTTTTCTGAATGAATGGTTGAAAAAGCAGATTGCCACAAATGATCTTAATAATTGTTGAGATCATTAGTAATTTTTTATTATTTTTTATATTACATTTTTCTTAATAATTTATTTTTAAAAATGTTACATCTTAATTAGTATTTTAAATTAGTATTTTGTATTGCATGGATTTGATATTAAACAATTAAATTAACCATTGATAGAATTGTCATTGTGTATATTTTTTATAAAAAAATGGATGTAAGCAGATGAATGTGTTGAAACATCCAAGGATATTTTAAATATTTATTTAATGAGAATGCTTGAATATGTGTACATTATATAACATCGTTACATTATTAATATGTTATTTTTTATGAGTGTTATCTGTTGAAATACAGAGAAAGATCTAATACTGATCTCTAAATTATATAATAAACAAATAAACATATAGTACTGATGTTTGTTTTATTATCAAGATCATTTGTGCTTAAAAACTTTAAAAAAACATCTTGAAATGAATTTAGGTCTTTGTTGTTTTTTTGGTAATTATTTTAGAATACAGTTTTGTATATTTTACAATGTTAAGTGAGTTAGTTATTCAGTGTGGAAGATATAGGATGGTGATTGGGAGAGTAATATTAATATGAAATCCTAGGTGTAGGGATATGTTGAAATTTGTTGAATGTGAACTACATTTTCATACTTTAAAGTTATTAAAATATGCAGATAACATAGAACTGTATATCATTTTCCATGGACAGTTGCATTTCCTTATCATCAATAAGTGCTATACTAGAGCCACAACTTGAATCTTAGGTACCCAAAAAATATAGACAAATTATTATGATTTTGCTCTGTATCCATGATGATATTATCTTACTTGTTTAAGTAATTCTTGTCATTATTCCATACCCTACACTTTAATTACTATCTATCACCATAGGAATCTTCATAGAGGATAGTTTTATAAGTTGATAAAATAATGGCTAAACTGATTAAAGTTGATAATTTTGCGAGAGGGCAAGATGAAGTACATGGAAATTTTCTTTCACAAATAATGTTGAGATGATTGATGATTGTCATAGTATATAACATAAGAGTGGAATAATTGATATTCTTACAAGTAGTAGAGATCACTTAGTTCAAACAATTGCTTGTTTAAAATCGGAATAAAAGTGAGAATAGTCAAAATGATTTTGGATGATATGATGAATATAAGAGGATAAAAACAAAAGAAATGCAAATGTCATGCAATATAATTTATGGATAGTTCATTAAATTTTGTTATAAATAATTTAAACCCATTTAAATTACAAAATTTTATGAAATTATCTCCTAAGTATTTTGCATAAATAGTTATTTTTTTATAGAGGGAGGTATTATTAAAAATTTTCTGATATTCAAATATTAGGATGATATTTTTCTAAACCGCAAAGAAAGTCTTTACTAACTTTTTTTAAAAAAATATTTACTTGTTGAATTTTAAGAAGTGTATTTTAAATATAAACTTATATCGATGCATTACATCACTAAACACATAACACCATTTCTTATGCTTGCTCATAACTGTTATTAAAATAGGCAAAACTCTCCATACAGTAGTGCCACTCAGCGCAAGCCAGAGTAATCAATGGATGCCAGAAGGTTTTGTGCATAAAATCCCTATATAGTGCTTACTCATCCATTGATTACTCTGGCTTGCACTGAACGACACTACTGTATGGAGAGTTTTTTCTGTTTTAATAACAGTTGTGAGCAAGCATAAGAATTGGTGATCATGTGATGTTTAGTGGTTTAATATTAATTCTGGCTAATAGGATAATGGTGGGTATGGTTATTAAAAAACCAAAGACACCAAAATGTATGAGTACTGAACTGAGTTGAGACCTATATATATGACTACATAAGCTAATGAGCTTGGATTGAAAATATTGTTTTCAATTTTATTCTTATAGTTTTGTAGTTAAATGACATAAAAGGTGGCTCTGAAGGATTGCATTAGATCCTAAGATCTAGGTGCAGTGCTTTCAGATCCAAGGCTCTTCGCTGATGAAAACCACAAGCTAAAAACTAGTCTGGGGATATTGGATGAATAAGCACTAGATAGGGATTTTATGCACAAACCTTCTGGCATCTATTGATTACTGGCTTGCTCTGAGTGGCAATACATATAGAGAGTTTTACCTGATGTCTTACATCATAAGAAACATATTTTATAATAGTATAAGTGTAATATTAAGTTTTCTTAGAAATTGGGAAATTTATTGAAATTTTTCCCAACACAAAATAATATTTTTAATGAATGATGATAATATAGTGTCATTACTATTGTAAGTTTTTTTTTTTTTTTGAAATGGCCAGAGTGAAGGCTGTCTTATTTTATTTTTGTCATTTATTGGTAAGATTTACTGGAAAAAAAATTTTTTAAAAATATTAAATAATGTCAATTCTTATTTTACTTTTGTAAAAAAATTTTTATATTATGTTATAAATTTATTGTAGTAGTAAAATATTGTTAATCTATAAATAAATTTGTTAACTGTTTTTTGAAACTTATATTCTAGTCGAGTTGTGATTTATTTGCGTGTTGTTTATTTGATTTTTCATTCTACATGCATGAATCAAAGAAAAGTAATAATTTGAAATATTACTTATTTGGCACATGATTCCTAAAGATTAAGATATTATTTCTATTATATTTAATTGATTAACAAGCTATATCATTATTATTATCACAAAGATAAGATCATTGATAATTATTTTTAAACTGATACAACACCAATGACAGATACTTGATTGCCACAATATTAAAATACATTATATTTTTAAGAATGACACATTAAACAAAAAAAGATTGTACAATATTTAATTACAATCTTATTATATTATTTGTTTTATTGCTAATCTTTTATCATTAAGTAGATTTAATGTTTTTTTTTTCCTCAGTGATGAAAATTTATTCATAAAAAAAAAAAGAAGAAGGTACAAATACAGTTAAATAAGAGGTTTACAAAGATTGATAAAAATGAAATTCAGGAGTAAAGGGGAGGATACATATGAAAAGGGAGTGGGATGTTGAAATGGTGTGTATTAACCATTAAAGACAAATGAATGTTACTATTAGGAATTATTATAAAGTCTAGAGTTTAAGTATGAATAGCATTTTAGGAGTACAATATTGAGAAATCGAATTTGCGATGGATATGTTGAGAATAGAAAAACACTCGGAGATAACAACATTGGAAATAATAAATTTAAATAGGATGAATCACTTGCAATTAAAATCGTTAGGCCAAACTAACTGCGATTTACTTTGCAATAATACTTGGATAAAATCATTTATAACCAAAACACTAAAACCGCTATGAATAGCATTTTTTTTCCTTTTTGTGAATGAGAAAATCAATGTTGGCAATAGTCCTCACAGCATCCTCATCCTAGCCCTCCCCCTCAAAAGAACCAGGATTTAGGTCTCTGCCTCCCCCCCCCAACAACCAGACTCTCTCATTCAATTAGCAAAGTTGAATGTAATGAAAATTTTAATTAAAAAGTACAATTAGGAATTATTTGTAAAGTCTAGAAATCAAATATGAATAGTGTTTTAGGAGTACAATATTGGGAAATCCAATTTGTGGTAGATAAGTTGAGAAATAGAAAAACACTTGGAGTTAACATAAAATATGGACTAAATCAATCTACTGTTCAGTTCTTCCAAATGGCCTTGAATATCTTTACAAGAGAGCAATCCCGAATACTTTGGACAAATTGTGGAAAAACTATGGAGAACAAGGAAAAAAAAGTCCAATCTTCAAAATGTCTCTGCTGAAAACCATTCTAATCCATCATGAAAATCACATGAACAGCAAAAGGCCAGCCCTATCAATAACATCATTGGAAGTAATAAAATTAAATAAGGTGAATCACTTGCAATTAGAATCATGAGGCCAAACTGCAATTTATTTTGCAATAACACATGGATAAAATCATTCATGGCAATAACGTTAAAGAATTGCTATAAATAAAGTTATTTTTTCTATCTTGTGAATGAAAAAAACCAACATTGGTAACAATCACCATGGCACCCTCATCCCAGCCCCCTCCCTCAAAAGAGCTAGGATTTAGGCCCCTGGGGGTCCTTCCAACAACCCGAGTCCCTCATTCATTCAACAAAATTTAAGTGAAATGAAAAATTTCATTAAAAGGTAAAATCTCTGTAGAAATCTTTTGTAATTTCAGTGGCCACCATATATTTACATAGCATTTTTATAAAAGTTGAAATCATTCTTACTTGTGATTATATTGTTGATATAGCTTGTATATGAAAAGAGAGCTAAGAAACTCCTCTTTTTAATAGGAATAGTTTTAGAGAAATTTAATTCCCTAAACTTGTATTACATTCAAATATCAGCCTTTTAAGCTAATTGTGCACGTGCTTTGTGAGTGTTAAATAATAAATGAATACTTTCCTCTCCAATACAAGATATAGTATTTATGCAGGAATAAAATGAATCCACCTGTTTCTACAACTCAAATGCTTATATATGAGCATTTGAGTTTATTTTATTCCTGCATAAATACTATATCTTGTATTGGAGAGGAAAGTATTCATTTATTATTTAACACTCACAAAGCGCATGCACAATTAGCTTGAAAGGCTGATATTTGAATGTAATACAATTGTAAACACAGTGCTATATAAAAATAAATGCTTATTTCCCTAAACTTGGAAAAATAGATTTAATTTTTCCAGAGTCATTAAATTATTTTAGTTGCTTATTGTTGTTATTATTTTATAATAGTAGTTAAATGTCATGTAAATCCCTCATCATATTTAATTACAGGATGTTAATTAATTCATTCATTTTGTTATTAGTTTGTTAGAAATGAACCTGAGGTTATCATTATTGGAGAATTATAAATTTTCTATTAAAAGATGATTAGTAAGAAATTGATAGTTAATGTTAAATGTTCAATTAGTATTTTTATTAAGGAAATATTAAATAATTTATTGTTATTTCTGTAATAAATTTATAAATCATATTTTAGGATTATTTTATGTGTATCTAAAGATGTGAGAGTTTATGTAGTAGTTTATCATGTGAATTTGATAGGGTAATATTCTTATGCCATTGGGGACGTATCTTTAGGAATGCATCCTCAATGTTTAAGCCAGTATACTTTATGGAAGATGTTAAGGGTTTCATAATTATATTTGTCATTTTTGATAGAACCATATGTTATGTATAAATCGAATTTATTAGTAAAAAGAATGGATTGAGTATTCTAGTTAGAACCCAAATATTTATTGTAAATATAACCTTTATTATATTTAATTTATTAAATTTCTTATATTTTATTATTGAACGATTTTATTTTATTAGATATTGTATCTTAATAATATATCTTGAGCTAGTCAGAATATTATTTGAATAGTCATTGTTTATGTAACCCAATTGCAGTTTAGTATTGGTAAATCCTAGTTAGCTCAATTCTTTTGTTCAGGATTTCTCATTTTGGTAAGGATACAATATATATATATATATAATGACATTTTGGTCATATATGCTATGTATAGATTTAAAAAGAAAAAATAATAATTAAAAAAATATGGTATTGGCAAGATGGAGAAATAAAATTAATAATTTTTATTAGTCAATTATTAGCCTAGAGATTATCCAATTAATGAATAATATTTCTATAGTGTAATTTTCACTATACCATTCTCACACAACATAGGGAGTGGTTTCTGACCACTTTTAACATCTTGTGTGAGGGTGTAATCGTAAACATATGATCAAAGATATGTAAAAAAAATATATGATCCCCATGAAGCACATTTCATGCTGAATCAGCATTTATCAGTTGGCCCAGGTCACAAACTCTTACACATATTTTTATCATTGCTCAGTATATATATATAGATAGATAGATAGATAGATAGATAGATAGATAGATAGATAGATAGATAGATAGATAGATAGATAGATAGATAGATAGATAGATAGATAGATAGATAGATAGATAGATAGATAGATAGATAGATAGATAGATAGATAGATAGATAGATAGATAGATAGATAGATAGATAGATAGATAGATAGATAGATAGATAGATAGATAGATAGATAGATAGATAGATAGATAGATAGATAGATAGATAGATAGATATATAGATAGATAGATAGATAGATAGATAGATAGATAGATAGATAGATAGATAGATAGATAGATAGATAGATAGATAGATAGATAGATAGATAGATAGATAGATAGATAGATAGATAGATAGATAGATAGATAGATAGATAGATAGATAGATAGATAGCCAATTACTACAGTTTAATTAATAAGTGTCAAACTTATTGCCCTCACAACTTTGACACAAACCCTTTAATGGAAATATAGTTATAATTTTTATTAGTCATTCATTAGACTAGAGATTATCCACTTAACAAATAATATTTCCATAGTGTAATGTTTACTACACCACTTTCACAGAAGGTTTCTGGTTTTATCTACTTTTAACATCTTGTGGAGGGATGTAATCATAAACATATGACCAAAGATATGTGAAAAAAGGTATGATCATCGAGATGTAGATTTTCACTGCAGAAATAATATTCATTAAGGAGAAATAAATTGTTTTCTTATGTTTAAACTTTGTATTAGATATTTTCTTCAAATACTGTATTTAAATGATTACAACTTAAAAAAGAAAAAAAAAATGTTTTAAATATTTTATCAGATGGATTCATTTTTTTGTAAAATCTCATTATAATTTAAATGGGAAAATGTACAAACAGGTTTATATTAACAGGTAGGGTTGAATAAAAAATGAATTAATTAAGGAGTATGAAAAACAAAATAATTATGTAAAAAATATTTCGAGGAAAACACCTTTTGTTTGCAAATTATGATGTGTTTTTAGGAGAGTTTGTAAAAAGGGGAACAAATTTACATGTTTTTCCAGTTAAACAATTGATTAATTCATCTGAATGGTTTTGTTCATAGGTGGCATAAGGACTAGTGCGATGAAATAGAAAAAGTGGCAAATAGGGTTTTAGGTGAGAATATTCAGAAGAATAAAAGTAATAAAAAAATGAGAGTTAGTAAAAGTGTAAAAGAGAGGCAAAAGGCATGCAGAGAATATAAGTGTGCTATTAAGAACAAAGAAAGTAAAAAAGTTATTAATGCTAATTGGGAAAAGTACTTAGAAAAGAAGAAGTTAGCTAAAATAGATAATTATAGAGAGAGAAGAAAACTAAATAGTAAATTATTGGATGATATTAATAAAAGTGAAAGAGATGGAAGTAAAAAATTTTGGAATTACATTAAAAGGAGAAATTTGGGAGGAAAGAGATAGTATTACTGCATGAGTAGGGAATAGAGTGTAGCTCTAGAGAAGAATTAGAGAGAATATTGAATAGTTATGTAATGGATATAGAAAAAATGTTAGGTATGAAGAACAAAGGGATAGAAAATATGAAAGCATATAGTAATGGAAATATTAGGTTTACAAAAAATGAACTGAATGAGGCAGGGAAAAAATTAAAAAGTGGTAAGGCTTTAGGGTTAGATGGATGGGCAGCAGAGATAGTAATGAATTTAGGGTGTAGGGCAAAAGTAAAGTTACTATCAAGTTTTAATAAGATAGCACAGAAGAGAGTTTTTCTGGGTAGTTGGAGTAATACGAGAGTAAGATTATTATTTAAAGGAAAAGATAGGGATCATAGAAAGTTAAATAATTATAGACTGATAACGTTAACATCAGTTTTATATAAAGTTTTTTCATATATGGTGGCTGGAAGAGTTGCAAAATGGATGGAAGAAAATAATGTAGTGGGGGAAATGCAAGGAGTTTTATGTTGGATAGGCATATAGGAGATAGTTTATTTGTAGTTACACAACTTATGGATATGAGTAGGAATTCAGGTAGACAGTTATATATGAGTTTTATAGATATGGAGAAGGCATATGATATAGTGAATAGAAATTGATTATGGATAAGTTTAGCAAATCTGGGAATGGATGAGGCTTTAGTGGATGTTATTAAGAAATTATATGAAAATAATTACTATACATATCAATTAGGGGATATAGAATCAGTTAAAGTTAAAAATGGGGTGGGACTGGATGCCCTGTGTCACCTATTTTGTTTGTGTTGTATTTAAGTGAAATGGAAAAAGCAATAGAAAGACTAAGAAGAGGGATAGAGATACTGTTAATATGTGGCAAGAGAGTATATACATTGTTGGGTCTTTTTTTTGCAGATGATGTCTTTTTGTGTGCAGAAAAAAGAGATGTGGAAGTTATACTGAGATCATGTGCAAGGGTGGGTAAAGATATGGGGATTAAATTTAGTGAAAAAAAATCAAATATAATGATGGTGAATACTGGGGAAAGAAAAGACAAAAATTTCTTATTGGGGGATATAAGTGTGGTGAATAGATATAGTTATTTGAGAATCATCTTGAGTAATAAGATAAATTGTTTGGATGAATGGGAGAAAAAAATGATAAATGAATCAAAGAAAAGAAAGGGATTGATAAAGAAATTAGCAGTGTTTTCATATAATAAATATGATGTAGCTAGAATTGTATGGGAGTGGCAGTAGCAGGGTTAACATACAGCAATGATGCATTATGTGTTAGTAAAGGGGTATTAGATTACTTAGAAAAAGTACAAAGGGAAGTAGGAAGACATGCATTAGATGCAGAGGTATGGATAGCAAAGGAGGCAATTTAAGGAGAAATGGTATGGTCAAGTTTTTATATGAGGGATACAAAAAGCAAATTGAAAATGTTCGGTAGATTGCAGTTTATGGATAATAAAAGAATAGCCAAAATAGTATTTAATTGGGTTACAAGTAAAGGCCAGACAACAAGATGGGTGAGAAAGGTAATGCGGTATGCAGAAGATTTGGATAAAAAATTTATGTCAGTATACTTGTATAAAAGGTGTGATGATTGTGTTAGGAGGATTGTTGAGTGTTATAGTGGTAAGGAGTGGGATAGCAGAATAGATGCAGTAATAAAGAATAGGGAGTTGGAGAGATGGAGAACTAGTATGGAGAGTAAAATTAGCTTAAATATATATAGAAGTAAATGAAACATTGGGTGTGAGTTAATTTATGATAATAGTAAGGAAAGTAGTTTATTGTTTAAAGCTTGAACGGGATCTTTAGCAATAAGGGAATATGCATATAAATGGAAAAATATGGGTGATTTAGTCTGCAAGTTATGTAAGGAAGGCATAGAAAATATTAGGCATCTGTTACTTCGATGTAAATGCTTGGAAGCAGAAAGGGTACAAATAATGAAGTTATGGAGGATTAAATATGAACAAAGTGATTATACAGAAAGTGAGTTATTGGTTTTTATGCTAGGTTGGGGAAAAGATAAGAGGAATTTAGATATGAAGGTCATGGCATTGACAAAGATTGGGTTGTGGAAATGGGATGGAGCAGATTATGGGAAACATTAGGGTGAAGAATGGAAAGGGAAGGTAAAGTGGCTAACATGTTTCTCTGGGCATAGCTGCTGAGAGATTCCTGACTCTGTTTAAAGAGAAGTCAGTGTATCACCTCACATCACATCAAATGGAAAAATATGGGTGATTTAGTCTGAAAGCTGTGTAAGGAAGGCATAGAAAATATTAGTCATCTGTTACTTCAATGTAAATGCTTGGAAGTAGAACGGGTACAAATAATGACATTAAGGAAGATTAAATATGAACAAAGTGATTATACAGAAAGTGAGTTATTGGTTTTTATGCTAGGTTTGGGAAAAGCTAAGGGGGATTTAGATATGAAGGTCATGGAGTTGACAAAGATTATGTTGTGGAAATGGGATGGAGCAGATTATAGGGAAACTTAGGGTGGAGAATGAAAATGGAAGGTAAAGTGGTTAACAGGTTCTCTGGGCATAGTTGGTGAGAGATTCCTGACTCTGTATAAGGAGAAGTCACAGTGCCTCCCATCACATCACAAATGGGGAAATGTGGGTGATGATTCTGCAAGTTATTTAAGAAAAGCATGGAAAATATTAGGCAACTGTTAATTAAAGGTAAATGCTTACAAGCAGAAAGGGTACTGCTAATGAAGTTGTGGGAGAATAAATATACACAAATTGATTATACAGAAATTAGGTTCTTGGTTTTTATGCTGCATTTGGAAAAAGATAAGGGAAATTTATAATCTATAAAGGTCATACAGTGGACAAAGGTAATGTTGTGGAAATGATATGGAGCAGGATAGACAAGAATATGGGGAAAACAGGGTAAGGAATAGAAAGTTAAGATAAGGTGGCTAACCAATTTCTTTGAGCATAGTGGCTGAGAGATACTGACTCCAAGAAAGGAGAAACCATAGTGCATCACTTTACTTTCCGAATTGTATTAAATACATTAAACAAAATCAAATCCATAAGTAAATGACATACGCTTTTTTATGAATTGGCAGAGCAATTAAAAATTAAACAAAAAAAGGGGGGGTAAAATGACAAATTTTTTTATTACTTGTGATAAACAGAGCAAAAATTCCAAAGAAAGTCTAAAAAGAGATTCTGGTTTACTGCTATTTTATTGCCAATGTGATCCAGATGAGGTTGTAATAATTTAGGGAATGTGACTATCATCTTCTTCAGCATTTGGCTTCAACCTTTGAATTCCTGGCTGTTTACTCCAGCCAATAAATTGATAAAATGCTTTTGATGGTTACCAATGATTTGGCTAATGTCTCATTGCAGGAAAATGTTTAATTTTTACTACCATGTGCAAATGTACAATAAAAAGAATATTCAATTATTGTACAAATACAAACACAAATTTTTATTTTGAGATTACTTTGTAAAAACTTCTTTTAAATAATCAATTTCATATTGCAGGAAAAGGTTTTATTTTTCAATGATAAACTATACATAATACTGTTTTAATTTTTGCAAACTATTTACATTTTTAGATTATAAGAATGTCTTACAAAAAAAAGTACTATTATTTTATTTTAATACAGATAAAGACTGTAAAAATACAATTTTATATTCCACTCGTGGTGTATTTATTTTTAGATTAAATCAAAATCTAAGTTCCATTATGTATGTCTTTAAATACGAGTCAATGTCAAAAGTATGTAAATCTTCAATTTATGACGAGTTATGTCAGTATAACTTCAGAAGTGCCATGCAGTGTTTTAAAGCAGAAACTACACACAAAATGGAATGTACTATGCTGACTACATTAGTATCAAACTTATATATTGTTTTGTACTATAATTTATGGTTTTTGTTTTTCCAAATGTACATTATGGATAATAAATTAAATAAAGTGATACATTGTGTGAACCAGGTATATAAGCTTGTAAATAAAAATAATGAGTGGTGACAATAGCTCTAATAAGCTTTATTGATAAATGCCACAAGAGAAAGCATTTAAAATCTCTATCTAGAAATTATCCCCAATCCTCAGACCAGTTTCATGCTTTGGCAATCCTCAGTGAGACTATAGGGTATTTCATATACTAGATATAAAAATACCAACCCAAAGCCAGCATTTATTTAAAAGTTAACTATTAACTAGACAATCTGAAAATTTCAGACACCTAGATATCTTCAAACCCAGCTATCCAACTTAAAGTTACAGATACTGGGGAAATGGAATTAACTCTAAGATGCAATTATTTTATCATTGATCAAAATTAAAGTCTATACCTGAGATTAAAGAGAAGAAATAATATCTTATCTTATAAAAGATGATGGATATTTTTTGTGTATACATTAAAAGTCTATATTTGCTAAGATTGTCTCGATATATAATAAATAAATACAGAACAGTTGTAATAGTGATTCAGGACTGATGATCCAGACTGAAAAGTTAAGTCCAATTGAAATTAATTTTAGAAATCACATTTTTCAATGTTCAATTAAAATTCATCTTAGAAATCACTTACATTTTTCAATGTCCAATTAAAATTCATCTTAGAAATCATTTACATTTTTCAATGTCCAATTAAAATTTATCTTAGAAATCACTTACATTTTTCAATGTCCAATTGAAATTCATCTTAGAAATCATTTACATTTTTCAATGTCCAATTAAAATTCATCTTAGAAATCATTTACATTTTTCAATGTCCAATTAAAATTTATCTTAGAAATCACTTACATTTTTCAATGTCCAATTGAAATTCATCTTAGAAATCATTTACATTTTTCAATGTCCAATTAAAATTCATCTTAGAAATCATTTACATTTTTCAATGTCCAATTAAAATTTATCTTAGAAATCACTTTCATTTTTCAATGTCAGTAAGGATCTGCCTAATTGGTGTCTTAGTGAGGTAGTCCAAGATTTATGGATCATAGTCTAGTTCATTGAATGTGGAGCTTTAACTTCTTATTCACTCTCAAGTAATAAAAGCATTTGATTACTGTTATTAATTTCTGACATCATATATTGAAAGAGTAAGAATAATTAGTAGTAGTTTTAAAAAATATATAAAATCTGAGTGAAGAACATAATCAAATATAAATAAATAGTTTAAAAAAGATGTATTGGATCTTTAATTTTCAATAATTCATAAATAGTTTTAAAAAGATGTAAAAATTTCAAAAAGATATAAAAAAATTTAATCTTTGTATTTATTAAAAAGACTGTAATTGTTAGTAGGTAAATAATAAAAATGCTTCACTGTTGACTTGACAATATATATTACAATAAAAATAATAAACATAATGGTAATTAACTATTATATACAGTATTTTCAATCTGCAGAAGTGCTTTTGGTTAATTCCTTAACCCTCTTCAACTGCTGTTACCCCCCCCCAAAAAAAACAAACCATTGAGGAAGGTTAATGAATTAACTGAAAGTATTTCTGTGGATTGAAAAGGCTATATATAATAGTTAATTACTGTTATATTTATTATCTTTATTTTTTTACAATAGTTTTTTAATTAATGGACATTTTATTTGTATTATATATTATAACGATCGAAATGAAAGTGAAGATCGAATCTAACCGCAAAAACAATATCTGCAACTACCAGGGCGCCATCTAGGCATTTGAGCCTAGAAAAATTTATAAAGTAGGCAGATACGCGCTGTTAAGATTCCACTTTATTTAAATATTCCGATCGTTAGCCCAAGTCACTAGCTCAGTGGAGACGCAGAGATAAAAATCTATATCTTAATTTATATCTTAAATATAAATAAATAAAAGCCACTGCCAGAAATTAACACATAAAAATATTTATTTACGCACATATAAAATCATTCTAAATTCGAGGAATAGGTTTAACATTTTTAGATTTTTATATTACTCTTTAATTGTACATTTACATAAATTTCAATGAGTTTAATATTTTATTTAGATGGTCAAGTATGAATAGACTACATAGATTTGCATTTGAAAATAAAACATTCTATCCCTATTTAACCTTAGGCTAAAATTCGCAGTCAAACTGGCATCAATCCATCTGATACATTTATGTATTCAATGTAGCATGAAAATACAACAGCACAAATATACTATACTGTCAGGAATGGACATCTGAACAGTATAGTTAGAGAAAACATTGACTCTTGTCCAATACAGGAATATGATGTCTGTATAGCAAGAAGAACAATAAAATAAAAACTCCATAGGAAGGGACCACGATCCTTTTTGCCGACTTACAATCCCATCCATAGGCAAAGGGTTGGTGCGGTGTATTCAGCGATTCTGCACGTAGCGAAACTTATACTACATCTACTAATTACACAAATATATCCAATCCATTGACCCAATTCAACAACGACACAAATAACCTAAGATTACCCTCCCCTAATATAACTTTACAAATCTATATAGCCATTCACGCCCGACTTAAATTTAACATTTAAATACGTTCACACAAATGCATTTTATAAAATTTGTTTTAAAATGTTGAGTACAGATCAGCTGCACAGATTCCACGGTCAAAAACATTCCAAATTCAACACAACCGATCAAAATACAAAGTCCTCGATAAACGTCACTTGCATAGGGAATATACAAATCCCATTAGCATTCATCGTAAGATGCTTGCAGTGATATCATTGACATATATTCTAATCGAATGTGAAAACCACAACATTATCAACCACTAATGAATCTATGCAACGTCTATACCCAACCTAAATTTCATCATTTAAAATTTAAACAACAAATAATTTATACAATAAGAGAGAAAAAAAAATGGAAATGATTTTTATCAATTGGAAAACATATAAAATTAAACATTATTAATTGATTTTAAATTTAAAAGTCAGATAGAAGTTCATAAGCTTGAACGAAAGTTCTTAGTTATTTTTAAATTTAGAGTTCATGTCAATATAGCTTACAGTAGAAGAGTCCAGGTTCCTGTTTTTAATTCCCGCGACGTCTCCATTGGAAGATAATGTTCTGGAGGTAGCATTAGCTGGTTCCATTCTTGTATCATAGTCTTTTCATTTTATATATTTTTTAAAACAAACAAAAAAAATGAGAGAGAACGACAAGTGCGTCCTACCGTTCTCATCAAATCAAGTCCGAAAAAACTGTCTGGAACTCAATATTTCTCTTTTTATAGTAAATCTCCAGATTGAATGAACAAAGACGTCACTAATCCAAATTTTCGTTCGGGTCCAGGCTGAGGCTTGGTGCTTCCATTGGTCAAGCTAATTTATTTTTATTTTCTTATCTATCTTTTCATCTGACTTTTTAATTAAACAGATTTTAGATAATTAATAAACAATCATTTCCATTTATAGATTACAGGAATTAATTAATACCTGTTTTTATTTTAACTTACGTTATTTTTTTATTAAAATATTTTTATATTTCAATCTTGTATTTTTTTATTAAAAAAAATACGTTCAAATACTTTTTTTTTTTTTTTTGTTTATGAAAAAAATATTTTTAAAGTTTAGCATCTGTGCGAATATATACGTTTAACAAACATTTTAATTTTAGCGTTTAGCTTTTTTTTTCTTTTTAATACACTTATTTTTATATGCGAACTTAAAAGTTTTTATTTCAATTTAATGTAACGACATATTTATATATCGTTACATATCAGTAAACTTCCTCAAAAAAATAAAAACATTTAAAAAAAAAAAAAAAAAAGAATTTACTTAGTGTTAGTAATTACGTTACACAAATTTGTTATATATGAAATTTCAAAAGGACAAAACTTTTTTTTTAAAAGACAAAACAGTAATTACAAATATAATGATAAAAAAAAAGTTGACTGATGATTCCTTACTACCAGCTAAATTTCTGCCCCCTCCCTTCCAAGTTTCATTTCTCCTACCTTTAACTATTACTTAGGCAAGTTGAACGATTAGATTTTAATTTAACAAGACTTTTTTTTGTTTTTTTTTTTAAAAATGATTTAGATTTATTATTACGTTTTATTTATTAGTTTTTATTCCTCAAATTTATCTCTACATATGCGCAATTTTTCTTACTGGCAGCACTTTTTAAACAAAACTTCAAACTGCAACTCCACATCAATACAACAAATATATTTATACAATTTCAGCAAAAAATTTACGGGCATGATTCACTTTTAAAATTCTCAGGGCACTCATGATTTATTAAAGATAGAAAATTTCATCATCATCAATTCCCCTTCTCAGGGTCAATCTCTGAGGTAAGGCCACACTTGGGACGCCAATTATAACGATCGAAATGAAAGTGAAGATCGAATCTAACCGCGAAAACAATATCTGCTCTACAGGGCGCCATCTAGGCATTTAAACCTAGAAAAATTTGTAAAGTAGGCGGTCAAATTCGCAGTCAAACTGGCATCAATCCATCTGATACATTTATGTATTCAATGTAGCATGAAAATACAACAGCACAAATATCCTATACTGTCAGGCATGGACATCTGAACAGTATAGTTAGAGAAAACATTGACTCTTGTCCAATACAGGAATATGACGTCTGTATAGCAAGAAGAACAATAAAATAAAAACTCCATAGGAAGGGACCGTGATCCTTTTTGCCAACTTACAATATCCCATCCATAGGCAAAGGGTTGGTGCGGTGTATTCAGCGATTCTGCACGTAGCGAAACTTATACTACATCTACTAATTACACAAATATATCCAATCCATTGAACCAATTCAACAACAACACAAATAACCTAAGATTACCCTCCCCTAATATAACTTTATAAATCTATATAGCCATTCACGCCCAACTTAAATTTAACATTTAAATACGTTCGCACAAATGCATTTTATAAAATTTGTTTTAAAATGTTGAGTACAGATCAGCTGCACAGATTCCACAGTCAAAAACATTCCAAATTAAACACAACCGATCAAAATACAAAGTCATCGATAAACGTCACTTGCATAGGGAATATACAAATCCCATTAGCATTCATCGTAAGATGCTTGCAGTGATATTGTTGACATATATTCTAATCGAATGTGAAAACCACAACATTATCAACCGCCAACGAATCTATGCAACGTCTATACCCAACCTTAAATTTCCTCATTTAAAATTTAAACAATAAATATTAATACAAATAAATAAGAAATGGAAATGATTTTTTTTATCAAACGCAAACATATATAAAATTTCACATTCTCAATTGAGCTGACACATAAGTCAGAGAAAAGTTCTTTTTATAAAATTTAAATTAACTTATCAATCTTTAAAGTTCTTAATTAATATTATGATTTTAACAATTGTTCAGTTCTATTGCTTACAGTAGAAGAGTCCCTGTTCCCGTTGGCAATTCCCACGGAGACTTTCCTGGAAGACCGGTCTGATATTTTGGAGGTAGCATTAGCTGGTTCTATTCTGATATCACAGTCTTTGCATTTTTAAAATAAGTGAGTGAGGACGACAAGTGTGTCTTGTCGCTCGACTCACCAAAATCAAGTTGGAAAAAACTGACTGGAACTCAATTTTTTCTTTTTATAGTCCTCCTATGGATTCCATGAACAAAAACGTCACTGTTCTGTTTTTTCGTTATGGTCCGGGCCTTTATTTGCTTCCATTGATCAAGCTAAAATCTCTTTCTTCTCTTATCTAACTTTTCATCTGATCATTTTAATTATACAAGAGCCCGAAGCTAGCTTGCTTTTCAAACAATTTATAAATTACAGGAATTAATTAATACCTGTTTTTATTTTAACTTACGTTATTTTTTTATTAAAATATTTTTATATTTCAATCTTGTATTTTTTTATTAAAAAAAATACGTTCAAATACTTTTTTTTTTTTTTTTGTTTATGAAAAAAATATTTTTAAAGTTTAGCATCTGTGCGAATATATACGTTTAACAAACATTTTAATTTTAGCGTTTAGCTTTTTTTTTCTTTTTAATACACTTATTTTTATATGCGAACTTAAAAGTTTTTATTTCAATTTAATGTAACGACATATTTATATATCGTTACAATATATAATAAAGTATTAAAGCAGTCAATCCTACCTTAAAATTGAGCTTCATGGTTCTATCTACTAACATGTGTTTAAACCCTATATCCCATCATGCTCTTTTAGTCCTGTATATATTTTTACGTATATTCAAAATGCACACCTAAAAGTTATAAATTTTAACTTTCAATCACATTTTTATTATTATTAATTTTATGATTATTAATTCTTTTTTATTAAAGTACATATGTGGGTCAAATATATATATAGGAGCAAACTTACTAATAAAATAAAAGTTTTATAAACATTTTATTATACATCATTTATAAAAATAGTCAAAATGAGTCATAGATCAATTCATAGATCACATGACCCTATCTTGCAAGTTATAAACAATGAGGATTGCCGATTCCTCTACAAGCTTTATGATAAATGCTTAGCCAGAGCCAGCACTTAAAATATCTCTGTCAGGAACCCCTCCCCAAACCCCTGACCATGGTTTCGTGCTTTGGCACTCCTCAGAGAGGTGTCAGGGTAGGTTCAGACACTAGATCTAAAAATACCAACCCAAAGCCAAGCACTTAGCTAAAAGTTATCTATTGAGTGGAAAATCTGAAATTTTCAGACATCTACATGTCTTCAAACCCAGCTATCCAACTCAAATAGCTATTGGGGCTGATATATCTTCAGCCATTCCATATATTAGTAGTCATAGCAATATAAAATTGCATATCCAACTCAAATAGCTATTGGGGCTGAAAGATCTTCAGCCATTCCATATATTAGTAGTCATAGCAATATAAAATTGCATAAGACTTTGGGAAGAGACTATAAATAGTGCTTGGCTTTGGGTTGGTATTTTTACATCTAGTGTCTGAACCTACCCTGACACCTCTCTAAGGAGTGCCAAAGCATGAAACCATGGTCAGGGGTTTGGGGAGGGGGTCCTGACAGAGATATTTTAAGTGCTGGCTCTGGCTAAGCATTTATCATAAAGCTTGTAGAGGAATTGGCAATCCTTATTGTTTATAACTTGCAAGCTTAAGAGATAGGGTCATGTGATCCGTGACTCTTATTTTAACTATTTATAGTCTCTGCCAAAAGTCTTATGCAATTTTATATTGCTATGACTACTAATATATGGAATGGCTGAAGATCTATCAGCCCCAATAGCTATTTGAGTTGGATAGCTGGGTTTGAAGACATGTAGATGTCTGAAAATTTCAGATTTTCCACTCAATAGATAACTTTTAGCTAAGTGCTTGGCTTTGGGTTGGTATTTTTAGATCTAGTGTCTGAACCTACCCTGACACCTCTCTGAGGAGTGCTAAAGCATGAAACCATGGTCGGGGGTTTGGGGAGGGGTTCCTGACAGAGATATTTTAAGTGCTGGCTCTGGCTAAGCATTTATCATAAAGCTTGTAGAGGAATTGGCAATCCTCATTGTTTATCATTTTTAAAACTTTTTCTTTTTAAATTGTTTTTCCTATTAAATTGTATATTTTGTCAAAATCCAAGATGGAAGATGCAATCATTAATTGTCCAAAAATAATTAAAGGGTTGGAAATATAGTATTGTTTTAATCTTAAAAAACAATGGAGAAAGAAAAAGTAAGAATTTTTTTAGATCAGAGATTAGATTTAGAGCTAAAATTAAGAAATTAACAGCAATCCAGAAATACCTGAGTGGTATATAAAATTGCCTTTAAATCACCAACAGATTAGCTACTATTGAGAGAACTGTGCTGTTATAACCCACACTGGTTTGAAATCTTAAAAATGATGATCTAGTAGAATGCATTCCCAATCCTTGTGGAGTCATCTTCCACTGCTGTAACATCCTGCTGCCCCTTAGAATGAAGTAAAAGCCTGACAGAGAACTTTAGAATGCTGAATAAAAACTTGCTTGCCACATAAGAACTCACATGGAATTATTAAATGCTGTACTTTGAAAAATGGACTATTAAATGGTGCAAGCTAAATTATTTCAAACCGCCACCATTGAAACTAAATCAAGCTTGCCTAACTAGTCTCAAACTCTATTAAAATTTCTCCTAATGTATTATTTATTAACTTTGTGTTTTGCTAATATGTAAATGTAATTTGCTCTTGAGTGATTTCTATAAATTTAATTCTATCTCATATGCTCTAACTTTCTTTAACTTTGGTGCCGTCATTTATTTATATGTATTTATTTCTTAATTTTATATGTCTATTTTAGTTATTATTATTATACCAATCTCAAGCAATCTGATGAGTTGAATTTTTAAAATCCTTTTCTTTTTAAGTAAACCTTCATGAATTAAGGTTATTAACGTCCCCTTTAAATATAATACATTATTTATTAATATGCTCACCAGATTGTTTTTACGAGTCAACATTTTGTTTATGTTTTAGTATAAAGTTTGTTATTTGTTCAATTCCAAATAGAATAAGCAATTCTACAGCTAATTAACACTCTGAAATCATTTAAAATATTATTTATTCAATTTTAAAAGGGTGACTTATTAATTGTTTTCTATATATATAACTGCTAGTTATTTTCTTTTTCCATATTCTTAAAATATCATAAACTTAAATATTCTAGTTATTATAAAATTCATGAAGGTGCGATTGAAACATTTTTAATATAACAGAAAAATAGGGGGGGGGTCAAATCTTAACATATATTTTAATAAATGAAAGCTAAATCTCTCTCTATATATATTCTGGTGGCATAGCATATTATTTATATAAATTATGGCATTAAAACAAGGGTCATTTATTTTAAAACAGTAAATCATATTCAATGTTGTTAGTGACATTTATCCATACTGCATTACTAACATTTGGCCTTATCTTCATGATTATATATGTGTTTCGAATCTGGGGGTTGCAACAAGATTAAACCCATAGATTTTTTTTCAAACCTTGTCCTAAGAATAGTTGACCTTCCCAGGACCACTTATTTTGTATAAAAAGCCTCTGGGGGTGATTTCAGTACACCTGGCACACACTATGCTTATCCACTTTCATTGTATAAAAGGCCTGCACATGGTGGTGTCCATGACATGCTTATCCACTTTTCTCTAAGCACTGCCCAAGAAGGGGGTCTTAAACTTTGTCTTCATCCTAAAGCACAACTTTTTTCTGTTAGTTCTTCACCGATGTCCACACCACAAACTTCTTCGTATTAATATTTCTTTTCACATGACCCAGTTTTAATGCTCTATTATTAAAACTGCACTCTGCTCAAAATATATATATATATATATATATATATATATATATATATATATATATATATATATATAGATATATATATATATATATATATATATATATATATATAAATGCCAACTACTTCTAGTTTTATTAATTAAATTTATTTCAGTCTTATACAATTCCACTGTTGTAATTTAGTATTTCTGTATTTAAGAGTATATGCCTTGGAGAAAATAAAGTGTTCTTCTTACCAGCACTAATTAAAGGAATTTTCATTAAGTATTTTGTCATATAATCAAATATGGTTTCATATGTATTTTATTTTCATGGCTGTAATAGCATGAAAATGGTTTGTATTATATCTGTAATGAATCTTGGAAGCTCCCCGAAATAATGTTAGTCACCATGTTTCACAACCGTAACACAAAGTGTTAATAGCAATTTTATGTAAATTCTTTTTAATAATTGATTGGCATCTTAATATGGGACCCACCAAAGATGTGTTTTAATGTATAGTATATATCATTTAGTTAATAAAAGAGCATATGAGAAATAATAGTGTGATGTGTAATTATCTACCATTTGATAGACCGCTTGCTCACTCACGCACATACTAATGTATGCAATTAATTCATAATGTAAATAATTTGTCATTGTATTAAACTAATTTTATTGTTTAACTTGTTTGAGTAGTTTGAATTCCTTATTCTCCACTTCCACATGTACAACTACATATATGCATATTTTAATTTAGTTAATATTGAGTCTCATTGTCTTCTCTACTCTGCTAGTGGGCCAGATTTAAAATAAATTCTCATGTGCCATAATTATATGTTATTCATTAAGTGTTTGATCTGGGGCTTATGGAGTGGGTTCAAATTCAGGTTGGTCCCTGACCAAAATCTTGGGCTTGATTGAGATTGAAGTACCTTTTGTGAGTTCCAGCTCATGTTAGATGGATAAACATGTTTGACCGGTACAGTATATTCTACCCGAATATGTAAACAATTAACAGCTATTACTGTAATAACTTTGGTATAAAACAATATTTGTTATTTGCTGACCCATGCTTTTAATACAGCATATCTTTTTCAAAGCATATATACATGTCATATGCACATATTGTAATACAGTATTTTTAATGGATGTTTTAGATCCTCCTTTTGAAAGTAAACAGCCTGATAGTTTCCTTTAACTTTTGGTTTTGTGCAGTTGCTTTTCATTAACTACTATTCTAGGCAAAGTGCTTTCTAATTAAGTAATTATAAATGAATAAATCCACATCTTAAATATTTTCATGTTATATGCATGTATATACATGTAATATAGTTTACATATGTGTGTGTGTATGTGAATCTATACTTTCATATATTTGAGTCTGAAATGAAAAGTAAATAATTGAATGGATTCATTTCTTGGGAGTTCATAATAAGTTCGAACATTGGAAGTGAACTGGGTTTGATCCAAGAACTTTATACTCCTGAGTATGAAACTTTACAATTGCCACCATGCAGTGCATCATGACAATAAAATGTGTTTTCAAAGAAGCTCCTACACAACTTTTGCTTTATTTATCGTTGCAGTTTTTTGCCAACAAAGGTCAAACACAGCACCCTACTCTGTAGTCACGGTTGCATGCTACATTTTAATTGCATTTGAAAATTTGAGCTTTAAATCAAAAAGTAATTTGCTTTCTCAACTATATAAAAACATGTAGGTGAATTCCATCCACATAAGTAAGAATCAGATGACAATAAATCACAAAGATGAAACAAAAAGTCAGTGTGGATGGACAAAATAAAAATCAATATAAGTCGCTTGTCTTATGTTCATCTCATTTAGATGACCAGACCATCATGCTGTCTTTCCTAATTCCAGACTTATGTAATTATGAATTATGATCTCCATGTGACAGGATGATGAATCCTGATCTACAATTAGAAAAGTTAGCATGATGATTAAAAAGGATCCCATGATGGGTTAGCAAGCTAAGTAAGGTAAACAAAAGACAAAAAAACAACCTTTTAAAATATTGAAGAGGGACCTAAAAATAGTTAAAAAATTGATAATTTTTTGAAAGTTTCTATGAAATTTAATATTGTAAGATCTTAATGCTTTATATAAATACAATTTATCCATTACTTTGAATACTTTTTAGTAAAAAACTTTTATTGTAGCTATATGCATGCACTATCTTAGATTTCGACTGTCCTGCAGTCTTCTTCAGAACCACTTTTATTTTAATTTATTTTTAAAAAAATTGAATAAAAAAAATAAAAATAAAAATAGCTGTGAAGAAAACTGCAGGACAGTTGAAATGTAAGATTGTGCATATAAATATAAAAAGTTTTTACTAAAAAGTGTTCAAAGTAGGGAATAAATTGTATTTATATAGAGATATTACAGCAAAATATAGGAAGTGGTGAATTTGGTAATATCTTGATGCCTTATTCTATCTATCTATCTATCTATCTATCTATCTATCTATCTATCTATCTATCTATCTATCTATCTATCTATCTATCTATCTATCTATCTATCTATCTATCTATCTATCTATCTATCTATCTATCTATCTATCTATCTATCTATCTATCTATCTATCTATCTATCTATCTATCTATCTATCTATCTATCTATCTATCTATCTATCTATCTATCTATCTATCTATCTATCTATCTATCTATCTATCTATCTATCTATCTATCTATCTATCTATCTATCTATCTATCTATCTATCTATCTATCTATCTATCTATCTATCTATCTATCTATCTATCTATCTATCTATCTATCTATCTATCTATCTATCTATCTATCTATCTATCTATCTATCTATCTATCTATCTATCTATCTATCTATCTATCTATCTATCTATCTATCTATCTATCTATCTATCTATCTATCTATCTATCTATCTATCTATCTATCTATCTATCTATCTATCTATCTATCTATCTATCTATCTATCTATCTATCTATCTATCTATCTATCTATCTATCTATCTATCTATCTATCTATCTATCTATCTATCTATCTATCTATCTATCTATCTATCTATCTATCTATCTATCTATCTATCTATCTATCTATCTATCTATCTATCTATCTATCTATCTATCTATCTATCTATCTATCTATCTATCTATCTATCTATCTATCTATCTATCTATCTATCTATCTATCTATATATATATATCAGACACACAATCTTTTTCTCAATTAGTTTTATTCCTATCCTTTTAACATTGTTTTGATTCAAGAATATAGTTTTGATTATGCTATTTTTTTTTTTTTTAAAAAAAAGTCAAGCATTGGTGGTCAAAAGGTCAGTGACAGCTGTTTTACAAGCAGTTGTCCCTGGTTAGCAAGTTCGCTTCCCAGCTGATGTTATGACACATGAGAAAAAAAGATTTAAAATAATTCTATAAGAAATAATCCAAAAAAGTTAGATTTGGATACTTAAATTAGACTATTCAATAGGGCTACATCTTCCAATCCATTTCCCTGAAAATTTCCCATTTAAATAATAACGAATAATCAATTTCTGTGAAACGAGGCAAAGACCGAATGTACTGAAATTCCATACCTCTCTGATTTCTACTAGCAGACTATCCATTGACGTGAATATACCAAAATGTGAATCATGGTTGTAATTTCAGATGGGTGGAGGAGATATTAGATCAATGATCCTATCTCCCAAAATGGCAGCCTATACAAAAAAATTTCTAATGATTTTGTAGTAAAATATAAAAAAAATATATACTTGAATGGCTTAAGTTCAAATACCAGAACTGAAATCGATCTGAGAACCTTACACTTCAGTTAGATACTCTACCATTCCACTAAACTATGCAGGGTAATAAATAATTAAATGCTTTTAATTTTCAGGAATTTATAGTAACTTTCCAGACTATATATATAGTGAATTAATTGGATGAAACAAATGTTTCTCTAACTAAACTTATATTTTTCTCATATAGTTAATCATAAATAAATTCGCAGAAGGGGAACGAATAAAGCTTGTACATTTGTACACATGTATAGTATTTATATTTTAAGCTAGATGTAATTAGTGGGGATTGAAGTCAGACTATTCAAGCTCCCTTTAGTCATCCACTTCACCTTATACAATCGATACACATGATAAACAACCTACATACAAATTTCATGCTTAACCAGCACTCATCACTTGGTGTGGATCATCATCTCCCACAACATGGGTAAGATTATAATATTAGCATCAACAAGGGCTTTCAGCATTCCATCATCAGATGTTCAGTGATTTGGATGGCTGAAGAGTTGGAGAATGAAGAGGATCGAAGCCGGTCCATTAAAGTATGTAGATTCGCTATCTTAATGTAAACTGAGCATTGATTATATATATGTGTGGGAAATAATGATCCGAATCAACTGATGAGTTCTGGTTCAGCATGAAAATACATATATTGGAGGTCATTTATTTGTTTCGCACAGTAGGTGGACATGTGTATCGGTTGTATAAGACGGAGTGAACGATTAAAGAGAGCTTGAAAGTCCGACTTCGAATCCCCTCTAATTACACCTTTATATATATGTGTACATTTACTTTTGCAAAAGCTTTGTGAACTATTGAAGAATTAAATATTGTAATATTAAAACATAAAACGCACTTAAAGTAAAGCGTTTATAAAGTGAACGAATTTGTTATTCAATGCATTAATTTCTCATTGCTTTGGGATAATCTCTTATTATAGTTAAATCTTATAAAATTTGATTGAAGTGAATACAAGTCTGAGATTCGAAGAATGAAATCAATAATCAGCCAGAGGTAATTTACCAAGGAAAGCTGTTCTTAATGAGAATTGGATATATTGAAAAGCTTAGAAATTTAGTAATTACAAATAAAATCATTTCTAAAGTTAAGTGTTAAAGCTCGGTAGAAATCATTCAGTTGATAAAATAATCTTCAGCAGAGGCAGATAAATGGATTATTCTATTTATATATTTTAAAAATTATTTATGCAGAATGCGAAAGAATTCTTCACAATAAAAATATAATTTAGATTGTATTAATTAACTTGGCAGTTATATATACATCGCTGTAATTTTTAAAACTTGCGAGAGAAGATAATTGACTATGGCTACTGAAATTAAGAGACCGGAAAAAGGATGTGAAACGTGTAATTACATTGATTTTAACAATGGGTTATATTGTTTATTAAACAGTTCTAAAGAAATCTTTGATTAATAACGTTCCGTCTTCTGAGAGTTTTTTTTTAAAAAAACTTAGAACAAATTTTTGTTGTTGCTGTTGTATAGATCTTTTTTTTTCCATGTGGCAAAGCATCGACTGGGAAGCGAACCCGCAAACCCGGGACAAGTGCTTGTAAAGCAGCTGTGCTGACCGCTCGGCCACCAACGCTTGATTTGTATAGATCTTTTAATATAGGCTCTTTACAAACAGTTCAAAATCTTAATGTGTAAAATGTTATAATAATGATTGACAAAAAATAGTATAAAGCAATGGGAATTATTATAATTTGATATCCTAAATGATGTTGGATACATGGAATAATTTGCTAAAGCGCAGGGTTTGTATCGCTTCCAACTGATAAAAACAAAATTTGAGGTGGGTCATTTGATCTTATAAATAATTGATTTTATGAATAATAAATAATCAGATTAGATAAATAAATTAGCACTTGGAACATTATCTTTGATTAATCACATTGGATTTAAATTATAAAGAATCCTTTGGAATAAATCAATCTGCTTTTTAACTGATCAGTTAACATGCCTTCAGGTGCTTTAAGAGAATGAGGAAGTAATTGTGTCCATCTTGATAGACTTTAATACAGTATATCTTTTCAAATGCACACAACTTCTTTGCAGGACAAAATCTCTTCAGTGTTTTGTACATTTTCCCATAATAATTTTATCATTCCATTTCAAATTAAAATTTTGGTATTTATGGATAATCCCGTAGCTTGTCAGACTTTTTTTTAATTATCACTTTTCAGGAGCCTCCAATATGGCTAACTAGACACTGTCATTTTTTTTTTTTAATGTTATTTAAAAAAATACATGAATTTACACCAAAGCAAGAGAATTAATTATAATTAAAATAAATTTAATATAATTTAAAGTGAAATAAATAAAATAAAAAATGTGGGGAAACAAAGTAACAAATGTGGGTTATTCATGTCAGCATACAGAAATCTCTAATAATCTGTAACAGTGCCCCAAATGTATCTTCTTCGTGTAGTAGTCAATACATAAATCCCACTAAATAGGAATCTATGTGTTGTCACACAGTTCGTCTGTGCATGACTTCTGTCAATGGAAAATCCTAAATTTTAATCATTTTGGCAAAAGTCTTACAAATAATACTAATTACAATAAACACACTCACCCTCAATCTTACGCTGCAAAACATAAAATAATCATGACAATGTTCACAATGTGTTAATGGGTCTATATTCTAATCTATATTTTTTAAAAATTAATTAAATCTTGTGAATGTAATTTATAAGAGATTTATTATTTTTTTTGGTAACTTAACAGGAATTTATAATGGATTTTAATATTTTTAAAACTTAACAAGTAATACATGTTCGGTAAAATAATTAGAAAAAAATAAACAAAGGTACTGGTCAAATAGCCACTGTTCATCACTTGGTGGCTCTGCTTCTGTGCAAAAACAGAAATATGCCATTTAGTGGCTGAACATACATCTACTACAACACTACCTTCATAATAGCCATTTGTGTGCCACGTGCTGGCAGATTGTTCTCTATGTAAATGCACAGAAATTGTACACCTAGCTATGTATGGCCAAGCTTTATGCGTATGTTCAGCAATGGCAGTTCTCTACCATTTGTTATGAGGGTGTTTGTTGTTCAATTTCACAAAACTCTTGAAATCTGTTTTCAAAATCATAGTCTTGCAGACCAACTTAGTAGTATTCCATAGTGATAATTATGACCCAGTCAGCACCTTCCCTGCACATTTTGGAAGCTAGTAGAAATTTGGAAAGTCTTTTGCAGATCACAATGTGGTGAATTCATGTGAAATTTCACATTATCGATGACATAAATAAAATGGCTGAAGGCAACAGTGAACATTTAAGTTCGAGGCTGCCCTTCCTCAAAGAGTTGCAGCTCATATAATACTGACAAGCGACTCACTTTCAGAAGAAATTTTAGTGTTATTGAAAGTTGTGTACTTTTTTAATGAAGTGTTTCTGTTTGTTTTTTAATTTTGTTTAAACATTTAATTTATTATTAGAATAATGTAAATTTAGAAAAAAGTGCTTTATTTTTTTTTGCTTTTTTGACTTTCAATTAAATGTTTAATTTAGAACGATAAAAATAACGTGAATTGGGGGGAGGGAGGCTCAGAAACATTACATTAATACATTTTTTGCACTGACACAGCACCACCAAGTGATGTACAGTAATTAATTAACCAGTATCTAAACAAATACTTTGCCGTCTCTGGAAAATGATAATTAAAAAATACCCTAGCGAGTTTCCAGTTACAGGATTATACATAAGTACCAAATTTTTTTTAAAAAAGCATATTTTCTCTTAGAACATTTTTTTTTATGTATTTAGGTCAAATTTTGAAATCAATTTTTAACATATGTCTGTCAAAGAGATTTCCTTTAAATATCGTACATATATTAGATATCTATGCCAATACAATATTATAATGCAATAATTCAAGATTGTTCAGTCAGTTGTTCAGCCTAACAATATCGGTGGACCAGATTTTAAAACAGAGTGATATCATTTCAGTGAGTTTTCAGTGATACACACTAGATGTCAGTATATTTTTTAAAATATACTTTCATTGGATTTCATGATTAATTCATGAAAATGTATTTACAGTTAATCAAAATAGAAAGAAAAAGAAATAAAGGATGAAATCTTGATTTCTCTTGATTTAAAACACTGCCTTCATAAACACAAAAATCTTGTAAATGATTTATTCTCTCAAATTCTGACATTTTCTACTGTTTCAGAGATTTCAAAATGGTCAGTCTTTTACTTCTGTATAAAATCTTTATTTTATATTAAAACTCCATAACTTGGACTTCACTTCATTTTAATTTAATTTTATAAATGAATAATATTCTACAAAAGCATATTTGACCTTTTAAAATATTTAAAAAACTGTCTTGTAAGTAAAAACAAAGTATATCAAGACACCAACGATGTTAGTGTAAACACTTTTGGAAAATGAATGAATTCTTTTTTAATGTGAATGAACATAGGTGGATTTGTGACAAATCTTTCAAATTCTACTTTAAAGTTTGATATTTGCTTTATAATTATTAAAATAAAGTTGTAATTATAAATTTATTAAATGCACATTGATTACATAAGTAATATTTACTGAGGCTATAACCTCAATAATATGCGTATAAAATACAATAATAGGGATCTCTACAGGTGTTTTAACCACAAGCTTACGCTATGGAAGAAAAGAGGGGAACCCTTCTTTACTTCAACCTACTTTCTATTTAAATAGGTGAAGCTGAAGCGGTTAGATCTGCGAGCGTGAAGCTATTCAATACTTCACTGATTAAGTCCACATTTCTTATTACACATTAATACTCGCGAAATCTTTCGATTTACAATGAGTCAATGGAAAGATTTTATCGCATTTTATACACATATTATCGAGGTTATAGCCTCAGTAAATTATTAAAATATTAGAAAAAATTCCAAAACCATGTTAGTTTTAATAGATAATGATGTTAGTGATGACCTTCACATAAAGTATCATTAAGAAAAAAAAAAACATCTTTAAAATAAATCTTTCCTTTGTGAATAAAAGAGTGAAGACAATTGACATTTGTCAACTGTTCATAAGATACTGATCTGTTTAGATTTTTTAATTTAAAAAAGCTGACTTTATAGTATTAAAAAACTAATATGAATGATGATAAAAGTAAATCAGTGATCTGAAGAAAACACTCAATGATTCTCCACAAATATGAGAATTTTCAAATTAATGCACACAAATTTCATTTCAAATAGTAGAAATATGGTTGCATTTGAATGTGAATAGTTTCCAAAAGTCCTTTGCAAAATATTCAAATACTAAAAACTAAAAAATAAATCACATATATAAAAAATATTTGATAAAAAATGCTTTTGTTTAATTTGAAGAATAATGCATTAAAAACTAAAAAACAACGTTTTTTTTCTTTCAATCAGTTTTGGTTATTTTATAAGCATGGCATCCATAAATTAATTAATTCAATCACAATTTTTAAAACTAATGATTGGATTAATTAATTTATGAATAGTCATGCTTTGAATATTAATTGAATTAATTTATGAATTCCCCAACTCCTGATCCTCTGTATTTTTAAAACTAATGATTGAATTAATTAATTTATAGGTCACTATGCATCAAATACTGATTGAATTAATTAATTTATGGATGCCCCTAACTCCTAATCCTCTCTATTTTTAAAATTAATGATTGAATTAATTTGTGAATCATTATGCATTGAATACTGACTGAATTAATTTACAGATGTCCCTAATCCTAAGCCCTCCACTCTAGTGACTGAATTAATTTATGAACTGAGATGCTTTGAATATTGATTGAATTAATTTATGGATAACCCTACTCCAAACCTAACCTAACTCCCATTATTTTTAAAACTAATGATTGAATTAATTAATTTATGGATCACTATGCATCAAATACTGATTGAATTACTTAATTTATGGATGCCCCTAACTACTAATCCTAATCCTCTCTATTTTCAAAACTAATGATTGAATTAGTTTGTGGATCACCATGCATTGAAAACTGATTAAACTAATTTAAAGCCCCTAACCGTAAGCCCTACCCCACTATGTTTAAAACTAGTGATTGAATTAATTAATTTATGGACTGTCATGATTTGAACATTGTTTGGATTAATTAATTTATGGACTGTGATGCTTTGAATATTGTTTGGATTAATTAATTTATGGACTGCCATGCTTTGAATATTATTTGGATAAATTAATTTATGGAATGCTATGCTTTGAATATTGTTTAGATTAATTAATTTATGGACCATGATGTTTTGAATATTGATTGGATTAATTAATTTATGGATCACCATGCTTTGAATATTGATTGGATTAATTAATTTATGGATCACCATGCTTTGAATATTCATTGGATTAATTAATTTATGGATCACCATGCTTTGAATATTAATTGGATTAATTAATTTATGGATCACCATGCTTTGAATATTAATTGAATTCATTAATTTAGGAAGCACCATGCTTTGAATATTGATTGAATTAATTAATTTACAGATGCTGCATAGTTGTATTTCAAGTTAAATATAACTATCAAAAGTGTGGTTGAAGAAAAATTATTTTTTGATTTTCACTGTGTTACCCATCAAATTAAATTAATGTGATTTTATAAAATATATATATACATGTCATTAAAGTCAGTTTGGGTTTGAAGTAATTTCATTTTACTATTCCCTTTGTTATTTTTATTACACTTTTCTTAGTGCTTAGCTTTTATGTGAGGATTCACAATAGTGATCATCATCAATTTATAACTACCATTTTGATTTACAATCAATTATTCACTATAACAATTTTTAAAAATGTCAATTTTTTGGTGGCCATTTTGAAAGACTGGTGATGTCATAGGATAGTTATTAAAGCTGTCATCCAATTGCAAAATAGCAACTTTCATGCTGAAATTGTACAGGTCAAAGGTTATCTCTTATTGTGTACTTTACAAACAGAAACCAACATGTGGTTTGAATAGTCACTTCATTATATATATCATTACAATTCTTAAAAACAGTAAGATATTTAATCATGGGTTTAATATTACATAAAATACCAATGAAATTTATCTTTTGATGGTGTATTATTACTTTTTTTTTTGCTTTTAAATTTTCATAGTCTTGTAATAGCATTTATTTCTTATTCAGTAAAAATTTGTGATTCTAGGCAAATCAGCACCAGCTTTTAGAAATATTTTGCAAAAATCAAACATTTAGAGATATATGCTATTAAAAAACAAAATTGAAAAATAAGATGCTATGCTGAATATCTATGATTAATATCAAGCAAAATAGTAAAACTGCATTTTTTTAAACATCAAATGGCATTGTCAAGTGTTGATAGCCAAGAGGTCGTCACAACTGCCTTGCAAGCAAGTAGTTAGTTGCAGACGATTGTGGGTTCGCCTCCTGGTCGATGCTATGACTTATGAAAAAAAATGACATTCTTTGAAATATATGATTCCATCTTACTCAATGCTGTTTCAGTAGTGTACTTATTTTCTTTCACAACAACTGTACCATGTATTGTAAGCTTTAGTGACTAATAAATAGGGATTTATTAAGCACTATCATGTAGCATCTATTAATTATTAAAGTTTGTAATAGCTGGCGTAGTTGTGGTGAAAAAGTATAAGATATCTTTAGTAGCCAATTAATATCTAATTCTTAGTGAAAAATACTTCAGGAGTAACTTCAAATAAAAACATGAACAAAATCAGCCAACATTAACTCTCTTATGTTCTGATACTACCTATTGTTCCATCTGGAGAGATTCTGTTTTTATAAAATCTTTATTTTATACCAAAACCCAATAAATTGGATTTTCTTTTAATTTAATTTTATAGCAAATAACTGACCATAATGTACCATAAACATCATCACAGATATTTAGTAAACACTAAAACTAAAAATAAAAGAATTCATTTTTATTTTTAAGTTTGTTTTTTAAGATGAATGAATGAAACATCACATGATCATTCTTTATGCTTACACAAGCTGTTTTCACAGAGGCAAAACTTTCCATACAGTTGCACCACTCAGTGCAATCCAGAATAATTAATGGATGCAGGAAGATTTGTGCATAAAATCCCTATCTAGTGCCTACTCATCCAATATTCTCAGATTAGTTTCTAGCTTGTGGCTTTCATCAGGTAAGGAGCCTTGGATCTAAAAGCACTGCACCTAAATCTTAGTTCAGATCTATACAATTGTACAAGCTAATAAGCTTAGCTTGAAAAAATTATTGGGTTTTCATGTAGAACTCAAAGCTTTATAGTTAGCTAAAAAAGTAAAAAGTGACTGGTGGAAGATTTCATTAGATCCTAAGATCTAGGTGCTGTGCTCTCAGATCCAAAGCTTCTCACTGATGAAAACCACAAACTAGAAACTAGTCTGGAGATTTTGGATGAGTATGCACTAGATGGGGATATTATGCACAAACTTTCCTGCATCTATTGATTACTCTGGCTTGTACTGAATAGCACTACTGTATGGAGAGTATTGCCTTTATAAATGAATAAAGATATATTTGTGATAATTCTATTAAATTCTGCTTTATAGTTTGATATTTTCTTACAAAAATTATATTTTAAAAGATTTTAACATTAAATCAATTTTAATTTTTTTTTATATATTATGGACATGTTTATTAATTTCTATTTCTAAAAGTAGAACATAAATGAATAAATTGAAAGTTTATCTGTGTATTTCTGTATAGTAGTCAACCAGTTAGTGTGTAAAAATAATCAAAAATATTTTATAAACAAATGTGAAATCATTTTTAATTATATTTTAAGATCTTCACATGAAAACTAGACCAGATGAATGCAAGAACTTTCTGGGTGTTTTCTTCTGTCAAAAAAAAACAAATGAATTTGTTTTATCTTAGTTACAGTCCTTAAGTTGCTGATCTCTTCAAATTTTTTCCCCAAGTATGTTAAAATACACTTTTTTAAAAAAAATCACAGGTCATTATCATTTAGGATACATTAATACTGCAATCAAAAATTATGAGACAACAGTGTTTTTCTGACGAAACTCAATGATTTTCAACAAAGCTTCTGATTTACAAATTATTATTTTCAAAAATAAATTAATTTGGAAAAAAAAATTCTCTTATTTTTTTAAATGATCTTTCAGTCTTTGACAGCAATAATCTCAGTTTTGATATGATTTTACAGTGCTTAAAGATGCTCACTTTTCAAAGCCTTTCTGTAACATTATTAATGATTTATTTAGAGTATGGACTTTTTTAAACCAATCATTTTAACTGAATGTATAAGAATTTTTAATCAACAAATGGATTTATTCATGGCTCTTTTATGCCAGCTGTTTCCACCATTGTATGCAAAATTTGTAGTCATTAATGATGTGGTTCAGTGATTGTATTTGAATAAACCATGAGTGAAGCACATCTAACATAGGCATTTTGGACTTAATGATAAGACACCAATTACATTTGGAATATCAAATATAGCTTGCTTTATTAAACCAATATGACATCACATGATCTCTATTTACATCATGTCATTCAGCAACAAACCGTTTTTCTATCACTATGTTTTGCCACCTAGTGTGAGCTTTAGAAAACATTTTTTTCTCACCGATGAAAGCCCATAAACTAGAAACTAGTCTGGTAATATTGGATAGCACAGCACCAGATATAAATTTAATAAGCACCACCATCTGGCATTTATTGATTACAAAGACTTACATTAAGTAGCAAAAATGTGGTGAGAGAAAAAGAAATGTCTGGCTTTATTATCGAGTTGGGAAATAAAAACATTTGGAATCTTGCAAGAGTCTGATATCTTTTATTATATTTATTTTTTGTAGGTCTGATCTACTTATTATTCACATATTTTTGAGATAATTGACATCTGCTTTATAAATTTGGAAGGCATGGGAAACCATTAGAAAAAAAGTGGATTTGTGTGGGCCATTAATACTTTTCACAATATTTAATTGGATAACCAAAAGTTTCAAATTTGTTCTTTCAATGGAGGTCATAACAATCATCAGTAGAAAATACACCTTCTAAAGAAACTAGTCTTACATTCATTCCATGTCAAAGGTAACTCATAAGCTGCATAATTCCAACCTTTAATGCATTCTTTTATATAGAAAAGTATTTCAAAGTTGTCATACTTTTATTAATGTATTTTTCTATTTTTTAAAAGAACTACTATTTTTGCATATGATTTCCCCAAATAAGAGCATTTGTCTACTCTAGTGCCACCTTGTGTAAGCTTGAGTAATCAAAGATTGTTCAAGCTTACACTGGGGTAGAGAGCTATTCTCATATTATTTAGGCTGGAAACATGGTGATGTGTTATTATTATTAATAGTCCTAGCCAGGGAAAATAAGGCACATATTCAGATACTAAAATATATAGTTACTGAATTGAAATTCAGATCTCTATAACTGTACAAGCAGATTGGTTTAAATTCAAAACAGGGTGATTTGAAGTTCAAGCTTTTAGATCAACAAGTAAATTGAATTAACTCTCTTGCAGGGTGATATTTTAATTCTTCTTCCTAATGACACTTTTTGTAACCAATCAATTTTATTTTTAACATTAGCCCATTATTACATATTGCAATTTAATAAATTGCACTATATTGTTTAAAAATATATGTTTACAATTAAAAACATCCTAAAAATTATAGTTAAACTTTGAAAATATTACAAAAAATCGAGTAAGTAATGAGAACACAAAGCATTTTTATTATTCAATGGCTAACAGGAAACAGTTAAGAAAGTGACTCCAGAAAATTAATAAATTATTTTGTAACTAAAATTTATTTTTAAAATGCAAATGAATAAACATGAATCTTTGATAATTTTACAAAATTCTGTTTTAAAACCTTTGAAATGACTTTATAATTTTTAGAATATCTCTAATGATTGAGCCACAGTGTTGGTAATGTTGTTAGTTGGGCATGGTTATCATACTAGCTATGATTTGTTTACTGCAATATTCTGGAATTTAATTTCTATTTTTAAAAATTAAACATATCCATATAAAATAAAAGTATATATCTTTGTTTTTTAATAATTATTATACAATTATTGTGTAAAAATAATTATAAATCTTTAATAAATGATGCAACAAGTTGTTTTTTGTTATTTCAAATTTTTTTTAGAATCACATGACTAATGTGGAAATCGATTGCAAATAATTAAATTCATCAAACCCATCGAGGTAGGACTAAAATACTTCGACCTCACTTTCTGTTCTAAAATACTGACCTCATTAGAATTTTTTTAAATTAAAAAATCAATGTTAGTATGTGATTTTGTGATTTTAAAAAATATTAAAATATATTTATAGTTGGTTGTACAAACATGAAATTAAATATTAACAGTGATTTTTTGACTGAAGGCTTTTGTTTCACTTAATGGATAGATTAAAAATGTTTACTGAATCTATCTTTTTTTCAAGCCTAATAGATAAAGGCAAAAACTAAAAACTGATCTAAGAATAGCAATTTAAATACTAAGAATAATAATTTTATATGCATCTGGTAATAATTGATTACTCAAACTTATGCTAGATGGCACAGTACATCACATCACATTACATTACCATATTTTTAAACTGGAAATTTGATAGGTTGTTTGTTTTTCAAACTGAAAAAATAGCTTTTTAATTAAAGAAAAAAATTACATAAAACTAGAAATTAAATAATATAGAGAATTATTACTTTTTACCACATGGGAGAAACCATTGAATATGCATTTTTTCTTATGCATGACATGACATTTTATTAATATATCTGTTCAGAATTCAATGATTTAGAAATCACTACCAGTGTAGAAAAATAAATGATGTCACTCTTTTATTAATAAAAAAGTTAAAGTAAAGGTTTATTTAAAATCAAAGAGAATTATGGGACCTTTGTTTGGTAGCTTCATTCACAGATTTGATAAAAATTATTATAGGTTATACACAGTTAATTGATTAGAGAAGTTAATAAATTTATATATAAAATGTGAACTGATTTTACATCTTGGTGATAGTTTTAGCGCCTTGGAGGCTTAAAGTTGTAAATTATTACACTGGACAACTTAATAAAAATAAGAATATATCAACAAACATCATATAACTTTTGCAGATTTCACTTAATATGTGATGTGATGTACTGTGGCTTCTCCTTAAATGAAGTCAAGAATATCTCAGCAATTATGCCCAGATAAACCTGTTAGCCAGTTTATTTTACATTCCCCACTCTAAATTTACCCATAATCTGCTCTATCCCATTTCCACAACATAATCTTTGTCAACTCTATGGCCTTTATATCTAAATTCCCTTTATCTTTTCCCAAACCCAGCATAAAAACCAATAATTCACTTTCTGTATAATCACTTTTTTCATATTTATTCTTCCATAACTTCATTATATGTACCCTTTCTGTTTTCAAGCATTTACATTCAACTAACAAATGTGTAATATTTTCTATTCCTTCCTTACATAATTTACAAAATAAATCACCCATATTTTTCCATTTATATGTATATTCTCTTGTAGCTAAAGATCCCATTCAAGCCTTAAATAATAAACTACTTTCCTTACTATTATCATATATTAACTCACACTTAATATTCTATTTATTACTATATATATTTAAACTCTTTTTACTCTCCATATTATTTCTCCATCTCTCTAACTCCCTATTCTTTATTACTAAATATATTCTTTTATTCCATTCCTTACTACTATAACACTCAATAATCCTCTTAACACAATCATCGCATCTTTTGTATAAATATACTGATATAAATTCTTTATCCAAATCTTTTGCATACCACATTACTTTTCTCACCCATCTTGTTACCTGCCCTTTACCCATAACCCAATTAAATACTATTTTGGCTATTCTTTTACTATCCATAAACTGCAATTTTCCAAACATTTTCATTTTAATTTTTGCATCTCTCATATGAAAACTTGACCATCCCATTTCTCCTTGAATTGCCTACCCTTGCTGTCCCTACATCTGCATCCAATGCATATCTTCCTATTTCCCTTTGAACTTTTTCTATGTAATTTAATACCTCTTTACAAACATATAATGCATCATTACCATATGTTAACCCTGCTACTGCAACTGCTTTCCATATAATTCTAGCTACATCATATTTATTATATGAAAACATTGTTAATTTCTTTATCAATCCCTTCTTTTCTTTGCTTTATTTATCAATTTTTTCTCCCATTCATCCAAATAATTTTTCTGATTACTTAAAATAATTCCCAAATAACAATATCTATTCACCACACTTAACTTAATATCTCCCAATAAAAATTCTACATCTTCTCTTTCCCCAGTATTAACCATTATTATATTTGATTTTTCTTCACTAAATTTAATCCCCATCTCTTTACCCACCCTTGCACATGTCCTCAGCATAACTTCCATATCTTCTCTTCTTTCTTCACACAAAAATATATCATCAACAAAAAAAAGACCTGACAATATATATACTCCCTTACTACCTATTAACGGTATCTCTATCCCTCTTCCTAATTTTTCTATTGCCCTTTCCATTTCACTCAAATACAACACAAACAAAATAGGTGACATAGGGCATCCTTGCCTTAGTTCCACCCCATTTTTAACTTTAACGGATTCTATATTCCCTAATTGATATAGTAACCTAGTGTTATTGACACTTGGTTTACTTGGCATTATTTCTGCAGGAAAACAATGCTATTCTTTAAAGAAATAAAAAGATAAAATAACAATAGCAATAATTGATTAATAAAGTATGCTATTCACTCACTTTGGCATGTTTTGGGTGAATAACTAATAGATTTAATAACTCAATGTCATTTTAAAGAGAGAACATGAATAATTTAATTGAGATATTAATAATTAGAGCAAATTAATATGGTATAAAAGCTAAACAGTAATTGATTTTGGATGGGTAGAGGGGAGAGTGGATGAGTGTCTTATCATAAAGCACAATAACTTCTGGTAATTTCTTTTTGTAAAAAAAAAAAGAAAGAAAAAAAATATATATAATGTTTAAAGAATTATACATCACTGATTGTTAATTTAATGTATTTATTATTTTTTTTATATTGTCAAATTACTTTGTAATCCAGGTAAATAATACTAAAACTATATGATTGTAATAGGTTTTTCCTTTCTTTTGTTTATGTTATAATCAAATTATTATTTTTCTGGAAGAGGTCGCTAAAGTAAAAAAAAAAAGATAGTCTGCTTTTAGTTTTCAAGGAAGGAACAGTGCTGAAATTTGGTAACTCAATTTTTTCATTTTTATTTTGCAGAAATAAATGTAATCAAAGTAAAATTTTAATAATATAATGTGTGGCTAAAATTTTTTGATAAGATATCCTGATTTTCTTTGCCATCTACCTATTTAAAGACCTTTTATACTTAAAAATTTATTGTTTCACGCTAAAGTTAAAAATGACAGAATTAACTAAGGGAATCACGAAAAGTGTTATTATGTCCAAATTAAGGAAGATAAATGATTTCCAAGTGAGAAATAATTATTTATTAACTTTATGTCCTTTATTGATATTTTCTTGGTATAGAAAGAAAAAAAAAATAATTGAAAGAAATATTTTGAAACCAAGGAAAATCAACTAGAAACATTTTCACGCTCTTTCTCAATATTGTCTGCCTTTACAAGTAATGTAGTTACATACGTTAAAATATGTTTTATTCACCAAGAATTGTCTGGAAATAATAATAATGATAAATAAGATTAAATTATGCACCTGTATATTTTTAAAAAAAATATAAAAAATAAAATAAACTTTCTCAGAGTAAATATAGGAAAAGTTATATAGGGGCATTCTTACGGAGAAGTTACCGTTAAAAAAAATTTATAATTCCTAAAGTATGAACAAAACCAAATATCTTAGTGACTTAATGATAAAAATAAATGATATATTATATTATACATCAGTTGGAATTATGAAAACTTCATGTTCACGTAAATTGACTGCAGTTATTATCATAATAATCTCTCAGAAAATTGCGCATTTTCGTCCATAAGTAAGCTAGCTAATAAGTATACGTATCGTCAATAAAAAAAAAATATTGTGTATGTTTATCATTTATCGTCAACTGTTAGTTATGTTAGAATATGTATATTTTATTAACTTGGATCCCAAAATTGTAGTAGTTTAATTCAAGTAAGAATTAATCTTCAATTCTGCTATATGTTTCTTTACCTAATTTATTAAACGCACAAAATAAGAGAAAACTTTTATTTAAAGGAAATAATACCATGTATTTATTGTTTTTAAATTTGCTTCATGAAATACGACTGGATAAAGCTGTTCACCTGGACCAATTGCTCAACAGAAAACATTTTCTAATGAGAGAGTATGCACTTGTTAATTAATGATTGTTAAAACTAAGTTATAAATAATATGTATTTTTTTGTTATATCACATAGGTTAAAGTCTGTATGGTCAAGTGATATTTAATAGCCTTGTAATAACAAAGGTATGTTTTAATATAATTATTATAGGTTAAGTTGATATTTAACACGAAAAAAAAAAAATCTATAAAATATGTTTTAATTATTACATACAATTGTAGGTAGAAATTTTGTATGTTAGATACATAAAAGAAAAATATTTAGATATTTAAGGGGTGAAATAAATATTGAAAATTATCAGAAGTAACTAAAAAAAAAAATGCTATAACAAAATATTTCTTGTTAAAGTTTTGAAACGAATTTATACTGTATTAATTGAGGAATTTATTCCTAATTATTCTTAAATAACACATCCACTTTATTTAGTTTAAGATAGTATGCTACCAACTATCTTTGAATGTTCCTTTATTAAAATTAAAATTATTATACTTTTATTCTATGATGTTCATTGATTTCAGATGTTGATCAAAGTATACCCGATAACATAAGTTTATTATAATCAGTGTATTTACTTATCCTGCCCAGATATAGCATTGGTATATGCTTAATATTCGCATAGGTAATAATTATAATGTATTTATCTTGTGGGATGAATAATGATCTCCCCAAAAGCTTTGTTTTCCATGAGAGGAAGATTTTAAATATAATGTTCGGGTATGTTTATAGCCCAAGTGATCGATTCTCATAGATAGGACGATCAAGAATTTATCTAGCATTTAGTATGCTTCATTCGTTTAAATCCCAGGAGAGGATTGTATTTGGTGTGTGTTCGTTGTATGCCCAAGTAAGAGGCAAGAAACCACCAAAATATTTTAATGTAGTAGATTACTTTACAAACTTTCGTGGTTATTCCATATTCCTCATGTGAAAATAAAGATAGCTCCACCATGGAAGGTGTTGATTATTGTGCTTAATTTTGAAAGTTCGGGCAAGATAAAGGTTATATTGGAGGTGTTAGTTCCTCAAGATCCACTTTAGTATAAATAGTGCATTAGTAACTAGGGTCGATATCTGTATTGTGCTGCTAAATATTGCTAGTATTTGACAAGTAAATCAATGGAGAAAGTAATTAAAATTGCGTAATATAAAACGCTTATTTACTGAAGGAATATTCAAATGCAATATTTAATTCTGGTTAGTAATTAAATAATACTCATATTTAAAATTATACATATGAATAAAATTTATATCATAACTTAAGTTAGCATTAAGTTAAATGTAAGATGGTAAGTGTAACTTCTGATAACTGGCCTATAATTAGAATAGGTTATCCCATTAAAGACCATAAATAAAGTAAATGTATTAGAAATAAATTTAATATTTTGCGTATTGCATATGATGGGATTAATCATTTTTTTTAAAAAAAAAAATAGTTAGTCAATAATTTTGAATAAAAGCTTCTACAAGGTTATCAAAATTTAATAAACAATGTATTGGTAATGAAATGTATTTTTAGTTAATCAATCCATATGATTGCATACAGGAGAAGTAGTAACCGCTAGTCCATAACCAAAAGAGTATACAGATTAATGTCAGTTATATTTTATATTTTTGTATTACTATGGGATTATTGAATAAATGTTCATATTTTTTTTTTTTTGTGATAATAATAAATTATAGTCTTGTTAAAATTTGTTGTAGATTCATTTTTTTTGTTTTTATATGCTAAATATAAGTGTTTGCACAATATTTGCAAAACCTTTTCTTGAGTCCGAAATCATTCCAAATTCTTAAAGACTTAATATACCAGATAAATAAAGTTAAGCAGATCGGAATATGTCATTATATTTTAGTTTAATGATAATTATTTATGGAGTTGAAAACTTAAGACTAAACATTCACCTTTGTATAAAAAATAAAAAAAATGAATTTATTCTCAAACCATTAACTTTGGTTGCACATTATTCCATTCCCATTTAGTTAAATTGTCTAAGTGATAAATCTTAGTTATATTACTGTGTTGTCATGGATTATGGAAGGACACAAAAAGCACCCTTGTCTTTTTATTATTCTGACTGAGATTCTGAAAAAAAAAAGGCTGTGTTATTCAAAATTATACGTCATTATTGAATAGAATTATCATCTTTTTAAATAATATAGCAGTTGATATGAGAGATAAAGACACATTGAATTTAAGTAAAATAAATGTTTCCTATAGCCGACCAGAATGCCAGTCATATGCGACAACACAATACTGCCGAGCATTTCCTTACATGAAACAAAGAACCCTGAGATTAATATTATTATAATTATTCTTTAAATTAATAAGTGATCAATTATTGTTGTTATTACAATCGTGGCATGGCTTAAGAGAATTGAATATACAATTGTATTATATGAAAAGTATTTTAGATCATATTGGAAATTAATGGATATGTTGCTTTATTTTGGTTGCCTTAACAACAACCTGAAAAATTAGTGTCATGGGTGCAAACAAATAAATAAAGTGTAAAATAAACTAAACGAATTAAGTGTCACAAGTGCAAATAAACTAAATTAATAAAAATACTGGGTTAGAAATAAAATAAACTAAATAAATATAAACTAATATAATATAATAAATAGACTGGGTTAGAATATATATATAATAATTATTTTCATATAATTTCTTAATAATATCTATTAAAGCTTCATCCATTCCCAAATTTACTAAATTTATCCATAATCTATTTCTATTTACTCTATCATATGCCTTCTCTATATGTAGAAAACTCATATATAACTGTTTACCTGAATTCCTCCTCATATCCATAAGTTGTGTAACAACAAATAAACTATCTCCTATATGCCTATCTAATCTAAAACCTCCTGGCATTTCCCCACTACATTATTCCTTTCCATCCATTTTACAACTCTTCTAGCCACCGTATATGAAAAAACTTTATATAAAACTGATGTTACCGCTATTGGTCTATAATTATTCAACTTTCTATGATCCTTACCCTTTCCTTTAAATAATAATTTTATTCTTGTATTACTCCAACTACTTGGAAAAACTTTATTCTGTGCCATCTTATTAAAACAGGATAATAACTTTACTTTTTCCCTATATCCTAAATTCATTACCATCTCTGCTGCCCATCCATCTAAACCTCTTGCCTTTCCACTTTTCAATTTCTTCTCTACCTCATTCAGTTCATTTTCTGAAAACGTAATATTCCCATTACTATATGCTTTTATTCTCCTCTGGAGCCATCTAGTGTAAGCTTGAGTAATCAATAAACTTGATGGTTATTTTATTATAACTGCCTATGGATTTTGACCATGACAACATTGATCTAAAGCTTCTCTTTAATAGTGATAGATGGCTCAGGTATAGAGTAAAAACAATTGCTTTTGTAAGCCCAATATTGGGAGTACAAAATGTCCAAGTAAATGTTATATGAATAGTATTTGGGATGGAAATCATGGAGACCTATGTTTCCTCACTACATATTATAAACAAATATAAGAGAGACAAATGGTGCTACTGTGTAAAAAAAAAAAAAACTAAAGATTTTTCAGTAACAAGAGACTATATGCATAAATAGAATAATGTGAAAGATGGCTTGTAAATTGCGTTGTGAAAGTGTACATAATATTCAGCATTTGATAATAAAACAGAAATACAAATAGAAAAGATACAAATAATAAAGTTTTGGGAAAATAGTCTATGTCTGTAAGTTTTTGATTTTTATGCTGATAGTGGAGAAGTATAAAGGGCAAACTGGGACTAAAGTTATTAAATGGACAAAGATAATGTTATAAAAATGAGCTAGAATATAAATAAACTTGAGATTTTAAATATTATGCAGAACTGTAACTGACAAAGAAAAAATATGGTGGTTGACAGGTTTTTGGCCAAGAGATTCCTGATTTATTATCTTTCTTATTGCATTGCCAAATCCATATAATATTAATATCATCTATGTTCTGTATCACTTTTTTATAATGCTTTTTTACAACTCATTATTGACAATTTCGATTGCCCTAACAATCTTCTTCATAACTATAACAAACACAATACAAATGCATGAATACAAATATACATGAACATATAATTTTACATTTTATATATTTGTATTCATGCATTGGTATTGTTTGTTGTAGTTCTGAAGAAGATTGCTGGGGCAATCGAAACTGTCAATAGTGGGTTGTAAAAAAAGCATTGTAAAAAGTAATAAAGAACATAGATATTAATATTATATAGATTCCTGATTTCATATGGAGAAGACACGTCGCATCGCTAGGTGGACACGTGATATTTTGTTTGCTCAGAATTTACTTGTTTTATATATATTCCAGATAAAAGAAAATGCTAAATGGTATTTTTTTTTTTTACGAAAGTTGAATCAATAGTTTTGCTGATATAAAAAAATCCCTACAAATTCATTGAAAAGAAGATTCTTATTGACGGGAAAAAAAATGCAGATCTGGGGAGAAAAAGCAGTTGTTACGGATCATTTTAAAAAGCCAAATATGTTATCTCTTTCAATGCAGAAAAATCAATATTGAAAATAATAATAATGATAATTGAGGAGAAAAAAGGCACACAGATGAAAATTAATTTGTGCAAAATAGCTTGTAAAACTAGACAGTATTAATAACGACCCAAAGAATGCTTTTAATTGATAAACATTTTAATTGCATCTACGATGTCTTTCCCATTAAAAAGTAATTTAAAAAACATTAATGTGTAGCTTTAAAAAAAGAAAACATTAAATCTGAAATTTATAAAAGATAATAAAATGATGGAAGATATATATTGTTAATTTTCAACTGCAGTACCCATTTATCTGCTCAGAAATTTAGGCAAAAGAAACCAAGTTTAAAATGTTTAATCTTTATTAAGATCTATTATAAGAGATTAAGTTTTTTATTACTAAAATACAACTGAAAAAAATTTATTTATGAATACTAACGTCAAACCGTATTTCAATATATCGCAAAGTAGTATTTTAGTACAGTACATATAAAACAATATATATTACATTATGGCTTAATTCCCTACTTAGTTAATGGAGCACACACAGTAATAACTATTACTTTTGGTGGTCAAAGCTTTTTTTGTGAAATCCGAGCAAAGTGTGACAAATGGTATTGTATAGAATGCCTAGGCATTTTATATAATGCCAATAGTGTGATTGATGTCCAAGTGTGAATCACTTGTATTTCTCCATATGTCAAAGCATCGGCCGGGAAGCGAACCCGCGACAACTGTCTGCAAATAAACTGCTTACTTGCATGTTTGCAATGCAGCTACGCTAACCTCTCGGCTACCAACGCTTGACGTATCTCTAACCCGCGACAACTGTCTGCAAGTAAACTGCTTGCTTGCATGGTTGCAATGCAGCTACGCTAACCTCTCGGCTACCAACGCTTGACGTATTTCTCCACATTTGATAAATATTCTGCAAAAGGCCAAAAGGAAAATCGGCAATGAATAAAATATTCCAAAAAATAATATTAAGCGTTACATACGTTTAATATGTAATAAGAAATTTTAGCTTGAAAATCGAGAGAAAATATTATATGTCCATTTAACAGATAGGTAATGAAGAGCAGAAAGATAATTATCAAGAAGTTTTTTATGTTCTTAAAGATTTATAAGATTTTACAATCCTTCACCTTGCCACTTTCCTTCAAAAATAACGATGTAGAAATATTGTTATTTCTTTCCTGCTTTGTTTGATATTTATATAAAATTCAGCATTTCGCTATCATCATCATGTGATAACTAGTTAGTATTTAGAATGGGGAATGGAAAATAAAGTGGCTAACAGGTTTATCTGGGCATAATTGCTGAGATATTATTGACTTCGTTTAAGGAGAAGCCACAATACATCACATCACATCATAATAGTTAAGTAAGTGAAACTCTATCGTAAAATCAGAAAATATGTCAAGCATTGGTGGTCGAGAGGTGAAGCGGCTGTCGCGGATTCGCTTCATGCTATGACACATGAGAAAAAAAATCTGAAAATATTGGTAAACATTTATTTTTAATAAAAATATATTTTTTTTACTGTGTCTTTTGATCCATTATTTTACCAGTAGAAGTTAAATATGAAAATTTTTGCATTTTCACATGTATTTTTTCTGCAAACGGCTTTTTTTTATTTAGCCTAAAAAATATTTGTCATTCCTTATAATGCTTAGATATTCTAGGCAATGTCTAGGAAAAGTTTGTAAAAAAATGAAATTTCATTCTTTGCCTAAAAACGTCACGCACTGTATAAAAGGCCTAGGCATTCTATTCAATGCCTGATTTTCACACTTTGCTGGTAACATATATATAGAAATAATAAAAAGCTTTGTAGCAGATAATCCTTATTACTAATATTTACTTAAACCTTTTGTATGCAGCAGACAAAGTATATGTCCACAATTTTCTTGTATTAATGAAATGTATCTATGTTTCGTTTTTAGGTTAAAATGGTCATGAAATTTAGATATGAAGAAATTCACTACATTTTTCATATACATAGCAATTTGGGTATTGATATTGTTTTCCATACATTGTGTAAATTATTATTAATATCATCATTATTAGTAATAGTAGTAATAGTAGTAGTCATAAATACAACAAAGTTATCATCAACTGATAATCAAATAAATAGTCCATTTTCACAATATCTGTTTTTTAGATGACTCAAAAGCTCTCATTATTGGGACAATGATTCCATTTAATTCATTTATACCATGATATTGATTTCACTTCTGATTATTTTCTTTTTTCATGCATTATATTCATTTTTAATGATTCGAGTCATCTCTTGATATGATCAAAATAGGATACTTTTGATCTCATCTTTGCATTTCAGATGTCATGTGATCCATTTGTCCATTTTTCCTGTCGAAACATTTTCACTAGAAATGCATTGATATTTTTTTTTAATGTTTTCACTATCCATACAGAAATGGAGGAAACACCAGTCACATCTTCATTTTTAAAGATAGAAGCCTACATCTAAAAAAATTTTCCAGGTTTATCATTGCAACTCTTCCCAGTATCAGTTCATATTACATCTTTTGACTACTGAACTTATTGTTGATGATGAATGATCAAAGAAGGCAAAAAGTATTGACCATTTCTGTCAACAGCAAAAGACATGCATTGTTTTGATAGAAATCAAAACAGAACTGATGAAGTCAAATAAACAATATTGGAATTACAATGATCATGAATAATCAAAATTTCAATATCCTATTTTGAAGTATAATTGCTGGAACATGATATCTATCAAAAAGATTACTTCTGGTCTAAAAGAGTTTTCCAAGTTAGCCCAGACATTATAGGGATAGTTTAATAAGGTGTGGTTTAACCCTATGGTAGAGTAGTAAATTCAGATCTAAAAGTTCCAGGATCATTTCTTCGTCAAAGAAATAAATAATCAAATCACTTTGCTGCTTAGAAGTTTATAAGAAGTTTAAATGCCAGAAGTTCCACAACTGGAATTGATATGAGTACCTTATATTCTAGAATCTGACACTCAACCACTGCACTAAATTAAGAATTGGACTTCTTAGCTGAGTCACATAAAATCAGTTTAGTCAATTAAATAGAATTGTTTGATCAACCTGATACTAAAGGTACTTCATTGTGACATGACCTCCGAATTTCACCGGAACCTTCATCATTAGCTAGGCCAAACCTCATTTCTAATCACAAAACAAAATAGGAACGAGACTTCTATTAAGAAGATTTTATTTGCCTTATTTCAAAGTGTAAAAGATGAAACACAGACATGTATTGAATATAATGTTCTGTGTAGTTAACAAGCATGCATATAATAATATGCTGAATAGATATCACATTAATTATCTGTGTGTGTTTCATATTTTATATGCTTAATGATTTAAGTTTTTCATAAATGTCAAAAAAAAAAAGGATTTTATATTATTTCACATAAATACAATTACATAAAACATTCTATTGCTAACTTTTATATACAAACTGACATTTTGATTCACCTGCAATCTTCTTCAGAGCTGTGATAAATTTAATAAATAAAATGGTTTGAATAAATTATAAAACAAAGCAATGGAATGAATAAAATAAAAAAGAATAATTTACAATAAATAATAATAATTAGGGGATATTAAAAATAATGAGAGATATATATACAATACATATAAATTTATAAATATTCATGAATATGTAGACAAACAGGAATATTGAAATAAAAATAAAGAATATAATGGTAATTAATTATTATAAACACTCTTACAATCTGCAGAAGTACTTTTGGTTAATCACTTAACCATCTTCAACTGCCATTTATTTAATATATATATATATTGTAACAATTATTTATAAATTGCCATTTGCAACAATATTTTATAAATTAATATAAATATGTATTATTTAGATATTTGAAATTATTAAATTAATATAAAAGATATGTATTTGTAACTATAATAAATATTTAGATAGGGGAAATTATTAATTATTAGATATGTGCCTATCCAATCTGTACCATTTGTAACTATATTAATTCATCATAGCATAGATAAAGAAATTACAGAATCACTGTGCCACTTGAAAATATCAGCATTAAAGATTCTTGGTATTTATTTATATATTGGGGCAGTCATCTGAACAATAAAACAGACTGGCCATTGTCATCTAATGAAATACTATTAAATATAGCAACTGAATAAAAGTACCCACTGTGAGATTCCTGGAGTGCCTTATGCTTATCTCCAATACAAGGTTCTTCTAACAAAGAATCCTTCCTATCCTTCTTTCCAAATATATAAGACCATTCATGGTCATATGCACACACGGGTGCTATTCATGACAACTTATAAAAAAATATATTTTATAAAACTAATATTATGAAGTTGGAAAGGGATGATATCACTCTTTATTCAGTTTAGCTAAGTACATGTGTTTTCCCATGAGCGCCACTAGATTGTTTTCAATCTAGATAAGTATCTATTTATAGTGTACTTGAGTTCAAACTCATTCAGTACATATTTATTACACATGACTTGGATGACTATTGAACAAAAATGACATTCTTACATTTTATCTATATTGATAAAATTACAAGATCCCAATATTACCAAAGTTTATACTATAGATCAAAGATTCTTATAGACATTGCTAGCTCATTAGCGTATATTGATGAACAGACATGTATAATCCTATTAATGGCTTCCAAACAAGCATGTGAAGACCATTATTGATATTGATGGCCATTTAACTAAATTATTTATCACAATAAAGGTAATAATGATGATGATGATAATAATATCATAATAATGATTATAATAGTGATATCATAACAATGATTATAATAGTGATATCATAACAATGATTATAATAGTGATGATGATACCAGCCATGGCTTATTAATAAACTCACAACAATAAATTCATCTTTATAAACTTATAGGCATCTATTAAAATTATCCTATTTCATACTGGGATTTAATAATACTAATGGTGATGATTGATCATCATGAATCTCTTTGCATAATATTCAATTTTCTATAAACCCCTATTTACTAAAATATATTCATTACGCTAAACATTAAATTTAATGATTATAATTTATTAATGATGATTGATGGCGATCATAACTTTTATATAGTATTATTTGAAACATTTTTAACTAATAACATGATATCCATCTTTGATGAGGATGATCTAAATTCATGGACACAACACAATTTTAGCTTTCTATGTTGAACTATAATTATCAAAATTTGGTTATTCTCAAGCATAATCCTTAAATACTTAAATATCAACATTCTAGTTTACCTATTATTTTGCGGACGCTTAATATTTGCAAGTGATTGCTCAATATATACGAATGGTAATATTTAATAACTGCGAGCAATGATGATGAATTAAAATGATAGAATTAAGACAAAAAAAAACAAAACACAATATTCTTAATAATTACTCGGAAACCAATTAAGATATATAATTATATTTTATTAACACTACTACTCTTTCTTTCCTTCTTTAAAGTCAAATCGACAATTAAATAAATGGTTTATTAATATAAAAATTTATATAAAATTAATAAAAAAAAAATTTATATAAGTATAAGCAAATAAACTTAATATATAGGTTTGTCACCTTTCTTGATATCTCAAAATAAGCTGACTTAAATCAATATTAAAAAAAAATACATATTCTATAAATGCTTATTTAAGAATTTTCTTACTTATCATATCATAAAATAAATTTCAGGTGTAACTTGTATATGTCATTTCATTTCCATTCAAATGTAATGCCCTACTTTTTAATTTACCATTTTAAACTAATCATATATAACCTATTCTTTGATGTGTTTGGGTAAGCAGTTACACATTCACGCATTCGGTAATGTTAACATATATGTTTAAAAATGTATACCCAAAAATTACATATATAAAAATATCTTTTCTGTTTTTTCTTTTGCAACCTTATAGCGAAAGAAAATAAAATACATATATTAATTTTTTAATATGCAACAAGATAAAAAAAAAATAAAAAACATTATAAATGCATATATCTATAGGTTGCTCATTATCATTAACATCTGAAGAACAATTAATAAAATAAAAAAAAAAACATTTCAACATTACAATATATAATATAAAAAAATAATGAAAAATTTAAGTTTAAAGATTTAAACTATGTTTGTGCTATGTTGTGAGATATTGCAAATAACTATAGATAAACAAGTCTTTAATGTTTCTGTATCAAAAAAAGAAAATTGCTTTGACCAGTAAATTAAGGTTTACTTTTAATAAGTAAAAGAATAAAATCGGTTAAAGAAAGTTCATATTTACCCGTCTACTTTTTACTTCTTATTAATGTCCTGAATTTGAATTTTAGACTGCTTTTCTTTGCTCACCAACAAAAAAAAAAAAAAAAGTTATTGCAGATACTTTTAAGATAATGCTGAATCAATTGACTTTCTTGTTTCTTCAATTCCATTATTATTCACTGTTGATTGGCTTCCTTCTACCATTTAAAAAAAAAGTTATTATAAGTACTTTGAATAAGTAGGTACCGATGGATTTGCTTGTTTCTCTTCTTTAAAAAAATAATTGCTGTTGACACTTTAGATGATTGAGGTAAATCAACAAAAATTTGATTTATGGCTTCAAACTTGGTTCTACATAGCTGTTTTAAATTTTCTTTTCCTCCTATTTCCCCTTCTCCATTGGTTCGAAGGCAGTGAGCTTTTAATAAGACATGAACTAGGAACAAAGCATTCCATATAGCTTGCGTGGTTGGCTTCAAAATTTATCATTTTGTTGGTTATTACTGGATACATGACTTCATAGACAGATCAGCGATTTTGACTCATTCTGTATTAATCAGGAAGCAGAAAAAATGGTTTAGCAATGCAGAGGCATTGTATTTTGCATAACCAAATATGTTAATATCATTTTTATAATTATTACTAACTTATAATAAATTCAATCTTGTTCCATTTCTCTCCTCTTCTTTAATATTGCTGGAAAATTGCTTTATATAAACGCACATTTCATTTGCTCTTTTTTTTTAACTTTCAAAGAGTGAGAGAAAAAAAAATTAAAGCGTTCACTCTCTTTTACAAAAAAAAAATCTGAGCTTACATTTCTGCTTAAGAATTATAACAAGGAAGGACCAACTGAGTTGAGTCTCAAAATAATAATAATAATTTAACTGATCATCTCTCTAAAAAAATTTATAACTGACTGATCATCTCTCTAAAAACATTTATGATTAACTGATTAAAAAAATTGTTTTAATCATTTATATCGCGAATTTCAACCAAAGAAAAAAAAACATCTGGAAATCTTTATCTCAAAAAAAAATCAAAGCTTCACAAGTTTGACTTAAAATTGATCGCTATCATCTACATCAAAGCACCTCTTTTGTAAAAATAATCTTAAGATACAGATAACAACAAAGCTGGCCATCTATAGCCATCAGAAATAAGTGTAAAAGCATCTTTGTGTTTGTACAGATCTATTCATTGTTTCACACGTGTACAATTTTTATCTCCTAATCTAACAATTTTACACCTTTCTGATTTACTCTCTTTTAACAAAATGAAAGTTAAATAAATTTAACACATATTATTTAATAATAAAAATATTATATAATAAATCAAAAAAAAAGAACTGCTTATTCATAATAATAAATCTATACATATAAATCTCTGTATGTATAAAAGAATAAAAAAAAATATTTTTTTTTAAATAATTGAATACTGTATGTATATGTACAATATATATAACAGAAAGAAATGTCATTAACTCAAATTCTGGAATCCTGAATTTTAACATTAGCAACTTATCAATTAATTATAGATATTTTATTTCTATTTATGAAAATTACCCTCTTAATTTTTCTTTTATTATGGTTTCTCTCTTCATGAAGACTTTCAAAATTTTCAACATCAAAATTAAATATATATTTATATGTATATTTTCATTTTTAATTAAACTTGTTCTATTTTGTTTTAACCTAGTTTTATTTACTTTGTTTATAAACAGAGCAAAACTTTGATACTTTGTTTATACTTCATTTTTTGTATTTTAGTTTATATATATTTTGTTCTGCTTATCCTTCTTTATTTTATCCATTACATTGTTTTGTTTTACTATTTATTTGTTTTCTATTATTCTACTCATATTGTTTTATTTATTAATGTATCATAGGTCTGAAGAAGACTGTAGGACAGTCAAAACATCATTTTATATATATAAATATTTACAATAAAGTGTCTACAGTAAGAAGTATAATTGGATCTAAGTTTTTCTTCTTTTTGATTAGTGATGTTTAGCTTTTAAGACAGCTGGTAAAAGGAGTTAATTGTTTCTGTGATTATTATATAAATAACATTTTATATTTTACATGATCACCATTTCCTATGCTTACATAAGCTGTTAAAACACTACCAAGCTCTCCATGCAGTAATGGCACCCAGTACAAGCCATAGTAATCAATGGATGCAAGAAGGTTTGTGCACAAAATCTCTAGATCTAGTGCCTATTCATCCATCCAAACTTGTTTCTAGCTCAAGCAAGAAAAGTACTGAACAAGATCTTAGAATATAATGCAAACCTCTAGAAACCCTCTTTTATTTTTTAATTAATTATAAAGCTATGAGTTCAAAATGAAAACACAAATGTTTTCAATCCAAGGTCATTCACTTGTATAGTCGTATAAATCTGAACCCATTGGGTGTCTTTGTTTTAAAGTATTAAACATCGCATGATCATTTTCTAAACTTACACAGACTGTTAAAACGTTAGCAAACTCTCCATAAAATAGTATACCCAGTGCTGGAAACTAATCTGGGGGTATTGGATAAGTAGGCACTAGATAGGGATCTTCTTGCATCCATTGGTTATTATGACTTGCACTAGGTAGCACTACTGTGTGAAAAGTTGGCTACTATTTTAACAACTTTTATAAGCATAGAAAATGGTGATCATGTGATGTTTTAGTGATTTAATAACATCTTTCCCATTGGATGATTGTGACTTTGGTTTTCACTGAATCAAAGGCACCAAAATGTCTAGGTTACTGAACTGGGTTCAAATCTGTATGACTATAGAAGTGAATGAACTTGGATTGGAAGTATTATTGTGCTTTCACTTTAGGCCCATAGCTAACCAAATAGGTAAAAGATGGCTGCTGGAAGGTTGCATTAGATCCTAAGATCTAAGTACAGTGTTCTCACATTCAAGGCTTCTCACTGATGAAAGTCACAAGCTAGAAACTAGTCTGGAGATATTGGATGAGTAAGTACTAGATAGAAAGTTTATGCACAAATCTACTTGCATTTACTAATTGCTATGGCTCGCACTGGGTGATATTATTTTATAGAGAATTTGCTGCTATTTTAGTTCAATAATATGCTGATAGAAACACTTAAATGCATTTGTCTATAGTTTATGAATAAATGTGTGTTAAGTGACCAGATAGAAAGTAACTTTATTGAAACTGGAGACTCTGTTGGTCATTTAAGTAAAAAAATAATTTGACATCGAATTACCAACATTTTAAAATTTGGAATAATGAGATCAGCAGATAGAAAACTATACATGTGATCACAAAATAATGGAATGGCTCCTCATTGAGGAACATCCAAAACAAATCACAGCAGATCGATGCTTCTCCCCTTCATATCTCTTTATGGGGAATAAGAAAACTGTAATCACCAGATTAATCAAATGCTCGATAGTGAGTGCTCTGTCTGACTAATAAAATAAAATGTGTGTGCTTGCATATATATTTGAAATTTACGTAAAATAATATTGTGTTTGTTTAACATGTTTGTATATAAAAATAATTAGACAGGAAATTAAATATTCTTCTCATTGACAAGACATTCTAGAAAATCTCAAGGATATAAAACCCAAAAGATTACGCAAATGTATGCATTATGCAAATGTATGCAGATTGATTATGCACTCTAGAAAATTAATCTCAAGGATAATTATGCAGATGTATGCAGATTATGCAAATGTATGCAAGTTAAGTATGCATTCTAGAAAATTAATCTCAAGAATATAAAACTCCAAAAGATTATGCAGATTATGCAAATGTATATAGAAGTGTACAGAGATATACTGCAACACTGTATCTAGTGAGAAATAGTCTTGTTTTTTATGACATAAATTTATGAAATTGCAAAAAGTCGCAACTGCTGTATGGAGAATTTTTGCCTAGTAAGATAAATGTAAAGATAGATAATTATATCTGTTTGTCTATGTGATGTTAATTTTCCCAGATTTATGAAGTTTCATCACTGTGGTATTTATTTTTAGATAAGAAGATTTGATGATTATTCAGTTGGTTGTGGTCAGGTTATTCCTGGCTATAACAGATTGTCATAGTCTGACACATGGTGAGAATCTGTGTAACAGGAAGAAAATCATCTGGTGCTTAGAGATAAATGTCCCAGTATACCAGTGAATGGAGTCCATGAAGAAGGAATAATAAGAGAGAGTCAAGAGCAGAAAAACAGATATTTTAGGTACTAGACAAAGGAATAGTGGAGGCATTACAAAATAACTATTGGTGAGTTTGATGTAAATGAGACAGTGGAACAACAAATATACATTATACACATGAAAAGATATATGAAAATCAACTATAAAGTTGGTAATAAGCTCAAAATGGTGTAATTTATATAGTTAACTAGAAAAGAAGTGTTTAAAGATGGTTAATCTAATGTATGATCCAAAAGATTCTATCATGCAGAGAATTAATAAAAGGAATAAGAGACATTTTTAGTCTACTATACCTAAATGTAGAGCATATCTGTGATTTAGAAATAGATACCCTGCAGAAAGATACCAGGCAGCACATGGGAAAATATAGGATTATGACATGGGATTACATATGCTTGCCAAAGAGTCTAATTTTGATACCAAGTTTGAACATATGCTTCTCAACCAGCTATTCAGAAAAGGGAGAGGTTGGTCAAATATTGCAAAGAAAAGGAAGAGAAATGGTCAATAGTTGAAACTGATTTAACAATGACCGATGGAAATGGAAATCCTATAGAAAACAAGGGATAGCAACTGTGCTGCTGAAAGCAAATAAGAGAATAAAATCTGCCTTTGTATATAATCGCAAGAGATTTAAGTCCATTTACAAGAAAAAATTGGTTTAGACAACTAGGCATTAGAATAAAAATAATTAAATTAGTACCATTGGAAACAGAAGTTTATGAAAAGTTTTAACAGTTGTTTCAATCAGGATCTTCAAAAATAAATACACAACCAATTGATATTGAATTAATAGAAAATGCTCAACATGTTGTCTCTAGACCTAGGAAGGTCTCTTTGTGTTGAAAGCTAATGTAGAAGATAAAAAAATTAGTAGAAAGGGGAATAATAACACCTGTTGAGGAGATTATTCACTTATGTGGCAATTATCATGTAATTTTGAATAAGTACCGTACATTAAAAAAGGAGTGTTCCCTGTACTTAACATTCAGGAAGTTTTAGCATCTCTGCAAAAATCATCATATTTTGCTAAGATCAATCTACAGTTTTTTTTCTATCGGATTCTGGTAACAGCAGAACTTTTAATGATAAATACTCATTTGGAAGTGTTTGGTTGTGTTAAATTACCATATGGAACAGCCATTATCTTGAAACTGTTTTAAGCTAAAATGGATGAGCTGTTATAGGAGATGAAGAAAATCATTCCCTACCTTGATATTTTAATAACCACAGTAGATGCTCATGTAAATGTAGTATATAAAAGGTAAGAGAAATTTGGAGTTTGGCTAGGTATCATGAAGAGCATTTGGTGCTCATAGGAAATTGAGTCTTTAGGGGATGGGATTAGTAGAAAAGGGAAGCATCTGAACCATAAAAAGTGAATGCTGTCAAAAATGCACCTAAATCTAAAAATGTGGGAATGACTTGCAAGTGTTTCTGGGATTGTTAAACCGTTTTGAGAATTTAAAAGAAAAATCTGATGTAGTTATGGAAGTGGGGAGTTGAACAAGATACGGTTTTAAAAAAAAGATTTTTAATATTGAGTTAGCTTTTTATTCTTTAAAAACAATTTCACACTCTGTTGCCAACTATATATATATATATATATATATATATATATATATATATATATATATATATATATATATATATATATATATATATATATATATATATATATAAAATTTTAATGCACAAATCAATGCATAACAGCAGAATTTAAATAACAATTTATTATAAAAATAAGCATAAATATAAATACATAATAATTAGTGCCCCAGCTTTCGAAAGAACTTAGCTCTCATAATTATGGGCAATAAAGAGTAAGCATAACCAGGTTTCTACATGTAAATACAGGTAAATTAATTGATCACAAGTGTAAATCTAATTAATCCATTTCTTAGAAATTTTATAACACGCATCTTTCCTATGTATAGCTTTATCATCCATGGCAATAAAACACCTTCCTTAACCTTTCTCTTAATATCATTTCTTTCTTTACAAATCACTCTTGGATTGTCAGGTTCACATAGGTAATTGGCTGATTTTTGATGCACCATGAATATTGAGCTGCATGTCAGGTCCGCTTGGGCTTTGTTGCAAGAGTATCTTTTCTGGGACAGTCTTGTTAAGAGGGTAGCTTTCATTTTTCCATGGAATGAAGCCACAAAATTGTTGTCTTGGCATGAAATATTATAGATGGCTTGCCCAGACAACAATTGCATGGCTTCATACTATGGAGAAATGAAAGCTACCCTTTCAACAAGACTGTCCCAGCTCAGATACTCTTACAACAAAGTCCAAGCGGACCTGATATTCAGCTCAATATTCATGATGCATCAAAAGTCAGCTGATCACCTTTGGGAATCAGATTTTTAGGGAGAAAAATGATGTCATGATAAAGGTTAAGGAAGTGTGTTTTATTGCCATGGACGATAAAGCCATAAATAGGAAAGATGTGTGTTACAAAATTTCTAAGAAATTGATTAATTAGATTTACAGTTATGATCAACTAATTGACATATATTTGCATATAGCAACCTGGTGATTCTTATTCTTTATTGACTATGATTATGAGAGCTAACTTCTCTCAAAAACGCTCGGGCAGTAATTATTTTGTATTTATATTTACGTTTATTTTTATAATAAATTGGTATTTAACTTTTAGAAACTTTTTATTCTTTAGAAAAATGGCCAAAAATAATTAAAACCATGAATGCTTCTGAATATGAAGTTGGAGCAGTTATTTTGGATAAGTCTATGGAGGAGAATACCTGATTTCCTACACTATCAGTTGGATTTATAGTAACCATATAGTCAACTGGATAAGGAAACTTGGTAATAGTATATGCAGTTTAAAATGTGGTTATTGTGTTTTGGATTTGTTGATTATGAAGACACTTAATTCTATAAACACTTCTGCAGCATTAGATATAGACCTAGGATATTGTCATATTCTGAAAAATATCAAAATGAAACAGTAATGCTTAAGTTGCATAGTAGTACTAAGGAATCAACACTGACAAGAATATATGAGAGAATGATTCCATTTCTCCAAAACCATTTACTGCAGTTTTACAAGATGTCATGGATTAAAATGAAAAACTAATGAATTAAAAGTAAATGGAGATTATTTAAATCATCTCTATTTTGAAGATGATTTTTTTTTTTTACAAATAATACTTCAGGACTTCATGAAAAGCAAAAATTATCAGATGATAGTAAAAAAATTAGGACTAAAAATAAATGCTAAAAAAACAAACAAACTAAAGAATGATAGAATCCTCAAAAAAGAGTGCCACAATTGGTAGAGATAAATTAGAAATCAACAATTGCAAACCATAAACCTCTGTTAGGAATATTAGGAAATCTGAAACAGGTAGATGAATATACCAGGGTCTTATGATTTTTAATTCATGCACAAACCAGGATAAGAAATGGACCACATCAATGTGTTATGTAGAATGCCAGATGACATGACTATGAGCTATGAACCACTGAAATAAATTATATAGATTTCATGAAATCGAACAGTTTAAATAATACAGTTGTGACAAATAAACTAAAGATGATCTTGGTTATCAACTAGTTAATGTAAAAAATGGATTAAAAAGAGATGGTTTTGAAATTGACCAAATTAATTAGTCAAACCAATTTGGACAATCTGATGGTTTGTCAATGTGTAATGGGCACATCCTGATAACTGCCTGTGTATTGTTTATTATAAAAGGAAGAAAGTTCATGATGGATATCCAGGCACTGTCAGAACAAAAGAACTAGCATGGTCACATATATATTGGGCACAGTAGTACTGAACATGCAGACAAATGGTGCAAAGCTTGTCAATATACAGCTAGGCTACTCATAAAGGGATTAGAATCATATCCAAAACCCACTAAACCATGACAGTGAATATATACGGATAATACTGAGCCTTTTAAAGTCACATTTTTTTGGTAGTCATTGACTCTTATTTGAAATGAATGGAATGTAGAATAGTTAAGAATATAAGACTATTAAATGAACTATTCATGTGACATGGGTTTCCTAGGGACAATCATTTCAGATAATGGAGTGAGTTTGTTTTAGAGCAACTAAAATATTTTCTAAGGAAATATAGGATGTTTTAACACCCCTATACCACCCTAAGTCCAATGAATTATCCAAAAAGGCAATGCAGTTGAAGCAAAGTGCAAATAAAACCAAATATAAAGTTATTTATGAAGCTTTAATTGCCACCATTTTTCACCACACATGGGTAACTATGGAAATGTCTATGAAAATGTTGATGAGACAAAACTTTCAGACTCATATATCAGATCTGGTTCTTAATCAAATCAAGAATAGGGAGAAAAATTAGAAACAGAGAAATATAATATGCGAAAAACAATATGGTTATATGACAGTGGTGAATTGGAATTGTGTCAAAATTACTGTCAAAACAATCAGCAATAATGCAGATGGCTGTTGAAAATGAAGTCCAAAAATACATAAACCATCTAAGAAGCTGCCAAGGTGAGTCATTTGAAGTAGAGAATGAGAGAATGTGTTCTCCATTAGCACATATTGGGGTCCCAATGGAAATATAAGAAAAAGAAAGACTCAAGGTTTAGCAGATAGAGGAAGTTGATTTCTTGAAAATGAATGATTGACCATCCTGATGAATTTCCAAGTACCAGAGGAGGAACTATTCAGTGCAGTGAGACTGATGAAGTTGGCCGAGAAAATACGATGGAGAAAGAATGATTAGTTTTACCACCAAGATGGCTGAAAGACAGAAGATCAGAATGATTTAAGACTGTGTGTGTGCTTTAAAATTCAGGTGATTTTTTAGAGTGAGAGAATCAAAGCTCTGTTTAATTATTGATTTAAAATAATATGATTGTGTTTGTATATAAAATGTAGTCAGAAAGGAAGCTGAATAATAAAATAATGACTATGCACTCTACAAAATTAATCTTGAGGATATAAAAAAAAAAAAATTATGCAGAAGTGCAGAGAGATATGACAGTAGTACTGTATCTAATGGGAAATAGTATGTTATTTGTGAAATTATAAAAGGATTGTCTAGTAAACTAGTTGTAAAATTGGATAATTACATCTGTTCATCCACATGATGTAAATAAATCCAGATTGGTTAAGTTTGACAACCACGTTAAATGTTTGTTTTTAGATTGAAGCATTTGGTGCTTATTCAACTGGTAGAGTCCAGGTGCCCTTTGAATGATGTAGTGAGTAATTTATATTTTTCTTCACTTGCTTATTCAGCTGGTAGTGGCCAGATGACCCTTGAGTGTAGTAGTGAGTTATTTATACTTTTTCTCACTTGCTTATTCATCTAGTAGTGGTCAGGTTACCCCTGGACATATAGTAATGAGTATTTATATAGTTTCTGCTGTTTTTAGTATGTATCTAAAAGTAACTGGATACCTCTTTACTAACCAGTAAATAGATAGCTACTTATAGAGTTTACATATAGGGAAAAGGTATACAAATCAATAAATAATTTGTTTTATATACATTACATAAATATTTGAAATACAGGCACTCATTACATACTTGAAGCCTAATTGTTAATATAGGGAATTTGAACTCAGACTTTCAAGCATCCGTCAACTATCCATACTATGTCGTACTAACTGATACACATGACCACATACGTGTAGAAAAGACAAATAATCACCAATATACGTTTAAATTCCCTATATATATATACATTACATAAAAATACGGTCATACAAAAAAAAATTAAAAAAGTTGGATTATAAAAAAATTCTGATTATTTATATATTATTAAGAATTCAGGGTTGCAATATTAGTTTTCATCACTTGCAAATTTAAACTCTAAAAATTGCTATTTTAAAAACCAAATAAACAAATCCGAGCCTCTGATATAGGTTTTTTGTAAAATCAGGATTTGTATTATTTATTTGTTTACTTCTCGTTGAAAGTGACTTTTACTGTCGAAAGATGTTTTCATTTATTTATTTTTTCCTACGTTTTAAATATCTAGCTGAGATATTAGTCAATACAGGTTTTGTAAACATTTCATTTACAAGACCTTCAAGAAAAAGTAGGTTTTTAACTTATTTGATTTTCATTGTTATTAATATAAGTAAATAGATTGATAACCTAAAAAAGAAAGTAATAAACTGTCATTCAGGTTTCCATGGAGATTCGTGTCAGAAAGATGGCAAATCTATATGCTGCCCTGGAGTATTAAGAGCTTAATCTAGGCTCCATCTGTCTTCTTGTTGATATATTTCTGATTTTATAAAAATATTTAAGTGAAGTGATTTTATCTAATAAAAAATAATTATATATATATAATATCTGAAGCTGCTATTATGTAACTATATACTGGAATGCTGATTTTTATTAACATTATCAGTCGTAGGCATTACATGTGTGAACATACGCGCGTGTGAATATAAATATGCCATTATAAACGCATCGATAATTGGAGTAGACCCAATCTTAATCTACTGTGATAATCTTTAGCGCCCTACGTAAAATATAAGCCCATGGCACATTTTGCTTTTAAAGCAAACACAGTCGTATTAACTGAAAATACATATATGTATATTTTCGGTGATCTTTTTTTTTTTTTTTTTTAAGAAAATAAATACAAATGATTTCATAATAAAAGGAGTGGGAGATTGTGTCTGTGTCACTAAAACCCATTATAGCAATTATTCGAACTCAGACTTTCACACGATCCTCAACTCTCCATGCCATCTCATATTGCTGACCCACCTGATTACACTCATGTTGAAAAGATAAATAATCACCAATATGCGTACCAGATTACATCTCTACACATATATACAATCCGTGCTCAGCTTTATATTAAGATAGCCAATCTTCATACTTTAATAAACAGGCTTCAAACTACTCCAATCCACGTTAGTGGGAATGGGCTTTGAACATTCCAACATCAGATTTTCAATGAAATGGAAGGCTGAAGAGTTGTGGGTTGAGTAGTTTGAAGCCTGTTCATTAAAGTATGAAGATTGACTATCTTAATATAAAGCTGAGCACTGATTGTATATATGTGTAGAGATGATAATCTGGACCAATTGATGAGTGCTTGTTTAGCACGAAATACGTATATTGGTGATTATTTATCTTTTCTACATGTGTGTGATCAGATAGGTCAGCAATATGAGATGGCATAAAGAGTTGAGGGTCATGTGAAAGTCTGATTTCGAATACCGCATACATTACATATATATGCAGGTTTAAGCCTGTATAGTGTGTTAATTTATATAACAATTATTATAAAATGTACTCATATACGTAACACTTTAAACAAACATAGTAGTATGTAAAAAATAATAAATTTGATACTTTTCACAAGAGTGAACTTTTTTTAATAAATGAAGTCTGTATTATATAAGTCGTAAAATTGGACAATTCGTGTCTAAGTTGCTTTTGATATAAAATGCATTCTTTCAATGTTTTGATATTGTTCACTAATGAAAATACCTTTCAGTGGAGAAATTAGATACAGGAAGGCGTATGCAAAGTTTGACAACTTTTCAAATGATTGTAAAGATACCAATTTATCTATAAAATATTTAAATTTTGTAACTCATCTAGATGTCAAAGTTTCATTTTGCTATAAATGCATGCTTTCAATGTTTTGTTTCTTTTTTAAAACTTTTTTTTTTTTTCACAGATTATTCGCTAACGAAATTACCAGTCCGTGGAGATATTAGATCCAGGGAGGCATAATCAAAAGTCAGCAACTTTTAAAATATTCCTAAACAATACATATTTATCTATAAAAAAATTTAATTTATATACATTAGCGTGACTGACCCTTCGACCTTTTCACTGGTTACATAGCGATCATATATGTTTTAAAGTTCCAGTGGTTTGAAAATAATTCCCTCGATCTTCAACCACAGAGGTTGTAGGACCCATTCAAATATTTCCACGTTTAAGAAAGTGTTGTCCCAATTATTTAAATAATTAGTGCAGGTTTAGTAAAATTTGTGAGTTGCATCTTTAAATATAGTGGCATCATGTTTTGGATTTTTTCTAAAGCTAAGATTAGCGATTAAGCCAATGCACATGCGCTTTTTAAAGATAAATTAGAAATGAATACTCAATTTTTCCAGACACGAGATATGATATTTTAGAAAGAATGGAATGTATAAAATAATATCTCATTATAAAGCTAATATTATTTTTTTAGTATTTATTGGTAAAAATCATTAATTCTTTTTCATTTAGTTAACATTAGCTACACTTTCAAAAAGTATGATTTTAAACCCCTAAACATCACATCGCTATTCTGAAACAAGCTGTTAAAATAGTGACAGACTTTCCATACAGTAGTGCCAACCAGTGCAAGCTATAGTGATTAATGTATACAAGGTTTGTGCATAAAATCCCTTCTTGCATCCATTAATTACTATGGCTTGCACTGGGTGGCACTACTGTATGGAGAGTTTGTCAAAGTATGATTTTAGCAGTTCAAATTGTTTTAATAGTGTCTTTAAAGATGGTAGAAGAGTTATCTTCTATGTTGAGCATGATTTAATAATTTTAAATATTGATCACTTTCAGTTTTTTCAAACTAAATGTGTAGATGTAAAAATGTACATACATTTTTACAAATATCACTTCAATGTATACCAGAAGACAATTGGAACCAGTGTTTATCCCATTTTTGGATATATATAGACAACACAGTTAACACCAATTAGTTTACTAACACATACGTTTTGCCATTTAATGAAATTATTTCCCCCCCCTCATGTCTGGAACTATCAGTGATGTGGTTAGTGTTGTCAACAGCCAACACAAATAATTTATTGGTAACTTCATATCTGATTGCCTTTAAATTTTTTCTGAGCTGAGTCTTTAAATCTAAACTTCTAAACATCACATGATCACCATCTCTTATGCTAGCACAAACACTTATTAAACAGGCAAAACTCTTCATACCGTAGTGCCACACTGTGCCAACCAGAGTAATCAATGGATGGCAGAAGGCTTGAATAGGCACTAGATGGGGATTTTATGCACAAGTCTTTTGGCATCCATTGATTATTCTAGTTGGCACAGGGTGGCACTACTGTATGGAGAGTTTTGCCTGTTTAAATATAAACTTTCTATTTTGATATCGTGATTAAGTAAAAAAAATATCTGACCAGAACCAGGCACAATTTTATATTTCCAATATAGTCCAAATAAATAGCAATATAATTTGTTTTACATAAATCAGTTTTAATAGAGGCAATGGAATATGAATTGAAAACATTACAGATGATTGATTTTATTTTTGCTCTGGCAAAAGAAGACTTTTTGTCAAAAGGTCTTGATTAATTTTGAAGTGCAGTCATTTGATCAAAATGGATGATTATGTCATACATAATGATACCACTGATACATTTATTTTACTGCCGATTTAGTTTTTAATCAAAAATTTTGCTAACGAAGAATGAATTTAACAATTTCTTTGATGAATCCCTGCCTTCATGATTTCTGTAAACACTGTGTAATTTCTAATCTGCCATGATTCACAGTATTAAAATTTAAATACAATTTGTACACCTTAATTTGAACACTTTATAGTAAAATATATATATATGCATTCAATGTAGTGTTTCGACTATTCTGCAGACTTCCTCAGAGCTATAATACAATAATAAATAAAATAAATACATAAACAATAATGTAATTAATAAAATAATAATAAAAAAAAATAAGTAGCTCAAAATATAATGATGAGTGAAATTAAATATAATAAAATGAAATAAAAACCAACTAAAATTAAACTAATCTATACAATATAAATAAAATATTTGGGTTTTTTTTATTTTAAAAAAAATAAATGAAAAAATTTAAAAAATATAATGTATTAAATTAATGATTATTTGTGACCATATATACATACAGAAATATATATATGTTTTATGTTTCAGTTTAATGTATATTTTATTTTATATTGTATGGATTATTTTATTTTTATTGGGTTTTTATTCCTTTTTATTTTATTACATTTAGTTTATTTTACTCATTTCATTATTTTATTAGTTTTGTTATATTTCATGTCACTTATTTTTCTTTATTATTTTATTAATTACAGTATTAGTAATGTATTTATTTTATTTATCACTGTATATATTAATTTATTAAGTGCATGGTCAGCATGTTAGTACATATATATTTAAGGCATTCAATTTGCCACTAGAGGTCCCTCTAGTAGCATAGTATTAAGGTTATAGCCTTAAATATATATGTATTTATCACTGTATAGTTATTCTGTGGAAGATTGCAAGATAGTCTAAACATCATTGTATGTATATACATAAAAAAAATTTTTTTTGTTATAAAGTATTCAAAGCAAGGTGTCAGATTGTATTTACATAAAATATTATGCCAAAATAAAGGAAGGGTTATATTTATGATATTTGTGAATATTAAAATTTGCCAAAAATGTATGGCATTTAATATCAGTGTCCACTATTTTTTTTTTTAATGAAAAGAAATTCTTTCAATATTTTGCTGAAGATATATTTCTTTTGCATGTGATGTTAATGGGTCAACAAAATAAAAATTAATATGCAATAGTGAACACATCATTAGGTTTTACGTGCTCTAACATGTTTTGAACTAATTCCATACGTAAAAAAATTCTGTTGAGCCAAAGTATACCAGTAAAAAGCACCATGACTTCAATGACTGTTCACTGTGAACACATGTTCTATACTTTAAGACAGACCATATTATTGATGAGACTCATTACCCATGAGAAAATGTTTAATGTGTACAATTTTTCAAATAAATTTTATTGTATGAGTATGCACATATATATATATATATATTGAAATGAATGTTTTCATGGATAAAAGATGTTTTATAATTTGGGAATAACCATGTTTAATAAAATAAATTTACTGATGTTTTGGTAATAATTATCCTCAACTGTGTGAAAACATTACATCCGTCACTATGTTCATAACTTGTATTAGTCAAAAGCTAGCTAAGCCTAGTTATTTAAAATTACCTTTTTGTTAAAGCTTTTCTCTATATGTATATGTATAGACCTTTACATTTATTGAGATAACACTTTCTACTATATTATTATAATAATTGCATAGTTATAATAGATAGAATTGTTTCACATAATTATTGAATAGTTTAATTTATATTTAACAGTATTTTTTATACTCATTTGCATTAAGAAATTCTTCCAAATTATTGGTAATTTTATTGTTTTATCACTTTTATTATGACAATTTATGCTTTTAAGAATTTCTATAGCTTCTCTAAATACTCTTTGGTCATAGTTAAATTTATGTAGATATGATTTTAGTATTTGGCAAGTCTATGCAATGGCGAGTATCCAAAACTAGAGAGCAAATTTCAGGTGTTCATGGATATCCTTGTAACCAAATAGGGTGGATATAAAAGAACTGCTGTACTTAAAAAAAACATTTAAAAAACTATATTTGATGTTTGCTTTTTATTAATGGAAGTATAATCAAAAATTGTATGTCAAAAAAATGGATTCCTAACTAAGAGCTTCTACTTGTAAAAAAGGAAAAAATAGAATATATTAAGAACAAGGTTGTAATTATAAATTTATTAAATGCACATTGATTATGTAAGTAATATTTACTGAGGCTGTAGCCTCGAAAATATGTGTGTAAAATGTGATAGTAGGGACTTCTACAGGTGTTTAACCACAAGCTTTTCTTCCATAGCATAAGCTTGTGGTTAAACACCTGTAGAGGTCCCTACTATCACATTTTACACACATATTTTCGAGGCTACAGCCTCAGTAAATATTACTTAAGAACAAGGTTGTAAATTTTTGTTTTTTTTTAAAAAAAGACTTTATCATAACAAATAATTTTATTTATATATTCCATACCTACATGGCCTTCTATGCACTGTAAACACTACAAATACAATATTTTATTATTCCATATTTCTATTAATAGTTGACAGTTTTGACTGTCCAACAGACTTCTTCAGAACTCTTTTCACTACTTCAAAAATAAATCCAAATGTGCGGGTTTTTTAAAAAAAAAATGGCTTTGAGTCGCATTTGAAAACCGTATGAAATAAATATTAAAGCATAATTTATATTTTAAAAACAAAAATTTATAATCAATAAGAATAGGTAACAATATGTTTCTGACAATGCATCTTTAGTATTTAAACAAGACATGTTTTTAAAATATTGTAAATGAAAATAAAACTGAACTTGGAATATTTTAATAAAATATGAATCTAACAGGAGCAAACTGAGGGACCCAAAACTAAAAGGGCCTTGAATAAACTTCAACTCTGTGACATCCAATGCTTGAATATATAATCTCTGAAGCATCAAAAAATTAAATTATTATTTTTTCATTAGATGCAAGCAATAAGTATCTAAATATTTTACAAGTAACTCACTTCATAAACTATCTAATTCCATAATGCTATCTTTATACTCAAAATCCATCTTTAATGTAGTCAATATATTTTGTGTTAATCATATTATTTATATAGATTTTTATTGTAAACAACTTATTTTCCTATAAATGATTCATTTATCAAAAACATTACTTACTTCAAAAAGTTTTACAGGTTCATATGACATCTCATTCTTTTTTGGCAGCAGCCAATCCCAATTGAGTATGGTCATTCCAATTCCAAGAGAAAAAACAAAATGATTGTAATAATATTACTATAAAGATGAATTTTGTGATGACTATTCTAACCAATTTGCGAACCACAAATATATCCACATCTAGAAAATGCTGGTCTATTACCCTGTTGATTGAAATTCTGCAACACCATCATTTTTTCACAGTGAATGTTTATTTCTGAAATATATCGACACCATGTCTAGTGGTGATTCTCTAATGGTTTTTATATCCTTCCATATCTATCCAATATAAACAAACAATATTTCACTTCTTTAATTCTTTCAGATCATTGTTACAATGTGAATAGAATTTGCCACTTGGATGAAGACCATGCATTATGTTCACCACAAAACACTCCTTTAAGAGGGTTGTGTCATTCATTCTTTTCATATATCCTGCCCAATAAACATGTGATTTTAGAATCAGTGAGTTGAAAAACATAGTTATCAGTTTTATGGTCTTACCATTGCATTTCTAAAACATTACGAAGTATCCTTAAACGAAATTTTTCTAATGTCTTTATATTACATTGAGAGGGTATTTGAGTCTTATTTCCATATAATAAATTACTTAAAACAGCAACTTTGCATACAGCACCTTTAGTTATAGTAATTATTTGACTGTGGTGAAATACTTTAAAAAAAAAAATAAAACGGCACATTGAAATTTAGGCTGTATATTCTAACATCTCACTATAAATTAATAATTTAGCACTGACTATGCATGGAATTATGTAGAAGGAAATTAACCTTTAAAACCTGCATTGTTAATTTTTAATGCATAAATCTATGTGCCTTTATCCATCAGTATGAGTTTTAAAAATACAAGTGAATCATATATGCTTAGAGCTTATTCTTATATAAGCCAACCCTTACTAACAGTGCTTACTCAGGGCTTGACATATTCTATGCCTGATATTTTAATTGACAACTGAAATATACAAATTTTTGATACCTCACAGTTAAGCAAACATTTCTCATTTTTATTTACCTGCAGTTAAATGTCAATTAGTTTAGAATATGTATAAATTAATAGTTTAGTGCTGCATATATATGTAATTATGTAGAAGTAAATTAACCTTTAAACCTGTTCTGTTTGTTTTAGCATGTTAATATATGCACACTCACCTGACAGTTTTAAAAACATGAGTGAATCACTCAGAGTGTATTCTAATAAAAGCCAATTCTTACTGACTGTGTTTAACTCAGGCTTGATACAATTCTGAACCTTATATTTTAATTTGGATTGTATAAATTTTATTAATATATCACAAGACAGACAAAACTTCTCATTTTTAATTATCTGCAATTACACATATTAGTTTAGATTATATATAAATTACTAGTTTATGACTGTATATATATTTATATATGATTACATAAAAAAAATTAACCCCCTGAGTTAAACAAAGTCAATAAGGATTAACTTAAATAAGATTCAACTCTAAGCACAAGAAATTCAATTGTGTTTTAAAATCTCATATAGATGATTGAATGCAAGTAGATTTATACACTAAAAACAAACAGTGCTCATTTGGTGGTTAATTTTTTTCTATGTAATTACCTACATCAGTGAATGTGAAGGTTTTTTATTTATAAATATAATTTATTAATTTATTTTTTTAAATAATTGTCATGTAACTTGACAATACACTGTTTCTCCAGCAGAGGGATTGATATAGTCAATATTTTATGTATGAACTATACTAATGGTCAGACCAAGATTGTCTATATATACACAAACCATGGCCACATTTCAAGAATGTTAAATCTGTTATATAACTGCTAGAAGCAAAATACCTCTCCTGTGACTATTTTTATTTAGCCCAGGTGCTAACCAGTGAATTTAACTGGCATATTCACAACAAAAAATATTTTAAATGCTCCTAGCACTTAATTCCACAGCTAGTCCAAATAAACAAGAACTTAAGCTATCAGGTAATGCATATTTAAAGACAAAATGATATAATTGACAAAATTTGTCTTAATTAAACATTATACAGTGAGATATGGAGCGAGATAATTCAAACAAAATTAACAATTAAAACAACTTATTTATTACAAATCACATTATAACAATAATATGAATAAAATAAAATAAATTCAAAAGTTATTTAATATAGTTAATCCCAATTTAATTTAAATAGTAAGAGTTAATTATTTTTAAGTTTAAGAAAGCGATAAAGAAAATGACAATCTTACCCCTGTATTTCATTTAAGTCTAGATTTTAAATTATTTCTTACATTGACCTAAGTTTTTCCTATAGCTTTTCTGGAGTGATCCCTTCTGCCTCTTGACCGTTTCTAGAGTTTATGAATGGTATTCTTGAACTGGTTTCCCAGTTTCTTTATGGCTTGTAGCTTCTTTCTGGACAATGTATATTATCAGGGCCTCGTTCAGTAGTAATCGTGAATGAATGATGGGTAGATATATCAGAAATGCCAGGTCAAGAATTTTTGTTATATTTTAGCCTATCATATGTATAGAAACTGTGTGATGAAAAACTGAATGTGCACCACTTTGTGAGTCTAATATGACACACATGATCACTATTGTATGAAGAGTTTTTCCTGTTTTAATTTGAGTCTAATATGGCATGGTGATATTATGGTGTCTGCATAAATGGTTATACATCACTGAATCATGAAACTAGATGTTCATAATAAAAGAGACCGCACAAAAAACTTAACAGCAGAATTGCTTGAATAATCTCAATACAATTTCAAAGAGCTTCTAATAATTTTTAATGTCTTCTAATAATTGAAAGAGTTTTTTTTACAACTGACAACCCATTGTCTGAGTTCACCCACATCATTAATCAGTTTCAATCTTTTATCATTATTTTTTTTATTATAACATTAATTATAATATTAATTCTAGTATTAATGATCTAATCAGTTGGCTGGCTTAATGATTTTTAGTAAAACATAATCCCTTTTTGATCAGTGAATAATTTACAAAAATTATTTTAACATTGAATAAATAAAAGTTATTTTATAATTAATTAAATAACTTTACATTCCATTTTAAGGTATTTTATAATCTATAGTTTTCTTAAAAGAAAAGCTAAATGTCTTTCTTTTATATTACAATTTTGTTTAGAAAACAAATATCTTTCCAATAGAAAATCTAATTAAATTCTTAATTCATTATATATTTTTCTTTATTCTAGTTTCTGTTTAAATCAAGTTTGTATAATTTGACTGGAGTTTTATTTTCCTTTTGTTTAATTTTTAAGCAGAATTTCTTCATTCTATTTGCATTAAAAATATATGTATGGAGATGGTAATCTGGACCAACTGATGATTGCTGGTTTAGCATGAAATATGTATATTGGTGATTATTTATCTTTTCAACATATATGAGTTTGAGTGTATCAGTGTTGTGAGATAGTACTGAAGAGTGGTGGGTTGTCTGAAAGTCTGTGCTCCTGTACCCTATATATTACATATATGAACATAGGTATATAATAGGCCTGTGTGTTTCAGTTATTAAATATATATATATATTATATTCTTTTTCTGAATATTTTTAACACAACCTTTAAATATTTTATATAACATGTATATTTACATATCTGTTAGAATATATATACAGTGCTAAATTATTAATTTTTATATACTCTAATGTAAAATACGTTTAATCACAAGTAATTAAAAATGAGAAACTTTCTTTCCCCTATCAAAAAAACTTGTACAATTCAGTTGTCAATTGAAATTTCAGGCACATAATAGGATGAAATCATGATTTGAGGTCAGTCAGTAAGAGCTAGATTATATGAGAATAAGCTCTAAAAACAAATGATTCACTTGTGTTTTTAAAAGTTACTGATGGGTGAGTGAGCATAGATTTATACACTAAATATGACCAGTGCAGGTTTGAAGGTTAATTTCCTTTTATCTAATAACATCTCATTAATAAATTATTTTTTATTAGTAAGTTCATTTATTCTCTCTTCTTTTTTGCCCTATTATATAAGCTTTTTTTCATATGTCATAGCATTATCCAGGAGGTAAACCTGCAACAACCATCTGCAACCAACTACTTGTTTGAAAGGCAGCTGCACTGACCTCTCTTGGCTAATAATGCTTAACTATAGCTTTAATAATCAATAGATACTAGATGGCAAAAGATTAGAGAAAATTTGAAGAATTTGATAATAAATAGCAATATGTGTAACCTAAGGTCATGTAATGTTTTGTTGGTCATGTGATATACTATTGATTTAATTCCTTGTTAAATTATTAAAAAAAAAGAAACAAGATTTACCCAGAATTCTAACTCACATACTAATACTGAGAATATAGTATTGATCAGCAAACTAAAATAATACCAAAATGTTTCATTTCATTTGTGTATGTGCAAACAAAATACTACTTTTTTTTGCTCGGGCATTATTACCAATATATATGTAATAAATAAAAATATGTAATGCTAAATATTCATGTGTTATGTTTTGGATTAACTCATTGCACATATTTATGTATATTTAGAGCAACCTCCAGTGTCAAAAATGACAATACATTTTAAAATGTGTTTCATTTTCTAATGCTGGAGGGTGCTGCAATGAATTAATGTAAATGTTTGAAAACAGAAAGGGTACATTTAATAAAGTTGTGGAAAAATAAATATGAAAAGAGTGATTATACAGAAAGTGAATTATTGGTTTTTATGCTGGGTTTGGGAAAAGATAAGGGGGATTTAGATATAAAGGTTATAGAGTTGACAAAAATTATATTGTGGAAATGGGATAGAGCAGATTATGGGTAATTTAGAGTGGGAAATGTAAAATAAAGTGGCTAACAGGTTTATCTGGGCATAATTGCTGAGATATTCTTGACTTCATTTAAGGAGAAGCCATAATACATCACATCACATCACATCAACATTACATACACCTGGGTCTCTTTTTACATGGATTTATTTAATGCGATTTTGAAGTTACGCGATTCGCGTTTCTCTGGAAGTCAAACTCCGATAATGCGCTATTACTTTAAATAATAAATTTCCCTCACTTATGTCATATTGAAAGTAGTAGCACATTATTGGAATTTGACTTTCATCTTAGTAATTTCAATATTTTCAGTGCTTTATAATAGTAAGATTTTATGCAATAATGAAATTAAAATCATGATTTCCACATTTTATGTGTACACACATTAAATTTTACAAGATTATAATGTAAATTTGTTCAAACATTGTGCGTGTTAATTTTGCATTTTAAATCACATTCTGTTTTTGCTTTTTAAAAAAGAACGTAATCAATTATTAATCATTTAGTGCCTGCAAGTTTATTTTTAAAAGATGAGTAATAGCAGTGGGCACAATTAAATTTGACAATTAAAAATTAAAATCTGATTTTTTACCAGTTTGCAAATGAACCTGTTTATCAGCAAATAGCAATAATAATTAAAACGTGTATAAAAAATGTAAATTACTGTACTGTAAATTATGCATAAAAATATATTATTTTGAATAAAATTAAATATTATAGTTAAAAAAAGTTTGTCTTGTATCAATTTTTTTCAAATTTGAAAATTTTTATTAGTCATATTTTATTTCCTTATTTTTTTTTGCATGAATTTTAAAGTAATTTTACGTTGGTGCTTTGCTTTTATGCGATTTTTGAAAAATCACAGTTCATATCCCCCCTTTTTCAAGGTAAATTACGTCTTTTTTTGCGCGATTTCATTTGCGTGTGTTTTCTGAGGAACCTATCTATCGCGTAAAATGAGACCCAGGTGTATTTATATATTCTTCTAAGCAGGCTACAAAATATATATGATTACCCTCCACCAAAGATCCTAATGTAAATTTAACTGTTGCTTGAGTAAAATCAACTATTAACAAAATGCATTTTTGAAAACCCATTTTCAAGACTTTACATCAATAGTTGCAAAACTAAATAAAATAAATGTATACTATATTTTGTAAACAAATTAAAAATCCTAACATTTACCAATTTCACTATTGGTGAGACATAGGGTCACTGTGTTATTAAAATGCATAAATCATCAAGACATTTATCTTTCTTTTAATATTCTCCGTCTTCTCACCAAAAAACCTTATATTAAGTTTAAATCTAAATACATGATCTGTTCTAATTCCAATTTTGAAAAATATTGAATTATATCCGGAGATATACTCCCCTGTCAAATTAGCTTTTGTCTTTCCTATGAATTTTAAATGAATGAGAAAGATATAGATATGAGGTTGGCCAAAGTAGAACTATTATCATTAATACTATTTAATTATCTATTTACATATATAGATATTTGAAAACCTATACTGATTTTTTCCCCATGTTAGTTATAATCCATTAATATGGATATGTGGTAATGAGATTCACCTTCCGGATTTTTTTATAATCATTATATCAAAGGATATTGTTATCTCTGCAGCATATAACGTTTCTTTATATCTATTTATCTTTTATGTTTATAATAACATGGCCTACTTGTTTTTATAATGGAATGATCTGAAATCTTGCATATTTTTAAATTTGGTTCAATTGACTTTAATAGAGATGTTTTTAAATTCACTGAAATAAAAATTGATCCAGACACATTTAGCTTTGGCTCTACGCCTCTTTAACGCAAATCATAAACAAGGGCAATAAAACTCTTGAATATTGTTATCTTAATTTGTTACTACTTATAGATGTAACATGTTATTTTGTTCTCAGATATTTAGAATAATTTTATCAATTTTATTGAATTGCAATATTTTAACTATGTTATTGAAATCTTTCATTTAATAATATTCTGATGCATACAACATTTTAGAATGAAAAATGTTTACATCCTCCACATGGTGGCACTGGTGTCTAAAAACCTCATTCTCATCTGTAATCTCAGCAACAACAACAACAAAAAAATCAATGTAAAAAATGCTTCGTAAAAGTTTATAAAAAATGTTGCTGCATCTGAAGTGGGTTGAAATTTCCTTCTACTTTTGATTTTTAAATATTTTAAATATATAAAAACTTTTCAATTTGTTATTTAAAATGAGTATCGGATTTCATTTAGCTCATGGTTAATTTTTATATAAAATAATTACATTTTATAAATGTAAAAATTTGTTTTCATATTGCCGTAGATTATATATGTCAAGCGTTGGTAGCCGAGTGGTCAGCATAGCTGCCTTGCAAGCAATTATCCCGGGTTTGAGGGTTCGCTTCCCGTCCGATGCTTTGACACTTGAAAAAAAAAATAGAAATAATTTATAATGTTCACATTGTGTGTTTGTTTATATATGAACTTATACAATCTGACATCCTTAATTCCAGATCTTTTCTGGATTAAAAAAACCGTGAATGAAGTAATTCAACAATAAACCTTTTACTCCATTCTTATAAACCTCATATGCTTTCAGATACTCATACATTGCCAAAAACGTAAACAAATATTTAAATACTGATAATTGGTATTATAATGGTTTTCCATCCAACTATAACACAACTATACTATAATCAATGATAATTGATCAAACATATAATACAATGAAAATATTTATGAATTAATTCAATCTAGGAGAATATGAATTCCAAACTGATGACTGCTCAGGTGGAGTGATTACATAATTTTCATTTTTTTATTAACTACATAATAATAGTCACCGATAATGACCAGACTGGGCCTACATGAAGAACAAGTCTTCTTACAGATCCAGCCATATTTCCTGATCATTATCACCTCCACATTTAAGATATAATTCTAAGACAGAGTAAAATAGTCTACTTGGAATTTGTATGAGAAATAAATGAGCAATAGAATTATTAATAGTAACAGTAATTTTGATTAATGAATATAATAAAATAATTTATATTTACATCAGCATACTAGTATAGAAAATATTCATGACAGAAAGTCTTTTATTTATAATAATTCATAAAGTTTTATACAAGGTTTATTCAGTTTTCTATTTTATTATGCAGTTGAACTTGACTTTCTTTCACATTGGAAGAATTTTATATCAAAATGTATGGACTACAGATTCCGATATAATTATCAGTAATTTTTTCCCATTAAGTTCCTTTTAAAGAGTGGATCTTTGTGACTGAGGAATCAAATCTCCAAATTTTTTCTGATAATCATTGTGTGATCAAGTTCATATAGTTCAACATCCGTAATCAGTTACTCATTTGGCAAAAGTATTGTTGATTACTAAGACATTTTTACAGCTCTGTAATAAGCTACATCAATGGAAATGTCATAAAGGGGTACTCTGAAGCTTTAACCCTGTAAGCACATTATATTCACATAAATAAAAATTAAAATGTTCTTGATTTCCATTCTATAAGCAACACAAAGAATAAGTAACGTTTTCCCCACTTTTAGTTTAAAAAGCAGACATTATAAGAGTCCCCTCCCTCATTTTGCAACTGCTTTCCATAGCAACTTGGTATTTTAAAATAGTCAATTTTATTAATAATTTTAATAGTAAATTAAATAACATTGTCATTTAATAATAATTATTATTACTTTTTCTTTTTTAACACATTAATAATTTATTTTACATACATGACTTTTATAACATTTTAAAATGCTTAATAAAAAATACATATATCTTCACAAAAAAGCCATGTATGTAAACTCTGTCATGGAAGTTACACTACTAATTTTACTATCTATGGATATTTACAATATATTGTATATATTATATTAAAATTTTATTTTTTGTATTAATGCAGTAATTTTATAATCAAACATAAGTACAGTACAACTTATATCTATCCCAATTTATTTCACTATCTCCCATAAAGATATAAAATACATGGGTAGTATTAAATAATAAACACACAAACCATATATATATGTACACACACCTGAGTCTCGTTTTACGCGATAGATAGGTTCCTCAGAAAACGCGCAAAAGAAATCGCACAAAAATAGACGTAACTTACCTTGAAAAAGGGGGGATACGGACTGTGATTTTTCAAAAATCACATAAAAGCAAAGCACCAACATAAAATTACTTTAAAATTCGTGCAAAAAAAAAAAAAATAAGGAAAAAAAATATGACTAATAAAAAATTTCAAATTTGAAAAAAATTGATACAAGACAAGCTTTTTTTAACTATAATATTTAATTTTATTCAAAACAATATATTTTTGTGCATAATTTACAGTACAGTAATTTACATTTTTTATATACTTTTTAATTATTATCGCTATTTGCCGATAAACAGGTTCGTTTGCAAACTGGTAAAAAAACTCAGATTCTTCACAAGAGGAAATACAACTAGCGCCAACTTCACTCTCATGTTGTGTTAATGGTTTTCCGGTGACAACATAATTAGTAATTAATCTTTGAGATGATGATTTTATTAATTTTTTATGAAGCTCGCGATATCCAGACATACAACCATTTAGCTCTTGTTGGAATTTAAGAGCATGTTCGTGATTAGGGTCATTAATAAGAAAATAATTTGTCAACTGATTAGAAAGTTGAAGACTTTCTCGAATCATTTTTGCAGTGAAAGGAACAGGTTCCATTTCTGTTTTATTATCTTTTTCTACCCTGCTGGGAAAAATTTAATTAAAACTAACAACTAAAAATTAAATTCTTATTTTTGTCTTTAATTTTTTAATTTTCAATTCCGTTTAAAAATCAAATTTTGTTTCACATCACATTAATTTCAGGTCGCCTTAAGTAATTTTTAAATTGTTAATTACAATTAAAAATCAGATTTTAATTTTTAATTGTCAAATTTAATTGTGCCCACTGCTATTACTCACCTTTGAAAAATAAACTTGCAGACACTAAATGATTAATAATTGATTATGTTCTTTTTTAAAAAACAAAAACAGAATGTGATTTAAAATGCAAAATTAACGTGCACAATGTTTGAACAAATTTACATTATAATCTTGTAAAATTTAATGTGTGTACATAAAATGTGGAAATCATGATTTTAATTTCATTATTGCATAAAATCTTACTATTATAATGCATTGAAAATATTGAAATTATTAAGATGAAAGTTGAATTCCAATAATGTGCTATTACTTTCAATATGACGTAAGTGCGCAAAATTTATTATTTAAAGTAATAGCGCATTATCGAAGTTCGACTTCCAAAGAAACATGAATTGCATAACTTCAAAATCACGTTAAATAAATCCGAGTAAAATGAGACCCAGGTGTATATATATATACATCACAGATAAATGATGAACCTATAGTATTATTTCCAGGAGTTTCCACGTAATAAAAATATAATAGCTAAATAACTGATGTTTCAGCACAATATCAAGTACTTTCCTTAGGGCTTCTTTTTTAAATCATAAGAATGTGTGTCATAAGAAAGTACCTGTTACTATACTGAAAAGTCAGTTATTTATCTATTATATTTTTATTACAGAAAACTCCTGGAAATAATATTATGAATTTATTATTTATCCATGAGAAATATACATTCTTATGATTTGAGAAAGAAGAAGCTCTGAGGAAAGTACTTTTTATTGTACTGAAATATTTAGCTATTATATTTTCATTACACGAAATCTCCCAAAAATAATATATATTGTACCAACTAAAATTGGAGATGTATTTCAGTATGGGTTAAGATATCAGTCATAATTTTTTTCTTTCTTTCTTGTTTGATTTTTTGATGGTGAAAATGTTAACGTATGAAGTATTGAACTGTGTTGCTATGACAACAGTAATATTAATAAAAATTTATTTATTATTAATTGTATTGGTTAAAATTGTAAATTGAATTTATTCAGTTTAAAAAGGAAAATGAATATGTGAATAATAAAGCATATAGTTTAATAAAGTTATTATTCTTTTGTTATATGTTTCATTTTATTATTGTATTCATGCTAGTAAATTATGAACAATACAAATAAATCTTTAATATTTCAAATATATATTTTTTTATTAGTATAATATTATAGTGAGGAAATATGTATAAAAATATATATTCAGGATAATATATCAAAAATGTGATTTAGATTGTTTAATTTTTGTGAGAATGAAAAATAATATTGGTATTGTAAAATGTAAATTTTTGTTGTATGTAATAATTCTAAAATATTTATTTTTATTTGTTGTATAATACAAATTTTTATTAGAGGAATGCTATCGGAAGTCGCTTAATGAGTGAAAATAGAGAATTATTATAGTTACGCAGATGTTAATGAAAACATCTTATAAATAGGACTGAATAGTTTGAACTCATTCGCTCTCTTATCGCATGTATAAATTTCTTTGTATAATTTTATTTTCATTTACCTTAAAAGTATATAATTGACTGAACAAAATGGAGATGTAAGAAACAACATTTCCTCCCATGAACCGGAAAGCACATTGAGAAAATTTTATGGGAAAATGACAATTTATTATAAAAGAAAAAAATCATCGGAATTGCTTCATTACATTATAAACCATTGGAATATTTTTCTCCTTTAAAATGGCTGTTACTTATATTTTAAAGATGGATTACAAATGTATACCTCCCTGTGTAATATTATTAGATGAATTGATAAAAAATTTTAAAAGATATGATTGAGTTTAATTTCCTATCATCTCATCCTAGATAAAGCCATCATCTATTCATTCATAGTATTTTGAAATAATACTTGCTCATGAAAGGATATCACTTCATTTCATGAATATAAACTATTACTAATGTGTGTAACATCATATAAAACAAATAATTATTATTTGAAAGAATAATTTGGATATATACATAAAACATGAAAATTGATAAAATGTACTTTGGATTTAAAAATTTTCACAAATATATTATATCTTTTCTGAAACAAGTACATACTATTGGTTTGTAGTTTGAAATAGACATCAGAACTGTGATTCCATTTGAAAAATACAGTATTTAAAAACTCTCATTGTGGTTATTTGTTTATATTTGTCATTATTATTGATATATATATATATATATATGTTTCTCTTCATTTAAAAATGTAAGATATTTATTGATGAATAATATATAATTTTAAAATTAATTAGTAATCTATTTACATACCAAAATATAAGCGAGTTACATTTTTCTATGTTTAAACTTATATCTTATGGTATGGCAATTATTATTTTAATATTTAAAAACAATTTTTTTATTTATTGATTTTAAATTAATTTTAGGTGTATTACTTATATTAGAAGTTCAAAGAAGATTTTATTGAAATAAGTATTCACTTTATTTTGTTTTTTAAAATAAGATTATTAACTCTTATAATGCATGACTCGTCTAAAAACGAGAAGATTTGACATCACTCTAAATCGGCTACTTTTTATCCCACGTATACATATAATATGTCATTCGAAAGAAAATCAAAAGTTCTGTAAGATGGTGCCCTCTTCAGATTTATTTTACAAGTAAAAAATCAATAAAAATGACCATATATGTCAAACAAAACCAAAGCACCGCCTCATCACCAACTTTTCTTGAATCTTATTGGCTGTCCCACTTCTGTCAGAAAGGGAAATGGCTGCCAAAAAGTAAAAAGTTACGTTCGTTTTGATTTTTATTACGAAAATTATAAACGAATGTTTACAACATTTTAAACAATATTTGAATTGAATTACAAATTATTATTGATAAAATAATACTAAAAATCAAATTATTTTAGAAAAATAGTTAAGATATTACCAAGAATTATTTATTTATTGCTACATATTGATCATAACGTTAAAGTGAAAAAAAAAAGATTGCGTCAATGGTTGGTTGAATAGCGGTTACTTTTATTTCACCGCAATTGAATATTTTTTAAATTATAAATCAAATTTTATTTTTGAAAAGACTTTCGTTTGTTTCATAATCTGACAATTCAGTAATATACTTTTTACAAACGAAACTAATGTATTTATATTATTAAAAGTGATATATTTTAACAATAGATTTTGTTAAAGTTGTGAGTTGGCCAATTACAAGTTTTGATTTTTAACTCATTCGGCCAATTAAATAATAATCATTGAAAGGGTTAACAAACAATTAGATTTATCTTTGCATATACATATGTATTTAATAAAAGTATATATATATATTTTTTATATAAAGTATAGAAAAAATGTATATATATTAAAGTCTTGTATCTTGGAAAGTATGAAAGTTCCACAACACATTGTGTTACATAGACATGTTTCGTATTTGGTATTAAATAATTGGAGATTAATAGGCAATCACATATTTAAATGCAGAATTAATATTGATTGATGATTTATTTTACATGCAATTAGATTGTAGGTGTATATATCAATTGTTTACAATCTATTCATCATATATATATGATCTAAAACAGGCAATACTCACTATACATAAGCCACACACAGCAAGCTAGAGTAATCAATGGATGCCAGAAGGCTTGTGCTATGTGTGGCCTATGCATAGTGAATATTGCCTGTTTTAGCAATAGTTATACACAAGCATAAGAGGTGGTGGTCATGTGATGTTTATTGGCTTATATATTATCTACCAGTTATGCTTTGTAACAGACAGACTGCATTGAAAGGGAACTCACCAGATTAATAAACAAATTTATTTTAACCTTACTTCAGCCATACTTATTATTTATTTCTCTATTATGTATAGGATGTATAATATTTTTACTAAAATATTTTGTAGAACAAGAAGCGATGATATTTACCATATATAATTTTAGAGATTTAAACTCAGACTTTCCCACAACCCTCAATTCTTCATGCCATCTCATATTGCTGACCTATCTGATCATACACATGTTGAAAAGATAATTAATCACCAATATATGTATTTCATGCTAAACCAGCAATCATCAGTTGGTCCAGATTACTATCCTCACAATATACAATCAGTGCTCAGCTTTATATCAAGATAGCCAATCTTCATACTTTAATGGACAGGCTTCAAACTACTCCAACCCACAACTCTTCAGCCATCCATTTCATTAAAAATCTGATGATCCCTTATATTACATTATATATGTGCAGGTGTGTGTAAGCCTGTACAGTGTATTGATTTACATATATAATTTCATAAATTGTAACTTTTTAATAATGATTTATGTAATATGATATAGGGCAGCATAATATTAGTAGAATAGAGAAATATTATTAATCTGATAAATTTAATCAAAATCATCATCACTCTTAACCATTGTCAGTCCATTGCATGATAAAGATCTCTCCAAGTTTAATCCACTTTTTAAGTCCATAGCATCTCTTCTCCCTATCACATCAATAAACTTCTTCATTTCATCTATCCACCTCACATGTGGTCTTTTTATTGGTCTTTTAATCTTCTGTGATTTAAATTTAAGACTTCAATTTGTCTATTTAAAATGTAATTTAATGAGAATGTTGGTTATAAAATTTTAAAAATTTATTTAATGTGGTTAGTAAATACGTATAAAAAGTACATATATATATGAAAAACAAGTTTTATATACGTAAACTTGCCATCGCTTGTATTTATGATCAATAGATGGAGCTTTACCAAGACCTCCAAACAAGTGTATTTTTGTTTACATAAACGTCAGAGTCAGAAAAAATACGCTTGTTTGGAGGTCTTGGTAAAGCTCCATCTATTGATCATATATATATACAGATTGTAAACTCTTCATACAGTAGTATAAAGAATGGTGAATCATGTGATATATATAATCCTTTTTAAAAAATTAATTAATTAATATATCATGATAAGAATTTAATTTACAGATGAAAAATAAAACATAATTATGGACGGACTTATTCAAATATTTATACAAATTTTAAAACAAGAGGAAACGATTATGACAATGAAAATATTTAAGAACACAGTGAAATGATAACCTACACTATACTAATGTACACAACATCAATTGTACAATATCCAAAAATATAAAATAAACAAAAAAGTGTAAGTCTTGCGTTGTTAGCCGAGAGGTATCGCAGCTGCCATGCAAGCAAGTAGTTGCTTGCAGACGGTTGTGGTTTCGCGTCCCGGGCGATGCTATGACATATGTAAAAAAAAAAAACAGTGTAAATGAACAAATGATAAAAACATTGATATTTACAAGGTTATTAAAGTTTACAAATCTCAGTTTGGTGGCAGTCATTTTTAACTGCTAAATATATTCTTAAAGGAGATTTGAACACATACTTTTAAGCTTACTTCAGCTTTCCACTCCATCTTATATAACCAATACACATGACTACATACATGTGAAGAAGATAAATGATGTCCAATATATATATATATATATATATATATCATACTCATATATATATATCTATATATCATATTCAACCAGTACTCATCAGTTAGTCAGATCATCATCTCCCACACACATATAATCAGTGTTCAGTTGATATTAAGAAAGAAAATCTTCAAACTTTAATGGACAGACTTCAATCTTCTCCATCCCCCCAATTCTTCAGCCATGCTTTATATCCTTTAAAAGATATATATATAAGCCATATATCTTCTATTTCTGGGTTTTAAAAACTCAGAATTTTTGAACCAACTTAACTCTGTCAAGATGAATGAAATATTACTTCATTGGAATAAAATAATTCCATGGAGTGTTTTTAAGAGTGGGATCAGTATCGGAGGCCATTATCTTGTGATAATTCGTAATCAAAGTGGATCAAGCTAAATGTCTCTCAAAAATATTACATCTCAATTGGAAAAAGTTTATTAATCAATCACTCAGCATTTACCTTATTAATCTAGAGATAACTATTTTTTGTTGTGAAAATATCACATGCAAATCCTCATCCTTTACACACATTTATATACAATTTAACCTTTCTAAATTCATGATGATGAAAAGTTTGATTCATTTTGTATGGATGTTCAATTTTAGCCTAATTTAAAAATATATGAACATACAAAAATCTGAATATATATTATGGAGAGTTAAATATATAAAGACATATAGATGTCTGAAAATTTCAGATTTTCTACATAAGAGTTAAATATTAGATGAATGCTAGGCTCATGTTTGTATTTTGGATTTGGTTTCTAAATGTCCTAGCTTCTCACTGATGAGAGCCATTAGCTCGAAACTGGTTTGGTGATGGGGATAAGTCTAGATAGAGATTTTGAATGCTTTCTCTTGCTGCATTTATTGGTAAAAATAAATAAATAAATGAAAAAAAAAGCTTGTTTAGAACTATTAGCATGCTCTTTATATTACATTTGTAAATACAAGCTAAATAAGTCATGTGATGTATGATGTGATTTCATTAATATATATATATATATGTTGAATTAAATAATTCCATGGATTGTTATTGTAATAAAGAATATAAATGGAAATATTATATCCATGTAAACAGAGATAATGTTTAGCCCTAAAATTGCTAGAAACTATCAATTACTACTAATTGATCAATCTCTACAATTGCTTCTCTGAATATATGCATGCATTACTAGCTAACCTGATTTAACTATTCAGAAAATATTGGAAGGTACAAGTATATCTGGATCATGTGTTGTGGTATAAAATGTGTCAGTATGTTTTGCACCTTAACCCACAATAGAACAACACATTAATATCAGATATTATCTTAAATTGGGGGAAATGCTATTGAAGAGTATGAAATGATTCAAACTATGTATGGGAATGAAACCATGAATTGAAAAAATGGTTTCAAGGAGTTTTCAAGATTTTGTGATGCTAGGGAGAGAACTGAAGATTGTCTGTGAAAATACAAAACACAACACCTCATTTTATGTTATGAGCCTTGATCCAGACACTGCTAACATCTTAAAATTTTGTGGTGAATAAATAAACAAGGTAACTATGTAACAAATACATTGATTCAGGAATGGTAGTGCAGGAAACTCAGAGAGAAAAAAAGCCATCTTTTCATTGGAACACACAACATATATAATATAACATTTGCTTGAATGTTTACAATGATAGCATTTAGTTGTGTTTGTGTGTTGAATCATTTCCATCATCTAATATTAAATATTGAATGTCTTTAAAAAAAATAAATTTTCCAATTATATTCAACTGCTAATAAGTATACACAACATTTCGTAAAGTATTACTCTCCTCTCTTCTTCAGATGTTGCTAGCCTTACTAGTGACTTATATAGACAACAAAAAGAAAAAATAGTATTGTACTGTATTCATAGATATTAGGATTAGTGACAAATTAAGGAAAATCTGCAAGCAGCATAATATCAGAACTGCTTTCCAGAGCCGCATTATGAGGAATTCTAACGTCCACAAAGCCTAAATTGGAAATACTGAAAAGAAAAAACTGCATCTATGAAATACCATATGAATGTAGAAGGATGTATATTGATGAGTCATCCCATTTAAAGGCAATTGCCAGAGCACAAACTGATGATTAGAAATGGGTACAGATATATTTAAAGTAGCAGACCATGTATATTCCAATGAACATATGTTCGACTGGGAAAATACAAAAATATTGAATAGAGATGAAAAGATACAAAGAAGAAAATTTAAAGAAGCTGCTCACATGACAATGGCAAACAATCCTGTAAGTCAATCTAGTGTGATTACACATAATGTCTATTAATCATTTATTAATCCTACTCTTAAAAAAGTAAAGAAATCAGGAGGATTCTCACAGATAGGTATATGAAATTTCTCCTGACTGTTGCCTTTGGCAAAATAGTGTAGTTTGTTAAAGCATTATCATAAAATTCAATATTCAAAAATATAAATGTCCATGTTCGATTCCCATGCTTTGTACTGTCACTTGGCTGATCAGTAACAAGTGAAGAAGTGAAGAGAATAAAAATGTTTATATACTAACATGTGTGCTACTATTAACAGTTGAATGTATTTGGAAAATTTAAAGTCTAAAATATTTCTTAATAGTTCAGTGTATATATATATATATAACAGTGACAAACTTTTCATATAATAGTGCCAAGTGAATGAGGCTTGGATTAAAAATATTATCTGCTTTCATTTTGGATTCGTAGCTTTACTAAAAAGGTATAAGATGGCTGCTGGAGATTGCATTAGATTCTAAGATCTAGGTGCAGTGCTCTCAAGTCCAAAGCTCCCCACTGATGAAGTCCACAAGCTAGAAACTAGTTTGGTGATATTGTATGAGTAGACACTAGATAGGGATTTTATACACAAACCTTGCAGCCATTGATTACTATGGCTTGCAGTAGGTGGCACTACTATATAAAGAGTTTGTCACTGTTTCAGTTTGGGTAAGCATAAGAAATGGTGATCATGTAACACGTTTATTTTAAAATGCTAAAATAATTATATTCAATTTTTTTAAAAAAAAACTAATTACAAAACATTTGAAAATAATCAAGAAATATTAATAATAATCACGATTTATCAATTTCTTTCAAATCCTCTTATAAAACTATCTAGTTTCTAATATGTGTTTATTTTCCTTCTCAAAGTTGTATTATTGAAAACGAATTTCAGTACTGTCATTTCGAAACCAACGATGGTGAACAAAATAACAGTCAGGCAGCGAAGCATTCTAATCAGATTTCACTCTCAATAACAACTTGTCGTCCCTTAGATAAAACAAAAGTTAAAAAAAAATTCCTTTTGCAGCGATAAAAAAGAAGTAATATATATATATCCAAGTTTATTTTATAATTAAATTAATCGTATTTCATTTGCTCAAAAAAAATTAAAGAATTCAACAATATAACGTTTAATGTACATTTCTGATGGTATTGTTAGCTAATGAAGTATTAGTAAATAATTATTATTATGTACTATGGAGTCGATTTCATCGTCATCATTATCATTTTCAAGCATTATCGATCCACTGAAAGATGAAGATCTCTCCAAGTTCAGTCCATCTTCTCCGATCTCTAGTCTTTCTTTTACAAATCACTCCAGCACATTTCCTTATTTCATCCATCCATCTCACATGTGGTCTTTTTCTAGGTCTTTTACAATCTCTTGGAATCCAGTTTAATATTTCAACTGTCCATATATTATTGTCTCTTCTAGCAATATGTCCAGCCCAACTCCACTTCAGTCTCTTAATTCATTCACTGATATTAATAACACCAGTTTGTTTTCTCACCAATGCATTTAGTTTTCGATCTCTTTTTGTTATACTTAACATGCATCTCCCCATACTTCGTTGAATTGTCTGAAATCTCTGTATCGCTCTTTTATTAAGTGCCCAAGTCGCATATTAGTAAGTAAGAATTGGTAAAACACATTTATTAAAAACCTTCCTTTTCAAACACATAAATATATTTCTTTTAATATTAAGTTATTTCTACCAAAAGCACTCCAACCAAGTTTAATTCTACGATTAATTCCATCCATTATGTTTCCATCTGTAGTAATAATTTGACCAAGATATTTGGAGTTGTTCTTCTAACTCATCATTATCAATCATTATTTCCTTCTTTTGAGAAAATCCATTAAATATTACTTGAGTCTTTTTAACATTTGTTTTTAATCATGCTTTCTTATTTTCATCTGATAACTCTTGCAACATTTCTTGAAGCTCTAAAACATTATTTGCAAAAACAACTACATTATCTGTAAAATCTAGATGACTTAAATAATCTCCATTTATGTTTATTCCCTTAGCTTCCCAGTTTAATCTACAAAATACTTCTTGCAAAACTGCTGTGAAAAGTTTTGGAGATATGGAGTCACCCTGTCGTACATCCTTCTCAATGCTAATTTTTTTAGTACCATTATGTAATCTAATTGTTGCTGTTGCATTTTTATAAATATTCTTCAGAATATGACAATATCCTGGTCTATACCTTGATGATCCAATGCTTCAATCACTGAAGAAATGCTTATAGAATCAAATATCTTTTCATAATCTACACATTCAAAGCATAATGGCAACTCATATTCATTGGTCCTTTCTATAACTTTTCTCAATACTTGGATATACTAAAATCCGTTTTAAATCCTGTTTGTTCTTTTGGTTGGTTGAAATCCAAAGTTCGCTGTAGACAATTTGTAATTATTTTGGTAAAAATCTGTATAGAACTGATAAAAGACATATCTTCTTTATCACTCTTTTTAAATATTAATATTAATACTGTATTTTAGATCTTTATCATTTAGACCTTTGGTATATAACTTTGCTAAAAAAATTATATTTTATCAACTGCCTCTTTTAAAGGCATTGATTATAATTCCATCATTACCTGGAGCTTTCCCCTTTTTTTTTATAAATTTAACTGCATGGCTCATTTCTTCATTTAAAATCCTGGGCAATTATAGTAGTTGTAGGAGGTACTTTTCCTTGTTCTTTATTGCTATATAATTCTTGATAGAACTCTTCTAAACACTTCATGATGTCATCTCTCATTTTAGTGATAGACCCATCTTTTTTTGGTATTGCAGAAATAAGTCTCTTATCAATACCAAGTTGTTGTTTACACTCTTAAACCCTTTATTCTCTTCTATAGCTTTCCTAGCTTGTTCACAATTATATTTTCTTATATCATTATCAATTCCTTTTCACACCACTTTACAAAATTTCAAGATATTCAATCCTTCTTACTGCATCATTTTTATATATTTTCATATTCCTTCTTTCCCACATAAATTGTCTTGTCTCAGAAGAAATTTTATTGGTTGATTGCTGCTTTTTTATACCAGTTATTTTTATCATTTATCTTTCTATTGATTTTATTCAAATATATAAATTAATTAAGGCTACTGTATGAATTGGAACAAAATCAATTGCTTCTTACGGTAGAGGACCAATAAGAAGAGATTAAGCTGGGAATTCGGGTATGACGTCACCATTTTCTGTTATGATTACTCAAACTTACATAAGATGGCGCTGTAGTGGGGTAAATTGAATGAATTATTGCTATTAATGTAAATATTGGAAGTTAGCTGAAACATGATATGAAGTTTTGTTTAGTAATTCTATTTTTTGTTATACGATGTTGTTTTGTTAAATCTATTTTTTGTCTTAATATTTTCTAATTAAATATTTCATAAATTAAAAATCAGCTGATTTATAATACATTAATTCATTTTCAGTTCATGCATATAGGAAACAGTCTGTGCATGAATGCAACATGTATTACATTTCTTAATTTTTTTAAAATTAATTTCAGAATAAATCTATTTTTATTATTTAGAATTTTTCCAAGTCAATAACACCTAAGACTATAGCATATTAAGAAATATTAAATGGCCTAATAAAATATTAATTCAACCGTATTTCATTTCAGCAGTAGTAAGTAAGTTAGGATCAGTTTAAACTGACTACCATATATGAACCGTATCACATGATTTGGTGTATTAAAACAGTAAAAGATTTTGGAGCTCAAGGTTCACTTTGATACTCAAACTTTCTATAAACTCTTGAGAAGTAAACATCTGATTATTATTTTATTACCATGCATGATACAAGTTTAATTTTTTAAAACAGTATATAGAGAATAAAATGAATTCTGTGAATACACTCAACTTTAATTTTCTGTTGACAAAATATATCAATGGCAATGAAGTTAGTTTTTAACCTTTTAACAAAAAAAAATCAGTCCTGTTCCATTTACAAGCCCTAATACATTTAATTATATGCATATTTTTTGGTGATTAATAAGATTAAAATGAAGCTCATCTTTCTCAGAGGAAGTAAAACATTAACATATTTTAGCCTCCTGCATGCTAATCATGTGGTTGCTGTTAGTGTTTTACCAGGTTAATATAATCTCACAGAGGCAAAAGTCTCTGTACAGTAGTGTCACCTAGTATGAACCAGAGTTACTAATGCATGCAGGAAGAGTTGTTGCATAAAATCCCTATCTAGTGCCTACTTATCCAATATCTCCAGACAGTTTTTGGCTTGTGGCTTTCATCAGTGAGGAGCCTTGGATCTGAGAACACTGCATCTAGATCTTAGGATCTAATGCAACTCTCCAGCAGCCACCTTTTACTTTATTAGCTAACTATAAAGTTTTGAGTCCAAAATTAAAACACAATAATGTTTTCAATTCAAGCTCATTAGTTTGTAAAGTCATATAGATCTGAACTCAGTTCAGCCTCCATACTTTTTGGTGTCTTTGGTTCTTTAATAACAACATTCACCATAATCCTACTGGGAAAGATTGGTATTAAACAACTAAACATTATATGATCACCATTCTTTATGCTTACACAAGCTGTTTACACAGAGGCAAAACTCTTCACAAGTTAGAAACTAGTCTGGGGATATTGGATGAGTAAACACTAGGTAGGGATTGTATGCACAAACTTTCCTGCATCCATTGATTACTCTGACTTACACTAAGTGGTGCTACTGTATGGAGAGTTTTGCCTTTGTGTAAACAGCTTATGTATGTATAAAGAATGGTGATCATGTGATGTTTAGTGGCTTAATATATTCTCCAAGGTTGTGATACATTTTGTCTTTAAATCAATAAACTTCACATGAATTTCATGGATTCCAATAAATTGTCTCTAGATGTCAGTTGTAATCAAAGGAGGAAAAATAGCTTTATTCAAGAGAGAATACATATAAGAGAGGGTACCCCAAAAATTTCTGAAATTTTGTAATAAAACGTGTATTTATTTTTAGGTATTATGAATTGAATACCTTTCAAGGTATTGACCATTTAATGCAATGCTCCAGTCTAAATGTGTTTTTCATTTTTTGAAGTGGTTCCGAAACTCTTACAAAGAGATATCTTTTAATGCCTTCATTGTTTTTTCTGTATTCTAATCTGCAAAAAAGATGTATTTTTTCATTTGAGAGAATAAATTTGAAGATGCACAGAATGAGATTGAGTGAATGTGGCTAATGAATAAGCTGGATCATGCTAAATTTAATTAAAAATTGTTCACACTCAATGCTTTTTGTGCTAATGTATTGTTGTGGTGAAGACTGGATTCAAACAAGACATTTATGTTTTACTACATCTCACAAACATTTCAGAATATTTAGGTTTTAAATATTTGATCGTTACGAACAAATTCTGAGTGAAAAATGCTGTTTGCATCCAAAAAACTTAACATTACCTTGAGATTGAACTACACACACCATCGTTTTGGAGGGCATGATAAATTTGGCATTTCAATACAACCCTCATCAACTTATTTTTTCAAGAGCAACTTACTTGTAAACTGTTTCAAGCATTACAGCTGTTTTCCCTGCCATTTTATCTCAAACAAAACAGAATTTCATATTGTTCCAACTTTTCAGCTATTACAAAAATTGATAAGTACATGAAGTACATTTTACAAAAAATGTGCTACATGACTCCATAATTTCATATGATGATAACATTTAGAAAATTGATGCAGAAGGTCCTTGCAAGAGATATATAAAAGCAGAAACATATACTACAAGAGGCCTATCTACCAGAAAATGATTTCAGTATATTTTGTGCAACATAAATTTATTTTGAGTCAATTTATAATGCTTACATTAATATTGACAAAAATAAATTTTTTTATTTTACTTTTTTATGTTAAATTATTAAATATTTATTTTTTAATAAATATAACTTTTTAAACATGTTTGATTTTTACAATGTATAAGGGCTATTGAAAATTTACATGACATCAAACATGAAATCTATAGTATTGATAATGTTATTTTTAAGTTAGTTTTTTATTTCTAATATTATCTTCATTATTTGCGTTTATTATTAATAGCATTTATTTAAAGCATAAAACTAAAGATGATTTAGACAAATAATGTTGACCAAAAATAATTCCTAGCATGTTTTAACACAAAGCACTTAAAGGATTGAGAGTTTTTTCTTCTACATATAGTTTACATTTTATACTAAATTCAATTTGTTTAGATTTGAATTATTAACATTTATAATTAATTTACTGAGTAATAAAAACAAAATTTATTATTTTAAGATTGCTTGGAGGGAGTGCTGATGGTTTTTTCGGTTTCTTTTGCCATTTTTATAGCTACATATAATATTTTGTTAATTTTGTATTCAATTGATGATAAAAAGTCAAGTTAAAATAATATTGATTTATTAGTTCCAAAGAAAATTTGAAGAAATCAATATTCCACAAATGGAAATTTAATGAAAGGTGCTGACGATTCATCTTAAATCATTGAATTATAGATTCTTTAACTCTTTCTCTGAACCCTGTGACTGTAGTCTTAATCAGCTTTAACTCACTCTAAAGCCATTAATTTTTACATTATTGTATCAAATTTGCAGTCATTTTAAAGAAGAAAATGTACCATATGATGCAGCCACCTCTAGAATTATTTTACAAGTTAAAAAATCAATAATATTTAAATTTAAAGCTTTAACAATGAGAGAAGATGGGTTTTCCAAGGTGTTGATTGGTTGTTTCTCATTTTCAACAAAAAAAGGAGTTCTTGTCAATAATTTTGACAGATCTAAGTTCTTTGTCTTAATTTTCAAAATGAAAATGTATGTTTCAAAGTACTTTTTAGTATGTTTTTACATATTATAAATTATTTTCATAAAATATGCTGAAAATATAATTATTTTAGAAGAATTGTTAAGATTTTAGTAAAAATTACTTACTTTTACATAAAAGTAAATTGAGAAAAAAATAATGACAAGTGGCATTTTCTAATAGGTTACAAAATGTTCATTTTATGTTTCTGCTATAGATTATTTTTATCAATTATAAATAGAAATTTATTTTTGAAAAAACTTTCATTTACTATAATAATCTGACAAATGAGTCTTATATTAAAAGACAATTATATTTTACTGCTGATTCTGTAATTGACCAATCAAAAGTTTAGAACTTTAATTCACTCAGCCAATAAGTATTTTGGCCATTGAAAAAGTTAAGAAAATGGTTACAAGATGATTTGTAAACTTTTTTTCGATTGTTAATAGCAATAAACAATGTACTTTTCATAGTTCATTTAAATATTTATGATTATTTTTAAAAAAAATATTTATATAGTTATTATTAAAAAATATACATGTTAACAAATTTTTAAAAATATGTCTCATTTAAAAAAATATATGGCTAATCTTTCATTTTATCAAAATGGAGCTCAAGTGTATGAAAAATCAAGATATTCAATTTGCATGTAATGCCATCTACTGAGAGATTTTGCTAACTTTTTTTCAAATGTTGAAATTTATGTATATTTTATTCTGATGTATTAATTTAAAAAAAATTCTAAAAATGTCAGTATATTCAAAAATGCAGGAAATTCAAAACCTGTTAAATCCTGCATTGATAGGATCCATGTTTTGTGGAAGTCTCAAACGTTGCAACATTAATTTGAGAAAATATTTCAACTGACTAAAAACTTCATTTAATGGAAAGTTTATGATTATTTTTGCACAATAATTGTGTAATAATTATATACTAATTATTACAAATCAAGAATATATATTATTATATATTTATTTTCTATATAAATGCTTTATTTTTAAATATAAGTTTATATTTTTCTGAGTAACATTAGCACCAAAATTATGTAGGTACCAATTATTCTCTGTTTAGAAATGTATCATCACTCATAATCTGTTAGAATATATAGCAATATCATAAAATTATTTAAAAAATTTACATTTTTAATACATAAGTTGATAGATATAAGAGATAATGATAATTGCTTGTTCACGTTTTAAAGACAAATGTCAAACAAGAAAGATACGCATTTTTAATATGAATAAGCTCCTCCCAACAGCTCAATAATGAAATAGCACTTTATTTTGATTAAAATCTAATGTTTTAAATAATTGTGAAATGTGAATGTGATTTTTTAGAATTTATTTAATTTCTAGACAAAAAATATTTATCAAACACAGTGAAAATTATTATATTCATATATAATAATGGTTTAGTAGTAAAAATTAAAATTGAAAGTTAAAGCAATGGAAAACAAAAAACTGTCACAATGCAAGTGGGCTAAAAAAATTGAAATATCATTGAAAATAAAACTACGATTATTATTCTCTGTCAAACATAAAAATACTGTACTATTGTGACATTTAAATAATTATACATGCAATTTTAAATTTTAGAACAGAATTTCATAATTCTATGATAACTTTATATATATTTATTCATATTTTCAAAGTTCAGATGTGATTTTTTAGGATATCTTTCATTTATAAACTTATATTTCTAGCAAATCAAGCCCAATTTATTGAATTTTAATATAGACTAGTAAATTCAAATAAACATTATAAAAATCATGACTAGAGAAAAGAAATAGGGTTAAGTTATTTTGTATTGTGTGATTTAGAGCAATGATCAAATAATTGACCCACAATCTAAAGATCAACTGATCACAATGCAGTTTGTCATCTCTGGTGATAAAATATTTTATGACTTCCTGAATTCAATTATTGTTATTATGTAATCCTTTTCTTTTTGTCTGTATATGAATGGGTAACATTTTGCGTTATGACATCTATGATAAAATAATATCGACATCATAGCTTATGTTATTTTTACATGCTGTATTATAATCAATTCCCATTTTGTAGATGTTACAACATTTTATAAATACCTTGATATATTTAACCACTAAACATTACGTGATCACTCTTTATGCTTACACAATCTGATATCACAGAGGTTAATGTATGGATAGTTTGGCCTGTGTGTTGATGTATTTTGTTAATGCATACCATAAAGGCAGTGTGTCTACCTATCATTAGCATAACATTAGTTTGAATTCATGCCTGTTAAAATTTAATTTTTTTTTCAGGTAACTAGTATAGCTGTCAAGCGTTGATAGCCAAGAGGTCAACACAGCTGCTTTGCAAGCAAGCCGTTGGTTGCAGACGGTTGTTGTGGGTTCCCCTCCTGGCCAATGCTATGACATAAAAAAAAAACTAGTTTATAGCCAACATAACTAATCATCCTTACTGTTTTGTAAATAGGTATCTGGATATTGTTAGCTGCATTAAAACAAAAATAGAAAAAGCCCCAAATCCTCACTACCTAGTAATTGATAAACATGATGAATAATGGCTTATCCTTTGTGGTTCCTTTATAATGGGTTGTTGGAAGCACTTTTATTCTATGATGGACCATTTAATAGCAATTATTATCTAGCCACTAAAAATTCGAATGATTACAAATTTTAATCATAAACACCTAAAATGAAATAGTTAAAGAGATCTTTATCTAATCTTTATTCTACACTAAAGGGCATTCCTAGTATACTTAATTTTCCAGAAATAATTTAAATGTAAGGATTTTTCTTCCTAATCTATAAGGATTATCATTAAAGCCTTAAAATATGTAAGATAAAATGAAGTAACATCAACACCTTGAAGAAAAAAGTTTGCATAAAAAGATAAAGAGAAAAATCTCAGTATCTCTAACAGTCACAGTTTTTAACAAATTATGATAAAGTTATGATATGTGGTGTATCAATGAATATAACTTTAATTCTATGCTACCCCCTCCCCATGTAACAAACAAAAAAATGAACAAATAATAAAAACATTTAAATTTAAAAACTTATTAAATTTGATGAATCTCAGTACACCGGAGGCCATTTTTTCCCCACTAAATCAAATCTCGAAAGCAAATTTACATAAACATGTTTTTTTGCTGATTTAAATACAATTCAATACCATAATAGTAAGCATATGTAAATAAACAAAAATATAAATAAAAACATTAAAATTTACAAATTTAATAAATTTTACAATACGATAGTAATCATTTTTTCAACTCAGAGTGCCATGTTTTTTCAACACTGTTGAAAGCTTCACATTAGTAGAATTTGATTTGTAAATATTCTGCATAATAAAATGTTTTTAAGTGTAATGCTAAAAGTTTACAAAATTTAAGGACTAAAAAGTTGATATGGACCTTTTAAAAGGACAAAAAAAATAGAGTGGCATTCTTGATAATAAGACTAGTATTATATTTCTATAGAGGAAAAATGTCATTGAAGAAAAATAATTTTGCCTGGAGTGTATTTACTTATAATGAAAATCTGAATTTTGCTATTCATTTTATTTTAAAAAAAAAAAACATCAAGTGTTGGTGGCCTAATGATTAGCATAGCTGCCTTCCAAGCAGCTGGCCCGGGTTCGCATCCCGGTCAACGCATTTGACATATGAAAAAAAAACAACAACAACAAAGATATGGTATAGTAAATTTTTAATTTTTTTAGTTTTTTGAGTAAATATGAGTGAAAAAGCACATAGACAATAAATAATTATATGAATCTAAACATTTAATGTATTAATAATGATATTGTTTTTAATTTTATGTTATAATTTTAATTTATATATTTTTTCAATATAAATATTACAAGCATAAAGCTAAACTAGTCAATAAATAATTAAAATTACCTCAAATCCAAAATTCAACCAAACTAGTTAAGAAAAAACTAAATTAGAACACAACCAAAGGTTTCACTGCTACAAGCAGACCTCTCAAGTGTACAGAACTATAAAAACTATACCATATATATATATATATATATATATATATATATATATATATATATTAGACATTATCCACAAATCCATTTACTTCCCATCCACCCTTAATTTATTATTCTAAAGCAATTAACTTATTTAAGAGTTCTTTTAATATTAAGAGTGTATGGAAAGTAAATGGATTTGTGGGTAATGTCTAATATATATATATATATATATGGTGTAGTTTTTGTAGTTCTTTACACTTGAGACGTCTTTTAGCAGTGAAACCTTTGGTTGTGTTTTAATTTAGTTTTTTTTTTTTTTTTTTGGCTAGTTTGGTTGAATTTTGGATTAATTTTAATTATTTTTCTATATATATGTAAACCTTCGGTCTTATATATGTGTGTTGAAAAGTACTATATATTTGCAGTTTAATAAACAATATGTATTTTATTGTAATCAAAGATTATCAACAAAATGTGAGCTATTTATGCACAATGTACAATGTATGCAAAAGGGGTTCAGAACAAAATATAACTGACTTTGCAGTTCCATTGTATTATATTTTTGCAAAGGATACCAATGATTGATTATTACTGTAATTATAAAATAAATTTCGCACTTCTAAATACAAACAACTATCAGTTTTTTTGGACTAGAAATTGGCAATTTAGAGTGGGGGTGATTGGCCTAGAGTAAAGTGCAAAATTGTCTGGCACAAAATCTGTGTGATCTTTGCATTTGAAATTAGAAGACATCATTACATCTATATATGTGTGTGGAAGTTAATCTGAAAACAGCCTTTTAATATATTTTATTATCTTGGACTTTTTAAAAGTTTTCTTTCAAATTTCATGAGCCTTCACATATTTATTGATTTTTTTTTAAAGTTAAAATTTAAAAGGCAAAAAAAATAGCCTCTAAAATAAAATGCACTTTTTTTGGCTGCAATAAATATTCTCAATTTAAATGAAAAATCTCTGTAAAAGAAAATGTACTTTTACTAATAATGTATAAAAGCAATTAAATGGGGACTGATCTGTCTCCTTGTTTTTCCTTTTGGTTATCATTTTGTTCATTTATCTGTCTGCATGTTTATCAATGAGATACATTAAAATATTTCAATCCTAAGTTTCGTTATTATTATAAATTGAACATAAACTGACAAAAGTTCTATATTGCTTTTGAATGCTTTTTTACATTGTTTTCTTTATGTTTTTATTTTAAAATCAATAAAATATCACATGACTAATCACATGGCATCACTGCTATGATGTGATGTGATACACTGTGACTTCTCCTTATACAAAATCAGGAATCTCTCAGCAACTATGCCCAAAGAAACCTGTTAGCCATTTTAACTTCCCTTTCTATTCCCCACCCTAAGTTTCCCCATATTCTTCTCTATCCTGCTCCATTCCATTTCCACAACACAATCTTTGTCAATTCCATTGCCTTTATATCTAAATCCCTCTTATCTTTTCCCAAACCAGCATAAAAACCAATAATACCCTTTCTGTATAATCACTTTCCTTATATTTATTCTTCCACAACTTTATTATTTGTACCCTTTCTGCTTTCAGACATTTACATTCAATTAACAGATGCCTAATATTTTCTATGCCTTCATTACACAACTTGTACACTAAATTACCCATATTTTTCCATTTATGCGTATATTCCCTTGTTGCTAAAGATCCCGTTGGAGCCTTAAACAATAAACTACTTTCCTTACTATTATCATAAATTAACTCACACCCAATATTCTGCTTACTTCTATATATATTTAAACTATTTTTACTGTCCATACTAGTTTTACACTTCTCCAACTCCCTATTCTTTGTTAATAAACAATTCTTCTATCCAATTTCTTAACACTATAACACTCAACAATTCTCCTAACACAATCATCCCACTTTTTTTATAAGTATACCGACATAAATTTTTTATCCAAATCTTCTGCAAATTGCATTACCTTTCTCACCCATCTTATTGCCTGCCCTTTATTCATAACCTGATTAAATACTATTTTGGCTATTCTTTTATTATCCATAAACTGCAATCTACTGAACATTTTTATTTTGCTTTTTGCATCTCTCATATAAAAACATGACCATCCCATTTCTTTTTGAATTGCCTTCTTTGCTGTCCACACAACTGCATCTAATGCATGTCTTCCTACTTCTCTTTGTACTTTTTCTAAGTAATCTAATACCCCTTTGCCAACACATAACACTTCGTTACCATATGTTAACTCTGCTAATGCCATTCCCTTCCATACAATACTATTGACATCATATTTATTACATGAGAATACTGTTAATTTCTTGATCAATTCCTTTCATTTCTTTGCTTCATTTATCAATTTTTTCTCCCATTCATCTAATCAATTTTTCTGATTACTTAAGACAATTCCTAAATAGTTATATCTCTTCACCACAATTAACTTTATACCCCCCCCCCAATAAAAATTCTTTGATTTCTTTTTCACCAGTATTAATCATCATTACTTATGATTTTTCTTCACTAATTTAATCCCCATCTTTTCACCCACCCTTGCGCATATTCTCAACATAACTTCCATATCTTCCTTTCTTTCTGCACACAAAAAGATACCATCTGCAAATAAAGACCCAACAATATATATACTTCCTTTCCACCTATTAATGGTATCTCTACCCCTCTTCCTAGTCTTTCTATTGCTTTGTCCATTTCACTCAAATACAACAAAAACAAAATTGGTGACATAGGACATCCTTGCCTTAGTCCCAATCCATTTTAACTTTTATTGATTCTATATTCCCTCATTAATACATATAGTAATTATTTTCATATAATTTCTTAATAATATTCACTAAAGCTCCATCCAATCATAAATTTACCAATAATAATTATTGATAGATATAATAAACAACTCCATATTTCCCCATTCTTTTTAAATTCATATAAATAAAGATATAATAAAAGACAAATGACCCCCAAGATGCATTTCGTGCTGAATCAGCACTCATCAGTTGGCCCAGGTCACTATCTCTCATATATATCTCTATTATATGCAAAGTATTTATCTAGAATAAATAGTTATATTTTCATTTACCATTGTCAAACTCCCTTCACTCACAAATTTGATGGCGTCAAAGTTGCGAGTGGTGGGAGTTTGACAATGGTAAATGAAAATGTAATAATTCTTGTCTCAAAAATTTTTCTAAATAACAATGCTGTTGTTTTTATTTCTAACACTGTTGCACTCCACTAGAACTGATAGTTTTAATTGTTTTCACTAGCAGGAAGCTCTAAACACCATCACTTTCTGATGTCATAGCTTTAGTGAAATCATAATCTTTGATGTCATCAATCTTACAAAATTGCCACAAATTTTGAAAAAGCGGTAGTTGATTTTGAAAAACAAGTTCATTTTTTTAAAAAAATTCACAATAGCAAATAATCAATTGTAAATCAAAATAAAGTGGACAAATTAATAATGAGTGTTACAGCAAATCTTTACATAAAGATCTGTTGCTGACTGGGGCGAAGGTGTTTATGAAGATGCTTTTGATTTGAGAGTTGTTTTCAAATATGATTGTTAATGTATTTGTTATTATAAGAAAGAGAATTATTTGCATTTTGCTTTTTTAAAGAGGCGAAATTTTTAAAAAATTGAGAGAAATTTTTGCTTCAGTAAATAATACAATAAACTCCACACAAGGAATAATAAAAATTAATATATATATAAGGTTTATTTAATTAAAGGGGATTTGAACCCAGACTTTCAAGCTCCTTTCAGTTATCTACTTTATTTAATATAACCAAATTATAAATGATCTCCATATATGTATTTCGTGCTGAACCAGCACTCGTCAGTTGGTCTGGACCATCATCTCCCACACACATACACACTATATATATATATAATCAGTGCTCAGTTTATATTAAGATGGCAAAACTACATACTTTAATAGACAGACTTCAATTCTTTACACTCTTCAGCTATCCATATCAATGAAAATCTAATGATGAAATGCTCAAAGTCCTTGTTGATGCCAATTGTAGTCATACCCATGTTGACCATAAGCCAAACTGACCTCATATGTTTGACTATAATATTGACATCATCAAAGGCTTTGAGCATTTCATCATCAGATTTTTAGTGATATGGATGGCTAAAGAGTTGGAAAGTGGAAAGAATTGAAGTCTATCCATTAAAATATGTGGATTTGCTATTTTAATATAAACTGAGCATTGATTATGTAAATGTGTGGAAGATGATGATCTGGACCAATTGATGAGTGCTGGTTCAGTATGAAATATATTGGACTTAATTTATCTTTTTCACATGTATGTGGACATGTGTATTTGTTATATTAGACAGAATGGATGACTGAAGGAAGCTTGAAAGACTGGGTTCAATCCCCTTTATTATATCTAGTTTACATATATATTACATTAATATTTCAATATTATATAAGGTTTATATAAAATAATAAGATTAACAATTGAAATAGAATGAAAATATAATTAAAAATAGTTATCATCTAATATTAATTATTATTAGAAGTTAATCACAAGATTAATTTTCTCTTAATCTGTTCAATCATCACATGATCACCATTTTCTGTGCTTACGCAAGCTAATAATCTCTCTATAGAATAGCGCCACCTAGTGAAATCCATAGTAATCAACAAATGCTAGAAGGTTTGTGCATAAAATCTCTATTATGCACAAACCTTCTAGCATCCATTTATTACTACAATTTGCACTGAGTGGCACAACTGTATGGACATTTGCTACTGTCTAAATCTGTTCAATAAAATATCACACAATTTCAGGACAACATTACAGATAGATATGAAAATACATTGGACCAATATGACATCTACTGTAGGTTTTATTATAAGCAGTATAATTAAGCAAATTAAATTTTGATTTTCTAGTTTTCCCCCATTTTTTTTTGTAAGAAACAACATAATAAAATGATTGTTTAACAAACAGATAAAATCCTTGATATAATATATAAAGAGTCAAAAGAAAAATAATTCTTAAAGAAAAGTTCTGCAGTGTCTTTAAAGATCTTAAGTGATATGAAGCTGTGCTTCCCCAAAAAGATATTCCATAAATTAATTTAGAACACTGAAACATCACACGACCACTATTTTTTACGCTTATACAATTTCTTAAAACTTTAGAGTATGCCCAGATAGGATTTTTTTTTCCATATGTCAAAGCATCAGCCGGAAAGCGAACCCGCAACAACTGTCTGCAAGCAACTGCTTGCTCACAAGGTAGCTGTGCTGACCTCTCATCTACCGATGCTTGTTATAGGAATTTTGATGCACAAACCTTCTAGCATCTGTTGATTACTATGGATTGCACTAGGTGGCACTGTTAATGGAGAGAGTTGTTACCGATTTTCTATTCATATGATTATTAAAACATGATATATTCAGGATTCTACAACCCTATGTAATGTGCAGCAGAGGTAAAGTAGCAGGTTCTGAATTTCTAAATCCATACTTACCTCAAGCTCTGTTATTTCTGGGATTCTAAATTCTTATGAACTCTCTAGTAATAAAGACATTCGTTTATATTTTTGGTACTACATATACCTTTAAGTTATATAATGTAAAAGAGTCAGGAGTTTAGTCTTTTAACTTTTAGGTTTTATAACTGTATTATTTGTTTTGTTTTTTTTAAATGTCATAGCATCGGCCGGGACGCGAACCCGCAACCCGGGCAACTGCCTGCAAGTGCAAGGCAGTCGCGCTGACCTCTCGACCACCAATGCAAGACAACTGTATTATTTGTTGTTGTTAATAAATTATAATTATATATTATAATAAAACTTTTAACACCTCAATCTCGGGGAGGGTTTTTTAATGATTTTTTTTCTGGCATTTGTATGTATCTTATTATTATAAATTGACACCTGTAAAAAAAAAAAATAGCAAATTACTTCTTAAAAGTTACGAACTTTAAAAAAAAAAAAACAACTCGAAACTTCTATTTATTTTCAGCCTAAGGCCTTACAGAAAGTAAAAAACGCGCACTGCTGCGGTATGTCAAATACCTGTCAACTAATCGACAATTTAAAAAAAATAATAAAAAATTACAAGTTTTTGATACAAGTTCTTATAATGTAATCAAATTTTTTTAAAAGAAAATAAACTCAAAAGTTCAAAAGTGATAAAGGTTGTTAATTTATTTTTTCAAATGTGAATGTGCAATCCAAGATTAACAGTTATCATTATATAATACGGTGCGCCCACACACACACCATTTACAAATGTTTTTAATTTTGTGATTTTATAAATATTTATATAAAATAAACACCGGTGTTCCACTTTAATAATGTTTTTTTTTTGTTATTGAATAATGAAAGTCTGTTGACAAAAAAATATCTCTTAGGAAAGTTGCTATTGAACTTTTGATCCGAAGAGAACTTAATTTTATATATATAGAGAGAGATGTGTGTGTAAATGCATTGCAGAAATATTATTCATTAAGTGGTTAATTTTTAGTCTAATCAGTGATTAACAAAAATTATTAATATACTTCCATTAAGTAGTTCTTGTGCAGGAAGTTAGACGCTTATCAATTAAACTGTAGTACTTGTATATATCTTACCTAAATAACAATAAGTGTAACAATGCTCAAAGCTAAATGGCTTTGTAAGTAATCGTTAAAAACCAAGTCAGCATTTAGACAATATCAATAACAATCAAGACTTTCAAACTGTTTTTTTGACACTAGTTTTAAGTTCTTGATTGATATTGGAATTGTCTAAAATGTTGACTGCTTTTTAATGATATATATATATATACGTACAGAACAATGATAAAGATATGTATAAGCGATTGTGATGTGGGCCAACTGATGAGTCCTGGTTCAGCATAAAATGTGCTTCTTGGGAATCATACATGTTTTTCACATGTTTATGACTACATCCTTCCACAAGGTTTTAAAAGTGTATAGAAACCAATTCCTACCTTGCACGAAAATGGTGTAATGACAATTACACTACATAAATATTCAGAAAATTAATACTGTTTAATTGTTTTTAAAAGAGAAATTGAAGATACTTTAGCGTATTTTACATTATCTACAGAATGATAATAATGTTTGATTGAATACCAATATAATTTATTATATAAGGGATTTGAACACAGGCTTTCAAGTTCTCTTCAGCTATCCAATCTATCTCATACAACCAATGCCCCTGCCCACACACATGCCTAAAAGGTAAATGATCTCCAATATACATATTTTGTGCTGGTCCAGATCATTATTTCCTACAGGTATATATAATCAGTGCCTGGTTTATATTAAGATAGCAAATCTTCAAACTTTAATGAACAGGTTTCAATCCTCTCTGACTCTTCAGTCATCCATATCATTGAAAATCTGATGATGGAATGCTCAAAGCTCTTGTTTATGCCAATATTATTATCATACCCATATTGACATTGTATTCAAATATTAAAGATTCAGCCTGAATTTTGGCTATTTCTCTTCTGTATATTTAAATGGACATATTAAGGTCCTACATATGAGGGATCAGAGTGATTTAAGGTCATTGTGGGTAAGACAATAGTATTGGCATCAACAAGGACTTTGAGCATTACATCATCAGATTTTCAATGATATGAATGGCTGAAGAGTTAGAAGATAAAGTAGACTGGAGCTTTCCCATTAAAGTGTGAAGATTTGCTATCTTAATATAAACTGAGCTCTGATTATATATAAATGTGCGGGAGATGATGATCTGGACCAACTGATGAGTGCTGTTTTAGCATGAAATATGTATGTTGGAGATGTGTGTGATCATGTGTATTAGAGATAGATCTGGATAGCTAAAGGGAGCTTTAAAGTCTTCAAATCCTTTATATAAGAATGATAAGTAAATAGTCATTGGCAAATGAGTCTGGTCATTCTAACTCCACAGAAAAGGAGAGAAAACTCTTTTAGAAATGAGTTTTGCAATGATTATACAAACCAATCTGTGAAAAAGCTGGTCTATTTTTCTGTTTACTTGATATTTTACAATGTTATCTTTAAAATTCATCACAGAAAATGTATTCTCTTTGCTGCCATATCTTCCCATGAAAACAATTCATGATACACTTCTTTAAAATGTCTTTGACATAATCCTTATAATGTAGACAGAGCCTAGCTCTCTTATGAAACCCATGGTGAGTTGATCATAAAACCCTTTTAGGAGGTCTTCCATTGTTCATTCATTTTACATGACCAATCCAATGAGGGTGTAGTTTTATGATAATGGATTATCACATCCAACAAGTTGAAGTACATATTGATTGGTTTTATGGTTTATATAGTTTTACAGAGCATCCTTAAATGAAACTTCTCTATTGCCTTTATATCGGCTGGTAGAGTGACCAAGTTTCACATCCATACAATAAATTAGATAAAATAACATCTATATACAATGTTATGAAATGCCCTACCTTTTTACTTGCTGAAAACAACACCAATCCATTGGAGTCTGAGCTGTACCTGAATGATATTTCTACTACATGTAACTAGCAAAATATTTAAATTGGTTTATAATCTGAAACAGACAATATTCAAGCTAAAAGTTGCTGAAGATTTTTTTGTCCATCATTAACTGATAAAGAACTTAAGTTTAGGAAAAAAGTTACTAGTCTTAATATGTTGGATTCAAAATATTAAGTATATTCTATAGATCATCATTTGAATTGGAAAAGATAGTGCAGTCACTGACATATTGTAAATCCCGAATCCAAAAAGATGTTTTTATTTTTAATGGAACTGTGTCATCAAACCTGCATCAAATCTTAATCGCTGATTCTAATTCCTTTTTTTATCAATAAGAATAAGAAATAAAAAATAGATAAAACTATAATTTACAGCTACACTTTAATGCAATACACTAAGCTTTTAAATACAAAAAAATATATAATATTAATTTCATTTTTTCTAATTATCTTTAAGAAGCTTATATACTAAATGATGAACAAATGGCTATTGGTGTATATTCTATGTAGGGTGAGAATGTGGGCTTGTTTGCTACATTATGAAAAAACAAATACTAGTTTAAATGCAAGAGTTAAACAGTAGATCTTCTATATATGGTGATTAAATGTTTGACCTGATTGTACTCCTTTTTTTAAATCATGAAAAGTAAATGTATTATGTGTTTAGTTCTAGTGATATAAATATTAGTATCAAATTCTCCATACAGTAGTGCCACCAAGTGCAAGCCTTTGTAATCAATAAATGCAGAAAGGTTTGTGTATAAAATCCTTATCTACTGCCTATTCATCCAAAATTCCCAGACTAATTTGTAGCTTGTGGCTTTTATCAGTGAGGAGCCTTGGATCTCAGGATCTAATGCAACCTTCCAGCAGCCACCTTTTACCTATTTGGTTAACTATGAAGCTAAGAGCCCAAGATGAAAACACCATAATTTTCCAAAACAGGCTTATTCACTTGTATAGTCATGTAGATCTGAACTCAGTTCAGCACCTATACATTTTGATGTCTTTGATTTTTCAAAAACCACAGCCACCATTATCCTATGGGCAGGATAGGGATAAACCATCAAAACATCACATGATCTTCATTTCATATGCTTCCACATTCTGTTAATAAGAGTAACAAACTCTCCATAAAGTAGAGCCACCAAGTGCAAGCTTTTGTAATCAATGGATGTAGAAACAAAGGCTTGCATTTGGTAGCACTGCCATATGGAGAGTTTGGTACTTTATTTACAGCATATGTAAACATATGAAATGATGATCATGTGATATAAATATTGTTCATGGAAAAAGAAACTATTATAAAATGTAAATAAAGGACATCTGGTTTTGGCTATCTGTATCCAATAGTGCCAAATTAAGCCAGTTTTGATGTTTTAGCAGATGATCTTATCTCTGATTTTTATTAGACAATATTATATTAATACTAGCCAAGATTCAGATATGAAAATGCATGATATTTTCTTAATTAAAGAAAAAAGTAAAGTTTTATTTATTTCTTTAGATATCCACTTCATGATATATTTTTAAAATACGCAAATAAAGACATCTAAAATAAACAAATGACCAATTCTTCCAAAAGAGAGATGAAATGGGTTTAATTAATACCTGTGTTTATATTTTAATTAAAAATATATTAATCCTTAACTAGTTTTAAAGTTTATATTTGAGCTAGGAATGATATAATAATCACCAGCCTAATATAAGATTAATTATAATCATTAATGTATTTATCTTAAGAGAATAATATCAAAGTTATGACAAAAGAAAGTTTGATGCTTGTAAACCAAATGTTTATAATTTATTTCTTTATATAACTATATTTCTATATAAAAGTGAAAGTTTGTTTGTTTGTTTGTAACTCAACAAATATTGCATCAATCTTGATGAATCTTGTATAATTTTCTTCCCTATTTTGTGTAGAATTTTAGAGGTTATGAATTTTTATTTTATGGTATTTAATTGTTTCAAAAACTTTGGTAATTTGCAATATAAAAATGGATGAAAATCAAATAATGTCAGACAAATGCAAAAAGAGGGCAGCACTGGTTAAAAGATTGATGCTACTATATAGAAAGTGAGTTATTGGTTTTTATGCTGGGTTTGGGAAAAGATAAGGGGAATTTATATATAAAGGCCATAGAGTTGACAAAGATTATGTTATGGAAATGGGATGGAGCAGAATATGGGAAAACTTAGAATGGCGAATGGAAAATAAAGTGGCTAACAGGTTTATCTGAGCATAATTGCTGAGATATTCTTGACTTCATTTAAGGAGAAGCCAAAATACATCACATCACATCACATCAGCTCCCTTTACAAATAATAACTGAAATACTGATTCATTTCATAAAGAATATTAAAATTTAAACTATTCAAATAATTATTGTTTTTAAATAAATAAAATAAAGTAAATTATTTTATTTTTAGAAATAAAATTATTTAATAGAATGTATGAAATAGTTATTTAAGCAATATTTTAAAACAATTTTGCCTTCAAATAAATATTTGAAATGAAAACCATATAAATATGTAAATCTATTAACATCGTTTTGGTTATACAGTATCAAAAATGCCACAAACAAGGAAAACCAATTTTACATATTATTCATTCAGGGCATGCCCAATATAAATCGGTGAGAGCTTGAAAAACTACAGCTGATATAGAACAGTGATGGCATAGCAGTAATTAGTAGCATTCAGATCTGCAGAAGCAACGGATTAGTCTGATAATTGTTGCCATAAATAGGCTTATTATCAAAGAGCATTAAGGGGTGCAGAAACTAGCAATCAAACTGCTGACCACTAATAGGCTCAACATCAATGTCAGGCATCTATGAGTGATGCAGAATCTATAATGAATAATATTTCTGTAGTGTAATTTTCCCTACACCACTCTCATGTGAGATAGGGACTGTTTCATATTCAGTTTTAACATCTTGTGGAGGGACATAATCGTACACATTTTCTTTGATCATATGTGCAAACATCAGGTAAATATTTTAATGCAGCCCCATTCATAAAGATTGGATAGCCGTGGTGTTAAATGATGAGTACACAGAAAAATGGAGTCAAGTTTTTGAAGGCTTCAATTTAGTCAATACGTATTGCTAATGATTTGTCTTGAACTGAGTTAATCTCTAGAATGTAAATCTTCAGTCATTATTGCAACTCTGCAAGTCAACTTTGATCTCTTCAATCTGCTCACTTATTGGCTAAGAACAAATTGAAAATTTTTTCTATCATAGTAAAATTCTAGCCATAAGTAGCAAATCTATGTATTCCTACTTCAGTTCTGCCACCTAGTGTAGGCTTTAGTAATTAAATAGATGTCAGATGATAGAGCTTGACAAAGTCCTAACCAGAGCTGGTTTATTCAGTATCACCAAATTAGTTTCTAATTTTCATCAGTAAGAAGTTATTGATGTATTTAATAACTTTAATACCACCACCTTCTTTTTAAAACACATCAATCAAGATGTATCAAAAGACAAATAATCCCCAATATACATTTTGTGCTAAGCCAGCACTCATCAGTTGTCCTGTTTATGATCTCTCATATATAACTCTGTCATGTGTTCAGAAATTATCAATAGTAAATTGTTACATTTTGATTTATAAGTGTCAAACTTATTTTGCCCACAACTTTCACACCATCCACTCTAGATAAATTCAATAATCATTAACACTAATCATTTATTAAACTAGAGATTATCTCTAGTCCAGATGTAAACTTTAAATCTTAGTTAAAGATTAATATATCTGTTTTCTTAATTAAACCCATCTGAATCTAGTGTACATGAATTTTTAGATTCAGTGCATCTTTCCTCCAGATGCCACTATTTATTATTTTTTTATGATCATGAAATTCAAAAACTTCATAAGTTTGGAATCTAAGCCAATTTGCTTCCATAATTTTATAAATCTGATACCAGTTCAGCATCTATGTATTTTAGTGACCTCAATCTTTTAATAACTATAAGATGTCTATACTTTTTGACAGGATTGTTATAACACCAACAAAACATCACCTGATCTCTGCCTACAAATCTAACTGTGTAAGAAAAGGTGGCCTACATTTGAAACATTAAGGTATCTTTAAGTTTGGGACTTACAGCTTGATAGCAAAAAAAAAGTATAATAATTGCTGGAAAAAAGATATATTAAAACCAGATTCCAAACTCTTATGAAAACCACAAGCTTGAAACTCATCTGGGGAAATAAATAAGATAGCATTAGATAGAATGACAGAACTGAGCTAAGAAAAATAGATGTCATATTAAACAGTAATGTGTAGGCAGAGGTCATGCAATTTTTGGTAATGTTAATTTTTATATAACTGCGAGCTACTTTTTATGATTAATGATACATTTTTGGAAACTTTAAATATATTCTAAATTCTAAGAATTACAAATTCTTACACACACACAAATGGGTAGGATGAAAAGATTGGCACCAATGTGGGTTTTGAGCTTTCCATCATCAGATTTTTAATGAAATGGATGGTTGAAAGAGTTGTGGTGTGGAGTGTATTGAAGCTTATCCATTAAAGTATAAAGATTGGCTATCTTAATATAAAGTGAGCATTGATTGTATATATGTGTGGAGATGATAATCTCGACCTACTGATGAATGCTGGTTTAGCGCAAAATACGTATATTGGTGATTATTTATTTTTTGATATGTGTGTGATCAGATGTATCAGCAGTATGAGATAACATGGATAGTTTATGGTCATGAAAAAGTCTGAGTTCAATATGGTGCAGGTATGAAAAAGCCTGTACTGTAGAAAAAATTCATATATTGGTATTGTTTTGTTTTTTCAGAAAATTCACACTGATGAAGTTCACTCTAGTTTAATAGAATAATTTTTATCTCTGATAGAAAAATTTTTTTTTCATTTTTAAACACTTTTATTTAATGTAGAAATTCTATTCGTTTGGATCAAATTTTGCAATGATTCTAGTGAATGAATTTTTTTCATAATTTGTCTGTGTTAGGTATTGATGACATGCAGTATGATGCTGAAATATTTTACAATCACTCAGCTGGTTGTCCAATCTAACAGTATTGGTGGGACACATTTCAAAACATGTTATATCAATTTGGTTAGTTTTCAGTGATGCCCACTAGATGGCAGTATTTTTAAATAGGCTTTTAATGAATATTTACTAAAAAGCATTTACAATTAGTTAAAATAATAAAAAAAACAAATGAAGAATGAAGTCTTAATTTCTATTGATCTTTAGCTAAAATTTGCTTTTTTAAAAAATGTTGCTTCTTAACAAATATTGTAAATGATTTTTAAAGCACATGAATGACATTTCACACACTACAAATTTACTGATTTTGTTTACATTCTTAGTTTGTAAATTTAAATATGAAAATTAAATCCTCTCGCAAGTTATCGATTTCTTTTGTTCGCGGTTACTGTAAAACATTAAGTTTAAGATTAAACCATTATCACTTATCAGAAAAAAATTAATTTGATTTCATTTGATAGATATTTTTGTTTATTACTGATATAAAATCTGAATATTCACATTTTATTCTTAAAAATATTTAAAATAGGAGATCGTAATCAAAACAAATAGCTTATTACACATCATCTTTTCTAGAAAGATTATTGTGGTTTTTTAAAATCAACAAAATCTCCAATATTTGCCACTTTTTTTAAAAATTTGAATGAATACTTATTTATTTCTCTTATATCTAATGAATTATGCTTTACAGGTTTAATTTTTTTCCTTACTTATTACAAAATTTTATTTTCATATTCATTATTATAATTAGTCTGATTATATAGGAAGCTAAATTTGCAAATAGCTTCAGGATATATTTGCATTGTCCAATAATATAACATTATATTTTTAAAAATAAAATATTGCTGTTTAAAATAAATTATTAATAATTTATATTATTGATTTTCAATAATTATTGTAAAAAATTATTGGATTAAAACTATCTAGAATTGTAATAAAATCACAAATAAACATATTTTTGGTTATTCAAATTATTTTCTTTAAACAATGTTGTAAAAAAATGGTGATATCAAAAAAATGTCAGATACAAAAGAGTCAGTTGTCAGGGTGGTTAGAAGGCTGAGTTAAATCCCTCTTATCTTTGCCAAATTTTTGATTTTCTTGCCATGTATGGAAATTTTTTAACTAAAATTTAATATTATAATGTATATAGAAAAATATACATTTTTTTTTCCGATATAAAGCTTGTGAAAATTCTCAATAGGAAACAAATTATTGAAAAGTATGAGAAAACTCGGCTACTGTTGAGAGAATTAAAATAAAGTCTGTTGCAAAATGTCTGATAACTAAAAAGTAAAAAAAAAATGTATATATAAAATATTTTATTAAAAGAAACATTTTTAATTTGAGGAGAAATGATTTTTTTTTCTTGGACCATAATTTAAGTTGTTATGTTTAACTTAAAATAAAAATGGGGGTGTAGCAGGCCAGGAGAGAGAGAGTGTCAGCATGGCCATTTGACTAGGGCCGACAATGTTCAAGAGGGTAATTTTTGTTGGGCATAATTTAACAAAAAAGCCAAATATATCTATTACTAACATGTATAAATAAAAAAATTATTAAAGTTCTTGTACTAATATTTTTATGCAAGAGAATTATTCAGTCGTTTTGTTCTTTAAATTTAAATATGACAGTTTTATTTTATAGAACTATATAAAATAAAACTATCATATTTAAATTAGCTAAGCAATTTGTTGGTAAACATTTCTACATTGTAACAACCCTGTATGTAACTGTAATATCTGTCATATATTTTAGACATTTATTACAGTTGTTGATAAAGTTATCACAAAGTTATTTAGAAGCAATCTTATTTTTAACAATAATAAATCAATAAAGACAATCGTCTTTATTATTATTATTAAAAAAAACAGGTAATACTAATTTTTAATTTAGAAGTTAAAATATTCTATCTTACATAATTTTGTAACAATTCTTTTTCTGTTAGTTTTGGATGACAATGAAAATATTTGAAAGTGGTGTGGCAAAAAGAAAACAAGCCAAATTACAGGAAGAAGCAGTTAAAAGGTAACTGATTACAGGATTTCTGGACAAAAACCCAAAAAACACATGAGGCTGGGAATAATCAGAATAGTAGAGACAATCGGGTGATTGTATTAGCTTCCACACCAGGCAATGGTTGTTCCTCACAAGCATTCAATAAAGAAATAAATTAAGCAATCGAATTGGAACAGCAATGAAAACAGGGTCTGGAAGTTGCTTATCATCACAATGTGATGTTGGATTGAGCAAGTTTCACACTAAATGTTTTCTGAAAGTTTCAGCTTTTGAAAACCAACCAATGTTCCTAATGATACGGACAATCGTTTTTCTCCAGTTAGACTTTATACAATGACTTTTAAGAATTGGGGAAAATATAAGAGACTGGCTGTGTTGGAGTAAAGAAAATATTTCTTTGTATTGTTGGCTTTGTTTTTTGTTCAACAAAGGATAAGTTTTTTTCAAATGTGAGCACATTAGCTAAACATCCAGGTAGGGGTTCTGAAAAAGAATGGTAAAGATTGAACAACATTGTACCAAATCATGAAAATTCTAATGTATATAAAGGAAATTTTATCACTTCGAAGGAAACAATGAAAACAATTACATGTAATTCTACGGTCGATAATTTTGTTGTTAATCAGTTTAAGGCAGAAAGTGAAAAATGGAAGATGATCCTTCATAAAATTTCAGATATTATTTTACTGGCTGAAAAAGGGCTTGCATTACATGGATCTTCTGAACGAATAGGAGAGAATAATAATGCTAATGTTTTGGATCTAATTGAACTTTTGAGTAAGTACAATCAGGCATTGAGTGATTATGTTGCACAAGTTCATAATTCACAAAAAATAACTATTATCTTCCGGTGCATTATCTCTCCCATCATATTCAAAATGAATTTATTGAAATCTGCAGCTCTTCAGAAAAAAATTATAGAAGAAGCCAAAGCAGCAAAATATTTAGCTATTTCTGTGGATGGAACATGTGACTATGCTCCTCGAAAGCAATTGTTATCTTGAGATATGTTAAAATTACAGATACAAGCTTTTCTATTGAAGAAAGCTTTATTATATTTTAATAACTGAAATACAGGTTTATTACATACCTATATAAATATATGTAATACATAGGGTATATGAGTACAGACTTTCACATGGCCACCCACTGTCCACTCTATCTCATAACACTGATACACTTGAACATATATATGTCAAAAAGATAAATAATCACCAATATATATATATATCATGCTAAAACAGCAATTATCAGTTGGTCCAGATTATCATCTCTACACATATATGCTATAAGTGCTCAGATATATATTAAGATAGTCAATCTTCATACTTTAATGGACAGGCTTCAATCAACTCCACACTCCAATTCTTCAACTGTCCATCCAATTGCAAATCTGATGACGGAACACTCAAAGACCACCCTGAGGCCAAGATTCTTATCATACCCATGTTGATCTAAAGTCAATCTGACCTCTCATGTATAGGGCGTAATCCATTTAATACTTATACAAGGGATGAGCAGACATCTCTACTATGTAATAACTGAAATACAGGCTTATTACATGCCTATATCAATATATGTAACACATAGGGTATATGAGCACAGACTTTCACCTGACCCACCCCTCTCCACTCTATCTCATAACACTGATACACTTAAACACATATATGTCAAAAAGATAAATAATCAGCAATATACATATTTCATGCTAAACCAGCATTGTCACCTTTTATTATGTTTTGTGATTTTTCTAAAAAGACTGGTGAAGAAATTCCTGAAAATATTTTTGAAGTCCTCAATTTTAGACCTTAACTTTGATAACTGTATAGGTCAATCATATGACAGTTCATGCCAATATGTCTAGCATGAACAATGGTGCTCAAACTAAAGTGAAAGAAATAAGAAGTGTTTATTTTCAAGCTGTGCAAACCATATGTTAAATTTAGTCAAAGGGGATATTGCCGAGGCATGTAAAGAAGTGATTATATTTTTTGGAATGATTCAAAAAATGTATATCTTCACTCTAGTTCACAAAGATGGCAAATACTGGGGGGAAATGTTTCTCTATCCTTCCATTAAATGTCCAAAATGAAGTGGTCAGCCAGGATAGATTGGGATCAACCTAGTGTATGACATTTGGGAAGGATTAGAAAGGCTGAAAAAGAGTTGTGCAAGTTTGCAAACTTAACAGAAGAATGTAAGACTGACATTGGTGGTTTTGAAAGATATCTGGACAGTTTTAAAATGAAATTTAATGGCTCCAATTTGCATTAAAGTGTTAACAATGAGACATGAGGTTAATCTACTTTTGGAATATCATGATGCAACATTGGACATAGAAAGAGACAATATTAATCAATTACAAGATCTTCTGAAGATTAGAGACAAGTGGTATGAAATACTTCAAGAAGTTTAGGAAGCCCGAACAGTGTTAAGTAAAATAGGTATATCGACAAACTTTAATTTGCACATTGGTTCCACACACTCAACTTAATAACATGCAGAAAATTATTTCATGGTTAATGTCTTCCATCACATAATAGACATTATATCTAATAGGTGTAAGCATTCAATTTTCTGCAGTTAAAAAAATATGCAACCATTTTGATTTCTTATGGGACTTTAAGAACTTGAGTGAATACAAATTACTTCAAAAACTCGAACAGATTTGTGAGCCAATATGCAAATCAAGTTTCAGTTGAACTCCTCGATGAAATAGCTTTGCTTGTGAGAGTGTTTGTTATAAATTTTAAAATTGATGATTTATCATCAAAAAAATTTATAGTCAATTATTGAGTTTGAAGTTTTCTAATATTTTTCTGAACGTTCTTATTGCGCTGAGCATTTTCTTAACTCTTCTGACTTCTATCAATCATGGCATCAAATAAAAGAGGCTTTAGGGACCTAAAATTAATTAAATCCTATTTGCAATCAACAATGGGATAAGAATGATTAAATGGTTGACTATATTGAATATGAATACTGATATAGTAAAGTTACTTCACTTTTCAATTGTAATTGAAAAATTTGCTAACAAAAAGCTTGTAAAGCCTTTTCTTTACATTTACACAATCTGTTTTTCACAGAAGTAAAGCTCTCCATACAATAGTACTATTGTATGGAGAGTTTTGCCTCTGTGAAAAGCCTTCTTAAATAAATAAAAATTGTTTGGGAAATTTAGAAAATGATTGCTTTTATAGGGCCTATTTTTCTTAGCGGGCACAGGCCTAATCCCAGTTCTCTCCATCCCTGAGGAGAAGTATCAACAAATTAATTGATTGAATTAATTAATTTATGGATATAATTCATGGACCTCCCCCTTTTCACTTTTATTTGAAGTTAAATACAATAACCATAATTGTCATGAATTAATTAATTTATGGATACTCCCCTCTCGCACACACACACACTTTTATTTTAAATTAAATATAACAATCAGGAAAAAAAATCTTTGATTTTTAGTGCATTAGTTTCCCTACTGAATAAAAGCAATTTTTAAAAAAATATTTATATATTATAATAGATCCCCCCCCCCTTTCATTTTAATAAGATCATTAATTTGCATTTTATTGCCATAAAACAAACTATTTTATGCTTATTTTCTGCATTATTTCTTTCTGACAGTAAATCATAGTAGAGATTGAAACTTTTTCAGTATATATTATTATGCTTATGGACAACCATGATTTCTTTGGCAAAGGGTACCCTATTATAATATCTAATGTTCATTTATTGTGAATCAAAGTGTGATTTTTTAATTCATAAAATACAAAGATATACTTACATAAAGTATAATAGCTAAACAGCATTAAGCTGTTGCACATGCGCTTTGCAGATTTTAACTATAAATGACTGAATACAAACACTTCAAACACATGATAAAGTCTTTGGGACTTTATCATGTGTTTGAAGTGTTTGTATTCACTCATTTATAGTTAAAATGACCTAAGGTCATTCTATCTTTTCCCAAAGACTTTATCATGTGTTTGAAGTGTTTGTATTCAGTCATTTATAGTTAAAATCTGCAAAGCGCATGTGTAACAGCTTAATGCTGTTTAGCTATTACAGTTTATAAAACTTCGCGCTATATAAATATAATTGATTTATTTACATAAAGTATATACAATAGAGTCTTTTAAAACAAATGTAGTATATACAATAGAGACTTTTAAAACATGTAATTTATTCTGGTCTATTGTTGAAATAAGATATTTAGGAGTAATCCATTCCATGCTTACAATCTTAACACAAAGTTACAATCCAAAATGAACATTTCGACAGAAAAATACCAATTGAAAAATAGAAGTACTATATAAAAAATTTATTGCAATGTTCATTGTACAGTTCAATTTTAAAAAAAACTAAAAATATAAACAAATTTTCTTAATGAAAATTTACATATCATTAATTTGACACTACATTCTAACGCTGTTTTCAGCCTTATAGTAAAAATTTAAATTGTTCTAAAAACATAATCAGACTTACATTAACCAAAACTACTTTACTTCCACTTTCTCACATGACTTTTTTGATGGCATTAATCCATGTCTTAATTCTGCTTTTCAACAAATCTGGACACATCTTTTATCTGTTTGTTTTGTGTTAACCAATCACATTTCTTATGGTACTTTTGGTCATTAATAGTTTTACAGCCTTTTCATTTGTAGTTTTTTCTTCACAATGGCATTAATCATTTTTTCTAAATTTGATTTAAGGTTTATGGTCATTATTATTATAAATGTACAATAGAATAATTGAAAAATAATAATAAGTACAATATATTTTTATTGCTAAAGATACAAATAAACATGGAAGCTAATTAAAATTGTTAATTTTTACAAAATATGATATAAAAATGTTATGGCAATATTTGCCTTTGTTATACAAATTTTAATCTGTGAGAAAAATTTATTTTGTCCAATGTAGTCACGGTAGGAAACTATGTTGTAACAGACATCACTGTAAGCATGAATCATTGATTAAACAGCCATCTGGTGGATTTATTATGCACTAAGGATGAATTCAATCAATCATGTGATTTACCTTCTATTTATTGCACTATCCTTTTTATAATTGATTTTTTTGTTAATTATTTTTGTTGATGACTTAATGCATACATTCTTTAATTAAAATTGATTATAGATTTATATGATATAACTTAAAACATAAAGTAGTTAACTGTTTTCAAAATGTAATTCACAGTGTAACAGCCAAATCTTCACAAATCAATAGAATGAGTCACAATATGTTGTCAAGACAACTTCTCATCATTTATTTATAGAGATTACCATGACAACAAATTATGAATATACGATTGGCTTAATAGTTTTCATCTAATTATTCAGCATTAAAACTTTGTAGTTTTATCATGTTCATAGTTTCAGATATTCACAGATAAGCTTGGAACCAAATATAATAAATACAATTTGACTATTTTATTTATTAAAAAATACCAATTATAAATCTTAAAATCTTTATTTTATGTTTAAAAAAACATGATCATATTATGTATTAGTTATACATATTTCCTTACCATACAGGATTCATATCATACTGGTTCATAAATATACCAGAGAAAAACATAAGGTAAACTCATATTATTTGAGCCTACTATATGATTTAAAGTATATTCAAAAACAAGTTTACATTTAAATCAGTTTTGCTTCTGAAAATTGCTTTTTTCTATATTACGATATTATATTAGTAATAATTTATTCGTCCATATTTATATCTAAACAAGATCCTCATTATGCAGAGAGGGCAACTGTTTGCCATTCCATAATCTGGGTTTGAATCAAGGATAAATAAAATTTGAGACATTTTAAAATTACAAAAAGTTTTAGAAATTTTCATTCAGATAGACATCTCTTAGACAAAGTAATTAACCGTAGAATAGTCAACAATAAAAGAATATCTAACTACTTTATGCTAAAAGGCAATATGAAAAACAAAACAATTCAAATCTTTATCATTTCACAATTGTCAAACCTAATGAATATTTGCTTTCTTTTTCACTGTTTTCTGGGAAGGGAATTATTACATATAACATTGTCTTGCAGTTTGCCAATATGAATTGATGGTTTGTTGATTTATTAAGAAAACATCTTGTTTTATGTTGAAATGAAGTTAAAATAATACTCATAAAATCGATTTCTGAGCTTTTTTAATATTTTCATCTTGACTAAAGTGTTCTAGTTCAATTTTAGATTTTTCAGTTTGCATCACATGAAGATGGCACTTTTTCTATGTTCAATGATCTCAATGTTATATGGCCTTCTCATAATTCTCTCTGCTTATGTTATATTTTGTAAGTGTTTAACATCATTTCTGTGGTTTGGTAAATGTAGATTTTAGTCAATAGATGGAATCTCTGATACAAGTAAAAAAAATTGACTTGCATAATTATTGAAATTTTTTTTTGATAATATTAGAACAATTTAATATGGTATTTGTCAATTGATCCCTACTATATTTTGAATAAAATTTAATACAATTGACTCAATACATTTTTGCAAACATCTAGAATAGTATTTAAAAATGGATTTAATATGTAAGCATTATTTTTTAATTAAATAATATTTTAAATTACAATTTGTGATGGAAATATTGAAATATGTTATATTTATTTTAATTTAGTATTAATAAAATAACTTTTAAAGTGTTTTAAAAATATTAGTGTCATTTTATTTTGGAAGGTATATAATATTAATATATAATATAAAAATGATTTTTAAAAATGTATTTTTAAAAATAAATATATTAATAAATTACATCTGAAGGCTCACGTCAAACAATCAAAAATAACATGCAGAAGAGAGGCCTGTGTTGATATAATTTTAAGAAAAATTATTAAAAAAAAGAAAAGATTAAGTTGCATTGTTATTTAATGTCTTGGCTTAAAAAAAGAAATCTCTCATAAACACATTCAAACTTGTATGTTTGCTATACAATAAGATTTTTTTTTAAAAAAAAGATATTTATGTGTGTAAAGTTTTCACTCTGAAAGTAGATTAAATGACAAGCATGAAAATACTATAATTAAATAATAACACTTCATTAACATTGGTGCTAATTTACCATAGTTTGCTATATGTTATAGTAGCTTATAAATGATTTTACATGATTAATTGTATGAAAGTATTTCAACATAAATAATCCTTCTTAGAAGTTTACCAAATGAGAATTGAAATATTTTTATTTCATATTTTATGCAAATGTTATTTGTTATGGTTCATTTTTATAGAGCATGATACAAACGCATACCAAATACTAATCACCTAACCTAACTTAACCCAGGCATATACCAATTACTAATCAATTTAACACAAACTTAATCTTCTATATGGAAAAGCTGCAATCAATTGGGAAATTTTTTCATAGACTTATGCAATTGGAATTTGTTTTCATTCACTTTTATGCAGCACGCATACCATTTACTAATGAGATTGACATAAGCTTAACCTTCTGTATGCAGAAATCGCAATCTGTAGCTAAACAACGTATGCGATTTTTTAAAATAAATAAATTGTGAACAACATTTTTTTAAGTAAATAAAAATATTTTATGAAATGTTGTAGAAATTGATTCTTTCATTTTTCATTGAGGTCTTTTTTATAAGAAACATTTTTTTTTTTGAAAAGTCATTTTTGATATTAAACGTCTTCTATCAAAAAAAATCTTTGCTGTTCATATAATTGATTAAATTGAAAAGAAAAAAAAATGCTTCTGTTCATTTATAACCCCTCAGAAAATTAAATAAATTTATTCCCTAAAATAAATTAACATCGAATCACTTTCATTATATGTATTTTTATTTCTGGAAATAAAAAAACAGGCAATTTGATTAAAGTAATAATAATGGAAAGATCTCGACACCTGATAATAGAAATGTTTTTGAAATGTTCAATTTAATTTATTATATTGAGAAGCAATGACGCTCTTTGCAACGAGCGTAAAAAGAGTAAAAATAGAAATATATTTTTAAATTAATTATCAGTCAACCGTTTGTATTAGAAATGAAAATACATGTAATATGTTGCCTGCCAGAAGGCAGGTTAGCTATCTAGGCAAAAGGGTATTTTTCCCAATCTAATAATTCATTCCCATCTTCACTGGGGGATGAGGGTAGTTTCCACAGCTTACCTTACCCCAAATCAGTGTAGTATCTCCTGTTTAGAGCTACATTGTAAATGGATGAATCATTTATATCATTATATTGGCAATTCAGTTTTTGAATTGATGTTATTATTTTTTAAAATGTATAGATATAAAGAGATCGTCATTGCTAACATAAATTTCCGTCTCTCCATGAATTTGCCATCCGCTGTTTCAATAATCCACGATTTGGAAACATATAAAATAGAATTGGAGAAATATGGAAGTTGTCTACCTATTAAATAATAATTAAAAATTCCCATATGTTAAATCACTAATCATTTCTTAATCAGTCATTCTTGCGCACGCGTGTTAACAATAGTGTATTTAGCCTGTAACTATTTAATATTTGATTTTTTCATAGTGGTCCAATTCTTTGTTAATTATCATCGTTGGTATCTTAATGTTTAGATTTTTTTAATAAATTTCATAACAAGTGTATGTGTGTATATATATATATGCTAATGATGTCATCATCATTTGCAACTATTATGATCCACTACAGGATGAAGGTCTCTCCAAGTTCAATCCATCTTCTCTGATGTCTAGTCTCTCTTCTCCATATCACCCCAACACACTTCCTTATTTCACCCATCCATCTCATAAGTGATATTTCTCTAGGTGCTAAATATATACATTATATTATATTTAGTCATTAGCCATGGCTTCAGGCACACATACTTGAATTATAGGATATCTGTAATCTAATTTAGTCCTATTTATATATTAGACTATTTCCATTTTCCATTATCTAATATTAAGTATTGAATGTCTTTAGAAAAAAATAATTTTATTTAAATATTCCAATTACATTCAATTGTTAATAATAACACACAGATAATGTTTCGAGAGGTATTATTCTCATCTCTTTTGCAGATGTTGCTAACCTGACCAGTGACACTACAAGCATAGAAATTGAACCTGGACCCTTAGATTCTTGAATATTGAATTTTAAGATAATGCTCTTACCAACTAAGCCATTCTGCCAAAGACAACAGTCAATAGAAATTTAATATACTTATCTATGAAGTTCTCCCAGATTTCTCCACTTTTTTCTAAGAACAAAGTTTCTCTAGTGGTTTACATATATTATGTATAGTCACACTAGATTGACTTATCGGTTATTCACCATTGTCATGTAAGCAGAAAATTCAAAGAAGTTGCTCACATAACCATGGTGAATAAGCATGTCAACCTAGTGTAACTGAACACTATGTATGGAAATTACTAATCAACTTTGCTCTTAGAAAAAAGTGGAAGAATCAGGAGGAACCTCATAGATAAGTATATGAAATTTCTACAGACTTACTTTTGGCAGGATGGCTCAATTGGTCAGAGTGTTATCTTAAAATTCAATACTCAAGAATCGAAGGATTTAGGTTCGATTGCAGATGGCTCAGTTGGTTAGAGCATTACCTTAAAATTCAATACTCAAGAATCTAAGTATTTGGGTTTGATTCCCATGGCAGCATGGCTCAGTTGGTTAGAACCTTACTTTAAAATTCAATATTCAAGAATTAAGGGTCCAGGTTTGATTCCCATGCTAATACTGTCAATGGTCAGGACAACAAATCTGAAGAAGAGAGAAGAATATCTCTCAAAATGTTGTCATATACTAACCTGTGTGCTATTACTAAATGTATTTTGAATATTTAAATAAAGTTAAATTTTTCTAAAGACATTCAATACTTAATATTAGACAATGGAAATAGTCCAATATATAAATAGGACTAAAATATTACCAACACAAACCTTTAGAAAAAGACTAATTTAGTCCTACTCTCTATTTTGATTCACATTTATCAAAGATATCCTTAATATTATACTATCTCTTTACTTTTATGTAACCCAAAGCATATTAGCATGGTGCTTTTTATTGTTTGGTGCATTGATAGGTGGTGGACTCTGAAACCTAAGATTCATGAATTGCAGTTCCATTCTATACATTTCAGTGGCTGCTACTACTGCTATTATTATTGTTGTTATTATTATTGTTGTTGTTATTATTATTACTACTACAACTACTATTATTGCTACTGCTACTACTACTGCTTTTCCTGCTGCTGCTGCTGCTACTACTACTACTACTACTACTACTACTACTACTACTACTACTACTACTACTACTACTACTATTATTATTATTATTATTATTATTATTATTATATGTTTATTAATTTTAATGTCATCATCAGCTGATAATACTGTAGTGTCTGATTATAACTAGTAAACATAGTCAAAATTAATAAAAAAAACAGCAAGCATATAATGAAAATGATGTTAATATATACTTTACAAATGATTTTTGAAAATATTTAATTCAATAGTCTTTTCTTGCTTATCTATTTATAATAGCATTGCTCAATTTTTATGTGATATCTGCTATAATTTGTTTCAATCTCCTCATGCGCATTGTATCTCATGGTTAATTACATTAGATTGTGTATTGTGTATTCAATGGCAAATGTGCAGTACTTTTTAACATGCATATATAATCTGAAATTAATGAAATAAAATTATAATTATTAATAAAGTTAATTTTAGTCTTCAATGTGATTAACATCAAGGATCGAGTAGGAATACATTATCCACTTTCCCATAACAATAAAATAGTTCATATTTCTGTAAGTTTCCATTTAGCTGAGTGGTTTCACACACAAATATGATGACTTTTATCACAATGAGTTAACATCTATTTTAATTAGTCTTCACAACTGACTGACTAATTTTACTTACATCTGCATTGCAAAGCTACACACACAGCTCACTTAAACCTGTACTTAGCTCTCTCCCAAGATTTCAGTTCACTTCTATATCCTTTCATTCTTAGCATAAAACAAAGGCTTATTACTACATCTTAACTTCATTAATTATTTAATATCTCAGTACTATATGCTAATTTTCTAAAGTGCTTGAAAATAGTAAATGAAAAAAGAAAATTGATTGAGGAAATTAGAAAGTGAAATTGGATTGTACATATATTAAGAAGAAAGTATAGTTTAATGAAAGATGTTTTGGAGGGAATGGTGAATGGAAGCCAGAAGAAAGGATAGAAAAGAATAACATTGTTGTTTGATGTAAAAAATGGGAAGTGTTCTGTGGAATTGAAGAGCTGAACAATGAAGGGAATGGAGTGGGAAAATGGGTGAATTGATTATGTAATTTCACTCTGGACCTGTCCATGGAACAGAATACTATTTATGATAATATTAATATAGAGATCACAATAATAATATAATGTCTGCATGCAATTACACAACTACAATAAGTTTATTTACAAGTCTATAAACATTAAAAGCCTAAAGCTAATCGCGTTAATAAAATAATCAAATTTACCCCAAATTCACAACTAAATCAGACTAGCCAAAGAAAATAAACTCTAAAACACAACCAATGGTTTCACTGCTACATACAGATTTCTTAACTATGAAGGACTAAAATATAATAAATTTATATTAAAAATTACCCACAATTACACTTACCTCCCATACACCCTTAATATTAAATGAACTTTTAAATAAGTTAATTGCTTCAGAATCATAAATTTTTAATAATAAAGATTAGCTTCTCTTTCCAGCAGAAGTAAAAATCTAGTATTTTAAAAATAAGAATTAAAGAATCCTTATTATAAAAGAAGAATTAAAGAATCTTTCTTATTAAAAATTTATGATTCTGAAATTCTTTTAATATTAAGGATGTGTGGGATGTAAATGGAATTGTGGGTAATATTTAGTATAAATTTGTGGTTTATCCATATTGCATTTCCTTTTTCTTTGTGTTTTTAGACAGATGGGTTACATGGCGCACAGCAACATAGTTGTTTGTGTGCTCATATATATATATATAAAGTAAATGCAAGGTAGAAATAAACACAGACATAAATTTTTGTAGATATTTTTCTACATTTCCTGAAATAATAATCAGGGATTAAATAGTTCTGGATTTAAAACAGAATTTTATTATAAATTAAACAGTTAAAAAGGTCTAATAAATATTATTTGTAATTCTGAATTTGAATTTAAAAAAAAAAGTTTATTTTTGAAGTTTTTAAATTAATTCTCTAAGTAAAAACATGTAGATCACACCTTTGGCAAAATTCCAAAGTTGCTTTTGAAAGAATTAGTGATCTTTTTGAAAAGATATAGATTAGACAAAAAAACCTCTGTTTTCAATTAAAGTGTTTTTATTAGCTCAGATGTCTTATAAAAAGTACTGATAAAAATGTCAGTTCAGTCAGGTTAAAAGTTTTTGAGATGCAAGTGGCAAAATTGGCCAGCTGCAAAGTGTGGATAATAATTTTTTTGAAGACAGTTTTTGTCTAAATATATTTTGTGAAGCAGCTGGTTAATAGTTAGATGAAAGTCTGGTTGTAATATTTTTGAGAATTAGTTGGAAAAGTTGGCTATAATATTTTGTTGCAGCTTGTTGAAGTTTGCAGCAGTTGGTTTTAGTTGGCCAGAGTAGCAGTTGTTTCTGGGGAATGACCATGGAATAATGCAAGGAGATTAAGAGCAGAAGCAGTAGTCTACTCATTTCATTATGCTGGAGTTGATTCACATGAAGTCCAGGTTAATTTCTAATAAATCTAGCCTGTTTAAATGTGTTCTAGAAGACAGCTTGCCTAAAGTATGCCAATTCTGGACAGAAGGGGACTGATCAAGGCCAAAAAATTACCTAAATTATATCTTTATAGATTATGACAATCCTGGCTGATTGTCATCAAGAAAAACCATCTGTTGATGAAGAGTTATACATATGCTGTTATGCCTATATGCAGAGAAGCACTGATACACATATATACAATAGTGAGTAGCATTATATATAATGTGAACTAAATTTTATATAAGCTTTTTTAAATAATTCATTTAAAAATGACATTCATAAAAGTGAGATATATAATATAGAATAGTATTATCTTAAATTGTTTAAACTTTATAGGTTCTAAAAAAGAGTAATGCAAATAAATAACTGCTTGGATTAAAAAAATTTAAGAGAGTTAAAAGATATTTTAAAATCTTTTAGAGAAGCAACCTGTGATCTGAGACATATATAGAAGAATATTATTTTAAAATCTATTTTTTTTTAAATAATGCAATCATAATTTTTTTTAAATTGAAGCCAAAAAGCAAATCTTTTAGATTAATTTAAAAGTTGATAATTAATTAATCAACAATCAAAAAGTGATCTGTCATAGCATTGACTTTATTTTCTTTTAAAAAAAGAAAACTATAATTAGTTAAGAGTAACCTGATGAAAAACCAATCCTTTTTAGAGTAATCTGTCAAAAAATATTAATTAATAAAATATACCTGCTGGGGGATTTAACTTTTATCAGAAGTCAAGAAATTCATATTTTAAGAAAAAAAAGATATTAAACTGTTATGAAAGATTTGAACATTTTTCTATATACTGTCAATGATGGATTAATTATGAAAATGTAATATTGTGACAAATTAAAATATATTAATGTCTATGTGCACATACATTTCTATATGCACAAACATATATGTTAATTATGTGGTATAAAAAATAATAATTCTATTATTTTGACAAATTTAAATATATTCATGTAATAGTAAAATGCATGGCTGTGCATATATATATATATATGTGTGTGTGTTATATGAAAGTCACCACATAGTAACTTAAAAAGTTTAATCCTGTATTACTGTATGACAATTTAAATATGTCCATTTCCAAATTGTATTACACTCTCTGTGTATATATATATAGCAATGCTTGCCAAATAGAACATATATGTAAATTTTAATCATTTTTATTATTATTGGTATTTTGTCTCTGACAATTAAAAATGTTTATTTTGTAATAAGTCAAATATGTTCAGAAATTACATGCACACACATGTATGTGTGCTTATATAAATCAGTGCTTGTCAAGTATAACACATATATAAATTTTAATCATTTATTATTATTATTAAATGTCAATTCAAAAATGTTCATTTTATATTAACATGTCTGTGTGCTGTCTGGTTTTAAATAAAGCTATTGGAATATATATGTAAATTAATGTAACAACTTGAAGTTTGTAAATCACATATATGTAAATCAATGTAATAATTTGAATTTGTAAAGTATATATATGTAAATCACAATGTGATAATTTTTTTATTGTATGTTAATCAAAATCAGAAGGCTTAATTGATATGTGCATAGCCTTATTCTAAAGATCTTAATATCATTTTTTGTTAATAAACTTGTATTTAATTGTTAAAAATTGTATTGCATTATCTCTTGGTCACCATAACAATAATAGAGCTTATATTCTTCTGAGCTAGATTCATATATAATGGCTGAATATATAAATGGGGATTTATAGTGCTTAAGGGCAGCCAGTGTGACATTGTCCTGACTTGATGTGAGAATTATGTTCTTCAAAGTCCCTGCACCATATTTTATTTTAGTTTGGTCTTATTAGAAATTAAGTTTATAGTTTTCCAGTACACTAATGGCACTAAGTGGCCAGAACACTGATGCTGATCAGCATGTTTTAATATCCCAGCATTATTGTTTAGATTTTTCTGATTATGTATATTGATGGATTAGCACTTAAGTGGTGCATCCAAATTAATATGTAAATAGTTGCCCAAGCTGCAAAAGGCTCAATAGTTAGCCTGGTCTACAGTAGACCCATTTCAAATCCAGTCACTAGATTGACTGTTGATTTATATTTTGTAATGGTTCAAATCCAGTCACCATATTGTTTATTGATTTATATTTTGTAATGTTCAAATCTAGCCACAAGATGGATTGTTGATGTAGTTTGATTGATAGATCATTCATGATGATGAATGATTAATACTTTTGGGGAGTGCTGGTGAAATTATAGTTAGCTATGCTAATCTTTCTGAATGATCTATTATGCTCATCCCTTTTGAGATGAATTTTTTTTTTAACTTGAGAATAAAAATATAATTCCTCGGATCTCTCATGGTTTAAAACTCAATTGACCATAGTGTTATAATATGTATATGTGCATTGACAGTCCATATTGCATATCCCTTTTCTTTGTGTTTTTTAGATAGATAGGAATTTCTTTTCTGACTTACAACCCTGTCTAAAGTGCCTTCTTAAAAATATTTGACATTTGAGTTTCTTTTGTTGATGTTGCTTTCAGAGTAGGAAGTCATTCAGGTTCATCAATGGTGGGTGCAAGATACAACAGCTGATAGTTTCCTTTTTTTTATAATGATGATATTATGTAGAATGAAGCATGAATAAAATCAAGCTGAATAATTTTAAGAAAACCCTGGCCATATATCTTATTGGCCTTTTGTTTTCAGTATTTTGATGACCTCTTTATTTTACTTAACATAAATGACCTCAGTTTACTCTAATTATGTTTAATTTTCAAAATATCATAATTATTTAATTGATCAAATTTTTTACCTTGTTTTCAAATCCCTTTTCTCCAATCACAAAATTCCAAGTTTAAAAGTAAACATAGTCTTAATTTTTTAATTACTCCACATGTCCTTTTATTTATAAAAATGTAGATTTTTTTTAAATTAAACTTTTAAAATCTACTTTCTTTAACATTAGTGTACCTAATTGTGTTGTTCTTATGGTGAACAACTTATACAAACATGCATTAAAACATATATTCTTTTAAATACATTTTCTAATTTTAAATTTTAATCTTTGATTAAAAAAACAAGTTATATCTGTTTTAACCTATGCTATTATTTAATAATTTTTATTTGTAATTCATTAGACTATTCACTGTAATGATTAATATTTCTGTAGTGTAGTTTTCACTACACCACTCTCACATAAGGTAGAAACTGGTTTCTATCTGCTTTTAACTCTGGTGTAATCATAAATATATTACCCAAAATGTGAACAAAATGTATGATTCTGAAAATACACATTTCATGCTGGATTAGTATTTAACTACACCACTCATGCAAGGGGATTGGTTTTTATCCGCTTTTAACACTTTGTGGAGGGATGTAATCATAAACATATGACTCAAGATGTAAGAATGATATATGATCACAAGATTCACATTTCATGCTGAAACAGCACTCATCAGTTGGCTCAGATCGCAATCTCTCACATATATATTTATCATTGTTCAGTATATATGGATAGACAATTGCTACAGTTTAACTGATGAATGTCAAACTTACAGTCCTCACAACTTTAACACCAACCACTTGATAAAAGTATAATAATATTTTTATTACTCATAGAGATCATCCACTTAAGGATTGTATTTCTGTAGTGTAATTATCGCTACACTACTCTCATGCAAGGTAGATACTGTTTTCTACCTGTTTTTAACACCTAGTGGAAGGATATAATCATAAATATATTACCCAAGATGTGAAAAAAATGTATGATCCCCAAAACGCACATTTCATGCTGAAACAGCATTTCACTACACCACTCATGCAAGGTAGGTACTGGTTTTTACCCAGTTTTGATATCACCCAAGATGTGAAAAAGATGTATAATCCCCAAGATGCACCTTTCATGCTAATACCAGCATTTTACTACACCACTTTCATGCAAGATTGGGATTGATTTCTATCAGCTTTTTGGGAATTATACTTTTTTTTCCATGTCTTGGGTCATATGTCCATAATTACATCCATCTGGTTGATTAAAACAGATAAAAACCAGTCCCTCACTTGTATGAGAATGGCGTAGTGATCATTACACTACGGAAATATTAATGCTGTTATTTAGTTTCTCTTAAATGTAATTATTTATAATAAAACCTATTACATTATTTATATTAAAATATGACTTAATAATCACTTATAAAATTTCAACTTTTCCTATTATTATTATTTTTAATAATTCATTCTACGATATTGTTATTTTATTACACAACTAAGTTTTTTGCTATCCTCATGGCAATTATTTAAGCTCACTACCTTGTGTAAGATCACATGGCTGATCATGAAATAGCTGACATCTATTTCAATATATATTATATAGTATGTTTCTTCTCTTGAGCAACTTATAGTCTATATACTGTAATGGTCCATGGGTAGGGGGGGGTATATGCATATAAGAATTATTTTATCACTTTATAATGATTTTGACTATCAGCTATTGCAAGTGAATGAAACTTTTGAGCAAAGAATCAACAAGATATCACCAGAAGCAAGCATCAATAGTAAGTATCATTAACAACCATTTGTGTGATGAAATTCAAAAGAGGCATACTGTAACATATTATGCAGATCATCATTAATCCAACTTCCAATTCATGAACCACAGCCCTACAAAAAAATAAGCATCAATATTTCTTGCTGTACATACATTGGTAAATGCTGAGAAGAAATTAAGATTATATCAAATGCTAGGATGATATATTGATGATCATCATCAATGATCATAGCTATATGACACCATTAAAGTGCTGACTGTACATAAATTAGCAGTCATTATCATGAAACAAAGTGTGTGAATTGTAAAGATATCCTTCAGTTCCTTAACACCATCTCAACAATTCTAAGACAATTATGTAGGAAGAAGAATTATATATATATGACAATAGATGGTGTTCTACCAAAAACACCATCAAGCATAAGTTTGTTTACATAAACGTCAGAGCAAGCATTCACTATCTCTAACTTTAGTTCCACCTTCAGATCATGATTTCAAGCTATTTGCTATCGTCAGTGAAGGACAGGAATAAGAAAATAGATCTAAACACAAACTCTGAGCATTTATGAAACAGTTTCTATTCAGCTTGCAAGTGTGAATCTTTTAGACACGTAATGTCTTCAAACTCAGCATAGCAAGCCAGATAGCTACATGGGTCTGATATCAGTTCAGCATCACCACATAGTAGAAGCCTCTTCAATATATATCATTGCAAGAAAGACCTCAAAGGTACATTTATGAAAAAAAAACACAAGTTACAACTTGCTATCGCTTGTATTTATGACAATAGATGGCATTCTACCAAAAACACCATCAAGCATAAGTTTGTTTACATAAATGTCAGAGAAAGCATTCACTATCTCTAACTTTAGTTCCACCTTCAGATCATATATATATATATATATGATTTGCAAAGATTTTATAAATATAAGTACATAAAAATTTTCATCATATTTTCAAAATTTATATTTATAAAGCCAATACAGAAATTGAGTTCAATTTCAGTATATGATGTAAGATCATGTATAAAAAAATTTTTTTTTTTTTAAGTTTTAAAAGTTATGCATTAATCTAGAGAATGTTAAAATGGTTGCCATGACAACAAAATGCTAGAGGAAGCAACTTATTATTATAGCATTAAATTAGTAAATTAATCTTATTCTTTTAAAAACACATGTAAATAATAAAACAATAATATTAACTAATAAAATTAATAACTTTAATTAAATTCATTAATATTTTCTTTGCTCTTTCTATTTCTTTTTATTGCAGTCATAACTGTTATTACATATACACTACAAATGAAATATCTAATATCTTAAACATACATATTTTTATGTTTACGCTATGAGTGCTATTTAAGTTGGGCCAATATATAAATTATATGCTTCTGATACAATATTATGAATATGTAATTAAATTATTTTAGTTTGTATTAATTTAAAGGGTGTAACATTTATTTCCAAAATTTAAATATTTTATATATGTGTGTATGACAGCAGATTTTTAATCTGTATAAGCACCATGTGTTTAAGCTTCTATGCATATAAATAATATATACACTGAGTGAATTCATCCATCACAGTTTCATTTGTATGTGGTTTTAAATATACACATAATATTTTTATGTATACTGCAGAATAAAAAGATTGGGTGTCCTTTTACTCATATATGACAGCAGGCTGGGTTTACTTATAGATTGACCATATGACATTCTGGTTAAATTGGTAGTCTTCAATTCATATTCAGCTCCTACAATTTCTAAACTTCAAGTACAGCAAGTAGTATCTGATATACACTTGTTGGTTTACAAGCCATCACAGGCAGCCCTGTGCATTCTTCTCTGGGAGGTCCAAACTCCTCTAGAGTGGATACAACCAGCAACCACTCTTTTTTTGATTATATTGTGTTAGTTTAATTTAACTGATTTTACTATTTGTAGCAGATATTAAGATATGTAAGAATGGGAAGCAGAATTAATTATTTTTACTTCTTAATTAATAAAACAAGCCTATAAAAATAATAATGTAATTGGTTTTTTTTTATCTTATATACATAAAACTAAATAGATTCAAAAATAGTTTCTTAATAAAAAATTTTAAATTGCAAGATTTCATGCTGTTTGTTTATAAATAAGACTTAGTGAGTTAAATGTGAAGATATTTAAAGCTTCACGCTCTCAAGTCAAAATGCTTTAGACTGGCTTATATATATATATATATAGAAAGTTAAGTAAAGAAAAGGGTGTAACCATCCTTTTCTTTTAAAATCTCTGTCTAGTGTTGCGATTTGAGAGCACTCTAGACAGCTATCATTACATCTGATTGGCTATCATACAAGCATTCTAAAATAGTGCTTGCGAGATGTTTCAGCCTTTCAATTTAATTTGATCTCTTTATGCATAAATATGTTAAAAACAACTTTCAGAATCATGTCTCTTAAAAATACATATTTGATAATACAAATATAATTTTTTTATTACATTAAATTTTTGTCAAAAACAGAAATTAATGAAATATTAATCGATAATCTGTAATTCAGAGATCTTGTTTACATTTTAAATAATTTATTTCAAATGTCAAAAAATATTATTCAGTTAATTATTATTCAAATCAGTCTAGATTTTATGTCAAATATTTATATACATAAATTTTGTTGGTGTTTGTTACTTATTTTCTTTAAATTTTAAATATATATGCACACACATGCATTAGCAAAGTTACACTTTCATTGTATTGTATGCTATGAGACAGTCTGTTTTAGTATATGTATATATAACATCCTTTAATTATTATATTTTAAACACAACCTATATAAAAAATTGTCTCATTACAATTAAAGTTTTCAGTAAATTATAATAAAATTATTTATTACATTATACCCATACTATATGTATGTATGTATATAAATATAATCTTATATACAATACAAACAATATACCTACATGTACTTACAATATATATCTTGTGTCTCTATATAATCAAATATTTCTTTGCATTTATATCATTTACATTAATTATTTTTTATGTAATTTTTTGCCTATTTTATACATATATCTTTATAAATTATTTTATTTATTTGTTAAATATTTTTTGTGTTTTGAATAAAATTCTAATTTCTACAGAAATGCAGGTTACAACACATCATTTATCTGTCTATATTTTTCGATATATTCATCTGTTCATTTATCTATATATCTATTTATCTTCCCAACCATCCATTCCAATTATCTATCTGTCTGTTTAACTCTATTTATGTACCTACCTACCTATCTGACTTTATCTATCTGATCACCAATTTATCTATCCAACTATTCATCTATTTATCCATCTATCTGTTTTTCTGACTATCTATTTATTTATCCATCCTATCAATCATCTATTTACCCATCTACTTACCCATCCATTCATGCATCTATTAGTTATCTATATATATCTACCTACTTCTATCTGATTTTTAGTCTAATTATTTATTTATCCAACTTTCCATTTATTTAACTATCTATCAATTTATCCAGCTATCTATTCATTATTAGCTATTCTATTTATCCATATACTTATGTACCTATCTATCTACCAACATATATATATTTACCTACTTATCTGTTTATCAATCTATTTTTCTATTCTCTCTTTCTATTTATATATCCATTCATTTATTTATCTATCTATCTATCTATCTATCTACCTATCTATCTATCTACTCATTCATCCATTCTATACATGTGTCTGCCTATTTCCCTATCTACTTATCTGACTTTCTAATTTTCTATCCACCTATCCATCTATCTAACCACCTACCTATAAATCTATTTATTTGTCCATCAATCTATTTATCTATCTATTTATCCATTCAAGCATCCATTTAGTTATCTATCTATATATTTAGTCACCCAATCATTCATCTATTAACAATCTACCTATATACATACTTACCTACCTATCTATCAACTTATCTGTCTGTCTGTTTGTACATCTATCTATCTACTTATCTATATATAACTTATATATATATATATTCATTTATATATTTATTTATTCATCCACTCATTTTAGCTATCTATTTATCTACCTACTCATCCATCTATCTATCAAATTATCCATACATACATACATCTCTTTGTTCAACTATCACTTTATCTATCTATATAATGATTCATTAATCTATTAATCTATCTATCTTTGTATCTATCTATCCATCAATATATATAACCAAAAATCTATCTATTAATCTATCTTCCTTTCTATCTACTTGCCTCCCTATCTGTGTGTCTATCTAGATTGATGAATAAATAGATAAATGATCAATTGAATATGTAGATGGATGGATGAGTGAGTAAATAGATAGATGGTTGGTTAGATAAACAAATAGAAAAATAAATAGATAAATAGATAGATGAACATATTTATAGATGAATTGATAGATAGATGAATGGATGGATAAATACTTGGATAGATAAATAGATGGGTGCATAGTCAGACAGATGGCGAGAAAGTCAGGTAGATACATAGATAGAGAGATAAGAAGATAGATAATTAGCTAAAATGAATGGATGAGTAGATAGTAAAATAGACAAATGGATATCTGGATTTATAAATAGAAATAAGACAGATAGATGTGCAAATAAATAAGTAGTTAGACAGATAAGTATGCAAGTAATTAGGTAAGTATGTAAGTAATTAGATAAGTATGTAAGTAGATGAATAGATAGATAGTGAAATAGATAGCTAATAGATGAATAGATGAATTGATAAATAGATAGATAGTTAAATAAATGAATGGTTGGATGATTAAATAAACAGATAGATTGAAAGTTAGATGGATAAATAGACAGATAGGTATGTAGATAAATAGATAGTTAATTGATGAATGGGTAGGTGGATAAATATATAGATGTTAAATAGATAGATGGTTGGTTGGATAAATAAATAGACAGGCAGGTAGAAAACAGATAGATAGATGGATGGTTGGATAGATAGATAAGTGGATAGACAAATAGAGAGGCAGAGAGATAGATAAATAGATAGTTTTGCAGATAACTAGTAAGAATGGATGGATGGGCATACAGGTAGATAAATGAATGGATGAATATATAGATATAGATAGCTAGGTAGATTGACAAATAGATATATAAATACAAAGAAAAACAGATAAATAAATACACAGAAGACAACAGACAGATGGATGGATAAATAGATACGTGGAATAGATAGGCATACATAATTAAATTTATTAGAAAATCAAACTTTTATTGTGGTTATAAAGCAGGCTTTAATATTTTTTTGATGCTATTTATTCCCCTTTTAATTTTTTTTTTTTTTTTATTGATTTAAAATCATGTGGTTAAGTTGGCCCAAAACTTTTTTCCTCCTCCCTCATTATGAAGTAAAATCAATGTCTTTTTTTTTTCTCTGCCTTGTCCTGAGCCATGAGCAGAAATGTGATCTAAACTTCTCCACCATAACAGTATTTTGGATGAAATGTCTAGATTTCGCATTTTAATAACTGAAACACAAGCTTATTATATACCTGTGTCTACATATGTAATATAGGGTATAAGCACAGACTTTCACATGACCCACCACTCTCCACTCTATCTAATAACACTGATACACTCAAGCACATATACGCTGAAAAGATAAATAATCACCAATATACGTATTTCATGCTAAACCAGCAATCATCAGTTGGTCCAGATTATCATCTCCCACACATAAATAATCACCAATATATCTTTTCAGCGTATATGTGCTTGAGATAATCTGGACCAACTGATGATTGCTGGTTTAGCATGAAATACGTCTATTGGTGATTATTTATCTTTTCAGCGAATATGTGCTATGTGTTATTAGATAGAGTGGAGAGTGGTGGGTCATGTGAAAGTCTGTGCTTATACCCTATATTTCGCATTTTATGCTTTTTTTTTTCAAAAATGAACAACATAATATTTCTTAAACTAAACTTTGGAAGAAGTTTTAAATGTTAGCTGTTTTTAAAAGTTTAATTGAAATTTGAAATCCGTAACAATTTATAAATATTTTTCAAATTATTTTTTTTTACACTTTTGATAAAATTTACAATGCGATATGTTATTTGTAAAATTAAAATATTTTTATTTAATTAAGCAACATTTTTTACTAATTCTTATATTAATTTAGTATAGTAATCTGTTGGGTTTTTACTCTCAAATATTAATATTTGCTAAACACCAAGCATTGGCTTTGAATTTTTTTTTTTTTTTCATTTAATATAATATCTGCAGTGTTTTGATTTTAATATTTACTTATTACCATTTTAGTAGACACGCTAAAATATTTTTTGACAATCGCTGTTAATTTAATGATTTATTTGGGGGTCAAAATATTGAGCACAGTTTTATAGGTTATTTCTATGAAATCAATTGTTTTTTAGAGTGTTCGATGAAATTTGAAATATAGTTGTGATAGATGTAATGTGTGGCAAGTTGGTTAAAGCTTCGTCATAATGTGTTGATGTGATGTGATGAACCTTGGCTTCTCTTTTTCGATGTCAGGAATTTCTCAGACACTATGCCTAGAGAAACCTGTTATCTCTGCCTTACCTTATCTTTGCATTCCCCACCCTAAGTTTTCCCATATTCTTCTCTATCCTTCTCCATCCTATTTCCACAACATTATCTTTGTCCATTCTATGCCCTTTATATCTAAATCCCCTTTATCTTTTTTTAAATCCAGCATAAAAATCAAGAACCCACTTTCTGTATAATGACTTTGTTTATATTTATTCTCCCACAACATCATTATTTGTACTTTTCTGCTTGCAGGCACTTACATCTAATTAACAAATGCCTGCTATTTTCCATGCCTTCCATACATAACTTGCAAACCACCCACATTTTTTCATTTATGTATATATTGTCTTGTTGTTAATGATCTTATTCAAGCCTTAAACAGGAAATTACTTTTCTTGATATTATCATAAATTAATTCACACCCAATATTCTGTTTACTTCTGTATATGGTCATTGGCACTCCCTAATGCTGAAAATGATATAAAGGATTTACTAATATTCTCATAGTTTTGTAATTAAGTAGAGATAAAAGGTGGCTGCTGGAGGGTTGCATTAGATTCTAAGATCTAAGTGCAGTGCTCTTGGATCCAAGGCTCCTCACTGACGAAAACACAAGTTAGAAACTAATCTGGGGATATTGGATGAGTAGGCACTAGATAGGGATTTTATGCACAAGTCTTCTGGCATTCATTGATTATCCTGGCTTGCACTGAGTGACACTACTGTATGGAGAGTTTTGCCTGTTTTAATAACAGTTGTGAGAAAGCATAAGAAATAGTGATCATGTGATGTTCAGTGGTCTAAATTAAAATATTTTGAAATTTATTTAATAATAAAATTATTCTTAATGACAAGATCATTAGGGCCAAAAAAATATTACCACACTTTCATGTATTTATGTGATCCTATGTATCGAACACCTTGTAGTAAATGGAGCCAGAACCAGGCAATTGGGTAATTATAGACATGTATGGAGGATATCTCAGAAAAGAATATTGAAATAAATATTAAACTGGGTGCTAATAAAGAAAAAAAGAATTGGCAAGATGGAGTAGATATATGAATTAGAAAAAGAAATTTGCAGATTTATGAACTGTAGAGAAACATAATGGTTAGGAAACGAAAAACACCAGAGAATATTATAGTCTAATAAAAGAATAAAATGTAAAATAAAATGGATTTAAAATTTTTTTAAAATGCATAGAATATTAAAATATTTTAAAAAAGATTAAATCATACAGAGAAAGTCTATATTATGAAGTATTATAGATTTATCTTTTTTATTGCATTGCCAAATCCATATAATATTAATATCATCTCTGTTCTTTATTTTTTTTTATAATGTTTTTTTACAACCCACTATTGACAGTTTCGATTGCCCCAGAAATCTTCAGAACTGTCAATAGTGGGTTGTAAAAAAAACATTGTAAAAAGTAATAAAGAACATAGATGATATTAATATTATATTAGAAAGTCTATGTTCCTAATGTCTAACCTATCTGATTATATAAATATACTATATTGATTTTAATGTTCTGGTTATTCTCCTTTTCCTTATTCTATTTATAATTGTTTGCTTTAATGTTTCGAATATTGACTAAGTAAAGATTTAGTCCATATGTTTTAATCTTGTTAACTGCCTATGGGTGAGAACGCTTTCGGCTGATGATAATATACGGAATAAACAGTTTTTTAGCCAATGTTCAAATCTTTAAAGCAAACCAATTACATTGATTTTATGTATATTATTGCTACATATAATGGTAAAAGTAATAATAAAATGGTAGTATGTTATAAATATATGTTATTAAATGATAAACTCAGAGATTATTAAAAATATTAACAAGAAATAATGTTTATGTGTTTGAAAGATAAGGTTTTTACTAGATGCGTCTACCAGCTTAAAAGTCTGTGTTCAAATCCCCTATATTATGATATATTTCAAACTTGGATACATTACAGAAGACAATATAAGGACTTACAGGCTATTCAACAAAGATTTAGAGATATGTAGTGGGATTAACAAAATGGTATCAAAATATAATAATTGGGTGAAAGAATAAATAAATATTATTGGTAACATTGAAAGAATAAAAAGACTAAAATGGGACTGGGCTAGACATATTGCTAGAAGAGACAATAGAAGGATAGTTAAAATTTTAAACAGAATTCCAAGAGATTGTAAAAGACCTAGAGAGAGACCACGTATGAGATGGGTGAATAAAATAAGGAGGGTTGCTGGTGTGATGTGTTGTTACGGATCAGAGAAAATGGATTAAACTTGGAAAGACACCTTCATGGATCGGTAAGGGTTGAAAATGGTGACGAAATGATAAATTATCGATTCAAAGCTAAATTTAAAAAGTCATTTATTTTATATACGTAGTTAGATACATGTTAAATGCTTTTAAAATTATCTTTGAATGTTTAACTATCATCTACAACTGTTTTATCTCCGAACATTCTAAGTGATAATGCTAAAATATGTCATTTAATAAAATCTTTTTTCCTTTTTTCAGAGTTAAAATAATATTTAAAGAAAATATGTTTATCTCACTAAGATTTTGATGCTGAAGGCGGGTAGATACACACACACTATGTAAACACGAACACTCTAATATATGCTTATCTTAAAAGATTGACTTTTTATAATAAACAGACGTCTCTCATTCTTTTAATGATATTTCATTTCTGAGATTTTGTTCATTTTTAAAATGTTATGTTTAAAAGATCGCAAGAAAGGAAAAAATCGATAAAATAATCATGCAAAGTTTGCATGACATTTTCATGACAGAATAAGAAATTAAAATGATTATTTAAAATATTATTCGATTTCGTTTTTATAGGATAAATAAAAATCGCTAGAATTTTAATAGTAAACTAATTAGTGTCATATTTTAACTGATTGGGCGAATATCTTGCTATTATTAATAATTCCCTTACGAGGTCGCCACTGCAGCTATTATTTACTATTATTATATACTTGTAAATGGAAAAATATGGGTGATTTAGTCTGTAAATTGTGTAAGGAAGAAATAGAAAATATTAGGCATCTGTTAATTGAATGTAAATGCTTGAAAACAGAAAGGGTACATATAATGAAGTTATGGGAGAATAAATATGAAAAAAGTGATTATACAGAAAGTGGATTATTGGTTTTTATGCTGGGTTTGGGAAAAGATAACGGTGATTTAGATATAAAGGCCACAGAGTTGACAAAGATTATGTTGTGGAAATGGGATGAAGCAGAATATGGGAAAACTTAGAGTGGGGAATGGAAAATAAAGTGGCTAACAGGTTTCTCTGGGTATAATTGCTGAGAGATTCCTGACTCCATTTAAGGAGAAGTCACAGTACATCACATCACATAATAATTGTTGCTGAGAGATTCCTGACTCTGTATAATGAGAAGTCACAGTGCATCACATCACATCACATAATAGTGGAAGAGATGGAAGTAAAAAATTTTGGAAATGCATTAAAAGAAGGAATGTAGGAGAGAGAGAGAGAGAAATAGTATCATCGATGAGAGAATAGAGTGTAGCTCACGAGAAGAATTTAGAGACAATCTTAAATAAGTATGTAATGGATATAAAAAAGATGTTAGCTGTGAAAAACAGAGTAATAAAAAACACGAAAGCATATAATACTGAGAATCTTAGATTTATAGAAAATAAACTGAATGAGACAAGGAAAAAATTTAAAAGTAGAAAGACAAGAGATTTGGATGGATGGGCAGTAGAGATGATAATGAATTTAGGACATAGAGCAAAATTAAAACTATTATCATGTTTTAATAAGATGGCACAGAAGAGAGATTTTCCACATAGTTGGAGTAATACGAGAGCAAGATTGCTATTTAAAGGAAAGATTAAGGATCATAAAAAGTTAAGCAATTATAGACCGATAGTGATAACATCAGTGTTATATAAAGTTTTCACATATATGGTGGCTGGAAAGGTCACAAAATGGATGGAAGAAAATAATATAGTGGGAAAAATGCAGGGAGGTTTTCATCAGATTGACATATAAGAGATAGTTTATTTTTAGTTACACAACTTATAGATATGAGTAGGAGGAATACAGATAGACTGTTATATATGGTTTTTATAGAGATAGAGAAGGCATATGATAGAGTAAATAGAAATAGATTATGGGTACGTTTAATAAATTTGAGAATGAATGGAGCTTTAGTGGATCTTATTAAGAGATTGTATAAAAATAATTACTATATGTATCAATTAGGAAATATAGAATCAGTTAATGTTAAAAATGGGATGGGATTAAGGCAAGGTTACTCTTTGTCACCTATTTTGTTTTTGTTGTATTTGAGAGAAATGGAGAGAGCAATAGAAACATTAGGAAAATGGGTAGAAATACCATTAATAGGTGGCAAGAGAGTATATACAATATAGGTTTTTTATTTGTGGATGATGTCTTCTTGTGCACAGAAAGTAGGGAAAATATGAAAATTATGCTGAGGACATGTATAAGATTGGGTAAAGAGATGGGGGGGGGGATAAATTAAGTGAAGAAAAATCAAAAGTAATGATGATAAATACTGGGGAAAGAGAAGAGAAACAATTTTTATTGTGGGATATAAAGTTAAATGTGGTGAATAGGTATAACTATTTGGGAATCATTTTAAATAATCAGAGAAATTGCTTGGATGAATGGGAGAAAAAATTGATAGATGAAGCAAAGAAAAGAAAGGAACTAATAAAGAAAATAATAGTGTTTTCATATAATAAACATGTGTAGCAAAAATTGTATGAAAGGCAGTGACAACAGCAGAGTTAACATATGGTAATGATGCTTTATGTGTTAGTAAAGGAATGTTAGATTACTTTGAAAAAGTACACAGAGAAATAGGAAGATGTGTATTAGATGCAGAAGTGTGAATAACAAAGGAGGCAATTTAAGGAGAAATTGGATAATCAAGTTTTTATATGAGAGATGCAAAAAGCAAAATGAAACTGTGTGGTAGATTGCAATTTATGGATAATAAGAGAATAATCAAAATAATATTTAATTGGGTTATGAGTAAAGGGTAGGCAACAAGATGAGTGAGAAAGGTAGTACAATATACAGAAGATTTGGATAAAGAATTTATGTCAGTATACTTATACAAAAAGTAAAAAATAGGGAGTTGGAGAGATGGAGAGCTAGTATGGAGAATAGAAAGAGTTTAAATATATATAGAAATAAACAGAATATTGGATGTGAGTTAATTTATGATAATATCAAGGAAAGTAGTTTACTGTTTAAGGCTTGAATAGGATTGTTAGTAACAAGGTAATATACACATAAATGAAAAATATGGATGATTTAATCTGCATGCTATGAAAGGATGACATTTTCTATTAGGCATCTGATAATTGAATGTAAATGCCTGAAAGCAGAAAGGTTATAAATAATGAAATTGTGGAAGAATAAATATAAACAAAGTGATTATACAAAAGTTACATTTTTGGTTTTTATGCTGGGTTTGGAAAAAGATAAGGGGAATTTAGCTACAAAGGCCATGGAGTTGACAAATATTATGTTGTGGAAATGGGATGGAACAGAATAGAGAAGAATATGGGAAAAACTTAGGGTGGGGAATGGAAAGGAAAGATAAAGTGGTTAACAGGTTTCTCTGAGCATAGTGGCTGAGAGATTCCTGACTCCAAATAAGGAGAAATCATAGAGTATTGCATCTCATGTGATTATTGGTACTTGAATGTAGATGGAGTGCTTATCAACATGTAGAAGACAGCATTGTGACTTTAGTCGCATTTTACCTTTTGAGTTAAAACTAAAATTTCTTTTCATCTCACATATTTTAAGTGGAATATCAGATGTTTTTTTCAATGAAGGTTAAATGGATTTGTAAATTGTTCTTTTTTTAAATAATTACAATTATGCCAATCAAACTAAATCATATAATACATATAATATATAATATAATACAATTATGCCAATCAAACTAAATCATGTCTCTTATTCCCAGGTGCTATAATGTTGTTAGAAAGATAATAATTGGCAGCCAAGTTTAGAGAGTGCTAAGAATCTCTTAGTTTCAAGTGAAGTACCAATTGATGCTGATCGTTTTTTTAACTACCTACAACTACGGGTCTTTTTGCATGAATTGAAAGAACTGTCTAATATTAAGTGGAACATTATTGGACTCTGTGAAATTGTAAGAATGAAGAAATCATTGACTTGAAAATAAAACATATACTTCACTATAAAGGCACAAATAGAATATAAATAAAAAATGAAAGAACATTGTGGAAATAGATGATATGTCAGAAAAAATGAGAAGATTAATTATTCAACTTGATAAAAGATACTAAATTCAGACAATTCTCATTATTGTAAAGTAGAGGAGAAAGATTTGTAGCATTTGAAAAAAATAGTATATTATGAATTATTTTTTTTGAGAAAGATGATAAACTCAAACAGAATTATTCTATATTTTGATTAACAGAAAATATGTATTTCAAGATCATAATGTTCCTAATAGATGCAATACAAGAAGTAGCTACTCAATACAGGAAGTAGCTATATAAAAAACAGGAAGTAGCTATGCAAACCAGGAAGTAGCTATGCAATACAGGAAGTAGCTATGCAACACAAGAAGTAGCTATGGATTAGAGAGATGCAAAATGTATATTAATGCAAAACTTAAAAGTTCAAAACTATTAAGAAGAAAAATATTCACTGTTGATATTTCTAGCCTTCAGAAAGATTCCAATGAATTTAAATTAGAGTTTTTAATCATTTTAAAATTTATCTTATTTGAAACATCATATTTCTAATAGTATTTAAAATAATGAATACGCTTTGCTTAACAAATTTATAACTGATAAAGAATATCTTTGTATATGTGTAGTATTAAGTTGAACAAGGATACAAGAAAGTAAAATTAGTTTTCTGAAGATGATTGAAAATAAGCATAAGTGACTTGGCACCGTTGTAGAGTAGTAAATTTAAGAACTAAAGTTCAGGGATCAAAACTCCATTTGACACTTCTAGTGTTTGAATTAAACACAAGTCACATGATTAACTATTCAATTATTATTATTGAAAATAAAAGATCCTCCCACTTTTTATTTAAATGAATCAAATTATCAATTTTAAACAATATAATAAAGAATATTCAAGTTACTTTCCTGCATACAAATGGAAAAAAAAATATGCCCCTCATTCTTTCATGCCAAAGAGAATTATTAAAAATAGAAATGTTTGATAAAAAATAAAAAGGAATTTGTTGTTAATGAATAATATATTTCGTCTCTCTCTTTTATAATGCTAAATTAAATTATTACTTGCTGTTAAAAAGTTATCACATGATTCAGCTAATGCAATGCATCTTGGGAACAACCTATATTCTAATCTACCCCTGCCATCTGTTGTGAGTTTGGATCATTAATAAGAACAACTGTCTGGTTTATTGTTTGAGACCCTATAAGAAGTTTAAGCACTGGAAGTTGGCCACAATCCAGGATTGGCCCAATCCATGGATCTTGAGATCTAGAAAGTACTACTCTACTACTTCACCAAATTGTGCAGAGAAAAAAAAAATCACATGGTTTATTATGCGGGTGTTCATAAAAAGTGTGAACGTTGAGAGTGACCATTGGCACATCTTGAGTTCCAATCTGCCATTCTATCAAACTATACAGGGAAAGTAATCGATGGATTCTAGATGGTAGTGCTTAATAGGTCCTTGTCAGTATGTTCTATCTATATCTCTCAGACTAGTTTCTGAATTTTGGCCTTCATCAGTAAGGAGATTTGAATCTGTATTCAAATAGTACACCTGCATTTTTTGCACCATTTATTGAAAAGCCAATCTATCACCAGCCTAAAATTTAAAAACACCTTTAATGTTTTAAAATTCAAGCCAATGTGTTAAATTATGTAGATCTAACACCAATTCAGTATCCAAATATTTTGATGTTCCAAGTTTTTTAATGACTATACACATTTTCAAGAGAAAACTTGATGTGATGTATTTTTTATTGTATTGTATTTTTTGATGTGATGTGATGTATTATGGCTTCTCCTTAAACGAAGTCAAGAATATCTCAGCAATTATGCCCAGACAAACCCGTTAGCCACTTTATTTTACATTCTCCACTCTAAATTTATCCATAATCTGCTCTATCCCATCTCCACAACATAATCTTTGTCAACTCTATAACCTTTATATCTAAATCCCCCTTATCTTTTCCCAAACCCAACATAAAAATCAATAATTCACTTTCTGTATAATCACTCTTTTCATATTTATTTTCCCACTGCATTATATGTACCTTTCTGTTTTCAAACATTTACATTTAATTAACAAATGCCTAATATTTTCTATTCCTTCCTTACATAATTTACAAAATAAATCACCCATATTTTTCCATTTACATGTATATTCTTTTGTAGCTAAAGATCCCGTTCGAGTCTTAAACAATAAACTACTTTCCTTACTATTATCATATATTAACTCACACCTAATATTCTGTTTATTTCTATATATATTTAAACTCTTTTTACTCTCCATACTATTTCTCCATCTCTCTAACTCCCTAGTCTTTATTAATAAATTTATTCTTTTATCCCATTCCTTACTACTATAACACTCAATAATCCTCTTAACACAATCATCCCATCTTTTGTACAAATATACTGATATAAATTCTTTATCCAAATCTTTTGCATACCACATTACCTTTCTCACCCATCTTGTTACCTGCCCTTTACTCATAACCTAATTAAATACTATTTTAGCTATTCTTTTATTATCCATAAACTGCAATCTACCAAACATTTTCATTTTACTTTTTGCATCTCTCATATGAAAACTTGACCATCCCATTTCTCCTTGAATTGCCTCCCTTGCTGTCCATACTTCTGCATCCAATGCATGTCTTCCTACTTCCCTTTGAGCTTTTTCTAAGTAATTTCATATCTTTTTACTAACATATAATGCATCTATTTTAAGTTTGAGTAATTAGTGAATGATCGATAACAACATTTGTTAAATCTTTTATCTAAATACAGATACAAAAACACTTCATTAGTGAGTATGATAAGCTAGAAGCTCATCTGGAAATTTGGATAAGTCAGTCCTGGATAAGAATTTAATAAAAACAACCATGTAATATTTTTTGATTACTGAAGTTTATACAAGGTGGAAGAACCAGATTAGAATAAATAGAGCTTGCTTCTGGATTATTATTCAACCTTGAAAAGGATGATGTATATAGAAGTTTATATATTTTTTTTATATGTATCCACATTTTTTTTAAAAATACGGCTTTCTTCATGAACAAATAAGCAGATAAATGCCTGCATTGTACAAATTTTAATTAAACCAAAAAAAATTATTTGATTTTAATATTGTTTAGTATTATAATATTTTCTGAAATAATTTAGATTTTAAAAAATGTTTTGAATTTTTTTTAACCATTAAGGAAGAACATAGTGGGCTAGAATCTTGGTAGTTGCTGGTAGCAGATGATGTAAGCTAAATGGGCTTATGCCTGGCGATCATCGCAACCAAGCAGGCAGTTTTGCTGCAAGCTTGTTGGTGGAATGTTCCTGTGCTTATGCATGGTGAACAGCACTACCTAGCATCTGGAACAAGCATCCTCTAGTGGCTGGGGTAATTAACCAAAGACTACCATTTTATTTTTAAATGACACACCCCATCTCTGACTGAATACAATAAAAAGGAGACAATATCCTAGCTAACCAATCTTTCAGATATTATCTAACTTCTCAAGCAATTCTGCACATATAAATGAAATTTTAATCTTTATCCCTATTAAAGTTATTTACAGTTTTTATCAGAAATAAATGCTTTTTTAAATATTATTTTTAATGTATTCATCAGAAAATACGTTTATATTTTTTTTGTAAAGAAAATGATATGCATTTACACAATCACTATATGAATTTAAATGTCACTTTTTTAATATAAAATAATTAAAACAAGTTTACAGAAATAATCGTGATCTCATTGCTCATATAATCTGCACACATTAAATCAGAAAATATGGATGCAAACACTTGGGAAGAAATGCAAGCAGGCATTGTGAGAAGAAAACAATGTAATGTGTTATACAATAGAAAATAACAGTATAACATCAACAATAAAACACATAGTCCCTGCAGAAGAAAGCAAAATAATACAAAAAATATTCACCTATCAAAAACAATAAGCCATCACATGAGCCCAACTTCCATAATAATTATCATCATGTCCAATGGAGAATGATTTTGGATGATTGCTTATAAATATGAAATTCTACAAGGAAGGATTTAAGTCCTATTCTTTTTGTCATTTATACTTGTAATATGGCATCTGTTGTAAATGAAATAATTCAAATTTCCAAACATTTGTTCATCTGCATATCAAAACGGTTTATTTTTTCTTTATAACCTAATTCTAAGTGCACTTTTGGTGAAGATCACCATAATCAAAGTGGTTTTTTTCTTCTTTATAACCTAATTCTAAGTGCACTTTTGGTGAAGATCACCATATTCAAAGTGGTTTTTTTCTTCTTTATAACCTAATTCTAAGTGCACTTTTGGTGAAGATCACCATAATCAAAGTGGTTTTTTTCTTCTTTATAACCTAATTCTAAGTGCACTTTTGGTGAAGATCACCATATTCAAAGTGGTTTTTTTCTTCTTTATAACCTAATTCTAAGTGCACTTTTGGTGAAGATCACCATAATCAAAGTGGTTTTTTTCTTCTTTATAACCTAATTCTAAGTGCACTTTTGGTGAAGATCACCATAATCAAAGTGGTTTTTTTCTTCTTTATAACCTAATTCTAAGTGCACTTTTGGTGAAGATCACCATAATCAAAGTGGTTTTTTCTTCTTTATAACCTAATTCTAAGTGCACTTTTGGTGAAGATCACCATAATCAAAGTGGTTTTTTTCTTCTTTATAACCTAATTCTAAGTGCACTTTTGGTGAAGATCACCATAATCAAAGTGGTTTTTTTCTTCTTTATAACCTAATTCTAAGTGCACTTTTGGTGAAGATCACCATAATCAAAGTGGTTTTTTTCTTCTTTATAACCTAATTCTAAGTGCACTTTTGGTGAAGATCGCCATATTCAAAGTGGTTTTTTTCTTCTTTATAACCTAATTCTAAGTGCACTTTTGGTGAAGATCACCATAATCAAAGTGGTTTTTTTCTTCTTTATAACCTAATTCTAAGTGCACTTTTGGTGAAGATCACCATATTCAAAGTGGTTTTTTTCTTCTTTATAACCTAATTCTAAGTGCACTTTTGGTGAAGATCACCATAATCAAAGTGGTTTTTTTCTTCTTTATAACCTAATTCTAAGTGCACTTTTGGTGAAGATCACCATAATCAAAGTGGTTTTTTTCTTCTTTATAACCTAATTCTAAGTGCACTTTTGGTGAAGATCACCATAATCAAAGTGGTTTTTTTCTTCTTTATAACCTAATTCTAAATGCACTTTTGGTGAAGATCACCATAATCAAAGTGGTTTTTTCTTCTTTATAACCTAATTCTAAATGCACTTTTGGTGAAGATCACCATATTCAAAGTGGTTTTTTTCTTCTTTATAACCTAATTCTAAGTGCACTTTTGGTGAAGATCACCATAATCAAAGTGGTTTTTTTCTTCTTTATAACCTAATTCTAAGTGCACTTTTGGTGAAGATCGCCATAATCAAAGTGGTTTTTTTCTTCTTTATAACCTAATTCTAAGTGCACTTTTTGGTGAAGATCACCATATTCAAAGTGGTTTTTTCTTCTTTATAACCTAATTCTAAGTGCACTTTTGGTGAAGATCACCATAATCAAAGTGGTTTTTTCTTCTTTATAACCTAATTCTAAGTGTACTTTTGGTGAAGATCACCATATTCAAAGTGGTTTTTTCTTCTTTATAACCTAATTCTAAGTGCACTTTTGGTGAAGATCACCATAATCAAAGTGGTTTTTTTCTTCTTTATAACCTAATTCTAAGTGCACTTTTGGTGAAGATCACCATAATCAAAGTGGTTTTTTCTTCTTTATAACCTAATTCTAAGTGCACATTTGGTGAAGATCACCATATTCAAAGTGGTTTTTTTCTTCTTTATAACCTAATTCTAAGTGCACTTTTGGTGAAGATCACCATAATCAAAGTGGTTTTTTTCTTTTTTATAACCTAATTCTAAGTGCACTTTTGGTGAAGATCACCATATTCAAAGTGGTTTTTTTCTTCTTTATAACCTAATTCTAAGTGCACTTTTGGTGAAGATCACCATAATCAAAGTGGTTTTTTTCTTCTTTATAACCTAATTCTAAGTGCACTTTTGGTGAAGATCACCATAATCAAAGTGGTTTTTTTCTTCTTTATAACCTAATTCTAAGTGCACTTTTGGTGAAGATCACCATATTCAAAGTGGTTTTTTCTTCTTTATAACCTAATTCTAAGTGCACTTTTGGTGAAGATCACCATAATCAAAGTGGTTTTTTCTTCTTTATAACCTAATTCTAAGTGCACTTTTGGTGAAGATCACCATAATCAAAGTGGTTTTTTTCTTCTTTATAACCTAATTCTAAGTGCACTTTTGGTGAAGATCACCATATTCAAAGTGGTTTTTTCTTCTTTATAACCTAATTCTAAGTGCACTTTTGGTGAAGATCACCATAATCAAAGTGGTTTTTTCTTCTTTATAACCTAATTCTAAGTGCACTTTTGGTGAAGATCACCATAATCAAAGTGGTTTTTTCTTCTTTATAACCTAATTCTAAGTGCACTTTTGGTGAAGATCACCATATTCAAAGTGGTTTTTTTCTTCTTTATAACCTAATTCTAAGTGCACTTTTGGTGAAGATCACCATATTCAAAGTGTTTTTTTTCTTCTTTATAACCTAATTCTAAGTGCACTTTTGGTGAAGATCATCATAATCAAAGTGGTTTTTTTCTTCTTTATAACCTAATTCTAAGTGCACTTTTGGTGAAGATCACCATAATCAAAGTGGTTTTTTTCTTCTTTATAACCTAATTCTAAGTGCACTTTTGGTGAAGATCACCATATTCAAAGTGGTTTTTTTCTTCTTTATAACCTAATTCTAAGTGCACTTTTGGTGAAGATCACCATATTCAAAGTGGTTTTTTTTCTTCTTTATAACCTAATTCTAAGTGCACTTTTGGTGAAGATCACCATAATCAAAGTGGTTTTTTTCTTCTTTATAACCTAATTCTAAGTGCACTTTTGGTGAAGATCACCATATTCAAAGTAGTTTTTTTCTTCTTTATAACCTAATTCTAAGTGCACTTTTGGTGAAGATCACCATAATCAAAGTGGTTTTTTTCTTCTTTATAACCTAATTCTAAGTGCACTTTTGGTGAAGGTCACCATAATCAAAGTGGTTTTTTTCTTCTTTATAACCTAATTCTAAGTGCACTTTTGGTGAAGATCACCATATTCAAAGTGGTTTTTTTCTTCTTTATAACCTAATTCTAAGTGCACTTTTGGTGAAGATCACCATAATCAAAGTGGTTTTTTTCTTCTTTATAACCTAATTCTAAGTGCACTTTTGGTGAAGATCACCATAATCAAAGTGGTTTTTTTCTTCTTTATAACCTAATTCTAAGTGCACTTTTGGTGAAGATCACCATAATCAAAGTGGTTTTTTTCTTCTTTATAACCTAATTCTAAGTGCACTTTTGGTGAAGATCACCATATTCAAAGTGGTTTTTTTCTTCTTTATAACCTAATTCTAAGTGCACTTTTGGTGAAGATCACCATAATCAAAGTGGTTTTTTCTTCTTTATAACCTAATTCTAAGTGCACTTTTGGTGAAGATCACCATATTCAAAGTGGTTTTTTTCTTCTTTATAACCTAATTCTAAGTGCACTTTTGGTGAAGATCACCATAATCAAAGTGGTTTTTTTCCTTCTTTATAACCTAATTCTAAGTGCACTTTTGGTGAAGATCACCATAATCAAAGTGGTTTTTTTCTTCTTTATAACCTAATTCTAAGTGCACTTTTGGTGAAGATCACCATATTCAAAGTGGTTTTTTTCTTCTTTATAACCTAATTCTAAGTGCACTTTTGGTGAAGATCACCATAATCAAAGTGGTTTTTTTCTTCTTTATAACCTAATTCTAAGTGCACTTTTGGTGAAGATCACCATATTCAAAGTGTTTTTTTTCTTCTTTATAACCTAATTCTAAGTGCACTTTTGGTGAAGATCATCATAATAAAGTGGTTTTTTTCTTCTTTATAACCTAATTCTAAGTGCACTTTTGGTGAAGATCACCATAATCAAAGTGGTTTTTTTCTTCTTTATAACCTAATTCTAAGTGCACTTTTGGTGAAGATCACCATATTCAAAGTGGTTTTTTTCTTCTTTATAACCTAATTCTAAATGCACTTTTGGTGAAGATCACCATATTCAAAGTGGTTTTTTTCTTCTTTATAACCTAATTCTAAGTGCACTTTTGGTGAAGATCACCATAATCAAAGTGGTTTTTTTCTTCTTTATAACCTAATTCTAAGTGCACTTTTGGTGAAGATCACCATATTCAAAGTAGTTTTTTTCTTCTTTATAACCTAATTCTAAGTGCACTTTTGGTGAAGATCACCATAATCAAAGTGGTTTTTTTCTTCTTTATAACCTAATTCTAAGTGCACTTTTGGTGAAGATCACCATAATCAAAGTGGTTTTTTCTTCTTTATAACCTAATTCTAAGTGCACTTTTGGTGAAGATCACCATAATCAAAGTGGTTTTTTCTTCTTTATAACCTAATTCTAAGTGCACTTTGGGTGAAGATCACCATATTCAAAGTGGTTTTTTTCTTCTTTATAACCTAATTCTAAGTGCACTTTTGGTGGAGATCACCATAATCAAAGTGGTTTTTTCTTCTTTATAACCTAATTCTAAATGCAACTTTGGTGAAGTTTACCATAATCAAAGTGGTTTTTTCTTCTTTATAACCTAATTCTAAATGCACTTTTGGTGAAGTTTACCATAATCAAAGTGTTTTTTTCTTTATAACCTAATTCTAAGTGCATTTTTGGTAAAGTTCACCATTAACAGAGCTATGATTATGGTGAGCTTTATTGAAATTGCACTTAGCATGAGGTTATAAAGAAGAAAAATACCATTTGATACACTGAAGAAGAAACATTTGCAAATTTGAGTTACAAATACAAATGAAGGATGATGAAATAAGTATTTTATATTATGAAGATGATATTAATATATTTTTAAAAATCCAATAAATAAATAATCTATCAAACATCACATGATCACCATTCTTTATGCTTACACAACCTGTTTTGTCACAGAGGCAAAATTCTCCATACAGTAGTGCCACTCAGTGCAAGTCAGAGTAATCATTGGATAAAGGATATTGCATGAGTAGGTACTAGATAGAGATTTTTTGTGCAAACCTCCCTGCACTTATTGATTACTCTGGCTTGCGCTGAATGGTGATACTGTATGAAGAGTTTTGCCTCTGTGAAAAACAGCTTATGTAAGCATAAAGAATAGCAATCGTGTGATATTTGATGGTTTAATACCAATCCTGCCCAATAGGATTATGGTGACTATGGTTATTAAAGAACCAAAGACACCAAAAAGTATGGATGTAAATGCAAATCTGTATAACTATACAAACTAATGAGCTTAACTTGAAACCATTATTATGTTTGCATTTTGGACTCGAAGCTTTATAGTTACCTAAAAAAAGTAAAATATGGCAGCTGGAGGGTTGCATTGGATCCTAAGATCTAGATGCAGCATATTAATGTGTTGTTGATTTTAACATCACAGTTAATTATTGCAACTAAATTTGCTATATGTAGAGTTATTTTACCCAGTTTGTTGTACAAAAGTGAGACTTGGCTTTATATTGAAATAATATGAAAACACTAGAAAATCTTTATATAAGGATGCTCTGAAAATTAATAAAAATATAAAGGCAAGATTATAAGGCCAATTACCATGTTCTTCAATTTTCTGGGTGGAATATTATAGAATTGTCTGTTGTAAAATCACAACCTAATTGGATTGAATATCTGAAATGAATAAACATTGCAAATTTTCCTAAGAAGATGTTTTATGGTAAACTCGAGCATAGTTTACATGTAAGACTTATTTACGTTATAAAGATTTTCTCAAAGACACTCTTAAAAAGGTCAACATTATAAAGACTTTCTCAAAGACACTCTGAAAAAGGTCAACATAAAATGCTTTCATTGAGAAGATATTTCTGACGATAAAGTATGAAGGAAACAATTGGACAAGATATTGAAGTCATAGTAAAAATGAAAAGTCAATACAAAATATAAAATAAACATAAAATAATAGATTAATGTATTTGTGATTAAGACTAACTTGTATAATCATTACAAAATATATCATTTACTGTTTCTGCTTTTACTATTACTGCTGCTGCTGCTACTACTACTACTACTACTACTACTACTACTACTACTACTACTACATCTACACTACTACCACTACTGCTACCACTACTACTACTGTACTACTACTACTACGCCTACACCTAACACTTACTTCTACTACTACTGCTGCTACCACTACTACTACTACTACTACTGTACTATTACTAGTAGTACTACTACTGTACTACTACTCCTACTACTATTATTATTACTATTACTACTACTACTACTACTACTACACCTACACTTACTACTACTACTACTACTACTACTTTCTTTGTTATACCATAATTTCTTTACTAATGTGATATAATTTATAAATTTTAAAAACTGCCATAATAATATAAAATGGGAAAATAGTGTGAGAAGGTAAAAAACTGAATTACTAGATATAAAAACTAGTGTGAAGGTTTGATGATTGCATGGAGTCTTTTGATTAAAATATTGAACTACTAAATTAATCAACTCATCACTGCTTATCACAATTAACAAAAAATAAGTAACCAAATAAAATCAAAACAAAAATAAATGGATAATTCTTAAATAATTGATTAAAAAAAGAGATTTTGAGCATATAAATAAACAAATCAATGATAGCACATAGGAACTAAATCTACTTCACATATTTCTGGGTGACTAATCGGGAACATATAATAAAATGGAGGTAGCAGTGGTTAATCAAACCATAAAATATAGCAGTATAACCTTAATACTTCAGAGTGAAATAAAATCAGTAAAAAGATAATAATGTATGTTTAAAAAGTCTTTTTAAATATCCATTGCTGACAAAAGTCACTTGAACAGACTCTCCTATATGCGATGTGATGCATTACAGTTTTTCCTTTATCAGAGTGAGAAATATCTCAATCACTATGTCCAGAGAAACATGTTAGCTACCTTACCTTACCTTTCCATTCTCCACCCTAAATTTTTCCTATATTTTTCTATATCCTCTCTATCTCACTGACACAACATGATCTATGTCCACTCTATGGGCTTTATATCTAGATTCCCCTTATCTTTTTCCAAGCTCGGCATCAAAACCAAGAACCCACTTTCTGTATAATCACTTTGTTTACATTTATTCTCCCACAACTTCACAATTTGCACCCTTTTTGCTTGTAAGCATTTACATTCAATTAACAGATGCCTAATATTTTCCATGCCTTACCTTACATAACTTGCAGACTAAATCACCCACATATCTCCATTTATGGGTATATTCCCTTGCATCTAATGAACCTGTTTGAACCTCAAATAGTAAAGTACTTTCCTTGCTGTTATCATAAATTAACTATACTCTGATTACTTCTATATATATTTAAACTCTTTTTACTCCCCATGCTAGATCTTCATCTTTCTAACTATATCACTCAACAATTCTCCTAACACAATTATCCCATATTTTGTACAAGTATAGTGACCTAATTCAAACTTCTGCATACCTACTACCTTTCTCACATCTTGTTGCCTGTCCTTTAATCGTAGCCCAATTGTACTAAATACTATTAAGTACAATTTGGTGAATGGAGTACTCACCAAACATTGCAGAGAGAGGATGAAGTTTGGCTGCTTTTTTAATCAACATTTTACTCTATTAAAACAGGCAAAATTCTCCGTACAGTAGTGTCACTCAGTGCAAGCCAGAGTAATCAATGGATAGCAAAAGGCTTGTACATAAAATCCCTATTAAGTGCTTACTCATCCAATGTCCCCAGACTAGTTTCTAGCTTGTGGCTTCTCATTGATTACTTTGGCTTGCACTGAGTGGCATTACTGTATGGAGAGTTTTGCTTATTTTAATAACAGTTATGAGACGGCACAAGAAATGGTGATCATGTGATGTTTAGTAGTATTTTACCCTCTAGGTAAGGTTATCACATCCATTAGCCTTTGATGGTTAGTAGTACCTTGCTATAGGTCAGTTATTTAAGAAAAAAAATTATCATTGAAAAAATTTCAAGTTTACTTGATCCGAATCCGAACTCAGAACACAGGCGTGGAGTTATGTAATGATAGAAAATCGGGTTCTGGGTTCGAAGTTCGTGGCAGAGATCTGTCACTTTCGGTGTTCAAATTTATTATGAGTCCCAAGTAGTAACCCATTTGATTATTCTTCTATAATTTAATAGTAGAAAGCAAAGCCTTGAGATCATTTAATAATGAAATATATTTATCTAGCGATAGCGTACTTCCTTTACTGTCTCCGACAGAGGGCGTTTCACGTTTAACAGATACCGACTGGCTGCGCTCTTCGCGAAATCATATCTAAATGAAATTTAAAGGTTAAATAATATTATTAAGATGGTTTTTTTTTAAATTAATACTTCAATTATATTAAGAGGTTACGGCCTTTCTCTTTTAGACTTTACTTATAAAAAGATGAATGTTTAAATTGAATTATTATTAATTTCTTACTGATCACATATCTATAATAAATATATATATAAAAAACAATCAAAGTTTCCATTAGATACTCTTTTATTGATGTTTTTGAAACGTAAACTGAGGAAAAAAATCTATAAATAATATCCCGATGGAAAACCATACACAAAGGTTGGTAAGCGATGCTCTCTAGAAAAGATTTCTTAAAAGTACAAAAAACGATATCAAATTGGTAATAATCTCATCTAAATCAATATTAAGAAATGAGGAAGAATAAATATCTTAAAGAATAAGAGAGGGGGGAGGGAAATAAATTAAAAAAAAACATCATGATAAAATTTTTAAAATATTTTTACTATACATACTGCAATATTATGTATGTGTACACTTATATACTCTGATACTAAATTTGGATGTATACTTTTATACCCAAATTTAGTATCACATTCGCCTGGGTTCTAAGTCTCTAGCAAAAATGCTAAACTACTCTAGATAAGAATTTAAGTTCATAATATATGTGTGTGTGTTATTTAAATACATGTATATTGTCTGTACTAAACTTAATGTAATTATAAAGAACTTGAATTCAAACTTTCAAATTTCCCACAGCTATTTAATCCATCTTAGACAACTGATACACATGACCACATACATGTGAAAAAGATCAATGTATATGGTCAGGTGTGGTCAATTATATAATGTGGATTGTATAGCTGTGGGAAGTTTGAAAGTCTGAGTTCAAATTCCTTATAAATATATATGTATGTCTTTTATCAGTTCTATACAAAATTTTTATCAAAATAATTACAACTCATCTACAGCAAACTGGGTTTTAACCAATCAAAAGAACAAGCTGGATTTAAAAGTGAATTCTAGTTCAATGGATCATATCCAAATATGGAAGAGAAATTATAGAAAGGACCAATGAATATGAGTTGCCATTATGCTTTTGATTTGTAGATTATGAAAATGTATTTGATTCTGTAAGCATTTCTTCAGTGTTTAATGCATTGGCTCATCGAGGTCCAGAATATTGTCATATTCTGAAAAACATTTATAAAAATGTAACAGCAACAATTAGATTATATAATGATAGTAGAAAGATTAACATTGAGAAGGATGTTTGACAGGGTGACTCTACATCTCCAAATTTTTTTTATAGCAGTTTTTCCATAGAAGCTAAGAGAATAAACCATAATTGGAGATTATGTAAGTCATCTAGATTTGCAGATGATGTAGTTGTTTTTGCAAATAATGCTTCAGAGCTTCAGGAAATGTTGCAAGAGTTATCAGATGGAAAGTAGAATTTAAGATAGATGTTAAAAAGACTAAAGTAATATTTAAGGAATTTTTGCAAAAGAAAATAATAATTGATAATGATCAGTTAGAAGAAGATAACAACTACAAATACCTTGGTCAGATTATTACTATGAATGAAAACATAATGGATGAAAGTAATCATAGGATTAAACTTGATTGGTATGATTTTGGTAGAAATAATATTAAAATGAATATGTATTATCAGTTCTTACTTATGAAACTGCAATTTGGACACTTAACAGAAGAGCAATAAGGAGACGTCAGACTACTCAACAAAGTATGGAGAGATGTATGTTAGGAGTAAGAAGAAGAGAGGAAAAATAAAATGCAAAAGTAAGAGAATAAATAGGAGTTACTAATATAATTGAAAGAATTAAGAGATTGGAGTTGGACAAAATATATTGTTAGAAGAGATGATAACAGATGGACAGTTGAAATTTTAAACTAGACTCCAAGATATTGTAAAAGACTTATAAAGAAACCACATGGGAGATGGATGGATGGATAAAATAAGGAAGTATGCTAGAGTGGTGTGAAGAAGAAAAGTTATAGATTCGAGAAGATGGAGTAAACTTGGAGAGACCTTCACCCTTCAGTGAACCATTAAGGTTGAAAATGATGATATATGTGTGTATTTAATCAATAATGGTTCTATTTATTAAATTAAAAAAAATAACTTTTTTTTATTATAAAATCAACTAAAGCAAATGAAAATTAAGAATTAATAATCACCAGCAAATGCTATTAGCAAATGGGATGACCAATCAGAATTGCCACGTGTGTAGCTAAAGAATGGAAATATGATTGCAAATCACACAATCCATTTGTCATGGTTAATATTGGAGGGTGATAGATGATATGAAAGGCTCATCACTGAGTCCTACATTAAATTAAGTGACTGAAAACAGAAAACAAAGGACAGTGGTATAAAATGCTGTTTGACAAATAAAAAACCAAACTCTCCATACAGTAGCGCCATCAAATACAAGCTTTTGTAAATATTGGATGCAGGAAGATTAGTGCATCAAATCTCTATCTAGTGCCTACTTATCCAACATCCTCAGTCTAGTTTCTAGCTTGTGGCTTTCATCAGTAAGAAGTGTTGGATTTGAGAGCACTGCACCCAAATCTTGGGATCGAAACCATCCAACAACCACCTTTTACTTATTTGGTTAACTATAAAACTTGGAACCCAAGATGAAAACATTATAATATTTCCAACCCAAGTTCATTCACTTGAATAATTATATAAATCTGATCTCAATTCAGCATTTATACCTTTTGGTATCTTTGGTTTTTCAAAAACTAAAGTCACCATTATCCTATGGGCAGGATAGGTATAGAACAGAAAGAGTCAAGCTTTTTATGGAGCAAACATTATAAGGAAATAGGAAGTACTCTTTATCAGACATTGTTTATTTGCTATTCATAGTTAACCCTCATATAAACAGGCAAATCTCTCCATAAAGTAGTGCCACTCAATGCCAACCAGAGTAATCAATGGATTCCAGAAGTCTTGTGCATAAAATCCCCATCTAGTGTCTACTCATCCAATATCCCCAGACTAGTTTTCTGGCTTGTGGCCTTTGTCAGTGAGGAGCTTTGGATCTGAGAGCACTGAAAATAGTCTGTGGATATTGGATGAGTAGACACTAGATGGTGATTTTATGCACAAGCCTTCTGGCATCCATTGATTACTCTGGTTGGCACTGAGTGGCACTACTGTATGGAGAGTTTTGCCTGTTTTAATAACAGTTATGTGCTAGCATAAGAAATAGTGATCATGTGATGTTTCTTGAATTGAGAGTTCCATGTGCAGTCATTATTACATCTGATCTGATGTCATATAAGCATTTTAAGGTGCATCTGTCAAAGGTTTCGGCCTTTCATGTTATTATTAAAATTTTTTTGTTTCCCAATATAATGTTTCAATAAAACAATCAATCAGTAACAATTAATTTTTTTTGTTTTAGAAAAAAAAGATTTTCATCAATTTTTAATTTAAATTCTATTTATTAAAATATTAAAATTACAGCAAGATTTTACGAAATATTAATACAATTAATTTCATAGTTTTACTGATTAAATAACACAATCAGCTGGGTGGAATTTTCCATGTACCTTATTATAGCATTGCATAATCGTCTTTTCAAGTTCAATGCAAATGCTATTTAACCAAATTAAAAAGATCTATGTCTACTTTCCGTTATTTGGATTTGAGCTACATTTTTTAAAATTGTTACATTTTGATTTAAAAGTGTCAAATTTACTCCACCCACAACTTTGACACATCCACTTCAGATAACTACAATAATGATTATCACCAATCATTTACAAAACTAGAGATTGTCTCTAGCCCAGATATAAACTTTAACCTCAGTTAAAGATTAATATATCAGATTTTTTAAAATTAAACACACACACGGAGTTATTCACATTTCAAAATGCATAAACAAAGTGATTTGCATTTTAATTGTTGACCTCTAATAAAATGTCGGACTACGATTTCATTATTGAAAAAATCAAAAAATATCAGTGAGTTTTGAAAATCGATTTTATCAATTGTAGATGATCCCCTCCACTAAATATAACAGTTCAATTCCATAATTACCATCGATAAATTTTTTATTAAATCATTTCATCACCTAGCTTATTAAAAATGCATTTGAAAATATTTCGAACAACACAGCTGTTCAGTTTATTAATTAGAATCAATAATGCATTACGCCTAAATCAAATAGAAATGTTGAAAAGAGAAATCTACAAAAATTAACAATCTAATAAACAAATCTAAAGAGGAAAGAGTAAAAAAAAAATACTTAAAATTAATAATTTATACTAAACATTGAATGCTTTGTTCTTTTAAAACACATTCCATGCCAAGAAAATAAATGAATCTGAATTTTCACAGGTTAATATTTTTAACACTGCGGTTATATCTGCAAAATGGATTGCGATAATGCGCATGTGTTTTAGCTCAATAGTAGCACACAATGAAATTGAGAGCTAAAAATTTTTGAATCTAATTCCACATTGAGAAAAAAAAAGAAAGCTTAGTTCGTGAACTGAAAGGAACTTTTCTCATCTGCCATTTCAATGCTCTAACATGGTGTCTTCAGAAACTGGCCTGATTTGTTGCAGGATGTAGGTTTATTGACTCAAAAAAATCTATTTAGTAGCACTGTAATTCAAGACTTTACCATCATTAGTAACAATATGCAAATATTTTCGTTTACTATTTAAAATTATGATAACATTTTGATTTGAAAATAATACTTTCTGTTAAAAGCTGACCAAATGTAAGTTAAAGAATAAATGTAAAGCCTTGGTTTATGTAAATACTATTCTAATTGACACTAATATAAGAGTTATTCGCTTGTGTCAGAGCTATATAGCTATTCAAGAAGTTTGAGTTCAAACCTTAGAGCATTGTAAATTCAGCCTAATAGCTAAAGTAGCATTGTGAATAAAATAAAGCTTCATAATAATTATAATCTAGTTCCTATTTCTTCTTGAGATCAAAATAAAAGCTCCCTGAGAATCCAATGACTGCTACTACTGTCTATCCATTGATTACCCATGTTTATGGAAATTGTCATGCAGTGCAGCAGTAGTTAAATATAGACTTATGGTGCCTTGCTGCGTTTTGTTTAGTATATACAATATTCTCTCCAAGTATCAACTAATCATATTAAAATGAATTTATAAGTTTGTAAATCATATAATTTAGTATTTCTTCATTCAAGGTATAATATGTATATCATTTTATCAACCATTATTAATCTACTGCAAGATAAAAGTCTATCCAATTTCAATCCATCTTCTCTGATCTCTAGTCTTCTCCACATCACCCCAGAATACTTCCTTATTTCATTCATCCATCCATCTCATATATGATCTGTTGCTAGGTCTTTTACAATCTCTTGGAATCCAATTTAAGATTTCAATAGCCTATCTATTATCAAAACTTCTAGCAATATGTCCAGCTAATTCTTTCAATGATGTTAATAAGACCTGTTTGTATTTCATTTTGATCTCTTTCTATTACTCCTTATATACATCTCTCTATATTTCATTGAGTTGTCTGAAGTCTCTGTATTGCTCTTTCGCAATATATATATATATATATATATATATATATATATATATATATATATATATATATATATATATTCTCATGGTCAAATGAATTCATGGTATTATTTCCAGGAGTTTCTAAGTAGTAAAATTATAATAGCTAAATGGCTGATTTTTCAGTACAATAACAAGTACTTTCCTCAGAGCTTCTTTTCCCTCAAATCATAAGAATATGTGTGGTGTGTGGGGGATATATATTGTATGGTTTTAATAGGGTATAGTGAATTTTATAAAAAAAAAAAAAGATAGATGTTGCTAGGTATGCAATGTAGATCATAATTGTAAATTAATTAAAACACATTGAAAAGGATAAAAATTAATATTTGCTGAAAAGAACTTTTATTGCTGTTATATAAAGATATTTTATATTATATCATTGCTTTATATATATATATATATATATATATATATATAGCAATGATATAATATATAAATATCTTTATATATATATTGTAACCAAAAAGCCTTTACCCTACATCGTAGCAAATTAAAATTAAATGATACAATATAAAGCTGTTACTACATAATCCGGTCACGGCCAGGTTACATCATGAAGACCTAATGCAGCATTACATGAAGGTATGTAAATTACCTAAAATAAAATATATGACTCTTTTAATTAACTATTCTCCTTAAAGACTGGAATTCAAAACTACACTCCCAAATCTTAATGTATGATTTATAACTATTCTCTTCAATGACTATATCTTAAAAACTACATTCAGAACTTTAATTTATGATTTTATTTACTTGAGACTCCATGGCTAACCACAGACAAGATGGTATAAGCTCTAAAACTGCTAAAGATTATATGGTAAATACGAGCCATTTGGCAAGATAGCAATAATTATAGTCAGTTTCATAATATGTCTGGCTGTAGCTCAGATACACTCACGTTAATTACAGAAATGCTTTATAGGTATATGCTTTGCAGTACAAGGTAAGAAGCATGAACTTTTAAGTTCTTTCTTTGTTAACTGAAATATCAATAACATCATAGCAATGAGACTTTTTTATTATAATAGAAAAAGCATCAGTTCTAATATTAGAAAATAGGTTCATTTGTTATACTGACTAGTAAATTTATTTATTCCTTTTCAATATAAATAGATAGATTCTGGATTATGTTCCAGAATTACCAAAGCAAAGTGGGGGTGATGTAGAAGGTAAGTGGGATTTTATTATATCCTGCACATCACGAATTACCCAATAACAAAAGTATTAAGATGTTTTCTGAATGTTTCAGTACACATCATCTAGGACAATATATGCTCTAATATTTATGTTCTATTTACTATATTGGATTATCTGGCTTTATGTGTAACAAATAGCAATGACACAGATAGGTTGAATTATAAAATCAACATTTATTTATGGTTCAATAAACATTAGAATAATAATTAGTTAACCCAATATTCATAAAATTAAATAAACAAACTAAATTACATAAAATAACATCATACGTAATTGTTTCTACATGAGTAATGTACATTAATTACATAAATAATACAATCTAAGATTGTATTACAATGGGTTTAATTTAAACCTACAGGGACAAAGATAGATTCAAATACCCAGTCAATGGCACCTCTGATACATCAAAACCAGAACCAACTTTAAAATTATAATAATAACAACAACAATTGCTATTATTAAACCTATAGAAATTGATGATGATGAGATAATAAATCAAAAAGGGGAATTTGAATTTCAACACAGCTGGAATATTATATAATTGACCTATAATAAATTATAACAATAATTCACTTGAACTCCGTTTTATGGCTGATAACTGAACATGTGTGATAAATATAAGGGTGAGGGAAACAATGTAAGCATTATAATGTATGGAGACTGCTCAAACATACATTTATATAACCAAGAGCAGTTATATACCTGTGGATGTATTCATCTGCACAAGGAATAATAAAGCAGTAAGTACCCTGCAGATTTTCTAACCGTAAACAGGGCAAATAGCTTAATTGCAGAATGATCAATGGATTAACCACCGGCACTGAAACAAATTAAAAAAAAATAATGGGAATAATTATTTTGTGGATTAACTACCCAGCACAGAATAATAAAGAATATGATAAATGGTAAACAATTATTCTGCGGATTAGACTACCAGTACAGAAAAAACCATATAACATTAAAATAGTGTTAACACTTACTTCCCTAATAAATAGAAATAAATTATCCTCATTAATCCATCAGCTCAATTGGAAAACCCATGCAGTCTTATAAACATGAATTCAGGCAGGAAATTTAGTAAAACTTTATTACAAGAAATAACTAAGATAACAGTTGACCACAGACCAGATGGATAAAAAAAAAATAATACCTAATATTATATGAGTATAAGCACAAAACCTTAGAAAGACATACAGGATTAGGTCATGTGGTGTTGATGCATGTTATAGATTTGTTGAATCAATCATTAAATCTTTACGCAAATGCTGTTCCTAATCATTGACTCTCTTTAATCCCTATCGTATGCTCAATTATAAATCTAAGTTGACAACAGATTATATACCTCAAACCAGACATATTATTTAAATATAGACTATCAGTCAATAAATTAATAGTACATTTCTTAAACTTAATAACAAGTTTTTTTTAATATAATATAGAATCTTAAAAGTTGATTGTATACTTCTTTAATAAATCAGTTGACTTATATGTAGGTTCTATATATCCAAGATATTTTAAGAGGTAGGATATGTATAATTTTAATCAAATTATCCTCAAAAGTTAATGGAATTGTATTACTTTATTTTAGGTGTGATTCCAAAATTAAAATATTTTACTACTTTTAATTTATCAGTGCCAAAGATTAAGAATGGCTGCTCAAGCAAATAATTCTTCCACAGGTTCTATAATAAACAAAATAATTTCCCGGTTATCTGTTATTTCTTTCCATAACCAAATTGTAATTTTAATAATAAGATATCCATAATGTTGCTTCTAATATAAGTTTGAAGTGGGATTATAGTTAATTCTTGTCATTCAGATATTGGCATACAAAAATATTAAAACAGTATTTCATTCTGCACACATAGAACACTTCTTTATGCGTTAAAGTCATGAGAGTAAAACTTTATCCAAGGTTAAATATAGTATTTAATTCTGCACATACGTAATACTACTGTATGTTTTAAAGTTCATGAAAGTAAAACTTTATCCACATATGTAACACTATGATATGTGTTAAAGCTATGAAAGTAAAATTATTTTATCCAATGTTAAAATATAATCTGTAAGTAATATGAATTTACAAGTAGACTGAGATTTAACACTGCTATTCCTGTTATCACGGTTAACAATAATTCCAGTATATTTCAGATGTAGACATTTGAAAGATTATTAGCAGCTAGACTCATATTTAGCTATACATTTTGCTATTAACACTTGACAATATTACAATTTAAATTATTTAAGAAAAATTTTAATTTAACTTCTTTTTTTTGTCTTTAAATTCTCTCTTTTTTTAAAAAGAAGCTTTCATTTTATTATATGTTTAATAGTAAAAAAAAAGTTCTTTAAAAAAATCTCAGAAAGTTCTTTTCTGTCTTTCTACCAATTAAATTTCTTCTCATTTACATATCTGTTAAAAAAAATGAAAAAGAAAAAAACTGCATTTATCTTATGTATTCTATCAATTAATTAAAGAGAAATTAAATGAATATTTTAATTAAAGCAAAATAATCTTTAGGATCATTTAAAGAGAAAAACAAATAATAATTATTTGTTTTTATTTATCTTAGGAAAGTTGATGAAATATGCAATTGTTTTTATTTGTAGGTTAAACACAATTTATTTAACTTAGTGTTTGGAAAGAGAGCAAAACTAATTTGTGAAAAAAGTACAATAAGTAAGGCAACAAAAATGGAAGTATATAATCTCATCATTCAATTAATTTGGATACTAATGTCAAGTATATAAAGTACTAGCTGTGATAATCAAGTCATCTAAAAAAACAGAAATTTTAATTACACCCACCTAGCTATGTATTTTGTACCAAAATATAAGGTTACAATATATATATATGGAATAAAATTTCAATCATCAGGTAACTAGCAGTTTAAACATCTGAATCTCATCACCAAAAATAATAACCTAACTTTGTGTTTCAATAGTATGATTTGTGCTGATTGGTTTTAAAGTTTAAATATGTTTGCAGACATAGTTATATGCAAATATTAAAACTATTCATGGAAATTATAAACATCTCATTAGGAATGGAGATGATTTTTGTCCACATTAGAATACACAAAGGAAATATACATGTATATATTATAAGCTTTAGCTTTGTCAGAAGCTAAATGTTTAGTTAAAATTTTGTGCCAAAACACTAAAACATTCAAAAAACAAAATTTGTATAGCTTAATTTTTCTTTAAGTAAACTATTGTAAATATTTAATAATGCTATAATTATTACATGTTACAACTTTTATATCAATATTTATCTATTCTCTAGCTGTAAAATAATTTTGACACAGCTTAAATAATAATGAGTTTTAGTTTAAATAAATGTTTCAGATGTTAAACATGTTTAAATTTTTAAATGCTAGTAATGTGAATGATAAAAAGTGTAATTTAGAATTTAAAATAATATTTTAGTTCTACTTTAGCTAAAACTGTTTTTAAAAGCTTATATTAATTTTTAAAGTTGAGAAACCAAGTTCAAACCCTATATTTTGGTTTGCTGGTTTGAAAACTAAAGCTATAATATTTAATTAACTTTGAATGTAAAACAAAATATTCTAGTTAAATATTTTAAATTAATCTAATTATAAAAGAATTTAATAAAATTACTAATTAAAGTAAGTTTTTTTAAATAGTTGAGTACATGAATAAATATTACATTTATTTAATATTATTTAGTTTAAATAATTTTAATTTTAAAACCTATTCAGAGATTTATTTAGATTTAAAATTGTACTAAATAAATATTAAATTAATATTTGATTGGTTAAATATGTAATAAATTTTATATTATTCTGTAATTTTTATTAATTGTTTTATTTAACCAGGAAGTGTTTTTACTTAATTTAAGTCTCTAAAAAAATTTTCATTTATTGCAGGTTTAAAATTTAAATAATTTTTGACAAAGAACTTTCCTTAGTAATAGATTGGTCAAGGATTTAAACTAGTCAGAGGACAGGTTGTAAGTTCAAAGGTAAACAAACAGTCTGGTAAAATAGCCATATGACCAAGGGTATAGGTGAGACAGACATCTGATATCAATTCTCTACACCAGTTGTCTACACCAGTCTCTTTACATTTTCTCAAAGTTCTCAATCAATTTAATTTTGTAACAGTGGAATTTTAAAGTCTGCTAAATTTTTAAAAAGTGTAATTTTTAAAAAAAATTGTTTTGTATTAGTCAGTTTGTTAGACTAAACTTATATTTGGACACAATTATCTGAACAGAAACACCAAGAGAACTGAAGTCTGTAACTCCCAATGGAATGGTATTTTATTTGTTATTACAGTATTTAGAATATTATTTTAAAAATTTTCTATGATGGAAAACTTCTAAAATTATTGTTATTGCTATTGCTTTGACTGGAGAACAATTGTCAATTTTAAAAATAAATTGAATCTCTAGATTATAATTAGATTTGCCAAGGAATATCTAATTCTAATATTGTCAAGAACATCCGTCAAAATGCTCATAATTTCATAGTAACTTCTCCATAATATTAGCAAGTCAATATTATTTGGAATTAATTTACAGGGAATAAAACTAGTTCATGTAAGAACTATAAATTGACAATGTTCAATAATAATTAATTCTGCAAAGAAAAAGAATTGACGAAAAGAATTTATAATTTCATAATAATAATTAATTTGTGCTGTATCATTTATTCAAAAGATGCTATTTATTACTGTTTTAAAAAAACAGAATAAAGTTTTTTTTTAGTATTATAATGATTTTTGTTTACCTTTCTTTGAAAAAGGAAAGAAATAATTTCTCTTCAGGCAGGGTGATAAAATTTAAATTACTACAAATTATTTAGTTAATAAAATATGTGAATTTTAAAATATTAAGTTCATAGTTAAAAATATGAAATTTTAATTGCAAGGAAATCAGGTCATATATCTGGGGATAGGAATATTCTGGAAAACTTGTTAAGAACTATTGGCACACTCATTATATAATATATATCATTATATAATACCAAACTTTTTTTGCAATATTCTAATTTAAAAAATTAAATAATTTTTTTTATATTTTAATAATTTTATGAAACCTGCACAAATGTTTAAAAGTCATAAATGAATTTCAAATTTTCTATTCAATGGTTTAACTCTTAGATAAATTCTGGCTTTGGGTTGGTATTTTTAGATCTGGTGTCTGAAACTATCCTAGCACCTCACTGAGGAGTGCTAAAGCATGGGTTTGGGTGTTGTTTCTGATAGAGATATTTTAAATGCTTTCTCTTTCTAAGCATTTATCACAAAGCTTGTTGAGTAATTAGCAAAGCTCTTTGTTTATATTTTACAAGCTTAAAAAAAGAAGTGGAGTCATGTGATATATGATTCTATTATTTATTGACTATTTATAATCTTTGCTTTTAGTCTTAAGTGATGTTATACTGCTAAGACTACTAATATATGTTTTGGCTGAAGATCTCTCAGCTCCATATAGCTATTTGATTTAGATAGCTGAGTTTGAAGACATTTAAGTATTTGAAATTTTTAGATTTTCTACTCAATAGTTAATTCTTAGATAAATGCTGGCTTTGGGTTGATATTTTTAGATCTAGTGTCTAAATTATCCTAGCACCTCACTGAGGAGTGCCAAATTATGAAATCATTGGTCTGGGTTTGGGTGTGGTTTTTGATAGAGATATTTTAAGTGCTTTCTCTTGTTAACCATTTATCACAAAGCTTGTTGAACAATTAGCAAAGCTTTCCTCAGTGTGTTGTTATGGAAATCACTGAGGTTTTGAAACTAATAGTTACATCAAACATTCTCTTTCAAGTGTTCAAAAATGCTAATGAAGAATAATAATTGAAGTACTTTATTGTCCTACGTGATATTGCTAATATTAATTTATAATACTTTGCACAATGGATGAATTCAATTTAATAAACCTAAATTAAAAATTTGTGATATATTTATTGCAGTTCTTTGAATATTTATTAGGCTTTAAATCTATGAATATATTTAATGAGTGGCATTAACTTATCATATACTTAATAATAGAAGGAATTGAATTTACTCAGGATATCTGAAGAAAGATGTTATATATTTTTTAATTATATTATAGATTATAGTATTTTAATGATTATCTTATATAATGGATGTGTGCTGTCTAAAAATGCTACTGCCAACAGTCTTCTTCATATCAAGTAATAGAGAATTGGTAAATAATGAAGCAGAAGGAAATTATTATTTAATATAATTTATTATGGTAAAAAAAAGGTTGACTATTTATATTACGATTTATACTATGTTATGATGTGTATATATTATTCATCATGTTTATGCTATATATTTTAAAATATTAAAGGTTAAAGTTCTCAGAATATTACTTTATCATATGAACATATTTTGAAATAGTATGTATTTTTAAAAATATCAATAATTTATTTATGAAGGTATATTATGTTGCTGTAAGTTGAATAAGTTGATGTATATTTATATGATTTATGATTATTATTGCTTAATGTTAATAAAACATATATGGTATTAATTACTTGTGCTGTTTATCATATTCACATTGGTTAGATGTTATAGTATTTTGTTAAAGATATTAACATTATTTTCTCTATATTTAGGAGTGCTTTTACATGCAGTATATTTTATGGATGGTGGTTATTCTCCATAATTAGTTTTGCTAACCTATTTTTCAGAAGAGATAGTAGCATTAACTCTCTCTTATTATTATTGTCCTGCTAGCTTTTGTATGCTCATAACATATACTTTAGAAATTGTAACAAAGGCTCTTTCTATTCTAATGCAATTCCTATTTAGTATTTTGTCCCAGATGCACATTCTCATTATTTTTCTGGACTAGTGACAAAGTCCTAGATCCTTCACTAGCACTCAAAAGTAGGTGTGTCCTATGAGCAATACCATCATATTTTATTTTACCTTATTTTATTATTGAAGATTGATTTTTCTCATAGTGTTAAGATGTTCATTAAAGCAAGAATAAGAGTTTATGTTGGTTTTATCTGGCATTTTTAGTTGTATTATCAAGGTTTCAAGAAATTCTACCTTATCTCTAAGAGCATTCTTGGTTGGCTTAAAATGTAAAAAATACATTGTAAATATGTCAGTTCTATATTTGAGCTTCACTAGTTGTAAGATCTAAATATGATAAACAATTGGTTTTACAATTTTTAAAGTTTATCTTTGGGCATAAATATGTAATATACATTTACCTAATAACTCCATTGGTTGATTGATAAGCTATTAATAATAATAATAATAATAATAATAATAATAATAATAATAATAACAATAATATTGAATGTGCAAATTATTCATATAAGAGATACTACTATAAGATAGCTATTATCATAGTGTGAATGAAATAATAAATGAGAATTTTGATAATAAAATAATACAAAATGTTGCTATAATGTGATGGATTATTTTTGTTAAGCAGTATGTCAATTTTAATTTTTGATCCTTCTGATAAATTTTGCAGAAGCAACTTTGTAAAAATTATTTTATCTATGTGGACTTAAAGATGGACTAATTGTAAATTTTGTTACTTTGCTATAATTATTTAACCTTTCTGCCCAATATATCAATGTAGCCTTCCATGATTTTGATAAGAAACTTACATATTGGGAGGCATTTAAATTAATGAATCCTCATTTAACTCCCCCCTCCCCGGTATTCTTGGTCTGTCTAATGAAAAACGAATATCAAAATTAAAAAGATGGTATCTTGTACCCAAATTCATTGACTTCATCTTAAAAACAAACCTGAACTCTCTACCAACCAATGACTTTTTGAGACATCTAGGAAAGAGTTTTGTAAAATTGAGTTTAGATTCTCCATCTATAAGCAGGACCTGGAGACCCTGCCTCATGTTTTGAATAATTGTGGAGGATTAAATAATGCGAGAACTAAATTTATTAAAGATTTTTAAGTTTAACTGGTCCCAGCTTGTCAGTATAGCCAGTTGTATTGCATCAGATAGTTTCACAGACATCAGGAGAACCATCTTCATAAATCATTATATTTGGCTTCTTAGATGTCGCTTGGTCCAGTATTCATCACCCTTTAATCCAGTGCAATTCATGGAAAAATTCCTGTGCCTCATTAAGCGGAGAGACCAACTGTTAACGCCAGCTGGGATCTTCAGTTCTACCTGGTCACACACTAATGAACTTTTTTGATCTCTACAACCCCTCACATGACATTTCTGCACTTTTTCTGTCTTTAAAAACAGCTAGGAAGATGCATCTTTTTGTCATAGAAGACAATTGTATGGTTTTGTTTAATTTTATACATGTAATATTATAGGGTTTTTTTCTCTACTATATATATCTCAACAACAATCATGTAACTGTCTATGATTTTTTTAATTATGTAAACTAATAAATAAATAAATTTTATTAAAAATAAATAAATAAATAAATTTTTGTTATGGTTATTTAAGTAATTTCTCATGATCGTTTATTCACATCATCCCACTTGCTAATCAGAAATCATCCCAATTATCAAACATAAAGCATTTTAAATATTAATTAAAATATTAAATGCTTATAAAAATTATATAATTATTTGTAGTGTATTTACTATAAAAGCATATGACATTTAAATTTATTAGAGTCACTATTTATTAAATTATTTAAGCATTAATAAAACATCTAAGAAAGATGTGTTTGCTTTGTAAAGAGTACAGTTTGTTGCAAAACTTTGGATCACTTTAACTAATTTAATTTGCTTATATCAAATCATTATACATGATTATTTTAAATCATTTTCATATTAGAAAATCATAGTTGTTATTTTGATACGATTCAATTTGTACAAGAATCTAATTTATATCACATGATCACTATTTCTTATGCTAGCACATTACTGTTATTAATATAATAGTGCCACTCAGTACCAACCAGAGTAATCAATGGATTTTATGCACAATCTTTCTGGTATCCATTGATTACTCTGGTTGGCCTGAGTGGCACTACTATACGAGAGTTTTTGCCTGTTTTAATCTAATTTATATTTAGAAGGTGTTACGTAGATTTGTTCTAAGATGTTTAAGATGGTTACCAAATCCCATATAAAATTTACTCTTTTTTGTTCTTGAAATAAAAATTGCAAGTTGAAATCTATCACTCTGATGCTTGGAAAATCACTTGATATTCAAGACCAGAAATAATAAAGTGCGATAGTGAACCTTAAGTTTTAAGTCTGTTATTTTGGTACTATGCAACCAACCTAAATAAAATTTTTAGATAAGATCTTTAAATACACACACACACACACTCTTGAGTGCATTTTTAATAAATAATCATTATTTTAAAGTGTTTTTTATCTAATTGATTAGTGAATAATTAAAATATTATTATTATTTATACTTTACAAAAAAAAAAAAAGGCACTTCTGCTTTTGGCAGCCATCTTTGCAACTGGTCTTATTATAAGCGTCCCTTAGCGATTCAGTTTCAAGAAGACAGGGACGATTTTCCCCTTACCTTTACGTCTTTTATTCAAGGTAAGTCTGTTTTAAACATTATATATTATGGAAAGTGATAATATAATTGATAACTCTCAAATTAATGTTAACCCCGATCTCAGCATTCAATCTAGCAATGCAGCCATCGGTCGTAAATATTATAGCCTTAGATCTAATCTAAATGCAACTAAATTAACTTCTACTACAAATAAAAACCCACAAACCAATAAATTAAATGAAAACATCATCGCAAATATCAACAAAAGTTTAGAAAATATTCAACTTACCCCTAATATAAACAATAGCATAAATATCTCATCAAGCGAAACTATTGAAATCCTTAACAATACAAGCAAAAACCAATCATCTCCTCTCCGAAGACTTTACGCTCCCTCAGAAGACTCTAATGAGCAATTTTCTTTGCCCAATAATACCCCGAAAACCATATCTGAAAATAATAGACACAATTTCCAACAAGATGATTTCGGCGAATTTTTTAAAGTTAAAACTTTTCCACCAGAGGTCGACAAAACCAGCGCTGTCACATTACAGTTTGTCAACAGTAAATTTAAAAATCAAAAAGAAGAAATAAATTTTAAAACTAATAAACCTCACTCCAAAACAAACAAAGATTATAGCACAGAACAATCCATTGCTACATCAGCCAACTTGCAATCTAAACCAATTTCCTCAATTCCAATATTGAAAAATTCCACTACGTACGCAAATATCGTAAGGTCTAAAAATTCTGAGAGCATCTCCAAAAATATTAAGGCCGATAATTTCAATGAACTATATTTAAATATCTCAGAATTAGACACAGAACAAGAATCAAACACTCTAGAAAATGTCTCATTTAATATAAACGATCTTAATGATGACATGTTCCTAAAAATAAATAACGAGTTCAACAAAATGATTCCCAACACTCTGTATAAATCATTTACAAACTACTACAGCGATAAGTCGTTAATCTTAGCCATCACAAATCAACAATGTGCATTATATAAGTTCCCTCTAGAACAATTATACAGTCTAATCAAGGAAAATCAATTAGCCAGAGGCATTCACATGATCCTTAATCATCCCAATGACCGCTATGTTATCGTTGAGTTTAAAACGTGGGTGGACTGTATGAACTTTAAAAATAACTACCGATCTTTGGGAAATTATATACTTTGCTCCATAGATATGAACTGTCCAGTTACACTATCCGGCAGAATTCAAAACTGCCTTGCTCACTTGAAAGAACAAGAACTACAAGACATCCTTATTAATTATGGTTCAGTCAGCAACTTTAAACACCTATTAAACCCTCACTTCGAAGATCAAATCCTGTCCAATACAGTTATCTTCACACTTACTTTAAAGAAAAACATTATACCCACTGACATACCCACCATTATTACTGCAAGAGGCTCTCCTATGGTTTTGACCTTCAGGGGAGTACAGCCACAATGTTTCTTCTGCCTTCAAAGAACACACCTTATTAAAGATTGTGCAGCAAGAATATGCATACACTGTGGTATTAAAAAGAATAAAGTTCACAGATGCCCTGGTAGACCTATTAATACGGCTATCACATCCTTAAATAGACAATCACCACATGGGACTAATTCAAACAGCAACCTCACAAACCCAGACAATCTGATTCAAATAAATCCTCCAACAAACCCTCTCACATCCAAACCTATCTTTCAAAATGAAAATCTTCAAGAAAGAACAAACACCAACCTCTACACTAATAGTAGTGAATCAGAGAACCAAGCAATAACATATACTGCTACTAAACCAATCTCTCAAACCAATAATACTCAAGATCATTCATTAGATACATATTGTACTAATCCCCAAGAAACAATACTAGGCCAAACTCTTTCTCAAAAGAAGACAATATGACCAAACCATCTAACGAGATCAAGGAAAACCCAGGCGATGAAGAAAATACACTTAAAAAATTTCAAAATTCATCTATAACAACTCCCACCCAGCTTAAAACCAATGATGCATCATCATTTGGGCCAGCTAAGTCTAACAAACCTAAACAAAGTGATCCACAAACTGTCCTCAATTCTTCAACACCTGCAGTAATCAACCATCCAGATGAAAATACTTATCAAACACTCAACCCGAAAGTCAGCATAATTAATGTTTCACAACAGTTACAGCAAACCGAAAATGACTCAGGTCTAAAATTTAAACCAAATTCTTATAACAATAAAAAAACACTTTCATCAAAAGAACAGGAAAAAGAAAACAACACTACTAAACTTAAAAACCCCCAAAAAACCAACACAACAAATACCCAAAATACAAATAAGAAAATTAAAAGAAAATCAATTCGCTCAGATAAATCAAGCTCTGATGATGACAGCTTCCATCCAATACATTATTCACCACCAACTGCTAGCAAACAAATCTCAGATATATCCAGCACAAAGCTTCACAAATTCATAGAAAAAAAGAGGTAAACCATGGATCCTATAACTATCGATACCATTGATCCATCTGACGAATCTCAGACAGATTACACTACTTCATCAGACACCGAAGACTTCATGGATGCATTTCCTCAACCAACAAATGTATCACCAATCCATCCACAAGTTCAATCACAAGACTCTGATTTCCAAACAACATCAGAACTCATTAACATGGAGTTGCCACACATTGACTTGGTACACTTTGCTGAGGATGGTTTGGATTAATCTATCATGTTCTGCAAAATTGCTGGCATTAATATTCGCGGCATCAACTCAATTGATAGAGTTCTAGCTATTAAAAACTGGCTCTCGCTCTGTTCCCCTCATATACTTCTTATGGGTGAAACTAAATATCACCATAAGACTGATCATAAAATATTATCTATTCTCTCAGCTCTCGGATTTACTAGATTTTCCATAGGCCATTCTGCTTCAGGTGGAGTCGGTATTCTTCTCAGCAAGTCAACACCACCAAACAGTTTTAGCATTCTATTCCTAGATGCCAATATTATTGTCATAGAAATAGACAATTGGGGTTATCCGATCATCATAGCTTATATATATACAGCCAAAGACACCTCTCAATATCTAAGAATAATCCATATCCTAAATGCCATCAACGCTAACAGAGCCTCTCCTCATATTCTTCTGGGAGACTTTAACACTACATACAATGACTTCAACAAGAGATTTTTGCATCTAATAAATCACAGATTAATGTGTGGAGAGGGCTTCTTCCCTCCCAAAGCCTACTCTTTCTATACTAAAACTAAAAAGTCCCTGATTGATTTGGTTTTCTACATCCCAGACCTCCATTTCAACCTTGATGCAGCCTTGGCCCATGTTGCTTTCTCTGATCATATGGCTCTAATCTTACAACTTACACCTATTGCAATCCCTACACCTATTGATGGACCTGGTAAAACCATGCGCATGATCACCCAATCAAATATGACCGAAGCGATAGTGTCTGAGGCATACATCCTTTTCCAGAAAATAAACATCCTTTCCCTGCCTGCTGAGGAGGGCTGGTTTTCCTTCATTGGAATACTTCAGTCCATATTAAATCACCACACCAGGAAAATCAAAGGACCTAATGGCCTTCTAAATGACCTAACAGACATTAATATACAACTTCAAGCATCACAGCAAAATTTCACAAATACAGAAAAAATTATCTTCCTTAAAAATCTCTACAAAATCAAGCAAAAGTCCCTTGCAGAATATATATCCATCAGAAGAGCCAAATGTTTCTTAGCACAACAACACTGCTGGATGAGAGACTACCTTAGATGGGCACTGGGTTACAATAGAAAACAAATCACTCACTTATCCATTAATTCTAATGGAACCAATCTCGTTGGCTTTCCAATGATGCAGCACATCAGCAAACAATTCTGCCAATTAATGCAAAAAGATGGAGATCCTCCTATAAACAGCTGGTTGGATGCTGGTGACCCCGGCAAACATGGCATCACAGAAATCCAAATCAAAAAGAAGATAACATCTCTCCCTGACGGCATTCATCCTGGCCTTCATGGCATCCCAAATTTCCTTCTCAAACACCTCAGTCAATTCACTGTGCCAATTATTAAAAAAATGATTGATCACCTAGCCTCCGGCAACAGAAACATAACAGATCTTTACCCAGTGGCACTCGTGCCTTTTATTAAAAAAGCAAAACCGCTAAATGACATTAACAGTATCTGGCCAATTTCCATGACCCCATTGCTTATCAAGATAATTGAGTCAGTCATTAAAGATCAAATACAAACTCAAATTCTTAGCCATATCTTGTCAAACCAATATGGAAAAAAGGGATCATCAACTTCGCATGCTATGTCCAATGTAACTGCACTGTTCAGAGGACATCGTAAATCAAAACCTATTGTTGTCCAGCTGGATGTTGCGGCAGCATTTGACTCAGTCCAGATAAACATCCTTCTGGATATTCTGTTGGAATGCGACATTTCAGCTGGGGTTGTACAGATGGTCAGCAATCTGCTCAACAACAGAGAAATTTTTCTCTCTCTTGATGGCAAGATCACACCAGGCTTCAAGCCATACAAGTCAATCCCTCAAGGATCCCTGCTCAGTGCCCTTTTCTTCACAGCATACATCAACCCTCTTCTGATGGATATAGAAAAAAACCTCCCTGGAATTTTCCTTCCCTCTCTCAATAAAAACTTCAATGTATTTGTATATATAGATGACATCATGCTTGTGCTTCCCACCATTAAATACCTTCCTCATCTCATGAACATATTAAACAGAAATACAGCGAAACTTGGCCTACAAATAAATTTTAACAAATCTTCCATCTGGAAGATAAGGTCTGGTGAACAAATTAACTCTCCCTTTTCTGCAAAACCCCAAAGATACCTAGGTTTTCCAATCTTCAAAACTCCAACTGCAATGGCAAGAGAGATTCAAGATGCAATCCTCCATTCAACTGAAGCCATCACCACTTCACTCTTTAGAGTATACCTTTCATTATATGGAAAGGTTAGCCTCCTCAACCTGATCATAATGCCAAAAATCTCATATTATCTTCCATTCGTTAAAATGTCTAAACAGTTTCAAAATAAAATTAACCAATTATGCACCAAACTTCTCTGGAGAGGAAGGACAGTTGCTATTAGCTTGCGAGGTATCCAACGACCACACAGGTTCAATGGACTGTCATTCCACTCAATACAAGCAATCATTTTACAGAAAACACACAACACTCTACATAATCTGATCCTCTCCTGCGGATACTCTAACATTATTAAAAAAATTACACCGACAGATCATCCTCCACCCTCTTCCAGTTCATGGATAGCATCCCTAATACAACAACTACAACTTTATAACTCGATAATACCCTTTAACCTTAACCAAAAAATCACCTTATGGGAAGCATACAATATAATCAACTATAATCAACAACCCATTAAAACCAGCCTAAAAGTAACCAACCAAAGACTCATTACACTCTTCAAAAGATGGAGTCTGGAACCCAAATTCCTTGACTTCATCATTAAAATAAATCTTAATGCGCTACCCATGAATTGGTTTCTTTATCACCGAAGAGGTTTTACCAGCATTGACCCTATATGTGGTCTGTGTGCTCATGAAGATGAAACCATAGACCATATTATACACCGGTGCCCAAGACTTAAAACTCTGAAAGATATAATTATAATCAATTCCAACATAAGACCTAATATGATTTTCTCACTTGAAAATGCCGTTCATAATGTTTTTTTTTCAATAATAAGGCTTTCTACCTTTGTCCTTTATTCCATATGGATAGTGAGTGCAAAAGTCTCATGGAATTCCCCCCCCCCCCACAAATCATACCATTATTTATCAAACGCTCAAAAAAATCAAGAAACGTGACCAACTCCTTGCCTCCAGTAAAGTCTTTGCTGACACCTGGTCTTTAATTGCTTTCCTTTTCCTGATTATCAATTCCCACCTACCTAGCATTATAGAATAGTCAATTATAAAAGAAAATATTCATGTCTATATTAAAAATGCTAATACCATTAAACAAGTTCTTAGAATCTCTTCACTATACCTAACCACATAAGAGTATAACATTGTGCTCTCATAACATAATCTAGCCAGATGACATATAAAACATTATATAAATCATATTATTGTACAATTATTCATTTATTTATCCTTTATTAGTATGTAATCACTATTTATTGTTAATAAAATTTTTATTGAAATGAAAAAAAAAAAAAGGTTTCATTTTGTCAAACAAATAAATCACTTCTCATTTCATTCTATGTAATTAAAAAAAATGGTGTACTCACTTGACCTTTCACTTTGTGCAATCCATCCACATGAGTGAATGGCATTCTTTAATTATATTTTTTTAATAACCTTTTAATTGTATTACTGCAGGGCATTTAAACTTTAAAATGTCAGATATCGCAATGATAATTCAGGTTTTCTTGTCATCAGAAGGAAATCAGAGTTTTCAAAAAAAATATTATGTTTGGAATTAAAAGTAACTTAGTAGATGTCAAAATAGAATTTAATGATCATTATTGAGAATTAGATACATTTACATTAGTAATATCAGTTCATTTGGTAACACTGTTTAATATCTATTCTTCTGTTATCATTAAATGTGGGTGTATGTGTCTTGTGTTTATATATATTGTCTTAACTAAATTTAAAAATCTCTGAATTATCTAGAGGCAAATACTATTAAACATACTTTGATACAACAGGTAAAAATATGCGCATTTACAATATTTGCGTGTGTGTGTGTATATATATATTGTGACCTTATCTATAGGTCATAATAAGGTAGAAAGGTCAATTACTAAAAAATTTTAAATTTTAAATTATATTTGTATGATATATAAATAATAGTAGGATAATTAAATTTTATAGTACAATTTTAAGCTGAAAATACCTGGTATATAAAAGTGTAATAGATTATTTTACGAGAAAACAGTTAAATAAAGCTTAAATATATAATTGCTTATGGTTGTAAAAGCTGGCCATATAAAATAACACAGCTATAAATAGTTTAAAAGTATATTAATAATTTGAGTATAATATTTTAAAACTAATAAATTAAATAAATGCTATATGTAGTGTATAATTATATTTAATAGTCAAAATTAATAGAGTATAGTTTAAAATAAACTTTGGGATGGTGAGAGTTATATTTAGTTCAACATTTTAAATTATTTTCCAAATTTTTATAAAATATATCAGTTTTGGTAATTTAGATCGAGACGTAAATAAAAAATCATTTGATAAAAGTAGTAAACATGTGACTGTATATTATATACCTTCACACACACGCTTGTTAAAATAATAATAATAAAGTTTGTGAATTTAAAACTAAATATAATTGCCATCGATCCTTAAAGTAAAAGTTGAAGTATTAAATATTGTTTTAATAATTGTTTTTAAAGTTTAAATAATTTTGATAAAACTATAATTGAATTTAAAAATATAGTCTAAATAATATTTAAGACATGACGTCATCAATTCTTTATTTTAAACGTCTAGTCTGTTATAAAACTAAAATGTGTAAATTTGTTCGCGTTTAAATAAAGTCATTAACCAATCAATTGAGGTAATTTAGCAGACAAAAACATAAGAATTAGACGAAGTGGGAGGGGAGAAGTAATGTGAAAGTGAAAGAGAAAGTAACATATTTTTTAGCTGATAACACCGTAGCTGGAAAAGTGATATAAATTTAAAATTTCGTATTTATTTTAAAAGTTCTTTGTAACATAATATATTTTGACTGCCTCTATATGGATTGCTAATTTTAAAAGTTATCTTACCAGGATATTTTATTCAAGTTTAACCAAAAACCCTACAGTAAAATGGAAGTACAAGGAAAAATACCTAAAAATATTGCCAAGGGAAAAATATTTAGAAAGTGTCTTAATACAGCTTTATTTATGCTCAACCAGAAACTTATTTTTGTCACTCAGAGAAATATAATTGGGACGCTATATGAAAACTTAAAAGAGAAGTTACTTGCCGTCAGGAGAAAATTATGAAGCACAATTTTCTAAGGCTACTTTGAAGTTATTTTGTTATTCTTCTCTATGGAAAAATGTAATATGCGTTTTTATTATTAAGAAAAATTATATAAAGATAATAATGAAGAAAAATTGTTTATCTTTTAAAAAGAGATATTATAAAAATATAGTACCAGAATTTCAAAGAAAGAAAAAATAATAGAATAATATGAAAGAGTTATTGTGTTATATACCAAAAGGAACCGAAGAAAAAAAACTTTATCTAAGAAGAATTAAAATATTACAAAGTATTCATTGGAGGAAGTGCTTGATTTAGAAAATATAAAAAATTAAATTACTTAATAAAAATGGATCCATGGAAACAGAAATTTTATTGAAGATTTAAATTAAGTACCTAGAAGATGCATCGGAAAAGTCGCGCGGGAAAATATTAGCAGACAATATTAGAAGAGAATATGGAGACGTTTTATTTTTTTCTTTACAGGATAAATTGATATCATGAATTAATAATTGTATTCAATATTGTGAAAACCAAGGATTGTCGTCAATGAAGATTTATTAAACAGAGTAATAATTGTTTTTGCCTTAAAAATAGAACATTAAGTGACTGAAGAAGAAATAAAATAATAGTATTTTTTTTTAGCTTTAATATGAACGGTTCAAGAAAGTTTGATGAAGAAGTACCGTAAATATAATTTAAATATTTTTACTAATTTATTTTAAATATAAAATGCTATGTGAGATTAGGGAAAACATATAAACATAAATTTAGTAATATTAAAATCTAAATATAGTAACTTGATAGAATTATAAAAAATATTGTTTTAAAAATAAAGTGTATGTATGGGAGTCTTATATCAACAAGAATTAATGGGATGGTGAAGCCTACGGAACGCGATCGAGAAGATAAAGATCGTTTGGTAATTTTGATATTTATTTATAATGCATAATGTATTTTTTTTAGATCATCTATTGATTAAGAACGATGTGTGAAAGTTAAATTATAAGTACACATTTTATACAACATTTTAAAACATATTATGAGATAGGAGTAATTCTGAATATGCATGCAATAAGTTATTTAAAGTATAATTAATAATATAATTTAACAGAACAATTGTGTGATTCTTTTGAACTTTCATGTAATAAAGTATTCAGATATTTTAAAATAGTTTGTATATGATAAAATATACGAGAAAAGTAGTAAAAAGATTTTCTTATAGAACAGCGGAATAGTTATGAAATAAATGAATTTTATTATTGTTAGAAATGCAGATAGGAATTTGTCGATGTACCGTATAAAAAAAATCTTGAGAAATAAGATCGGATAGTGACTTGGTAGTACTAGTGGAGAGGAAACCAAGATGATGTTTTTGTTAAGAAATAGGAAAAATAAAGTATTTGGATCATAGTTAGTTTGTGTGATTTCAGTATAGTTAACTAAGTCCTATGACTGAACACATATAGTTTGGACAGTGTTTTTACATATCTTTAAACTTCTTGATGTTATAATAAAGCTGAAAAAATAGCTTTAGCATCGCTCCTATAATAGAGGTTGGTAGACAGGTAAAGGTCACTCCTCTATAGTGTCTTATAATTCACTGTGCCATGATTGCCAAGGTTTATGATGAGTAATATTCTAGTTATATTTTGATCCTATGCATCTATTTTCGCTATCCTTATTTCGTGAATCTGCATCGTCAGAGAGATATTTTTCAAAGAAATAATGAATAAAATAGAATTGAAGATATGTTATCGTTTATGTAAGAATAGTTTATTTACTGGAATGTATAGAATTGCGTAACTTTAAAATTGAAAGTTCAAAATATCATAAAGAGAGAAAGAATCATATGATACAGTTAAAAAATTAATTCGGAAATGAATATAAGATTTTAACAAAGAGAAATCTAAACAAAGTTATTTTTTTTATAAGTGATAATAAAATTTGAATGTTTTAAATAATATTTAGAAAATAAATATTGCATATTTATTAAGAAAATAATTCAATAATGTGTAATAAACATATATTTGTGCATGGTATGTTAATAGTTGTAATTATCATCCGAAGTAAGGCTTGAATGAGTATATTAGGATTAAGAAACATCGGATAATGAACAATAAAACTTAATACCGAATGTAGAAGAATGTTTTTGAATTTGTAGGATTCCATTTATAACCAATATAAAACTAGAGTTTTATTGTTTTTGTAGAATGTTTAATACGAATGTAATTTTAAAAATTAAAAATATAATTTAATAATAGTAGGGATACAAAGTGTTAATGATAATCGTACAAGAAATATATTTTGTAACAAGCTAACTATAATAAGAAATCCAATAATAATAATACTGTATTTTCTTAAGCATTTAAAAGATAAGAGTTAACTAGGAAATAAATAGAAGTTTGATTTTCATTTCATTTTTTTTTAAACTAGGAAACTAAATTGTGATAGGAGAATAAGGATATCCAATGTACATAATGTAAAATATTGTTATTTGTTTATGTTATTAATAAACTTTGTTGTAAATTTATTTTAAAGTTTTGTGTCTTCGTTGTTATTTCTCCACATGGATGCATGATATCACGATACACTTATAATTAAAACAGACATATAGTTTTTGCACAAATAGGTAAACATAAAAGTGTTATAATAATTTTGAGAATTTATTGGTATATTAAAAAATTAAAAGATCATAATTTTATATTATTTATTGGTCATAAGTCGGTTGCCACAATATTACATTAAATTATATGCTAATGTTGCCACACGTATTCTGTTGTCAGATTATTAAAATACTACCACGTACGTAATTATTTATTTCATTTAGGAAGTAATAAGATCATATTATACTATTATTGTTATTATTATTTTTATTATTGTTAGTTGCTGCGTAGTGAATTATGACATAAAATTCCCTTTTCATAGTTTACTACCGTAATATACAATTTATGAACCTGAGATTTTATTTTATTTTATTTTTATTTAATTGAGCTAGATTCTTATTACAAAGAATATTAAGACATGATTATTATTTTAGTCGTAGTGAATAGAGCTTAGAAAGTCGTAAGAATACTATAAGTTAGTTATTTGGTATAGTAAAAGGGGGAATAGTGTTCTTATGCCATTGAGGTAGTATCGGGTGGATAATATCTCAATGTAGTCTATCTCGTTCCCCGTATCGTCACTCCATGTCTCATGAAAATAATAAATATTTGTTAATTCATTTTAACAAATATAACCGTATTTGTATTTTAAAGATTAGAGCTAGTAATCATTTTATTTAATGCTGAATATTTCATTTATTTATTTGTTAACTGAGCTAGAACCCGGAATTTTAAACAGTATAAATATAATTTTGGAGGACGTGCGGTGGGGGAGGTTAGAATATATATATATACACGTTAAAAATATCTGCTGTAAATTCATCATTTCAACTACTATCGACTCGAATACTGAATAATTAAGATTTGCTCAAGTTTAATCCAGTTTTCTAATCTATAGCCTTTCTAATCCACATCATATCAGCAAATTTCCTAATTTTTATTTGTCCTTCTCATGTGTGAACTTTTTCTCTCTTGGAATCCAAATTTAAAGCTTCATTTACTCATCTGTTATTATCTTTTCTAGTAATATGTTCAGCCCAGTTCCATTTTAGTCTCTTAACTCTTTTTTTGATTATAAGAATATCTGTTTGTTCTCTAGATAACATGTTTTATTTTCAATTTTTTCTTGTTACTTCTAACACAACATCTCTCCATTTTTCATTGGATGTTCTGAAGGCTTTTTATGATTCTTCTGTTAAGTGTCCAATTTTCAGACTCAGAAATAAAAACTGGTAAAACCATATATTAAAAATCCTCCTTGTCAAACACATTTTCTACCAAGTTATTTCTACTAAAAGCAATCCATCCAAATTGAGTTCTATGATTAATTCTATAGTTTAAATTTTGATCAGTATTAATTATCAATCTTTATTTTCTTTTCTGAGAAAATTCACTGGATATTACTTTGGTTCTTCTAGTATTTATTTTTAGTATTTAAATGTACATATATTGTCTATACTGAACTTAATATAATTAGAAGGTATTTGAACTCAGACTTTCAAGCTCTCTATATCTATCCATTCCATCTTATACAACTGATATGCAAGACCACATACATGTAAAAAAGATTATCTTCAATATACATATTTCATGCTGAACCAGCACTCATCACTTGGTTCAGATAATCATCTCCCATGCATATATATATATAATCAGTGCTCAGTTTATATTAAGATAGCAAATCTTCATACTCTAATGGACATGCTTCAGTCTTCCCCACTATCTAATCCTTCAGACATCCATATTATTGAAAATCTGATGACGGAACACTCAAAGTCCTTGTTGATACCAATATTATTGTCATAACCATGTTGATTTTAAGTCATTTTGAATCCTCATGTATAGGACCTTAATATGTCTATTTAAATACACAGAAAATAATATTTGTCTAAATCACATGTTGTTAATAAATTTGTACACAGAAAAGGGACAGGCAGGATACAGGCTGAATATATAATATTTAAATACAAGTACACTTTTATCTTATAATTTTTGCAACATTTCCTCAATTTCTGAAGCATAAAGTCTAGAGAGCTTAAATAATTTTCATGTATGTTTTCTTCCTTTGTTTCCATTTTAATTCATAAAACATTATTGCAAAACTGTCACCAAATGTTTTGTGATATTGAATAACTCTATAGCATATCCTTTTCTATGTTAATCTTATTGATATGTATCATGGGATTTGTTGGCTTGTTATATTTTTTATAAAGTGTCATAGCATCGGCCAGGCACGAACCCGCAACCCGGGCAACTGCCTGCAAGTGCAAGGCAGTTGCGCTGACCTCTTGACCACCAACGCAAGATGACTTGTTATATTTTGATAAATATTTTTTGAAATATGACAATATCTCAGGTCTATATTTTGATGATCCAAAGCTTTAATCATTGTTAAAATGCTTATAGAATCAAATGCTTTTTATAATTAACAAATTCAAAACATAATGGTAGCTCATATTTGTTGAACCTTTCTTTAGCTTCTTTCAGTACTTGGATTTAATCCACTGTGCTAAAATCATGTTTAAATCCAGTTTGTTCTCACTATATATGAATTGTCCTTACTTCAAAAAAGAATCTGTATAGAAATGATGGACGATTGTTAGATCTGCAATTTTTAATATCTTCTTTATCACTATTCTTTATTATCAATATTACTACTGCATTCTTCCAATCATCTGATATATCTGTATGATTTAGGTATTGGGTTTATTGTTCTAACAAATTTTCTATTTTCTTACCTATTTTTTAAAGGTATTATCATTTTGAGAATTTTTTCCCTTTGTGGATTTAATTGTATGCCTCTATTTTTCATTCAAAATGTTTGTCACTTTTAAAGATCATATCATCACCATTTTCTATGCTTACACAAGGTGTTAAAACAGTAACAAACTATCCATACAGTAGCACTTGCAACCATTGATTATTAAGGCTTACACTAGGTGGCACTACATTACAGAGAGTTTGTCACAGTTTAAAAGATGTAATAATTATGGGTTGCTTTTATTTTCTTTCTTTTTATAATTATTAAATAATTATTTGCAAACCTTTCACACATTCCATGATGTCATTCTTTTTTTTAATAATAGGTCTCTTTTTTTGCTGAAACAGGTTTCCTTCCAATACTAAGATGTTTTATATTTCTGAGACTTATATTCTTTTCTATAGCTTTAATTGTCAATTCATAGTTTTATTTAATTATTCCATTATTAACTCACTTTGTACCATTTTACTAAACTCCAGTCATTTAATCCTTCTTAACGGATCATTTTTAAACATTTTTATATTGCCTCTTTTTTTCACACATTGTTTTGTTTCCATTAAAAATTTATGGGTGAAATCCTTTTTCTATACCAGTAATCTTTGTTGCTGTTCACACATTGTTTTGTTTCCATTAAAAATTTATGGGTGAAATCCTTTTTCTATACCAGTAATCTTTGTTGCTGTTCTTAGTACATAATGGTTATTTTCTTCTTGATTTTAATCAAGACTTAGTCATCTTCAAAGTCTGTTAATAGTTTTAAAATGATTGAGAAGTTTTAATTAATGCTAATTGAATTGCTTCTGAAGATTATATCAATTGCTAATAGAGATAACCCCTGCATAATGTGGTCAATATGTTCTTTAAAAATGCCATGTTGTGTGAATTCATGTTATACAGAACAAAGAATTAGTACAAAAAACAAAGATAGGTTTCAAAAGTTTAAAAAACTATAATAGTATTTGTATTTTATAATTGAAAAAAAAAATGTTCATTAAAACAATATTAATATTACATAATGTTTTCTTCATCATCACTATTAATCATCATTAAATGAGCATTTTCATACATGCTTGAATGGCAAATATCAGTAGAGATGGTGTTTACTGTTAAAAATTCTCATCACATCCTTGTTATAAGAGATTTTCCCTAATTGTCAAAGTACAAATGCTGTGTTATAAAGGAAGTTTCCCAAACTCTCAAACCATGTTAAAGCAAAATAGCATTGTAGGGATGTCATATTTTATGGAGTTTTCCTCTCATTCTCAAACTATTCTTAGAGTAAAACTATGGAATGCCATATTATAAGGGGTTACCTGAATTGGCTTTTTTTATTGTTTTTATTACTCTAATTTTGCTTTAACAAATATTAGTCACTAAAACATCACATGACCTTCTATGCTTACACAAAAATGTTAAAGCAAGAGTAAACTTTCCACACAGTAGTTTTACCCACTGAAAGCCATAGTAATTAATGTATACTAGAAGGTTGTTGCATAAAATCCTTATTTAGTGCCTACTCATTCAATATTCCCAGACTAGTTTCTAGCTTATGGCTTGCATCAGTGAGGATAGTGGTGACTATGGTTATTAAAAATCCAAAACACCAAAATGTATAGATTCTGACTAGAGTTGTATGACTATACAAGCATATTAGCTTGAATGAAAAATTATTGTTTTCATTTTGGATTCATAGCTTTATAGTTGACCAAGTAGGCAAAAGGTGGTGCTGGAGGTATGCATTAGTTCCAAAAAACTAGGTACAGTGCTTTCAAATCTAAGGTTCCTCCTGATGAAGGCCAAAAGCTAGAAACTAGTCTGGGAATATTGAATGAGTAGATACTAGATAGCCTTGTAGCATTTATTAATTATAAAGGCTTGTACTGGATGGCACTACTTTATGGAGAGTTTGCTATTGTTTTATTTAATTAATCAACTATCATTTTCTGTGTTGAATCTATTAAGATCACCATAATCTTAAAATACATATTTTTTCATTAGTCAAAATATAATCCAATTCAGTTGCATCTTTATTTGGATGCTTCCATGTCCATTTCCATTTAGCACCCCCCAAATAAAAAATTCATAATGTGTGGTTTTTATTTTCTTCAAACTTCTCAATTCTGTTTCCCATCTCACTACTGACTTGACAATCAAATTTATCCACAATCCTTTTATCTTTTAATTGTTTACTAATTTTAGCATTAAAATCTGTCACGATAATTTTTAAATGATGTGTGATCTGATCAAAAGCATTTTATGTATCCATATAAATATCCTCTTCTTCATCACAATAAAAACTTGTGGTGCAAACCTTCATTTGGACACTTCCATATTCATTTACATTTAGTATTTTTCTCAAAGAAAGAATTCCTAATATGCAGTTTTCTTTTGCTGCAAACTCCACAAGCCTGTGTTCTCTTTTACTTCTATCACTATAACCAAATTTACCCACAGCCCTTTTATCTTTCAATCATTTTTTCAACTCTAGCATTAACATCTCCCATGACAATTTTAAAATGTTGTTTACTCTGATCAAAAGCCTTTTGTACATCCATATAAAAATCCTCTACATCTTCATCACAATGAGAACTTGTTGGGGCATAAACCTGAAGTATCTGCATTTGGTATCTGCTATTAAGTTGAATTACTAATATTGCCACTCTGTCTGATATACCATCAATTTCCACAATGTTGTTCTTCCAGTTTTTATTTATAATGAATCCAAATTCATTTGTGCCTTTGTGATAAAGTCCATAGCCACTTTTTAAATTCATTGTCTCATTATCTTCTCTTTTAATTTAAGAGAGTCCAACATTATTCAATTTAATATTAGACAATTTTTATCCCATTCATCTAATCTCCCTTCACTTAAAAATATTCTGCAGTTGAAAATATGTAAACAGAAAGATCATCACTGAATGGCGAAAATTCTTACTACCCTTTCTCTTAAGGCTGCTAATTGATGTCTTGGCTGGTGAATTTACCGATGCTTGAAAACAAGGTTGTTAATTTAATTTTATCTATCATAATTGTAAATATCTATTTTAGAAAGTAAAAACCATTCATATACATTTATGATGCCTTAAAAAAATCAACTATTATTTCAGTTAAGATCCATCAGACAACTAAGAAGACCCTTAGTTTTTCCTGGTCTTAAACTTGGAGGCAAAATGCCAATAAATTCATTATGCTGGCTAATGGATGTTGGTGAGCAGCCTAATTATGTTTACATACCATATGAATTGTCGCATAATAACAGCTATAATAACAAAAACACATGGAGTCGCCTTGCTCAATTCCTTTCAGGCCTCAAAGGGAAGTTAAAGTGTCTTCTTTCAACCAATAGCAAATTTCTTTCTATAGCCTTTGTAAATATCTTCATTTTTTAATTATCTATGACTTTTTTAATGTATGCATGTTTCTATTTTTGAACATACTGATTCTGTCATGCAGATATTTGATATAAAAAAAAAAGAAAATAAAAAAATATACATTAATTTGAAGCATTAAATGAGTTTTAAAAAATCATATAATTAAACAACAATAGAATTAAAATAGAAAATTCAAAATAAACAGTCATTTTATATTTTTTAATGCTAAATAAAAAAAAAGATTACTGCATTAAATTCAAATACCACAATTCTTTTTATAAATCTATAAATAAAATACTTTGAATGTTGTTTTTTAATTAACTTTGAAGATAATAAAATACTTAAATGTTGCTAAAAGGCCTGGAAGAGACCACGTATAAAATGGATGTATGAAATAAGGAAGTTTGCTGATATGTCAAGGAATTGGAAACATTGAATTAAATTTGGACAGACTTTCACTCTGTTATTAATCGATAAGAATTAAAAATGATGATAAAATATTTAAACAACAAAAAAGGTGTATTATTTAAATTTTTTTAAAAAGATTTTTATTAATTCATATATAGATTTTTTAAAATCTCTAACTAATCAATAAAATAGAATTTGTCACTTGGGTGCTCGAATGTCACATGACCTCTGAAGCACATAAAATTATTATTAATAAATTTTATTCACGTAACATATGAATATAGGAATATTTAAATCTTAGGAATAAAAACAAAATGAAAATACAAGTAGTGACATCTATCCATAAATCTATCAACCATGATATTAATTTATCAAATACTAAGGCATTACATAGGTGACACTAAAAAAAAGTTGGATTTGTTTTTATTTTTTCTTCTAAATCTGCTTTTTTAATATTATTTGTGCAATTAACTTTGCTTAGCTCCTCTATTATATCAAAATTTTGCTATAGCAAACATTGTTCAGATTTAAACAAAAACAATAAGTCAACAAGATACCTTTAAGAAGTAGGAGGAATGAATTATAAAATACTAAAAAATGTGATGAAATAAATAAATTTTTTAATGGAGATTTATTATTTTATAAATGTTAAAAAAATTGAATTACTATGTGAGGAAAAAAGAAAGAATATGTGAGCTTTTTTATATAACTCAATCCTGCAAAATGGTTTAACAAAAAGAATTAGTAAAACATGACTGGCGTGGCAAAATTTTAGTAGAAATGAATTTTCAAGCTTTCATAAACAAATTTTAATATAAAAAATAGAAAGTTCATTTGGTACTTATGTATTTTCCATCCAATTGCTTCTTGGAAGCCATTTTGTTTTAAGTTGTAAAAATAATTATGCAGTTTCATGGGTCTACAACTGGCAATAAAAGAAAAAATATTTATTTTTGTTTTTACTTTGGTTTAATTATAATATGTACACTTAACCCTAATCCTAACACATAGTTAGAATTAGGGTAGATCTAATTGTAAATATTATAATTAAAACAAAATAAAAATAGAATTTCCAGTTGTAGGTCACTGAAACTGTATAATTATTTTTATAATTTTAAACAAAATGGCTGACAAAAAATGGTCAGATGGAACTTATGTAAGTATAATTCATGTATTTACATGATTATCCTTTGGTTTTTTATATTATTGTAACCTTCACTTCACATCTATATATCCAGAATATGGTGTTAATCCTGTAGTACTTTACATTGTGCTGGTCAAAAAGATGTTTATCCATCTAACATGAGCTGGAACTCACAAAATGTACTTCAAACCCAGTCCAGCCTGAGATTTAGGTCAGGGACCAGCCTGAATTCGAACCCACTCTCTAAGCCCCAGATCAAACACCTAATGAATAACATTATAGTGATGGTACATGAGAATTAATTTTAATCCAGCCGACTAGCAAAGCTGAGCAAAACAATGAGACATCTATTACTATGATTAAGCTAAAATATATATAAGCATGCCTGTAATATGTGAAAGTGGAGAAAAGAGGAATTCGAACTACTCAAATAAGTTAGACAATAAAATATATTTTAATATACTGACAAATTATTATACATTTATAAATTAATTATATCCATTAGTGTGTGCGTGAATGAGCAAGCGATTACATAGCGTCATTCACGTATTAGTTCTCATATGCTCTTTATTAGCTAAATAATATATTACAAATAAACACACATCTTTGGTGGGTCCAACATTAAAATGCCAATCGGTATTAGAAAGAAGTTACTTAAAATTGCTATTAACGCTTTGGTTATGGTTCTGAAACATGGTGACTAACATATATTTTTCTAGGAGCATTCCGAAATTCATCATACATATGATATAAATTATTTTCATGCCATTGAGGTCGTGAAAATAAACAAAAGACAGTTGAAAGATTATATTTGAAACTATGACAAAATATTTAATGAAAATTATTTTAACAATAGTAAGACGAACGCTTTATTTTCCCCAAGGCATAGATACTCTTAAATATAGATATATAAGTTACGATGATGAGATTGTTTGATAAGATTGAAATAACATTAGTAATTAATCTAATAAAATAGAAGTAATTGGCATTTATATATATTTTTTAAGCAAAGCTTAATTTTAATATTAGAGCATTAAAACTGGGTCATGAAGCAAAAGAAATACTAATACAAATAAGTTTGTGGTGCTGACATAATAGCCTAAAAATAACTAAGAGGAAAAGGTCGTGCTTCTGGATGAAAAACGAAATCTCACACCCCCTTCTTGGGTAGTGCTTAGAGAAAAGTGGATAGGCATGGCGTGGCCCAGACTTTTGCTGGTATAACCGACACGAGAGGCCTTTTATCTACGAAGTGTATATGCATAGCGTGTGCCAAACTTATGGGATCACCGCCAGAGGCATTTGATACGGAATAAATGTGGTTCCAGATAGCTCAACTATCTATGGAATGAGAAGAAATCTATGGGTTCGAACTTGTCGTAACCCCCAGATTAAGAAGCACATATATATAATCACGAAGATCGGCTATATGTCAGGAACGCAGTACGAATGATAAATGTCACTAACGACCTTGAAAAGTTTTACTGCTTTAAAAATAAATGACCCTTCTTTGAATACTATAATACGCCATGCAATTATAATATATATAGAGAGAGGGAATATTTCATTTAATAAAATATACGTTAAGATTTTACATAGCAAAAGAAACATTGAGATTTAGATTTCAAATTAATAAAATATACGTTAAGATTTGATTTAGTAAAAGAAACATTAAGATTTTCCCCCATCCCTTTTCTGCTAGTTAAAATAAATCAATCTCACCTTTGTTGATTTTACAATAACTGAAATATTTAAATACAAGGTTTGAAATTTTAAGAGTATGGAAAATATAAGAAGACTGGCAGTTATAGAAAATAATTAATGGGTCACTCTTTCAGAATTGAATAAAAACAAAACATTTTAAAAGATTTCAAAGCGTTAATTAGCTTAAGTTCTGGATTTACACCAGTAGAAAATCCAGAGTTAAACAAATATATATTTTATAATAAATAAAATGTTGACTCGAAAAACAATCTGGCGAGTATATTAATTAATAATGCATTGTTTTAAATGGACGTTTATAACTTGCTTCGTGAAGGTTTACTTAAAAAAAAAAAAAATAGAAAGGATTTTTAGAAAATTCAATTCGTCAGATTGTTTTAGATTGACATATTAATAAGCAAGCAGATATATAGAAATCAAATAATAAATATATATAAATAAATGACCGCACCAAAATTAAAAAGTTAAGAGCATATGAGATAGGATTAGATATAAAGAAATCATTTGAGAGCAAAATTACATTTACAGATATATATACATAGAAGGCAAAGTTAAAGAATACATGAGAAGAGATCTTGATAGATTATTTAGACTAAATTGACTATTAGGTGGCGGCTTGGAAATTTACCTTGCAATTTTAAGAATCCATTTTAAAGTATGGCACGTGCACGGCGATTGAAATGCAAGTACTTCGGTGGCAGGAAACTTCTATTAGCATTCTAAAGTTCTTTTTAGACCTTTCTTCATTTCATGGCAGCAGGATATTACGGTAGCGGCAGATGATGACCCTGACCCATAGGGTTGAGAAGAGTGGTGGATTTACTGCTACATCATTTGTAAGTTTCAAGCAAAACGAAATATGTTTATAATACCTCTATCTAAAAGTAGCTAATCTCCCCTGTAATTCAAAATTCAGTCATTTTATACTTTTTCTTTTATCAGTTGTTTTTGAAGATGCAATTGTAAGATAATGTCCAAAAATAAATTTAAATCTATTTCCAGATTAGAAATAGATTTGACAACATGTTTTTTAACAAAAGTATCTCTAATCTTAATCCCCTTTTAAGTAAAACTTTAATTAAAAAAATACCTACCCCAGATTAAAACAATAGTGCTTCCAACCCTTAATTATTTTTGGACAATTAACAACAGTCACATCTTCCATATTGGATTTTATAAAAAATATACAGTTTAATAGAAAAACAAGCAATTTAAAAAGAAAAAGCTAAAAATGACATATAATAAATATTTAAAAACATCAATATTTTGTTAGTAAGTTTTGCTCCTATATATATATTTGAGCCGCATCTATAATACTTTAATAAAAAAGAACTAATAATTAATAAAAAGAATTAATAATAATTTTAAAACATGTTATTGAAACATTAAATTTTATAATTTAGGCGCGCATCTCAAATATATACATGAAATATATATACACGACAAAAGGAGCGGGATGGGATATAGGGGTTTGAATACGGGTTAGTAGGTAGAAACATGAAGCACAATCTTAAGCTAAGATTTACTGCTTCAACATATCTATTTAAAAATTTAGTCACAAACTAATTAAGTCCAAATGCATATCTATAATTCATAAACATATTTTTAAAGAACCATTTTTTGCAATCAATGCTCATTTTCTCATATTAATGTCAATTTATTGGTCAGACAAATGATAACCGTATTTTTCTGAGTACTGGATTTCTAAATGGTAAAATAAACTAATCACCAATATTTAGGTTAATTTTACCATTTCAAAATTTGAAGGTAAGATAAAGTGTCTATTCATTTGTCTGATGAAAAAAGTGGCAGTAATATAAGAAAATGGACACCTTCTGCAAGTTTATTCAAAATAATTCTTTAGGAAGTATGTTATTAATTTTTATTAGTCATTCATTAGATTAGAGATTATACATGAGGTATTAATTGTGGATACAAACTAATTGCTACCTTGTACCAAAGTGGTGTAGTGAAAATTTTCCTACAGAAACACTATTCATTAAATGGATAAAATCTAGTCTAATGAATGTCCAATAAAAATTATTAATATAGTTTGGGTCAAAATTGTGAGGGCAGTAAGATTGACACATCAATTAAATTGTAGTAATTGGTTAAGACTGGCTTTCATTCACTTTTAATACTTTGTGGAGAGGTGTACCCATAAATATATGATCAAAGACATATGAAAAAGAAGTATGATTCCCAAGACATACATTTCATGCTGGACCAGCACTTGTCAGTTGGCCCAGATCAAATCTTTTACATATATCTATCATTGTTCAGTATATGTAGATAGCCGGAGGGGTGTACCCATAAATATATGATCAAAGACATATGAAAAAGAAGTATGATTCCCAAGACATACATTTCATGCTGGACCAGCACTAATCAGTTGGCCCAGATCAAATATTTTACATATATCTATCATTGTTCAGTATATATAGATAGCCAATTAACAAAGTTTAATTGATAAGTATTAAACTTACTAGCTTTCAACTTTGACAAGTTTAATACTTGTCACTTAAGCTGTAGTAATTGATTATCTATATATAGTGAATAATGATAAAGATATGTGTAAGAAAGTGTGGTCTGGGCCAACTGATGAGTGCTGGCTTAGCATGAAACATGCATCTTGGATATTGTACATCTTTTTCACATCTTTGGTCATATGTTTATGATTACATCCCTCCACCAGGTGTTAAAAGTGGATAGAATCCAATACTTACCTTACATGAGAATAGTACGGTGGATATTATTAATTCTTTAGGAGTCTGACATCTGAATTATAGTAATATATTTAACCTCGGTGAGTCTGAGAATAAGTTTTATTCTCAAAATCATTATATATTCAACAATCATGATTTATTTACAAGCTTATTAATAAATAAAAAAACATGTCATATATAATGTGACATTACTTTTATAAGCTTGTATTTACAAAAATGTAATACAGAGAGCGTACCAATAGCTCAAACAAGCTCTTAATTGATAAGTGCAGTAAGAGAAAATATTTAAAATCTTTATCCAGAACATTCCTATCTCAAGACCAACTGGTGTCAAGCTTATGCCTCACCTCAGTGAAAAGCTAGAATATTCAGACACTAGATGTAAAATATCAACTCAAAACCCAGCACTTATTTCATATGTAATATTTAAGCAGAAACTATGAAATTTTCGGACATGAAAATGTCATTAATTTCAGCTATCTAACATAAATAATTACATGAGACTGAACCAAATTCAGATCTACCATATATTAATAGCCTTAGCATCACCAAATCCTTAAAGATAAAATTATAATAATCAATAAAGCAAGTCATATATAACATGGCATAGCTTTTAAAAAGTTTGTATTTACAAATATGTAATATAGGGAACATACCAATAGTTCAAACAAGCTCTTACTTAATTAAGGGCAGTAAGAGAAAATATTTAAAATCTATCTAGAATATTCTTATCCCCAAATCAATTGGTTTCGAGCTTATGGCTCACGTCAGTGAGGAGCTAAAACAACCAGACACTAGATCTAAAATATCAACTCAAAACCCAGCACTTATTTAATACATTACTATTGAGAAGAAAATCTGAAATTTTTGTATATGAAAATGTTTTTAACTCCAGCTATCTAACTCAAATAACTATATGGGACTGAACTGAATTCAGATCTACCATATATTAACAGCCTTATAATTGTCAATGCCTTAAAGGTAAATTATTAGAATCTATTTAAAAATATTTTTTGCAACCATAATGTTAATATAATACTGATCAAAATCTAAATTAATATTCCAAATGTTTCATGTTGGATTTTAAAATATGACAATCCTACTTTTTCTTCTGTATATATATTTATAGGAATCAAACAGCTAAATTTAGCCTAATTAGAATTAATTTAGAAAAATATATATTTTCTGTCATTTTCTTGTTCTTTGCAGTAATTCAAAAATATATTTCATTCTTTATATACACCACAAACATGGCTTTCATAATTTTTTCATCTAATAACATATATTATCCAATTTCTCATCCATTAATTTTTATTTTTCGTAATTCCAAAATGAAGGTATACATTTTGAAAACTGCTGGGCGAATTTTCATCCAGAATCGGTTTATTATTTAGAAACAATGCAATCAAAAATATAGTCTCCATTATTAAAAGAGAAAAGTAAAACAATTTTATTATAACTGAAAAGATTTGTGTAGAAAAGCGTTTCTTAAATTGAATAATTTAAAACAAAAACAAAAAAATAGGTTGAAACAAATTAGAATTAGTACGAAATCTCTAAGTGAATTATACATTTATTTTAAAATAGTAATATGGAATTTGAACCCAGAATTTTAAGCTCCTTTCAGTCATACACTCCAACTTATACAACCAACACACATGACGACATGCATGTGAAAAAGATAAATGAATCTCCAATATAAGTATTTCATGCTAAACCAGCACTCATCTATATAATTAAATAGACATATTAAGGTCCAATGTGTGAGGGATCAGAATGACTTATGGTCAACATGCATATGACAATAATATCAGCATCATCAAGGGCTTTGAGCATTTCATCCTTGGATTTTCAATGATATGGATGGTTGAAGAGTTGGAGAGTGGAAAAGATTGAAGCTTGTCCATTAAAGTTTGAAGATTTGATATCTTAATGTAAACTGAGAGTGATTGTATATATGTGTTGGAGATAGTGATCTGGACCAACTGATGAATGCTGGTTCAGCACAAAATATATATAATAAAGATCATTTATCTTTTTACATGTATGTGGTCATGGGTATCAGTTATATAAGATGGAGTGGATAACTAAAGTATCTTGAAAGATCTGGGTTCAAATCTCTAATTAGATCTAGCTTAAGTATATATACTATACTTGTATTTAAATATTAAATATACATATATAAAATTTTTAAAGAAATGTTTTTATTCCCATTAATGCATTAAAAAGTAAAACATAAAAATTCAGTTAAGCGTTGTTAGCCTAGAGGTCATCACAGCTGCCTTGCAAGCAAGTAGTTGATTGCAGATGGTTGTGGGTTCACCTTCCAGCCGATGCTATGACATATGGAAAAAAAATTCTTCAGCTTTTATATTATTGACCTTATACAGTCAAAACAGAAATGTTCACCATTCATGTCACTGCATGCTTCCATTTTGGTTATGTAATATCAAGACTAATGTGAAAACTGAAGAAAATTTATTTTTTATTTTTAGTGCGTATGTGAATAAAAGTATTTTTAATTTTTTTTATAAGAAAGTTTAGATATAATTTAATATTGCTAAGTGATAATTTCATTTTATATTAAATGAAAATTTTTGGTAATTGTTTGCAAATTCTAAAAAAAAAAAGCTATCATCTGGAATTTATATATATACAAAGTTTCGACTAGATAGGAAATTGGGTAATGGGGGAAAATTGAGGTACAAAATTTCTCAGACAAACGAACAAGAAAATAGAGTAAGTTAAACAAAAGTATATGTAAAAAAAAAAAGTTAAGATTAAAGTGCAATTTATCATTTTACAAAAAATAGATACTAAATTATTTCTAGAAGTTTGTGAAATAAATAGTCTATATTTTAAGAAATAATCATAACTATTTTTTTAAATATCTACAATTGAAATAGAATTAATTATCTCTCACTGAGTTATGTGATGTCAAAATAATGAGAGAAAGCTTACATAACAATAGAGCTTAAAGAGAGATTGATATTCTCTCTTCATTATCCTTGATGGCATATAACTCAGTTGAAGCAGTTTATATATTACTATATTTGCTTTGTATCATGGAAATGTTTGTACACTTAAAATGTGACTAACAGTAGAATGGTTAACCTTTTTCTGAGTTAAAAATTCCTATTGGCTGAGTAAATTAAAGTTCTAAACTTTTGATTGGTCAATTACAAAATAAGAGGTAAAAATATATTTGTCTTTTAATATTATATTACCTTTTAATATTAGATTCATTTTAATTTATTCTAAAAAGCAATTAATAATTTGTCAGATTATTAAAGTAAATGAAAGTTCTTTCAAAAATAAATTTCTATTTATAATTGATAAAAATAATCTATATAGGAAAACATAAAACATAGGAAAACATAAAACAAACATTTTGTAACCTATTACAAATAAGGCAGTTCAATTCACTATACATATAAGAGGATTTAATGGGATTTATTTAAATTTTTTGGCATATAAAAATCTCGATCTGTAACAGTATAAGTCTCTTTTTTTTTTGGTTTATACTAAAATATCCAGCGTGAAAGGTGGAATCCATCTTTACTTAAAGCTTTGGATGTTATCATATGATTATATTTATAAATGACCAATTTTGTGCAAAATCAGGTTTATTGTCGAAATAATAATTGATAGCAGTGGGATTTGAAAGTTAAAGGTGATTATTTATTAGTCTGCTTTTAAACAGGTTATATTTGCATGTTCAATGGGATTTGTTTAACTTCTAGGCATATAAAATTCTCAAGGTGTTGCACATCAAATGTCAACTTTCTGTCTGTGTTAAGATCTTAGAGTGAAAATGGGAATAGATTTTTTATTTATGAAGGTTGCCTTGACAACAGATAGAAGATTAATGATTTAGATAAGCTTGTGGCTAATGTCATGAGATTACCTAATGTATATCAATCAAGATTACCTCAATGTAGACCAAAGCCTCACTATTATATTTTTACTCATTTATATTCTTAAGCTTTTCTTTGTTCATATTTTATTTCAATTTCCCATCTTCATTTAGACATTTGATATTTGTTCTTATTTATGAATAATTTTTTCTTCTTCTTTCATTTCACTTTCTATATAAATATGATTTCGCTAATCATGCATACACACACAAAGCTGAATTTTAAAGTTCTTTATTTATTAAAATAATACAAGTCAATATGAAATAAATATGTATAAGTGTGGCAGAGTGCTTTCAAGGGACATAGCCCTCATCGTCATAGTCATATTGTAACAAATGAAACTAGTTAATTGCAATGCAAATTTATGCAAATGACTTTATGTAATCCATTTCATGGATATATTATAACACGTGTCTTTTCTGTTGATGGTACGATTGTCTCTAGCAATAAAGCAAGCCTCTTTCACTTTTCTTGTTAAGTTGTGTCCTCCTCTGCAAACAACCAACAGGTCGTTGAGCCTTGCTGAGCTGTGATGCTGGGTGAAGTTGGAATATGTAAAGTCATTTGCATAAATTTGCATTGCAATTAACTAGTTTTGTTTGTTATAATATGGCTATGACTACGAGGGCTATATCTCTTGAAAGCGCTCAGCCACACTTATACATATTTATTTTGTATTACTGTGTATTATTTTAATATATAAAGAACTTAAAAATTCAGCTTTGTGTGTGTATGCATCTTTAGCTCAATTATATTTATATAGTAATATTTAACCGCAAAGTTTAAACATCTTGCTAGTTTCATTTCACTTTCTGTATTTTTACTACATCATATAACCTAGTTTAGGATGATGTGTGGTCATTTATATTTCTGGTATCATTTTCAATAAACTTATTTTAACAATTATCAAAGTTTCCCTGTTTATATGCATTCTTCATTTCAATCCCATCATATGAGCAATCATCCATTGATCAGATCACTCCCACAATGCAACCTTTTGTCATCAGGTAAGTTAGAGATATCAAATACCTAAAGCTTCATGTTCATGTTGACAGCTTGATATTTCTTTTATTTCACCACAGCCATGCTTTCCTCATCATACCATCTTCATGCAAGGTATGGATTTTTGTTTTTCTTTCCACAAATTGTCAGACATGGATAAAAACCAGTTCTACTTTCATGATAGTGTTGTAGTAATAAAATATTGAGCTGCCAATGTAGATGTGGACATTCAGGTGTTTGATATCTCTTGCTGACCAATAACAAAAGTTGTTCTTGAAGTGGATGCATAAGAAAAGATAATCTGAGTTGCTATATTGGTGGTTGGCTATTTCATTCACTATGTAATTGTTGATTAACCTTCCACAAAGTGGTGAAAGTGAATAAAGCCCAGTCTCTGCCTTGTTTGATGTATGAGAATGACATAATATGTGATGATTCAGCTGTTTGGTCCCTCTAACTCATCAAAAGATTAAAGATTATTTGTAAAATATTAATATAGTTGGAAAGAGTGGTTTGATTTTCAGTGCTGATGCATAGTTGTGATAATGAGAGCTAAGATTGTGGACTGAATTTCTGCTCTAGTGGATGATTTGACAGAACTGAGATGGTGGCCTGCATTTCTGTACTAGTGGATGGTTGTGATATAGTGGAGTTGATGAGGGATGGTCTAAGTTTCTACACTGGTTGATGGATGATTGTGATATGGTATAATTGTCAGGGAATTGAGATAACGATGACCTACCTTCTCTATTAGTTGATGGTTGTGATGTGATGGAATTGATGAGGAGTGGTCTGAATTTCTGCACTGATGTAAAGGTGTGATATAATACAATTGATGGAGAACAAATGAATGATTATGATATGGTACAATTGATGGGGATTGAGTGGTTGAGTTTCTGCATTGATGGATGTTGTGCTATCATGCAGTTGATGAGGGATTGAGACAGTGATCTGAGTTTCTACATTGACGAATGATATGACATGGTGAATTGAAGAGGAGTAATCTGAGTTTCTGCACTGGTGGTTTGGCTATGACATGATCGAATTGAGCTAATAAAAAAAAAAATTCCATTCTTTGCTGCGCTCTCATATTTGCGTCGATTGGCCATTTTATACAACGTCCATATATGTCAAAAAGGCAAAGCAAATTGATTAAAAGTTTTTTTTTTTTAAACGCCAAGATTTTATTTAATAAAACGCCTTCCAAGATGTTCTAATTCTTTTTCTTTTTTTTTCATATTTTCGGTGTATGTAGGCCACAGAAATAATGGAGTTTGCGCATCATGAGATGCCAGAAGGGGGAGGATAATAATTTAATTCTCTGATGCTATTAACGGTCACTTGTAAACAAAGCTTAAACTTCCTAATAATCAAAGTCTTTAATACTATTTTAATTAATTATATTTTCATAGTAATTAATTAGAAGTGATCTGTGCGCATTTTTTATATAGAAATTCTATGCAATTATCTTTATTATCTGCAATATTAAATAACTGAACATATTGAAGCTAATTAACCAAAAGCTTTTATTTAATTAAATGGCAACTCACGATTCTCCTGTCATAAATGATTAGGTAGTATATTTCTGAATCATTTTTAAGTGTTTCTTGTCATTTTCAAAGAATAAAGAATGATAATCATTGACAAACAGGATAAACATCTTACGCAGGCTTTTCCATTAGAATAACATTCAAGGAACAGTCTTTTAAACGTTTATTAAAGACCAGTAGTTGTCTGTGCGTGTGTGCGTATATATAATCATCACATCATTAGAAACTATCCGAAAAAAAATATTGTTCATCTTACTTTCAGATAATGGACTTAATTACTATCTTATCTTGATCGGATTCAGCATTCATAGCTACAGACCAATGTATATATGCGTAGATAAAATATAACAAATAACACAAACAGGCCAATAGATGAAGATGCTTAGTAATGTGCTCTCTTTAAGGCAGGGACCTGGCTGTAAGTCGAAAGTACATTTGAAGGTAGTCAGGAAACAACAGATATTACACTAGATGTTCCATATTTGATTGCAAAAACAGAGAGGCATTGTTCATGGACAAACTAGAAACTGCTAGATACTATACCATGAGGCAAGCTCCACAGTATATCTGGAAGTATCAAGCACCTAGAATGGTACTTGAAGTTCCTTACTTTGATAATTGAATGGCAATTAGACATTATACCCAGCCAACTGTATCAGTTGGACGATATATAAAGTGTTTATATAAATATATATTGTATATAAGTTTTTAATAAAATATTTAATGGCATTGTGCAGACCTGTGTTCATTATAAGCACAAATAAAGACAGCAAAAACAAAAAACAAGTACTGATTTCAAACCAACCATAGCAACCACAAATATGTACACCATGAATCTATTTACTTGATATCTTAAAACAGAAATAAAACTCTTCATAGGGTAGAGACATTTAGTACAAGCCAGAGTAATCAATGAATTAAAGGTTTGTACATAAAATCTCTACTCATCCAAAATCCCCAGACTAGTGAATAGGCACTAGATAAGGATATTATGCACAAATCTTCATGCATCCATTGATTACTCTGGCTTGCACTAGGTGGCACTTACTGTACGGTGAATTTTGCTTCTGTTTTAACAGCTTGTCTAAGCATAGGAAATGAAGATCATGTGATGTTCAGAGATTTAATACTTGATATTTGTAAGATCTTGCAGCCACTTTTGTGGCAAATGTATCTGTACTCTTCCTATCATCCTCTTCATTATTTTTTTGTATTATTATCTTTGATTTAGGTTAGTATAGTAACTGGTTGATATGATCTCATACTGTGTCATCATTTAGCAATGGTTATATCCAATTATATATATATAATTGTTAACTATATAATGAAGCATGAGCATATATCTACCCTAGTGCCATCTATAGTGAGCTTTAACAATCAGTGGCTACTAGATGATATCATCTGGTAATCTCTGATTACTCAAGTTTACTATAAATGGCAGTATTATGGAAAGCTGATCTTTTTTTTCATATGTCATAGCATCTGCTGAAGCGAACCCGCAACAACCGTCTAGCAACCAACTTCAAGGCAGCTGCACTGACCTCTTGGCTAACAACACTTGACAATCTTGTGTGATCATGTATACTAAAGAATTAGATAATTTATTGTTAATGCAAACACTGTCTTGCATGGTTCAGTGTGTTGGTAATCAGAATACAGGGCATACCGTCCTTGTATCAATTCCACTTCTGATTTTTCCTGGTACTTGAACTTCTTATGAACTGAGCAGAAAAACCTTTTGATATGCCCTGCAGGGTTTAGTGCAGTGTTAGAAGTATCAGACTCTGGGGTGTAAGATCCTTGGATTGATTTCCGTTCTGGTATTTCTGGTGCTGGAACTATTCATGAACTCCTGGACAGTAAAGATCTTTGGATTGATTTCCATTCTGGTATTTCTGGTGTTGGAACTATTCATGAACTCCTGAAAAGTAAAGCCATTTGAATATTCATTTATTACTAATATTCCTAGTCAAGGAAAAAAATGTCTATACTATAAACCAAGAATCTGAGGGCTATAAAACACAGATATCTAATCTGGAATCAAATCTATGTAACGAGATAAGTGAATTGACTTAGTTTCAAAATCCTAAAAATTGAGCCAAATATACATAACTGTACAAGGGTTCTTCTAAGAGATTTAATTACAGGTTTTTGGCTTGTACAGCAAATGGAGTTAAAATGTGGTCGCTAGATGCATGAGTATTATTTCCAGTTTTGAATCCCAAAATTCATTATTAAAACTGACAGGCAGAAACTAATCTAGAGGTGGATATTTAAATTTACTACCATTTGATAATCATTGATTTCTCAAGCTTACTATAGATGACGCTAGCATAGAGAGCTATTCTTATATTACCTTACTTATACACACACAACAATTTTGAAATATATATGTTGGAGGCTGGACATAGAATACTGGTTTCTGCAATTAGCTTATAATCCAATAACCTTCAGGCATGAAGTTTACCTGAAAATAATCAATATAAGAATAAATTTCATTTGCCTTATAGAAAGAGAACTGGCTCACTCCAAACTATGAACCGTTTTCAGTACATATTTTTTTTCCACTCATATTTTTCTCTTTGCTTTTTTTTTAACCTTATTCTTTACTAATTTTTCTTATTTAAGATGTATAGGATTTGGTCATCTGTAGGTTTTAAATCGAAAGACGATCATGTTATTTGGAAAATTAAAAAAGAAAATAACATTTTCATATACATATTTATTGCTTCCCCCTCACAACATGATTTTATTTTTCAAAATGCTTTTGTTTTAACAATAAGAAAACGAGACATGAATAGATTTCATTCCTAAAACAAAAATCACAAACTAATAAAAGTCATCATCGTTAGAGATTGTTGGCCCTATAAATATAAGTACATAAAGTCTATGAAGATTCGCAATCTTATTTCATCTCCAGTCATCCCAACACGCTTTTATAACTTTTAATATACATACAATTGCTTTGATCTCTTCACTGTCTTATTCTTCAGCCATGTGTCCCTTTAAAAGCTTATCCTTCATTCCTTTAGATTACTTTTAAAATGATGTCACTAATACCAGTTTGATTTCAAAGACAGAATGTCCCAGTGAACTGGTGATTAGTTTTTTCTTCAAGCTGCCTGCAGGACCTTCTCTGAATACACACATGTATTATGTTGTTGCAACATGATTTAGCTATTCACCACAAAAATTTTAAAGTGCTATCAAATGTGTCAATGTGTTTTATACTTTATCCCATAATATTAACATTAAATTTTGGTTTTCCAATTGGGTAAAACCTACTGAATGTTTGAAATGTTTCAAAATATGTGTGACAACAAAGACATAAATCACAAGCACTTTTTAAAGTGTGGCTTACAGAAAGAAAACCCATCATCTTTTCATTGGGATTGTATCCATTCATTACTTTTTCTAATCCTATTTATTCTCCGGACATTTTTTTTCTATATTCCTTTATATCATTTGTGTCTTGTAGTAATTTTAAATAATGTTCAGGTTTTGCGATCATTAATCAAATCAATGAAAGCCTATCCATTTTAAACATAAAGATATAATATTTTCAAATATAATACAGAACCTACCCCATCCCCAAACTGGTTTCAGGATATTGGCAATCTTCAGTGGGGCACTAGGATATTTTAAACAGGATGAGAATATTTCTAGGTAGGGATTTTTAAATCTTTTCTCTTATGTATTAGCACACCATTATTTTATATATATGTTTTGTATCTATAATTGATTTTCACTTGAGAATGTCTATTTATTAATAGGTGAAACCATGGTCATGAGAGAATTTTAATATTGCCTTGCTGTATTTAATGTTATTTGATTTTCTATTTTTTATTTATTATTACTAGTATAGGATTAAGCAATATTGATTGTATATATTCTTCAGATGACCAGATGTGATTATAAACATTGTGACAATATGATCTTGGCTAGCTCTAATCTGTTTTATCATACAATCCTCCTAACTCCATCAGGTTTAAATCAAAGGCTAAATTAAATATTCTAGGATTTGAAAAAAAAATAATGTAAAAAAAAAAAGATTCTCTCAATTGATATCTTAATCATTTGAATATATAATTTGAATTATATAATAATAATAACAATAGTAGTAGTAGTAGTAGTAGAGTAATAATAATAATAATAATAATAATAGTAGTAGTAGTAGTAGTAGTAGTAGTAGTAGTAGTAGTAGTAATAGTAGTAGTAGTAATAGTAATAATAATAACAATAATAGTAATAATAAGAAGAAGAAGGAGAAGAAGAAAAAGAATAATAATAATAATAATAAGCAAATATTTTATCTAGCCGTGCTTGCAATTATATTTCATTCCAATATCAGCCTTTCAAGCTAATTGAGCACGCGCCTTTGAGAGTGTTAAATAAATGAATACTTTCTTCTTCATTCAAGATATAGCATTTATGCAGGAATAAAATTAAGTTTCAGTAAGAATGACATCTAGTAAATTCTAAGTAATTACACCGGCGTCATTTAAAGTGAGAATTTACTCACGCTCTCTTCAGAAGTTCTTCAGATTTGCTCATATAAAAGAATTTGAGTCGTAGGAATAAGAGGATTCTTTTTATTCCTGCATAAATGCTATATCTTGAATGAAGAAGAGAGTATTCATTAATTTAACACTCTCAAAGGCACGTGCTCAATTAGCTTGAAAGGCTGATATAGGAATGAAATAATAATAATAATAATAATATTTATATTCAGAATTAAACTAATTTCACATATGCACTGTGTAATATAAATTGATATGCTCTCAACCATAAGTAAAAATTCTAAAGAACAAGTGAATTACTTATCCTTCAAGCTTACCTATATATAAGCCAACCTTTGTTTACCATGGATTATTCAGGGATTTAGTCTATTATATGCTTGAAAGACAAGTGATTCACTGTTCTTTAAAATCTTTGGCTTATAGGAGAATGCATGCCAATTTATATTAATCAGCGCATGAGCGAAGATTTCACTTCCGAATATATTACAACAAATACCGTGCTGTATATAAAATAGATATTTAAAAAGATATTGGTAATGTTTGTAAAGCTTTGTGTATATTATTAATATATGCAACTTTACTTAATAATTTTAAAATTAAAATCTATCGAAAGAAGAAAAAAAAAGAATTAATTAAAAATAATTATACAGTTTGATTCAGGCTTAATTTAATCAAACAATATGTAATTAAGGAAAATTAAACGGTTAAGTTAGGGTAGGCACAGTTGCAAATAAGAGAAATTAAAAACAAGTTAAGGCTTTTGGAAAAAGTTATCCTGATGGGACATAAAGTATAAAAAGAGCAACCACAATAGAGAAAATTAAAGTCTGTGGAAAGCCAAAATACTCATCACCAGCAATGTGTAGCTTGGAAAGATTTCAATCTCTTCTTCCAAAGCATTGGATATCATCTAAGAAGATTATTGTTATATTGATTTTTTAGTACTGATGCAAAAATAGTTAGAATATTAAAATTCTGAGAAATAAATCAATAAACATAATTTTCTAAGCCCATTCAACATGAACAAGTCTGAATCTAAATAATGTAGCCTCATCATCTCAAAGATATGTTGATGATTGTTTATTTGTAATTGAGAATGATAAATTGAAGGAATTTGTAAATGAGTTTAATTGTTTTGATCCTTCTATAAAATTTGTGTTAGAAGGAGGGGGGTTAGATTTTGGTAAGTTAAAATTTTTAGATCTTTTGGTGATTAGAAATATAGAAACTAATTGTTTATTGTGCAGTCATTTAGTTAAAAGTAAAGAATTAAGATCTATAATTAAACCTGATAGCTATCAGTCTGTATCTCATAAAGTAGCTGCTTTAAGGAATTATTGTCATAGGAATATTAAATTAAATAATTCTAGTGGGGTAGCTTTGTTTCAGAAATATCAATTTTATAAAGATTATTTGAGTGTTGGATACTCTGATAAATTTGTTAAAAGTATTTTATTTAATAGTAATATTTGTAAGGATGTAAAGGTTAAAGAAAAATATGATTTTATTTCTTTGCCATTTAAATTGTCTTCTTATAAAATTGTGTGTAGAAATAGTAAATTGTTTGGAAATAAGAAAATTGCTTGGAAAAGGGGTGTTACATTGAATAATTTATTAAATAATACAAAAGAAGTTTTTGATAGAAAGACTATTCCTGGTGTGGTATATTTTATTCCTTGTTTATTTTGTAAGAAGGTTTACATAGGTCAGAGTAGTTTGAGTTTAAATGAAAGAATAAAGGTTCATAAAAGTAGAGTTAAAAATAGATATCTTAGTTCTGCTTTGTATGTCCATGAAAAAGATACAGGCCACACTATTGATTTTGATGAAGCTAAGGTTGTCTTCTTTGAGAGAAATGAAATCAAAAGAAGAATTAAAGAGTCTTTATTATTGAAAATTTATTATTCTGAAGCAATTAATTTATTTAAGAGTTCTTTTAATATTAAGGGTGGATGGGAAGTGAATGGATTTGTGGGTAGTTTTTAATAGTATATATAATGTGTGTTTTTTTTGTAGTTCTTTACACTTGAGAAGTCTGCTTGTAGCAGTGAAACCTTAGGTTGTGTTTTAATATTATTTTTATGCTGGTCTGGTTTAATTTTAGATTTGGGGTAGTTTTGATATATATATATATATATATATATATATTATATTTATGATTCATTCATTAGTGGACTAAGGTTTGTGGGGACTTTCTATTGACGTCAGGGAAATGATTATTTTAATCAGGAATTCATTTAATAATTTTGTTAGTGATACACTATCTATTTATATATATCTGAGGTATTATGTATTTATAACTACAACCAATCACTTATTATTATTATTTTGCTTTGCTAATCACCTTTTAGGACCTTCGGAATCTGACCAGTCCAACCTTTTACACTCCCTCAAAGTAGACGTAGTTCATACCAAGGGACTCTTTTCGAGCATTGCTATTAAGATGTATATGCACATCAAAATATTATTATGATTATTTAGAGACATGTCTGGCTGGAGGACTAACATTTCTCATCATCTAGTTGTATTTACTAAGAAATTGTCTGTAGTAAAGCCACCCAGAGTTTCATAACAGATCTCATTTATTTTTGTTGTAATCTATAATAGCATATTGCATTCTTCATCATTTTATTTAGCAAACCTGAAATGCTCTCTGCCATGATAGCACGTCCTTCACAAACAAATTTTGTAATTAATTAAATCTGACTGTATAATTGTCAATTATTTATTTAAGAACTATTTTGCTTCCCACACTCATTATATACAAATGATTTTAAATGTAATAGTGTTTTAAATGCCCATCTTTCATATTTTGTAATATATATATAACAGATTTATTTGTAATATCTTATTTTATTGCTGATTGGTTTTTGGTCGACCAATTAACAAACTTTTATATTGTTTGTCAAAGCCGCATCAAAACAAATTAAAGAAAATAACCAAGTTGTATAAACAAAGACTATTTATTTTGTACTAAATTCCTTAATAAATTCCTATAGTATTGTTATTTTAAATAAGCTTAGTTTGTCATCACTCCCAATCTTTAAGGTTAATTACTCTATTTATTTAAATATTGTTTTGATTTAAATTCACTTCTGTGTAATGTTGCCATAAAGAATTATCATTATTACGGTTCAAACCATTAATAATCAATCAAATCATATCTGTACCATTCTGCAATCGTCAGAATCTATTAAATCATTAAATTTTCATATAAACCCTTTATTATTTTGAGTCTCTATGTGAACCGTGACCTCCAGCTGGGACGGAATAAAACCAAGCACTGCTAGTGTCATCACAAACGTTATCCATTAGTCAGAGAGGCAATAGTTTAGGCAAATAGGTTAGGATTCATCCTTGTCCTGACATATGTATCTTGTGCATGGTTGGATTCAAGGTACTTTTGTTTGGATTATTGGTTTTGTTAAATGAATACACGATTTTGACCGGCACAATATATATATATGAACTTAGGATTTTTATTTCCAGTTCATCTTCCATTCCATCTCAAATAACTGATGCACACGAACACATACATGCAAAAAAATGATAAATGATCCCTAATATGTGTATTTTATGCAGAACCAGCACTCATCAACTGGACCAGATTATAATCTCTCACACACACACATATATATATAATCAGTGCTTGATTTATATTAAGATAGCAATTCCTTAAACTTTACTGAACAGGTTTCAATATTCTCACCCTTCCAACTATTCAATCATCCATTTCATTGGAAAACTGATAATGGAATTCTTAAAGCCCTTATTGGATTTGATATTGTAAACATATCCATGTAGACAATGCATTAATCTAATCTTTCATATTAACAGATTATTACATATTTATGTATGTTAATAGAGGAATGGGCTGAACTTATAGTATGATGTAATCAATTTCCAAGGCAATATTAATTTGCCTATACTGAATGATTGTTATATATGAAAGAAGAGAGATTTGAACTTAGGATTTTTCCATCCTTATTCATCATCTGCTTCATATCAAGCAACTGATACAAATGATCACATGATCCCCAATATTCTTATTTTCTGAAGAACCAGCACTTATATGAAGTTAAAAATTATATCTTTAAAAAAAGGTTTGTATGAAGTTAAAATTACAATATGAGCTATGTATGCCTTACTCACTTAAACAAAAAAGGGAACTGAGTCCTGCAAAAATGCATCCAGACAGGTTGGCCTGAATTCTGGACTGATGGATGGATTGATGCGTTGAGATACCTGTATATTTGAATATAGATAATGTTTAAAAAAATTATTATTGGCAAATTTTTATTAGGTAATGAAAGTTAATGTATGATTTTTAAATATATATGTATATTTAATTGTGACATTTATAGTTTTTTTTCCTCATATTTCAAAGTGTCGGTCGGGAAGCGAACCTGGGACAACTGCTTGGAAGGCAACTATGCTAGCAACTAGACCACCAATGCTTGACTGTAACATTTATAGTTAATCTTAAATATTCTTCATTATGTTTATTGATTTATTACTCTAGATATGAAATAACAATGTTTGTAGGTAATTACATCAATCAACATTATATAAAGTAAATAACATTGTTATTTAAACTAGTTATTTGTGGAATCTTCTCTCAATAATCTCACCTCTGATGCATAAATAACAATCCTCCACTGAGCTAAGCAAAGTGGGGTTGTTATCATGAGAACTGCAATGATGACATCAGAGGATGATGTAATCATAGATGGTCTTTCTTAGAAAAAAGTGGCATCTTGAATTAGGATTAATGGAGTTCAAACCCAATACATTCAAATAAATATTTATGAATGAATGTTAAACTAAACCCTCTGAGATTATTTGATGTATGATAAAAAAGAAATATAACCAGGGTGCATTATAAAGTATCTATAAAAAATAGAGGGTTTGAACCCCAACTGCAGTATCCCTTTTATTTAAATTTAATTAATTGAAATTCAAATATTAACCAATCTTTGGTAAACTGATGAAATGCTTATCATTTTAAAGCAATTCAGTTAGAAACCAGAAGTATTATCTGTGTGTTGATATATATATATATATATATATATATATATATATATATTGTACCTAATTGAAGTGTTACTTAGTTCCAAGAGGTAATCAAGGTTATCTTAGCTTAACCTTTTGTTTAAAATTTCGGATTTAAAAAAAATAATGATAAAAATGAAAATTAACTTAGTTAATTATTAAAATGGGATAATCTAAATATTTTAATAGTGTCAGTTGGTTTGATAAGGGATGTTAGGTAATAATTTAACATATGCAAATGTTAAAAAAAATAATTGTGAATTGATAAATAGTATTAAATGTATTCTAAAATAACTACTGTATTATCCATTTTAATGTCTAAAGAATAATAATTAGATATTAAAAATAAGTTGGAATAATTAAGTAATAAATTTTTTAAAAAAATGATATGTAAGTTTTTATTGAAAAAATGAGAATATTTCTTATTAGTTTTGTAGTTTAGCATTCCAGTTATAAAAATTATTTAGATTAAATATTCATTAACATTTTATTGTTGTAATTTTAAAAATAATTTTAAACAATTAATTCAAGGTCAGACATATGTGAGAATATGTGCATGCATTGACATGGAAACATAAGAATAAAAAAGGTAATTTAATTCCAATATTGTTTAAAATAAATAAATAAAACAAATGTGTGGATAAAATTATTTTAATATAATATTTAAGGGTTTAATAAAGGGTATAACTTTAAATTTTATATTCATTACTATTGTATTGTATAAATATCATTTAAAAAAACAATTGTTGCATAGTATTTGTAATACTAAAATTTTGACTTTGCAGCTGAAGGTCATGTGGTATGGGAAAATTATATTGATTATGTCAGTAGATTGATTCCCCAGCTGGTTTGTCCAAATATTAAAATTTAATAAAAGATAATTTTTATTGTTTTTAAATGAATTGTAGGTGGATGAAAAATTGTGAGATAAAATGGAGATCTATGAGTCATTCAAGGGCGGAACTTGTTTTGATTCAATTGGTGTTGGATCTTAAAATTTTGTTAATAAAAAGTAATTTTATAAAACTTTATATTTTCTAAAAAAATAAAAGTATGTTTAAAATAATTATTTAAAAATCGTCTTATAATGAAGAAGGACTAAAAAAAAAGGTAATCCATTTTCTGACAGTTTTTCATTACAATTGAGGCATTAAAAATTACAGTAAAAAATGTTTGAAGAAAATACAGCGTCTCATATTTCATTTACTTTTGATCTATTCATTTTTCTTTATTTAGAAGTAAAACTTAAATTATTAAGTATTGTTATGGCTAAAGACTTTATTGCACTAAACTATAATATATCTCCTATCAAATTAAAAATACATGTGAAGAAGAAATTAAAAAAAAAAAGACATTCAAACATTTTAAAATATTAAAATGGAAATGCATTAGCATCTTTATAAATTAGAAGTGACATTAAATTTAATACTTTATTACTTAATAGATGATATATATACATTTAACAAATGATATATATACTCTTAACAAAATAATGTTTCAGAGGAAAATATGTATTTTAAAATACTAATTCTCATTTATGCCAGTAGTATGAAAAGAATTTGTTTGAAAGCAAAACTTTAAAAGAATTTAAAAATATTATTAATGAACTTGTCTCTATCAAATGCATAATGTTTGGTTATATTTGCCAGTACTTATAAGTAATTTTATGACCGTTGATCTTCGCACATAAACCAAGGAGCATCCTTAATTATAAACAAAGTCTACTCTTATGTTTAAAAAAATAAATAAAAGGAAATTTGTTTAAAAAAAAAGAAATACATTTTTAAATATTAAGAAACGTTTTTTTAAAAAAAAAAATCTCTATTTTTAAAAAATGTGTTTATCTAAAGAAGAACAGTGAAAGTTAACTAAAAATATATATTATAATTATTCCGCATTTGAACCTAGGATTATAAATATAAAAAAAATGTACTCAGCTGAAGATTTTTTTTTTTCAATGCCGGCTTATTATACGTATACTTATACTTATGCTACTCAGCTGGAGAATTTATTTTCCAAAGCCAACTTATGTTTATGCTTATGATATTTAATTATTTTAATATTTAAAATTATCTTTAAAGATAAAAGAAAGTGAATGTGTTTATATAATGAACTATTGAACATTTTCATTTGGAAATGATTGCCATATGTATAAATGTATTAATTGAAGCTTCGAATTCAGATAGATATCTTAACCTGGATAAATTGTCTATACATTATGAAATGGAAAATCACGGAGCCGAAATATGAGCTTGAGTTAATGTATTATTATTTTTTTATGGTCTGTTTTATTGGTTTAAAAAAAGAATGAAACCATAAAAAATATTTATACTATTATTTTTTTTGTAACACTTTTTGCATAAATATACAGGTAAACTAGGGTTATAATTTTAAAACGAAATAGGTTTATTTGAATGAGAAAATGTTTCTTGCTATTCTTAAGTAGATTTAGTTTATTTATCAAGCATTACACTAGCTAGTTTCTATTTAAGAATTTTATTATAGAGATTTAAATATCACAGTCTTATTTTCATATAAATGGGATGTTTTACTCAATTTTTATTTTAAATTCACTATAGAAGTTTATCAGAGAATATCCATTCATTTGTTTTATGAATGTTATATTAATAATAATTACAAATATTTTATATTGATCGAGAAGTAAATATCCTTGCATTTAATTTACCATTTCAAAAGTCCACTAGTTACTATATTTTTAGCATTTAATATTTTGTTATGTGTGCATTGTGCCTTGCCTGGAATTTTATATGCATTTAATTTTAAAGTATTTTCTACAGTAGTCATTTGACACATACGTTTTGTATTTTATAAATTTCTTGGAAATAACTTAGTTAAGTGAAGTATATATCTTGCTATTAGTTAGAATTTGTTAGCCTCAAGAGTTAGGCTTAGTTTATAATTTTTGAATATGCCTTATGGATTTGAGAAAATCTTCCATCCTTATTGTAATGTATTTCCATGATTTGATAGTGCTTGTCCCCAAGAAGAGGGTATTGTATTGTATTTTTCAGTGATGATGATCACATTTATAAGCATTGGAAATCCCATGAGAGGATTGTGCTTTTCTGGTGTGTGTTCCTGTTCCCAGATGTACTGAAGATGAATTCCAGACATCTTAATTCTGCCTCGAAGTTAGGTATTTGGAAACCACGACATTCTTTTCCAGCTCTGAGGAGCCTAGTATTTTTATATTTTTGCCTATCATTCATGATGACTTAATGCTAATTCCACCACAGTAGGTGATGTTGCATTTGTTTTAGATTTGTGATGACAAGATATGCTTGTTTGAGGAAATGTATTTCTTCAGGTAGTTGTAGCTAATTTAAGGCTCATATGTATATCAATGTTTGAATTGTGTTGCTATGATAGTTTTATCATGCACAAGCTAACCAACAATAAGTTATATTTATTTTAAAGTATGTTAAATATGCATATGGTATAAGTGGCAATTCACACATAATAATTTAATATTTTCATCCAGAATTTTGCCGCTGGATTTGTAAGTCTGTTACATCATTATCTTTAAAACATTGAGGGAATAATTTTATGTGGACTAAATTTATTTAAAAAATATAACTGATCTCTGATGAATGACTGTCCCATACACTTAATTTAGTTTGATTTTAATATTAGCTTAATCTGATTTAAACATATATCTAGCTATGATATTAGTTATATCCGTGAAACTAGTGGTGATATTTTTAAAAAGTATTGTTGAATATGCTTACTCCAACTTAGCGTTTGTTAAGTTGAGGAGTATAAAATTAAGCTTAGGGTTTTCAATATAAACATAGTTTTGTGTGTTATTCTGATTAGTAAATGACACAATAATGTTATCAATTAGTCTAATAAAGAAGAATAGTAGTGTGCTTATTAAGTACATATGATAATTAAAGTTTAAATTTTTTTTTTTGAGAAAAATATAATTATTAAAAGAAAGTAACAGTGAATAACCTTAGTCTGTTATTAAGTGTATTAGTGTAAATTAAATAAAACTGTGAAGAGTCCAAATAATTATATAAAATCTTAGTGCGGTATTGGCACTGTTTGTATTCTATTACATTTGTAAACATTTCTTCTCATTATTAATAAATCAAATTATTATTATTTAAAAAGTTTTGTTTGTTTGTTTTACTTTTATATGAAAATGTATTATTGTCTTGGGTTCCAAGTTCACAAAATCTTTAAATTTTAAAGTTATTGGGTCTTCAATTCAGACATTCACAAGTATATTCTAAGTCAATTAAATATAGTTGATATTTTCTTGAAGATTCAAAAGCTATGTTAAAGTAAATGATTTTCATATTGAATCATAAATACAGATAATTGCATTATAGCAGATACATAATTATACTTAGTTAAAAGTTTATTTCTTTTAATTATCAGTATATCTTTTCAGACTAAAGATTATGCAATATCAGATTAACAATATTAGTACTTTAGAATAATATTTTAATTAATATTATTTTAAAAGCTGCACATTATCTTATATTCACTGCACATCATCTATCACCACCTTAAATCTTATATATTTAAAGAATTCTAATCCATTTGCATTTGAGGTCTTTAGTGGTTGTCTGTGAGTATGGAAAGGCATTAAAAGTACCCTTGCTCTTTTCTTTGCTTGAGTAATATCTTAGATAATAGGCTATTATTAGTTTAAATTTAAATTGATTCATTAAATTTTGTGAATTAATATTTGTTTTGTTTATTCTTTAAGATTGAACATATTATAATTATTTTATGGTCAGCTAAGATGTCACTTATTTATTTATTAATCACAGTAATTCTTTATTAGGCAACTTAACTTAAACTTTAATTTTACACAAGAGTGTTGGTTTTAAAATCCCTGAGGTTATTTACTCTTGTTGTTTTAGTAAATATAATTCTGTAAGATAATATTTTAAAGCAAAGCATCATAGGTTTTATTCAGAGAGTGTATAATTTATTGGTAAGACTAATATGGTAAGCATTGAGTAGTGATTTAGATAATCTTTTGTATGGTTTATTAAAAGATCAATATGCTGTAGTAGTTATAGTTCATCAGTATTGGATTTGATCTTTACTTGATTATACATCTCTGGATCATCATCTCTTTTCTTTAAATTTATTGTAACCCCACTGAGCCAAGTCGTTTAGAGTCTCTCATTTATATTTCAGTTCATATCATTTCAATTCTATTCCATTTCTTTCTATCATCTCATTTCATTTCTCTCTTCTTTATTCTATGTTATTTTTATATCTCTCTTTCATATGTTTCTATCATCTCAGCCCTTTTCAAACATTCGTTAAGAGTTTCTTCTATCATCTCATTTCATTTCTCTCTCCTTTATTCCATCTTCTTCTTACATATCTCTATTCTATATCTTTTCAATCATCTCATTTCTTCTCTCTCTCTCCATTATATATATAATTTCTATTACTTTTCCCTATTTCTTTTCCCTCTCAATTCTTTTCTTTTCCATCATTTATCCTTACCATTATCATTACCTCCATCTCATTAGTAGCATTATCTTTTCCTTCTTTTCTCTCTCTCTTTCTCTTTCTTTCTCACACTCCTCTCTCATTTTATTAGGTTACAATTTATCTCTCTCTATATCTTCCTTATCATCTTCTCCCTCTTTCTTTCCATTTACCTTTCATCATCATCATTTTTACCTCCATTTCATAATTTTCTCCCTCTATTCTCTTCCTCTTTTTCTTCTTCTCTCTCTCTCTTTCTCTTTCTCACACCCCCCTCTAATTTCAGTAGGTTACAATTGGCCTCTCTCATTTCATTTTCATCTTTTATCTTTATCATTATCTCTCCTTTATTCCATTTTCTTCTTATCTCTCTCTCCCATCTCATTCCAGAAGGTTACAATATATATATATATATGAAAGTGAGGAGATAATATCCATCTAAATAGAGGTAACTTTTAACTTTTGATGTTTTCTAATTCAATGCTGATTTATTGAGCATGTAAAATACTCTCAATCCAAAGCATAATTTAAGATCTTTACACTCTCATTCCACTGTGCTTTAAATTGGTTGATATAAGTAAATATAAATAAAAGGGATAAGATGTCCTGTTCTTATTTTTTGAAAAGACATTATATTGTGCTTTTGAGCGAGAAAATTTCATGTGCTCAATAAACCAATGTTGAGTTAATCTAATTGTATAGATATAATAATGAATAGAAAAAATGAGATAATATTCATTAAATAGAGATAAACTTTACCTTTTGATGTTATTAAGAAATTATCAATTACTACTAATTAACAATTCCTGAAGCTAAGCAAGTTTTTCTCACAAACCAAAAGGAGTCCTCTTTTACTTCAAATCTAAGATCTTATGTGGATTTAAACCCAGAAAGCTTTAGTTTTATTAGCCCCATCTTAACCTTTTAGGTATAGAAACTCTAGTTGGATGAGTGAGTTAAAACTCTAAACTTGTGATTGGTCAATTACATATCAGCAGTAAAAATATATTCATCTTTTAATATATTCATTTTAGATTCATTTGTAAAAAATATATTAATAATTTGTGAGATTATGAAAGTGAATGAAAGTTTTTTCAAAAATAAATTTCTATTTATAATTATAAAAATATTCGATAGTGGAAGACCTAAAAAGAAAGTTTGTAACAAATTAGAAAGTGTTGTGACATCATTGATTTCTTTCTCAATTTTACATTGTGTAAAAGTAAATAATTTTTACTAAAATCTTACCTAGTTTTTTAAATAATTTTATTTTCTGCATATTTTATCTAAATAATTTATAATATAACAAAAAATAATTTTAAAATGATCTAAAACTTACATTTTCTTTTTCAAAATCAAAACAAAGAAGTTGGAACGGTGAAAATTATTGACAGAACATCTTTTTTGCCTTATATAAGCAACAACCAATCAGCACCTAGGAAAGACTGCCTTCTTCCTTTGTTAAAACTTAAATTTGAATATTATTGATTTTTTTAATTGTAAAATAATTTTAAAGAGGGCAGCATCATATGGTATTTTTTAAGCTTTAAAATGACTGTAAATTCACTACAGTAATGTAAAAACTGATGGTTTTTGAGTGACCATAAGCTGTGTCCATCTAATAAAATACTTAATAATTTTATTTTCATATAATTCTCAGTTCAACCTTAATTCATTTATTAATATTCTTTTAAATTTTTTAAATTATATAATATCTACTACTTTATTCATTCTTCTATTAATAATATTTTATTTATTTATCTTTTTTATATATCTAAAACCTATAAATATTGGAATCTTTTAACTTACCCACTTTAACTTTAATTTTTTAAAAGCAAAAAAATGTTTGTTTTTTAAAAAACTATTTTAAACCCTAGTTCCCTCTATTACATATTACTTAAACTAACTATATCTATAATTACTACAACACTTTATTTATATATTTCTGCACTTTAACTTTTATTACTATTATTGCATAACTTATAAATTTATATTATACTGTTTTACATGTAAAGATTATACTAAGTTTTTTTCTTCATTAATATGTACTATCTAAAAATATATTCATGTTTATACTTTTATGTAACCATTTTTTACAACACATACAATTAATTTTCTCTTATATATTTTCCTCTATATATCTTTTTTAAGAACTATATTTATATTAATATTATCCTAATCCCTATTAAATTTTTGTTTTATCTTTCTTATTAGTTTGCTTCTTTTATTTTCATTTTGTTAATATTGTCTGTATGTAATATCATCTTTATGGTATTATTTATATAATTATGCATTTTATTTTGTTTATTATATCATAGCTGTGAAGAAGACTGCAGGATAGTCAAAACCTAAGATTGTGTATGCATATATGTACAACAAAATGGTTTTGCAAAAAAGTATTCAAAGTAGAAAATAAAAGATGTGGTGGGTTTTGTAAAAATAATGTATATTATGTGTATTTCTTTCAATATTATATGGCAATTAACAGACGGTAAAAAAATATGGAAATTTTAATGAACAAATAGTACACTAAATGATAATAAAAGTTGTGTTTTTTAATGACTGAATAATAGTATCTTCCCCCTAAACACTACTTGTATTATATTGTTTTAATATTCATAATGAAGATATAAATAATAAGAAATTATTGGGGGGATTTCCAAATGCTTTACTGTTTGATTTTAAGCGACAAATATTAAATTTGAAGCACTTTTTTGTATTGAGATTTAGTTTTTATTTCATTCATATATGTGATTTTCAGGGATGGTGTGGAGAAAATCTGCAAATACTTGGTTGTTGAATTTTAAATGATAAAGTTCAAATTTGGATTATTAAGATGTTGTTTTATTTTGTTTGTATTTTCATTTCTAAGCAATAGTAGAAATAATAATAGAGATGTGAATTGAGACAATTTTTATTTCATTTTTCTATACATATCTCAAATATCAATACTCATAATATGTAAGCAAGAAACAAAGGTATTTAACACTGCCCTTGTGTCTTGGAAGTGAAAGAGGAATTACCAATACTTCTGTGCATCATACTGTGCAAGTCAACCTTAATTCTCTTCATTGAGAAGGTCAGTCATTTATTCTGATGAGTGATCCATCTATGCTGACTTCAAAATCATGAGATTTCAATATTCTGCCATCATATACTCACAGCATCATGTATCTTCTTTAAAAAAATCCTTTGTACAACTATAATTGTTTGGTATTTTGTAATCTTTTATTTTTTAAAAAAAAGTTACATTGTACAACTATATTTATATGTTCTCTTTGTTTAATTACTTTATACAATTAAGTTTATATTTTTTATGTAATTTCTAAATTTTTATCTATCAATTGTAGTATCATTTGTAAAAAAAACTATATTTAACATATTTTATTTTTATTTTATTTTATTTACATACCACACATTATTTATCTTTATTGTTTTCATTTGTAAATACATAAAAAACATCATTTCATTGTTTGTTCCATTTATCACTTAGTAATGCTTTAGTGGCTCCCCTTAGTGTGAAAAAGTTCCAGAACATCTACTAAATCATTACCAAGAACATTTTCATTCTTAACAGTTACAAAAGCAAAAAATAAAGCAAATTTCATTCAGTACAATATATAATCAAAAGCATACTTTAATCATATACAATAACAAAATGCATTAGTAATAACATTTTAAATGTGTGCATTAGCTAAAATATATTAACTCAATCAATTTTGGAAAATTTTTTATGAATCTTCATTTTATCCAAGGTGCTGTAATTCTAAATTATTTCAAGTAAAAAAAGAGAGAAATGTTTTTGTACATTATGCAATTACTAACTGAACTGTGTATAATCAAAAGTTATTGAACATTAATTGAAAATATGATTTATTTGTTTAATTTTAAATCCCCATCCTTTTAATTTATTTCTGACATATTCAATGTAATGATGGTTTTTATCATAAATAAAAAAATGTTGAGACAGTAATAAGACAAAAAAGCCTTAATCATTTATATTTTGTAACTATAGTTACCAACTGTACATTACATCTTTTAATTTAATAACTATTTAATTTGATTATTACAATTGTGTAAAATAAGTAAATTCACAACCCACTCTTTTAATAGTAATGATGATGATGATGATTATGATAATAATAATAATGATGAAGATGATAATAATGATGATGATGATAATAATGATGATGATAATAATAATAACAGCAATAATAATAAAAATAGTAGGGTAGTAGTAATAGAAATAGTAAGAATAATAATAATAATGATGATGATGATGATGATAATAATAATGATGAAGATGATAATAATAATGATGATGATGATTATGATAATAATGATGATGATGATATTATGATAATAATGATGATGATGATGATAATAATGATGAAGATGATGATAATAATGATGATGATGATAATAATGATGATAATGATGATGATAATAATAATAACAGCAATAATAATAAAATAGTAGGATGGTAGTAATAGAAATAGTAAGAATAATAATAATGATGATGATGATAATAATAATGATGAAGATGATGATAATAATAATGATGATGATGATGATAATAATAATAACAGCAATAATAATAAAAACAGTATGGTGGTAGTAATAGAAATAGTAATAATAATAATAATAATGATGATGATGATGATGATGATCATGATGATGGTAATAATAATGATGAAGATGATGATGATAATAATAACAGCAATAATAATAAAAATGGTAGGGTGGTAGTAACAGTAATAGTAAGAATAATAATAATGATGATAATGTAAAAATATATTCTAAGTTTATTGATGAAATAATTAATCATTTTTCGTCCAGGTAAGATTCAAAATGATGGACTGGAAATTGAAAGAGCTTAATACAGGATTGATTTATTTTTATAATAAATAAATATTAATACTAATAGCTTACATGTAGTTCAAATGCAAGTGGAAGTTACTAACCTGCCAGAGAGCTATAAATAAATTAATACAACTCTGAATAAAAATGAAAAAATAAAAAATGAGGCCCTTGAAATTTAGTTTAGATCGTATATAAGCATTCAATTTATTGATACTATTACACAAAGCATGAATTCTATATATTAATCTAACTTCATAATAATCTATCTGAAATTGCTATAAACAATCATAGGAAAATGTGATGTGATGTAATGTGACTTCTCCTTAAATGGAGTCAGGATAGCAACTATGTCCAAAGAAACCTGTTAGCCACTTTACCTTCCCCTTCCATTCCCCACCCTAAACTTTCCCATAATCTGCTCCATCCCATTTCCACAACATAATCTTTGTCAACTCTATGGCTTTTATATTTAAATCCCCCTTATCTTTTCCCAAACCCAGCATAAAAACCAATAACCCACTTTCTGTATAATCACTTTGTTCATATTTATTCTCCCATAACTTCTTTATTTGTACCCTTTCTGCTTTCAAGCATTTACATTCAATTAACAGATGCCTAATATTTTCTATATTTTCCTTACACAATTTGCAAACTAAATCACCCATATTTTTCCATTTACATGTATATTCTCTTGTTGCTAAAGATCCCGTTTGAGCCTTAAACAATAAGCTATTTTCCTTACTATTATCATAAATTAACTTGCACCCAATGTTCCATTTACTTCTATATATATTTAAACTCTTTTTACTCTCCATACTAGTTCTCCATCTCTCCAACTCCCTATTCTTTATTAATGCATCTATTCTTTTATCCCATTCCTTACCACTATAACATTCAACAATCCTCCTAACACAATCAGCCCACCTTTTATACAAGTATACTGATATAAATTCTTTCTCCAAATTCTTTGCATACCGCATTACCTTTCTCACCCATCTTGTTGCCTGCCCTTTACTCAAACCCAATTAAATACTATATTGGCTATTCTTTTATCATCCATAAACTTCAACCTACCAAACATTTTCATTTTACTTTTTGCATCTCTCATATAAAAACTTGACCATCCCATTTCTCCTTGAATTGCCTCCTTTGCTGTCCATACCTCTGCATCTAATGCATGTCTTCCTACTTCCCTTTGTACTTTCTCTAAGTAATCTAATACCCTTTTACTAACACATAATGCATCATTATCATATGTTAACCCCGCTACTACAACTCCCTTCCATACAAGTCTAGCTACATCATATTTATTATATGAAAACACTGTTAATTTCTTTATTAAACCCTTTCCTTCCTTTGCTTCATTTACCAATTTTTTCTCCCATTTTAACCAAGCAATTTTTCTGATTACTTAAGATGATTCCCAAATAACTATATCTAGTTTTGCGTTGTTAGCCGAGAGGTATCACAGCCGCCATACAAGCAAGTAGTTGGTTGCAGACGGTTCGCGTCCCGGCCGATGCTATGACATATGAAAAAAAAAAAAAACTATATCTATCCACCACTCTTAACTTTATATCCCCCAATAAAAATTCTACATCTTCTTTTTTCGCCATTATTAATCATCATTGTATTTGATTTTTCTTCACTAAATTTAATGCCCATTTCTTTACCCACCCTTGCACATGTCCTCAGATAACTTCCATATCTTGTCTTCTTTCTGCACACAAAAAAATATCAAGGTTCTGTCTCAAATGAATCAATACCCTCTAGTGAGTTATATGTAAACTAATACGACTCTGTCAATAAATGAAAAAGTACAGAATGAATACTTGCATTATATGTAAGCATACAATTTATTAATAAGTTACAATGCATAGCATGTATTGTATATATTAACATAGTTTCAGGATATTTTGAAATCACAGCCTTTCCATTTGATTATTTTTAGTGATTTCAAAATAGTTGCTATCGTAAAGTTACCTTAATGTTTAAATATGTAATATAGGGTATATAAGCACAGACTTTCACATGACCCACCACTCTCCACTCTATCTAATAACACTGATACCCTCAAGCACATATATGCTGAAAAGATAAATAATCACCAATATACATATTTCATGCTAAACCAGCAATCATCAGTTGGTCCAGATTATCATCTCCCACACATATATACTATAAGTGCTCAGATATATATTAAGATAGACAATCTTCATACTTTAATGGACTGGCTCCAATCTACTACACACTCCAACTCTTCAACCATCCATCCAATTGAAAATCTGATGATGAAATGCTCAAAGGCCACCCTGAGGCCAAGATTCTTGTCACACCCATGTTGACCCAAGGCCAATCTGAACCCCACATGTACAGGACATAATCCATTAAATACATATGCAAGGATGGGTAGCATCTCTACAATGTAATAACTGAAACACAGGCTTAATATATACCATATGTCTATATATGTAATATAGGGTATATGAGCACAGACTTTCACATGACCTACCACTCTCCACTCTATCTAATAACACTGATACACTCAAGAACATATATGCTGAAAAGACAAATAGTCACCAATATAGGTATTTCATGCTAAACCAGCAATCATCAGTTGGTCCAGATTATCATCACACATGGTATATATTAAGTCTGTGTTTCAGTTATTACATTGTAGAGATGTCTGCCCATCCTTGCATATGTATTTAATGGATTATGTCCTGTACATGTGGGGTTCAGATTGGCCTTGGGTCAACATGGGTGTGACAAGAATCTCAGCCTCAGGGTGGCCTTCGAGCATTCCATCATCAGATTTTCCATTAGATGGATGGTTGAAGAGTTGGAATGTGTAGTAAATTGGAGCCAGTCCATTAAAGTATGAAGATTGTCTATCTTAATATATATCTGAGCAATTATAGTATATATGGGTGGGAGATGATAATCTGGACAAACTGATGATTGCTGGTTTAGCATGAAATACGTATATTGGTGATTATTTATCTTTTCAGCATATATGTGCTTGAGTGTATCAGTGTTACTAGATAGAGGGGAGAGTGGTGGGTCATGTGAAAGTCTGTGCTCATATACCCTATATTACATATATAGACACATGGTATATATTAAGCCTGTGTTTCAGTTATTAAGGTTTAGAATTCACTCTCAGCGTTAAACACGTCAACAAGTTGAATGCTTATATACAAGAACGAACTTAAAGTACAGATGATTTTTTCTGTACTTTTTCTTTTTTTAACAGAGTTGTCATAATTTACATACAGCTTGCTGGAGTTTTACTGAATTTCTGCATAAATTTTCTTATATGTTATATTTCCAATTTTTAATATTTATAATCATTTCTGGTTTACATATAAACATTTATTTAGACAACATTGCAGTAATATAAGAGTTAATTACTTCAATTTTCTTTTCTCACTCTTTTTTTTACTTTCATATAATTTTTTTTCTGTCTGCTAATCGGTTATAATTTAGAGTTTGAAAGATTTTAGATTAGGCGAACACAAATTGTCTATTAGTCACACTAGGTGAAACTTTTTTATTCACTTTTAAAACATTAAACCTGCGATTTCTATTAACAAAATAGTTATTTTAAAGTTATTAGAAGGGATTCAAACTCAGACTTTTAAGTTTAGTACAGCTATCCTCTCCATCTTATAACCCGATCTCCAATATATGTAATTCATGCTGAACCAACACTCATCAGTTGGTCCATATCATCATCTCCCCCCACACATGTATAAGCAGTGCTCAGTTTATATTAAGATAGCAACTCTTCAAATTTTAATGGACATGCTTCAATCTTCTTCACCCTCCAAATCTTCAGCCATCCATATCATTGGAAATCTGATGATGGAATGCTCAAATCCCTTGTTGATGCCAACATTATTGTCGTATCCATGTTGACTTTAAGTCGCTCTGACGCTTTACGTATAAGACTTTAATATGTCTATTTAAATACACAGAAGAAGGATGGACAGAATACAGGCTGAATATGTAATATTTAAATACAATTATCTTGTCTATATTGAAATTAATGTAATTAGAAGGGATTTGAGCTCAGACTTTCAAGTTGTGTATTTAAATGGATATAGTAAGGTCCTATACTTGAGAGGTCAGATTGACTTAAAGTCAACACGGGTATGACAATAATATTGGCATAAACAAGGGCTTTGAGCATTCCATCATCAGATTTTCAATGATATGGGTGGCCGAAAAGTTGGGGGGGGGTGAGGGAGATTAAAGTCTGTCTATTAAAGTTTGAAGATTTACTATCTCAATATAAACTGAGCACTGATTATATTTATGTGTGGGAGATGATGATCTGGACCAACTGATGAGTGCTGGTTCTGCACAAAATACGTATATTGGTGGTTCTGCACAAAATACGTATATTGGAGATTATTTACATTTTTTATATGTATGTGGTAATGTGTATTGATTATATAAGATGGAGTCGATAGCTGTAGGAAGCTTGGAAGTCTGAGTTCAAATCCCTTTTAATTACATTTAGTATAGACAAGACACTTATATTTAAATATTACATTTTAAAGTTAATAAATAGGATGGGAGGTGTTAACTCTGCAATTGTAATATCTTAAATTTGCTTATATTCATCTTTTTTTTTTTCATATGTCATAACATCGGCCGGGACGCGAACCCACAACCGTCTGCAACCAACTACTTGTTTGCAAGGCGGCTGCTATGATCTCTCGGCTAACAACTCTTTTTTCATCAAAAATTTGTACTTTTGAGCTCTTATGTTTTAAACATTAAAATACAATTCGTGAATATTAATTTATATCATATATACATTTGTAGGCTTAAGGGTAGCGTTAGCATTGAGCTAAATGAAAGAGACACTGGTATAAAGAGAAACTTGAAAATATATCTATACAGCAGTGTCAATGTGCTAGGTAAGGAGTAAACATTATTAACTTTGTTCCCCGTTGTTCCCTATCGATTACCACGTGATTTGGCTGGAACCAATCAAACGTGAAGAATGAGAATTCCTGAATATAAAGATATATGGATAAACATTCGTAAGAAATGCGCCGGCAGTCTAAAAAATGAAAGACAGTTTAGTATGACCTCAGGACTAGGGCGGATAATTACTTTATAAACCTCATTTTTATCAAGATTATTTTTGAACAATTAAAATCAAAACATTTATTGAAGTAAGATTCACTTAAGATAAATGGTTTAATGATCTAAAAAAAAAAAAAAATCAATACTTCAGCAAATCTTTAAAATAATAAATAAAAGCTGATGTTAATATATTTCTCCAATTACACGAAATGATTTGGAATTGATTGAGTTATTGATAATAATAAATTATTTTAAGATGTGTTATTTTGTAACGAATTGATAATCGTCTTATAAATAATTATGAAGGAAATGATTTTCCAAAATCATTAATTTTTTTAGCAATTTAAAAATAAAGAGTTAATTATAAAAACTAGTCAGAAATAAATTATTAGAGTAGCATTCAAGGTAATGGCGTTTGTAATTTGATAAGTAAATAATATTTTATTTCGGGGGGGGGGGGAGTTTAATAACAGATTAATGGGAAATTCCAATATATTAGAGTTATGTGATGTAATGTGATGCACTGTGACTTCTCCTTATACGGAGTCAGGAATCTCTCAGCAACTATGTCCAGAGAAACCTGATAGCCACTATGACTTCCCCTTCCATTCCCCATCCTAAGTTTTCCCATATTCTTCTTTATTCTGCTCCATCCCGTTTCCACAATATAATCTTTGGCAACTCCATGGCCTTTATATCTACCCCCCCCCCGTCTTTTCCCAAACCCAGCATAAAAACCAATAAGCCACTTTCTGTATAATCACTTTTTTCATATTTATTCTTCCATAACTTCATTATATGTACCCTTTCTGTTTTCAAGCATTTACATTCAATTAACAGATGCCTATTATTTTCTATGCCTTCTTTACACAACTTGCAGACTACTGAATTTACACAATTTGTCACACCATCTATTAAAACTTGTTTAAACATTTATTTATTTTTTAAATTACAACTGCTAAATAGTAATCATTCATTTGCAATTAATATATTGGATTATTGTCATTATTTCATATTAATAGAAACTTTATATAAACTTTTCAAAAATATTCAATTTATTCGTAATAACATATACATTTGTATATAACACATCCTTTTAAATTAGGGGTTCCCAAACTTTTTGGTTTCCATACTCCCTTGGCTTTTAGTAAATTATCTGGTACTCCTTATTCATTATGATAAGAAATAAGAAGTTGAAGAGTGTGTCATGCAGTATGTCACATGCATGCTCAAAAGGTGCAGATATCACAGAGGCGAGCTTTGAGGGGTCACCAATCTGGTAATTCCTCTAGCTACCTTGAATTTTAACCGGGCATTTTGAATTATTGGCTCCTGTAGTAAGAAAAAAATCTATATATTCTCACTGTGTCCATGCTCAAAAAGAGACCAGAAATATTTCTGGTATGGCTAACAGACAGTTCAACATGAAATAGCCTGGAAATGTTAATAAAATAACTTTTTTGGAATATATTAATAACATGTTATACCTATTTACCTGCTATTCAATATACCCTCTGGACAAGTTTCCTGTATCCCCATGGAGTATGAGTACCACAGGTTGGGAATCCTGGTTTTAAATGATGGTGTTTTTTTCTCTGAAATACTGAAAAACAAAAAGTGCACTTGTGAAATACTATGTGAATGTGGAAAGACATATGTCAGTGAAACCATCTAACTCATTAAAAAATGATCAAAACAAAAAATAATGATTGAAAAGAAAAAAACAGATGGTCCAAAGTAGCAGACCATGCTTGTACCAATGAATATATATTTGATAAGAGAAGTCAAAAATATTGATACAGAGGAGAAGTAAAAAAAAAAGAAAATTTATAAGAATCTGCTCACATTATAGTGGCAAATAATCTTGTAAGAAGCTAGTGTGGTAATCAGTAATATTTAGAAACTCTTCATTAACTTGATCTCAATCCTGCAGAGGTCAGCACAGATCAGATTTATTCACTCCTAGTATGCGTTGAAATGTGAAAATTTAAAAACATTGCAACTTTTTTATATGCATGATGTTTTAATATTTTTTCATTGGCAATCTATAAATTTTTAAATAAAGACATATAAAGGATAAAACTTTTTTTTCAAATAACATATCAAAAAATCTTTTTAACATTAATTAATCAGAATTGTCAATAGGTGGTGCTAAAAGGCATTTGTAACAGCATTTGCAAACAATATTGCTATACTCAAGTCTTAAATATTTTTCACAACTATACCAATACTGACTTTGGAGTTTGCAGTATCTTTTGGATACAATTTGCTAATGAATATTGCACACTTTTATGAAAACATACTATAAGTAAATTGGCAACTTAAATATTACAGCTTAATCCTTTAACAGAATGACATTTTCTATTGTTAGCCCTCATAGCAATTTTTGTCAATGTTCAACATTTGAATTTAATGTTAAACCTTTATTCTATAGTAGAATTCAGTAAACTGGCCTTTATTTATTAGAAATATACATTTATGAATGAGAAAAGTCATATTTGAACTTTGCAAATACTGGGGAAAAATAATAAACAGACTATGTATATAATAAGAATAAAGGACTTTTTCATGATTCAATGGTGGGCAGAAAAGCAGTCAAACAAACAATTCTCTCGTAGACTGAAACTTATTTTTAAAGTGGAAATGAATAAAATGTCCAATCCCTGATAAACTTATAAAATTCTGCTTTACCTTATATAGTTTTCTGCACAGATGAATTTGGTCAGAGGAATCCAGGGAAAATGCTGTTAATCAGATTTTTTAAAATTGTATTTATTCAGATATTTCACTTTTTTTTTTAAATTCATAAATTCACATCATTTTACTATTTTAACGTTTTAGTTATAAAAAAAAAGTGGCCAATATAATTGAACAGTAGCAGAATAAAAAGAGTTTAGCATTGATTTCTTCTCTTTGTTTTGCTTCTTTTGTTATGGGCATTCTCGGCTATATGAGAAATTCATTTAAGAATGTTTTTGGAGTAAACAAAGGCAAAACTCCCCATACAGTAGTGCCACCCTGTGCCAAACAGAGTAATCAATGGATGCCAGAGTTTACAACAAATTATGTGCTAGTATAGAGATGGTGATCATGTGATGTTTGATGGTTTTTTGGAGTAACTAAAAATGTTTTTTTTTTCAAAGTTTATTAAGATTCATGATTATCTTTAAACAATATTTATGTAATAATTATTAAAACTCAAAAGTATATGTTAGTACAATCATGGCAGTCTGTTTACCCCACCTTATGTCAATTATAGTTAATATGTCATTGCAGACACCAATTAGGATAAATTGGGATATTTTAAAAATTAAAAATGAATTTTAATATTTTAAAGCAGAATTTGTTAGATTTATTTATTTAATATTTTTTCCTTTCTATTTTAACTGTTTCACAAAAGTAAGCTATGGTAGTGCTATCCTATTTGACATTTTAGGCAGTGTGATGATGCTATGATCATTACTTTTCTATGTTGTTTTAAAGCATTGTGTATGTTAAATTATGATGTGTGACAGGCTGCAGTGATTCTTTTTATGAAGCTTCCATTTTTAATGTATTAATTTTAAAAAAATTTCAAGAGATTTCAGCAGTATATGGACCTTTACAGACCTTTGTCTGTAATTAACAACACATTCTATTGTTCTGATAATGCTATGAAGGAGGTGGTGATTTGTGATTGGCTGATGCTTTACATTTATTTCCCCTGCAGCTAAATGCCACACATAATGTAATAAATGATTATGATGCAATATTTTTGTAAAAGACATTATTAAATGAAAAACTACATCACTAGGGGGCGGCGTTGTCTTTGAAACATTTTATTTTTAAAAAGACAGCTCTTAGAAAGCATACAAAGTACATTACGAAAACTGGAAATTACCACAGAAAAAACATTAGAGGCTAAAACAAAAATTGTTTTTGCAAAATGAAAATCATTTTGCAAAAACTGTAAATGAAATATTTTAATAACTTTTAAATTTTTTTGTTTCTTTGATGATAATTAATTCTAAATATATCATTTTTTAATAACGTAAAATTCTATTATATAACATTTCATTCTTTTAACTTTTTTAAATAGTATCATGAAACCAATAATGATGTTTGCCTTTGTTATCAGTAAGTCTATCAGTTAGATTCTTATTTTGACAATTTTAAAATATTTTTCATGTTTTAGAATTTTAATTATTAGAAGGCTTAATAAATATTTATAATATAGCCTATAAATAAATGTAATATATGTAAAAAGATTTAATTGCACACACACAAAAAAATCAAACATGTCATCACAGTAAAAAATTTTAATGCTAAAGTCTATTCAAAAATTTGGGAGTCGGGGTTAACACTGAAAGAATTAAAAACAAATTTAAATTAAAAAAGAATTTGTTTATTTTATAAAAGTGACTCTTCTCTGCCATTTGTTAAATGACAAATGCATCTAACATTGTTATGCTCTGCGCAGTTTGATGCATTAGTACGGCACTCAACTTGGAGTCGGTAAGTCTTGCAATCAATTCTGGTGGCAGTTGAATTTTTTATGTACTCCTTAGCAATAAGCCATTAGCCTTTTTGCCCTGTGCAGTGTAAAATAGTATGTAGAGCATCTGATTTGAGATCTGGAAGTCCCAGGAACAATTCTGACACCCATAGATCTGACACTCAAATTTCTTATGGAATTCCAAAACAATAAAGCTATATACCCTTTTTGATATCATTTTTTCAATATTTGTAAAATTTGAATATGAATTTTCAGAATTTTTTTTTCATTTGCAAATGTATATTTTTAACAAAAGTTGAAAGCTTACAAGAAGTCTCACCAGGAAGAACAATTGAATCAGATGATCTTCAGGAAGGTAAAAATTTAAAATTTGCATTTATAATTTTTTACAATATTTTAAAAGTTCCTATCATAGTGCTAGTAAAGGCAATGGTGATCAGTTTCAAAAGATATAATCATTGTATCAGTCATGGCCCTTTTTTGTTACTGTTTACCCTAGCATTTGTTAAGTTCTTTTTAAAAAATAAAACATATACATATAAAACAAAAGTATAATCTCACATAGTTTTATTTATTAATAATTGTTATAGAATAATTGTGAAAAAATATTCATAGATCTTTAATAAACTGTGCAATAAATCAACTTTTTAGCTATTCCCAAAGTCTTCTCAAGGTATTCTTGCAAATGCTCTCAAACCTGGAGAATAAAGAACAAAAACAACCAATCATATAGAGATTAAACTTTACTGCCTAGTGGAAAACACTGAACTCTTCAGATTTTTTTAAAAATTAACATGTCAATATTAATTTAATTTCACTTTCTAGTATCAAATGAACATGAAAACTGGAAAAATAATATTAAAGGTTGCAAAGAAAAAGTACCAGTGCCATCTGCAAAGCAAACACTTATTATGAGTCATATACAAACAAGCAGCTAATCATGTAACAATATTTAAGAAAATAGTTTATTTGTATCTTCTAGATTAATGTTAATATCCATAAAGTTAAGAAGAAATAGTAAAATCAGTAGGACTCTTGTAGATACATCGATAATATTTTTACTAACTAATTATAGTTAAAGGGCATCTTAAATAATTCTTTTCTTAATAAAGTTTAAACTAAAATCATTGCTAGGTGATGAATGGTTTAAAGAGTTAGGCATATAAATATATTTATTAAATAAAATTATGATGGAAAAAGTTCAAATTACATATCCAAAATTATTTGGATCAAAGCATAATCCCAATGTTGTAGCTGTGTAAGGATACTAATCCCCTATACTGCAGGCACATAAGGTATGTTTTACAATGACATTATTAATATTCAAAGTAACTTGGGATATTCCAGTAAAAAAGGTAGTATTTATGCTCACTGAAAATGTAGAGTGGGTTATTCCTATAATTAGGACTTCGAAGTCCAGTAGGCAAAATTGAATAGGCAGTTGAATGTTTTTAAAAAATGTCTTCATGCAGTTCCCAATGAAAGAGAGATTCATGATAGTTTGGAAATTGAAAATTCATTTCAAAGATAGAGATCTAAATTAGACTTCCAAAAACTACCAGTCTCTGAAGAAATGTCTAAGGTCTGCTTGTTGTAATCCATAAAAATTGTTTCATTTTACAATTGAGTTCTTTCTGTTCAGAATAACTATACCTCTCAACATTTTCCAAGTCAAAATTGATATGCTGTCAGTACAAATAGATAATGGTTTATCTTACATTGATAATATATTAGTAATTGCAAGCTCGGATAAAGTACTATGAAATAGAAATAAATAAGTAAACAATCGGCCCTCTGATTAAATTCAACTGACTATCTAATTTTGATAAATGTAACTCTGGAAAATATGTACGGTATGCTAAAAAATTAATTTCTTAGGATACATTATTTAGGGAGAAGGCATATAGCCTGATCCAGAAAAGATAAAAAAATACATAAAAAACCCACAGAGACTGAAGAATATAAAGCAAATGTAGGCATTTCTGGAACTTGTGAAAGTCTTTGAAGTTGTTTTGGAAGAAAAAATTCATGTAGTTATACTTCTCCGTGAATTATTTCATAAGAAAAAATGTTTGTAGTATGTTCGGTGGGTCCCTAAAGACCAGTCAGACAGTGATAATAAATTAAACAGTATATGAAGAATAGGTATATAATAAGGTTTATTAACATGGAATAAGATAGACATTGAACTAGAAAACATTTTAACAAGATATGCTTAACTTTGCCAATACAGTAATAATAAGAATAACCACTATTAATTCCTTAAGTGTGGTTTAACAAAGTTCTAAAGTTTTATATTTTCTTCAGAACCATTTTCCCAATTTTTGAATACTTCTTCTTCTGCATAAGCACTTTAAAACAACTCCAACACATTCGGTCTCATTGCTATGCCTCAATAGTTCTCCCATGTCTTTATATCCGTTTTTCTAACATCCTAATTTACATACATGTGTCTTAATGTGTTTGTATGCAATGCTTTCTTTATTAATTTTCTGAAGTGATTTTAGGCAGTAATTATGAGTGAAAGTAATCCATGCGAGTATAACAAATAAATACACTTTTTTATATTAAATTATATATGTGCAGACATTACAGTTTGATTTGGGATAAACTGCAAGAAGTATTTCAACATCCATTCCCTTCAAATGGACTATTTATTCATTTTGACAATAATTTGGATAATGACGGTGGATGCAGCAGAGTAAGGAATTGGATAATCCTCAGCCACCCCTTACCATCTGATAGCATTTATCTCAAGGGCACTGTCAAAGTCTGAGAAAAATTTACAAATCCATTATATAAAACAGCATTGTCTGTTATCTGTGCTTTTAAAAATTTTCACCAATCTTTATATAGTTGTCCATTTACAATAATAACGGATCATCATTCATTATTGATAGTATCTCCAATAAAAAGATGGTGGCAGATCTTTTACTTTCAAGAATGGTATGCTGGGTTTAACCCGAGCGACCAATAAATCATGCAGTACTGGAAGCAGAAAGCTAAATAGCAGTAAATTACATTAACAATTGGGAATGATAAATAACCAAATCATAGCAATGTGGATGAAAGCCAACTCTGGTTACCAGATGCTCTTGGAAATGAGTAAAGGGTGGAGGATTTGGCAAACAGCTAGAAAATCTTTGTAAATTGTTATGAAATTAAAGTGAAAAGTTGTTAATAAACAAGAATTGAATTATAGTTGCTGAAAAAATATTGATATCTCAAGGCCCCCTGGTATATCAATCTTACTGCACAGGACTAGTGAGAGTAAAAGCATGTGTTCACAATTATGTGGGCACATCTGGGATTGTTTTAGATAATGAGGCCTACATTAAAAAGTTCAGTGTTTCAGTCAACAGCAAGTACACTGCTGAAGAAATTTACCCCATTGTCAAAAACTGAGATACTTTGGAGTCATTTGCACATTGGGTGGGCCCATTCAAAAATCACATGTTTCCAGTATTGAATGATGCTGGCTATGAACGAATCTTGCCAAAGAATATGAATTCAGCAAAAGATTATTAAAAATATACTTGTATATCATTGATCATATAAACTCTCATTTCCGATCATGGTACAGAATTTATTTCATTTAAATTTGAGAACTTTTTAACAGAATGGGGAATTAATCATGTTTAAACTCCACCATATCATCCCATATAAAACAGGGTAACTGAGAAAGCTTGCAACAGCTAAAACATATGCTAATTAAAGATAATATGCTTAATAGACAACAGGCCATAAAGATAGCTATACTGTATTAACATTATCACCCTATCTACAGCTATTGATGGGATAAAAACTCCAACAATAAGATATTCCTGGTACCTGGAGAAGATAATCAATTATTTGCAGAAAAAAAAATGTCTACCTGATCAAAAAAATGTTTTGGTACATGATAATCTATAGAAGACGAGAAGGGATTCCTACTAAAACAATTTTTGAGACAAATAGTGGATCATACTGCATTTGGACTGTATACTCATCGACACATAAATCATATCTAACAGAAATGAACAAATAGTGCTGAGAGTAAAGTAAATCATGATCAAAATTTACCAGAAATAAGTGAAAAATTTACTCAATAATTGAAATAAAGAGAACTACATTGCAAGAGAGGAAGTGAGATCTAAACTCTTAGAGAATGAACAGTAAAGTAATATTCTGGATGTACCAACAAGAAAAAAAAAAGACAGTACGTTATACTACTACTAAAGTATTTGAAGTATTATGAGTGGAGCAATGAGAAAAGTTGTAGTTATCTGGTATGATATGCATTATTGCCATATGTTTAAATAAAAACAAGAAAACTGAGTGCACCCTAACATAAAATATAATTTAGTGTAGATCTTCAAATTCCTGTTACTAAAAAGTTATTATCTAATAAAGAAAAATAAATAAAAATTTATTTGATTCAAGAATGCATCAATTGAAAAATATCCCCATGAATAACATTATTCCAGAGAACGAGATGCTATAAAATCACAAATTAAAAAATGAAAGAAGAATCCACCACAAAAGTGAAGCAGATATTTGAAAAGCTGACTACCATAAACATCACCTGATCACCCTCTTTTTGCTTACATAAGCTATTTACACAGAGTCAAATCCATACAGTAGTGCCACTCAGTGCAAGCCAGAGTAATCAATGGAAGCATGAAGGTTTGTACATAAAATCCTTATCTAGTGCCTATGATCTAGGTGCAATGCTCTCAGATTCAAGTCTCCTCACTGATGAAAGCCAAAAGCTAGAAACTAATCTGGAGATATTGGATGAGTAAGCACTAGATAGGAATTTTGTGCACAAACCTTCCTGCGTCCATTGATTAATCTGGCTTGCACAGAGTGGCGCTACTATATGGAGAGTTTTGCCTCTATGTAAAAGCTGACTACTTGGACTTCACTTAAAGAATAACCTAGAACTATATATACAGGCCTATCTGGTCTACATTATTATTTTAGTACGTTTTGGAGCTAAAGAGCGAAAGCTGATATGTTACTGTCAATAGTTAATACTGTATTTATAATATATTTGTCTTATACATATATATAATGTCTTATTTGTGTGACTCTGTTATATGTCGTTGTATATTCGTTTACATATGAAATCAATTTAATTTTAAAGTAAAAATGCTTAAATTACATTTTTCTGAAATTTTCATTATTTTTAATCTATATGGATTCAATTCCCTTTGCCTGTGCCCATTGCTGTAAAATTGTCAGATACTTATAATACTTTACAAATATTTTGCTCAAGGAGATAAATAACACTCTTGTAAAAACATATTCTATAATAATGGATTATGATGTGTTTAGTATTTATTTTTAAAGTCGCACATTCAAACACAGAATTAAGAGAGAGAATAAAAATCCACTTAATATTTCTGATAATGACAACTAATTGAGATAGTTTTTAAAGCGTACTTTATTTTCCTGTGATATTTTTGACGTCACTTCAAAGCTCCTGGCGAGGGGAGTCATGTGATCTCCTTGATGATTTAGCTATTTTGTTTTCTGTACAATTATATACAACTTTAAATAATTACTGCCTATTTATGATGACTTCAATTTATAATGAAAACCCACCCATTTTATGTTTTAAAAAGTCTTTTCCCATCAAAGTAATTATTGACTGTTCGACGCTTTGACTTTTACTATATACAGTTTGACTACTTCTAGGATTTCCTCCGAGAGGATAAAACTTTATCACTGTTGCTTTGTTTCAGAAAGATCATTTTTAGTTAATTTATTGTCTTCCGCTAATGTAAATAAAGATAAAAAGAGATAATCGTTTAAGTACAGTCTATACAAATAAAAGATTTTATAAACTGAATTACCGATTTAAATGTTTTAAGTTTTAGCGTGGATTTATTATAATATCATACGCTTAATATATGCAGAAGGGGTGAAATAGATTATCTTGTTTGCCCTCTCCCCGCTCCCTAATTCAATGTATTCTATCATTTTATATTTACAGTCACATCATGAAGTACGGTGAATTTGATTTGAGAGTTATATTGTTGAGGTGTATAATTATTTCAAATATAAAATAACTAACTTATCGTCACTTATTTGTGTCTAAAGATTTTCAAGTACATGTGTGTTTTGTTATAGCGGTAGACAGATTCTGAGGCGAAAGGCCATAGATTGTGCCCCCAGTTCTGCCACTTTCGGGGAACTCCTATGCAATAAAACTACTCATTTCTTTTAATTATCTATCGCGGTTAACTAAAAATGAAATTAGTAAACAACGTTATTCCATTTCAGTTATCCAAATTAAAATTGGGTTTTGAAATCAAAAATTCAGAAATATCAAACAGTAAAAAAATGAATTCATGTTTTTATGGAATACCATTGAAAATTTTTCACCCAGTTGCTCACATGAATTAAAGATCTAAGAATTGTATTCTTGTAGTTTTTATTGCAACATCTCCTTGTTTTATAAGAGCAATTGAATGGGGTGGGATTGGTTCTAATTGCTATTGTATTTGGTCAAACGCCATCATTTCACTATGACATAGTGAAGGCATCTCATAGTTGCCCACCAAACTGAAAAGTCCAGTTTACGATGATGTGATACTTTGCAGAAAATAGTCATAACATTTTCCTCTTTAATCCAAATCTTCCAGAAGGCACTCCAATACTTGGATACATAAATGATCCTGTTTGTAACTGGACAGAAATAAAGAACAAAGAATTTTCCAAAGCCATGCCTTGTTATGGTGATCTGGAACAGTAAATGATCTATGTTTCCCTTTTACAGTTCTAACACTCTCTTCTTTATATCATCCTTAGAGTTTCAATTTATTCATTTTTCAAATTCTTTTTTATTCTCATTTCATTTTTTTTTAAAATTGAAATGTGTCTGCCTCATTATCTTGCAAGTTTGGGCTCAGATCAGGATTTATTATTATTTTTATCTTCGTTTGTGAAATGTCCCAATATGATGGCTCTTTAAATTGTGGATTTTTACTAATAGTATTATTTCATCTTTGAAAAAGAGATGATATGATAATTTAGATATAGTTTTGTTATAACTCAGAAATATAGATCATAAAATGTATTTGAATTATATTATCATCATCAGTTTAACCTGTTGTTGATCGATTGCAGGATAAAGGGCTCTATAGGTTTAATTCAATTTTGTGATCCATAACGTCTTTTCTTCACATCATGCCAGCAAATATTCTTATTTCACACATCTATTTCACATGTAGTCCTTTTGTAAATCTTTTATAATCTCTTATAAATCCACTTTAAAACTTTAACTGTACCTCTGCCATCATCTCTTCTAAAAATATGTTCAGCTCAGTACCATTTCAGTCTCATGTTTTTTCCACTGATATCAGTAATACTTGATTGTTCTCTCATCCATGTGTTTTATTCTCAATCTCTTCTTGTTACTTCTAACATACTTCATTGAGTGGCCTGAAGTCTTTTATTATTATTCTGTTAAGTATATAAATACCAGATTCATAAATAAGTAGTGATAAAACATATATATATATATATATATTAATGTGAAAAAATTCTCATACAGAGTTTAAATATAAATTTAATACTACTTATTTAACTGATATGTCATATTTATAATAAGTCTGCAGATAATATATATAATATATAAATAAAATATCCGTTAATTAAAACAAAATTGTAATTATAATTAAAATAATAAATTTAACGGTTTACAAACTATTATGAACAATCCTTAAATCTGTAGAAGTACTTTTGGTTAATTTCTTTTGAATTTAATGGCAGTTGAGGCAGGTTTAAGAAATTAACCGAAAGTACTTCTGCGGATTTAAGAATTGTTTATAATAGTTTGTAAACCGTTAAATTTATTATTTCAATTATAATTACAATATATATCAATATCAACATTTTGAACGTTTGAAACTATAATATATGTACATACCATAGATAATATGTAATAAAATATATTCGAAAAGAGTATATAGGTAATTACCAACCATTATGGTAATAAATTTTTGGTACAAAACACTATTTGTTACGTTGCTGAGCCAGGTTTTTGGTACAGCATATCTTTTGTCAAAGCATGACTATAGTGTAACGGGAACATACGCCGTTACATTATTTTTTTTATTATTAAACATGAAAAAATAAAAGTTCGCAAATAAAAACTTCTTTTGTTAAGAATTAAAAATTGAAAATTAAAAAATCATCTAAACTCTAATATATATAAAATCGCACAGATGAGAAATTAAAAAAAGAAACTTTATAAAAAAAAAAAAAAGTTTTAAAACTAAATTTTCAAGAAAAAGACTTAAAAGATTTAAAGATAAAAAAAATTAATTAATGTTATTGAAAAATGGAAATGATTGTTTTAATTAGGTAAAAGTAAACTAGCCCTTGGGCATTTAAAATGTATAAGCAATGGCCAGATAGGAGAAAACAATAGAAACTAATAGCCAATGAAAGAAATCCCTCAAATCGAACCTCAGCGAAAGGATCATCACCATCGTCATGACGTGATGTTGAGTTAATCCAAAAAATTAATATAAAAAGAAAAAGTTTGGAAACAAATTTTAGTGAATGAAGAAAGAGCTGGGAGAGATGGGTGATAGCAGTGGTGAGATGTGTTAATGCGGAGTTGAAGGAGAAGGGATTGAAAAGACGCACTCTTCAATCCCTTCAGTTCCGCTAAAAAAAAAAGAAAGAAAAATGACCAATCATTTTCTACATTGAGGACCAGCTAAAGTAAGACTTTTGGATGAATAAATAAAACTGCTAACTGGATACAAATCTCTTCAGGATGGCATGGGAATTCATGTTCAAAGATGGCAAGCAACTGCAAGAAATTAGAAACTACTGACTTGTTAAAACCGTAAGAACTTTATGAAATCTAATGAACATTAATTAATTTCTAAACAAAAAGAACTGCTAAACTTTTCAATATTTTAAATAGAAGAATTTCCTATCTGACTAAATTAGTTATAATTTTATTTGATGTATTTCTTTTGTAAAATCATTTCCATTTATTTATTTATTTTTTGTTCTTTAAGTTTTTATTATGATTTCTGTTTTTCGTTAAACTAAATTATATAAATGTTAAATTTAAGTCAGGCGTGAATGGCTATATAGATTTGTGAAGCTTTATTAGGGAAGGGTAATCTTAGGTGATTCGTTTCGTAGTTGAATTGGGTCAATGGATTGGATATATTGTTAGTAGATGTAGTACAAGGTTCGCTATGGGCAGAATCGCTAGTATACACCGCACACTCCCATTTTGCCTATGGAAGGGATAATAAGATGGAGAATGCTGTCCCTTGCTATGGAGTTTTTTTTTATTGCTCTTCTTGTCAGATAGATGTAGTATTCCTATCTGGACAAGTGTCAATTTCTTCTCTTAACCTATATGTGTGCTGTCGTATTCGTATTACATTGAATACATCGATATATCAGATGGATTGACGTTAGTTTAACTGTGAACTTTTGGCCTAAAGTTAAATAAGGGATAAAATATTTTCTTTTCAATCTTTGTAGTCTATTCATACTCGACACTCTAAATGCATTAAATTTAAGTTGGGTATAGACACTTGCATGGATTCGTTATCGGTTAATTATGTTTTAGTTTTCATATTTGATCAAAATATATATAGACATTCAGTAAATAATGATACCTTATGGTGAGTATCTAAAATGTATTTATTCGGATGTCTTTTAAGTTATTGGTGTCAATGCAGCATCTTATGATGAATGCCATTGGGTTTCTTATAAATTTCCCTCTGCAATTCCATCAATGACTTTATATTTTGATCGTTTATGTTTATTTTGAAATGTCTTTAACCTTGTAATCTATGTAACCGATCTATACTCAACATTATAAAACAAACTTTTATAAATCCATCTGTTCGAACTTATAAAAAATTAAAATGTAAATTAAAATCTAAAATCAAAGTTAAATTTTAAAGAAAAGTTCTAATGTTTTATAAAAGGAAAATTTTAAAATAAAAGTGATTCTAAAATGATTCAAAATTTATATTAGCGTAAATAAATGTTTGTGTGTTAATTACTGGCAGTGGCTTATTTTATTCTTTTTTAAAAAATATTCTTAGATAAGAATTTATTACAAAATATAAATCTCTGCTGTTCCACTGAGCTAGTGACAATGGGCTTAACGGTTGGAATCAACCAATAAAAAAAATTTTTTTTTATCTTATATATCTGCCTACTATATAATTTTTTTAGGTTCAAATGCCTAGTGGCGCCCTGTAGTGCAGATACATTAAGACTCCTTTTCATCCAATCATTATAATAGTGAACATTAGAAAATACATTAGCATATCTGCATGCATATAAACATACATCAAACTAGTTGTAGATTACCATAGATTTGCAAGTATACATTGACTTAGCAGTTGGTGATGTCATTAGATTAAATGACCAGTGGTTCCCGAGAGGAATACTATTGGCTTTTTTATTTATGGAGTTCTTAAAATTAATTATGTGCCAAGCTATTTTTATTTTGTGTTTTTTTATTGTCACTTTCTAGCCAAATAATTTTAGCATCAGCAGGTTTAAAGAAATGACCAGATTTTTTTTTCATGGTCTACAATCATGGAGCCATAAGCAGTTGCATTAGCTCTGTTATATAGATGAGAATCCTAAGTGATTCTCATTTTTTAGTTTTCATGTGTCTCTCCATAGTGTCTGACATTGAAAAATTGACAATCTAGGGCATATACCAATTGAGCTTTATCACCATTTTGAATCTTATCTTTGAAATTGTTAATAAGTCTATTTAACGATAAGGGGCATCTAAAACCTATATTAAAGTCCTTGGGCATAATCAATATTTTTCTATGGATATTAGGGATATAAGGAAAATTTATCCATAATTTAAAATTATATGTGTTATCAAATTTATATCTAATATTAAATTTTCTTATCTGTTTGTTGAGCATGACTCTAGAATAACCAACTACGTAAACCTTTCTTTTCAAACACATAGGAATATTTCCTTTTAATTTTAAGTTGTTTTTACCAGAAGCTGTTGATCCAAGCTTAATTCTACAATTAATTTCATTCATTATATTTCCATGTATTAATAAGCTGACCAAAGCATTTGTAGTTTTGATCTTTTCTAATTCATGGTTATCAATACTTTATTTTCTTTTGAAAAAACTCATCGAACATGATCTGTATTTCTCCTTTCTTACTTTTGTCTGATAACTCTTGCAACAGTTTCTGAAGTTGTGAAGTATTATTTTCAAAAACAACTACATCATCTGCAAAATCTAGATGAGTTAAATGATTTTCATTTACTGTTACTTTTTGTAAAACTAACAAAAAGTTTTCGAGAAATGGAATCAATCTGTTATACCCCCTCCTCAATTTTAACCTTTTTACTGCTCCCATGCAGTCTAACCACTGCTAATGCATTTTAATAAGTCTTCTTCAGAATATGACAATATCCTAAATCTATATCTTGCTGAAGCAAAGTTTTGAACATTTGTGGAAATCTTTATTGATTTTTATTATCCAATTTTTCCAAATCATTATGAGCACTTTTTAGCAAAAAAAACTTTTATTGTACATATATACACATACTTCTACCTTTTGACTACCCTATAGCCTTCTTCAGAGTCAGATTACTTTAGTGTTTTGACATTTTTTAAAAATATTACAGTAAATTGGCTCTGAAAAAGACTACAGGATAGTCAAAACGTAGGTGTATGTGTATATGTATACAATAAAAAGTTTTTTTTTTTAAAAAAAAGTGTTCAAAGTGATTTGGATAAATTGTATTTATATAAGATATTAAAGCAAAAGTAAAAGAAAAGGCGATTTTTATTATATGCAAATCCAAAGCATAACGGTATCTTGCATTCATTGGCCCTTTCTATAACTTCTCTTAATAAATAACTAAATGGTCTTATTGTTTAGGAATTCATAAGAAGTTCAAGGGTCAGTACTGGAATGGATTTCAGGATCTTATTTTCCCACATCTGACACTTTACTATTGCACTAAATTATTCAGAGCACATCTTTCAATACTTAATTGTGACCCCCTGTACTAAAACCACTTTTGAACTTGGCTTATTCTTTTGTACTGTTAGAATCCACAATATACTATAGATAAATAAATAGGGATTCAACCGTTATACGTATTGTAACCAAAAAGAAAGCAATATTAACTCTCTCAAGATCGATTGAGATGGTGTCAATAATGTGGAAGCGTGACCAACACTAACGTAAATTGCAATTTTCTACATACAAAATTTTATATTCCTGCATGAGCTAAAACTATTCTATATTTTAATAATAGATTCAAATTACTAATAAATAAATTTCTCAGAGTTATTTCAATAGTATGAGTATTCCTAACATTTATATTTTAATGAAAATATTTTGCAAATATACTGTTTCCTATTATAAGAACTAATCAAGAGTAACTTAGTCTATGTTTAAACTAAGGCTAGCAATTTTAAATATAAAGATGGTTAATGATTTATCTCGGGATTATTTAAAGTAAGAAATAAATGAAATAAAGGCTTATTATATATCTGTATTAATATATGTAATATATAGGGTATATGAGCACAGACTTTTCATATGACCCACCACACCACTCTATCTCATATTACTGATACACTTGAACAAATATATGTCGATAAATAATCACCAATATACGTATTTCATGCTAAACTAGCAATCATCAGTTGGTCCAGATTATCATCTCCACACATATATGCAATAAATGCTCAGATATACATCAAGACAGCCAATCTTTATATTTTAATGGACAAGCTTCAATCCACTCCACACTCCAACTCTTCAACTGTCTGATGATGGAATGCTCAAAAGCCACCATGAGGCAGAGATTCTTGTCACACCCATATTGACCTAAAGTCAATCTGAACTCTAATGTACAGGACGTATCATATATGTGTGGAGATGATAATCTGAATCAACTGATGATTGCTGGTTTAGCATGAAATATGTATATTGGTGATTATTTATGTGTTCATGTGTATCAAAGTGTTATGAGATAGAGTGGCAAGCGGTGGGTCATGTGAAAAGTCTGTGCTCATATACCCAATATATTACATAAAGTAAGAAAATAAATGTATGGATGTAAAGTGTGTTTATTCATCTTAAGGATATGACAATGTAAAAAAGATTTTATGTACATTGTCTTATTGTAAATATAGGGAATTTGAACTCAGACTTTCAAGTACTCGTTAACTATCCACACTATCTCATATCACTGATACACATCACCAATATACGTATTTCATGCTAAACTAGCAGTCATCAGTTGATCCAAATTTATCATCTCCCCCCCCCCACACACACATATATATATATATATATATATAAAATAAATAAAATATCCGTTAATTAAAAACAATATTATATATATATAATCAGTGTTCAGTTTATATTAAGGCAGAAAATCTTCATACTTTAATGGACAGGCTTCATTCTACTCCAACCTCCAACTCTTCAGCCATTCATATCACTGAAAATCTGATGATGAAATGCTCAAATCCCATGCTGATACCAATATAATTGCCATGCCCATGTTGTCCTCAAGTCACTCTGGACCCACTGATGAGTGCTGATTTAGCATGAAATACATATATTGGTGATTATTTATATTTTCTACATGTGTGTGGTCATGTATATCAGTGGTATGAGATAGTGTGGATAGTTGATGGGTACTTGAAAGTCTGGATTTAAATCCCCTATATTTACAATTAGGCCCTAAGTATGTGAAAAGTGCCTGTATTTCAAATATTTGAACATTGTCTTATCCAATTTCAGATAGCATCAATATCAATAATGATTTATTTAATACAAATAGATTGATGTAGAAGTTAATATCTTAAATATGACTATCTCATAAATATGCAGTGTGGTGCTTCTTTAATAATGCCAAAAGAGAATTATTAAAAAAAATTAATTTAATACACAATTAATACACTGTACAGGCTTACACACACCTGCATGTCTATAATGTAATATATAAGAGATTCGAACTCAGATTTTTGCAGAGCCCTCAGCTCTCCATGCCATCTCATATTGCTGCCCCATCTGATCATACACTTGTTGAAATGATAAATAATCACCAATATACATATTTCATGTAAACCAGCAAGCATCAGTTGGTCCAGATTGCTATCTCCACACATATATACAATCAGGGCTCAGATTTATATTAAGATAGCTAATCGTCATATTTTAATGGATCGGCTTCAAACTACTCCAACCCATCTAAGCCATCCATTTCATTGAAAATCTGATGATGGAACATTCAAAGCCCATGATAAAACTAATAATAACAATAAAGAAAATTATTTAAAATATTTAACAAATGTTAATATTTGTTTTCTAAGTTTAATTAAATTTGTGATATGAAAAATGTATCCTCATGCGGAATTGTAAAGACAGTAACATTAAATAGGAACCGGTTGGTTATAATGTCAGAATAATCCTCAATTTAAATACTGAAGGATAATAATTATCATTATGATAATACAAGACAAATGTTTTATAGTTGTTCTTAATTAGTTTGTTTTCACAACTAATCAATTATTGATCACATCAATTAATAATGCTGGAGAAGTTTTCACTTTTTTAAAAGAGGCAAATGCAATTAAAGATTAGTATACCCTAAATGATATTTGCGACATTGGGCTCATTTATTTTCTCTCAAGACCCTTTATTGGATTCATGATGCAGGTTTAAACGATAAAAGTAAGACTCTACTAGCAACATATAACTAGATCATTTGGATGAGTTACTGCATATTATATAACATTTGACGAATTAATACTAATGTATAAGAGTGGTGCATAAAATATTTCTTACAGATTTACTTATCTAAACAAGAATGATTAACTCCATTTAACTTTGAGGTTGAAACTTAAAAACCCATAAAACATATAATAACTGCAATATAGCACAGTTTTATATAAGTTTAATCATTCCTTGCATTTATACAAGCTAAACCTACAGTAAATCACATTTAATCCTATTCAATATCATCAATGGTATTAAATAAAAATATTAACTATATATTCATGTAATAATAATATCTGAGAATTGTTATGTTCTTTATTACATTAATAATATTATTAATTAACTAAGAACAGAATTATAATAAAGTTAATTAAATAATTCATCTGTTTATACTTCAATGGTTATAATAATCTCAAATTTTTATACCAATGAATTATTGATACTTTAGAATATTCCAATGTTTTTGGGAATTTGCAAACACTTTTGAATAACAGCATCAAAGATGGTGTAAATTATAATTAATTTCATTTGTAATAATATTGAATTCATTGGGAAAATGGCAGGGAAATACACTAAATTAAAATAGTATGGAACATTGAAGGATTAAGAATCATACAGGCAGACTATATTGTTAATCTGAAATCTGATTCCAGGACATTTTTGGATTTGTGAAATTTTCATATTTCAGCAATAAATATTTTTTCCTTATTAGAAATCCCAACTTGATTGAAAATTTGAATAAACATAGATTTTACTATTTATATTTTGTAATCATTAAATTAGCATAACTCAATGTATATATAATTAATGGATTAATCCTCCCTCCCTTTAGACTATGAATAAATAACATTCTGTTGAAAAAATCAAATATAAAATAAATCTATTATTCTTTACGTTTCCATATATTGAAATATTCTATTTATACCATGTAAATGTATTGTATTAATAACAATTTACACATTTCAAATGGCAGAATTATATCAGCATAACACACACACACACACATATATATATTCTAACCTTGCTCTCGTGCATCTTCACTTCCAGAATAGTATATGATATAAAATAAAACGGGTTCTATCTCAGTTAATAATTAATAAATAAAATATTCAGCATTAAAATTAAAATGTTTCACTAGCTCAAATTTACAATACGAATAAGGTTCAGTTTATAAAAATAAATTAAATAAATATTTAATATTTTCATGAGACTTGAAGTGAAAATACAGTTGACAAGATAGATTACATTGAGCCAATATCCCACAGGATACTACCTCAATGGCATAAGAACACTATCCCCCCTTATTACTATTTCAAATAACAAACTCATAGTATTCTTACGACTTTAATAACTTTTACTCACTAAGATTAAACTAATAATTAAGTCTTAATCTTCTATTTGTAATAATCTAGCTCAAATAAAATAATCTCAGGTTCATAAAGTTTATTTTAAGTTAATAAAAATATGGTAGTAAAATATGAGAAGGGATTTTATGTCATAATCTACTACACTTAAACTAATAATAATAAATAACAGTAATAATATTCTTCATTGTTTAACTAATTCAGTATATCTTTTCTTTTTACTATAATTTTATTACCATAATAAAATAATGAAATAATATAATATGATCTTATATCTTCATGTAATGATATAATAAATACATGGCAGCATTTTAATAATCTGACAAACAAAATATGTGTGGCAACTGATAGCATATAATTTAATATAATATTGTAATAACTGATTTATGACCAATAAAATAATGTAAGATTATGATTATTTAATTATAATGAATACCAATAAAATATTTAAAATTCTTAAAATAATTCTCTATTTATCTTTTGTGCAAAATTATATATTTGTTTCGATTATTATGCATATATCGTGTTTTCATGCAGCTATGTGGAGAAATAAATAACTCGGACACAAAATTTTTTAAATAACAAAATTTAACAAAGTTTATTACTAACAACAAATAAATAACAATTTATTTACATTATTTACAGTGGATATCCTTAACCTTTTTTACTTTACAGTTTGATCTACCGGGTTATAAAAAAAATAATTTATATTTCAATCATGTCTTTATTTAGATTTAGGACAAAATTTAAAAAAAAAAATGTTACTATTTGGTTTCTCATTATGGTTAACTTATTACAAATAAATTTATCTACTTTATTAACAACAGCATTTTATCCTTAATATTATTAAACTATCTTATTTTTAAAAAAAAAATTCATACTTAGAAAACATTCCATAGAAAACAAAATTTTATAATGAGTATGGACTTATCAAAATATTAAAAAAAAAATTTCATCTTGCAAAGTCAAAGATGTTACACAAAATATTATCCAAAACTAAGTACTAGATTTTAGTATTTATCACACAATGTTTACTAATCATAATATATTCTTCTTTAAGCCTTACTTTAGTATGACATAAGTGTAATCATCAATATATTTCTGTTAATCAATAAACAAAAAATATACTATGCATATTGTTTACATAATTTACTTTGTACTATTGTATTTTAAAATATGCAATACTTATTTTCTCTTAAAAAAATAATAATACTAAAGCATTTAAAATTATTATCACTTTAAAGAAAATATCTTTGTTTAGATACTTTATTTTAAAAAGGTTTATATTTCATTTCCAAAATAAAATTCAAAATATATTCTATGATTCTTTCTTTCCTTAGGATACTTTGGATCTTCAATTTTAAGTTATAATATTCTGCTCCTTATAAGCAAATAAACTAATCTTATACAAAAAACGATAGCATAACCTAAGTTCTAAATTATTTATCATTTCTCTTAAACATATCTTACTAAACGATGCAGTTACATGAAATAAAGATAGCGAAAACAGATGCATAGGATTAAGGAAGAAAGCTAGAGTATTATTCTTAACATATCTCAAAATCATGGCACAGTGTGAAGAGGTAGGACATTTATCTGCCTAATATCCTCTAGTACAGGGACGATGTTAAAGCTATTTCTTCAGCTTTATTAGAACATCAAATATTAAAGAAATATAAACACTGTCCAATAAAATGTATATCAGTCATAGGGCTATGTTAACTATGCTGATATTCACATAAAGACTAAATATTATTTCCATTCCTTATAACATCCTATTTCTTAAAACATCATCTTGGTTTCCTGTTCACTAAGTACTTCCAAGCCACTATCTCAAAATTATTTCTCAAGATTTTCCACATCTTACATTGATAAATAACTGTCTGCATTTACAAAACAATAAATAAAATTCATTAATAGTTAAACAATCTAGCTGTTCTACAAGAAAAGTCTGCTTACTTCATTATTCTATATGTCTAATCATATACAATCTACTTAGACAATATTTGAATATCCAATGACATGAAAATTTTAAAAGAATCACATAATTATTTGTTATGTTGGATTATATTACTAATAAAAAAATTGCCGTATGCATATTTTCAAATTAATCCTATCTCATAATGTTTTTTAAAATGTTGTATGAAATGCGGTACATATAAGTAAAAAAACTTTTACACTTCATTCTTCCAATTTATGGATGATCTAAAGAAAACAAAAAAAATATACATTATAAATTATCAATAGTTATTATTATTACCAATAACCTTTATCTAGTCATCATGTTCAGTAGGCTTCCTTTGTCCACTTGAGCATTGCAGATATAAAAAAAAATCACACCCATACACTTTATATTAAAATATTTTTAGCTAAATTATTAGATTGTTATATTATAAAATTTTAATATTAATAAATTAATGTTTTTATGTTTTTCCTAATCTTATATAAAAAAATTTAGATTTAAACTAGGTTAACAAAATAAAAGGAATCAAAACTATAGTTACATATTTTCTTGACGATAGTTCCTGATAAGTCCAAAATGCTTATTATCTTCTCTAGAGTTTTTCAAAAATTTTCTTCTCCAAGCGCGTTAAAGTTTAAAATAAAATAATTATTAATCCATTTAGTAAAATTTAGAAAATAATCCTTGGTTTTAATTTTTAGGATGATAATTATTAAATCATAATATTAATTAATCCCGTGAAGCTTCTTAATCTTCTCTACCAATATTCTCTGCATATCCGATGCATCAATCCATCTAATTTAACTTTGAAAAATATTCGATAAACTTTTAAGTACTATTTGTATTTCCATGGATCCATCTTTTTATTCATCTATGTGTTCACTTTTTATCTATGTTTCCTTCTTGGTACATTTAAACTTTCGTTTGGTATTTTTATATATCACTTTAAAATAAAAACTTCAAGTACTTTTGAACAAATTTTTTCCAAATACATTTTGAATAATTCGAAGAACGGATATTTTAATATCAAAACGCTTCTGTAACATATTTTCCTGGGTTCTTTATTTAATTCTTGAAAAATATTTTTAAAAAAATGTTACCTTCAGAAAGGATGTAACATTTTACTCCTTTGAATATCATATTATATAAAAAATAATCCATGAAATATAATTGTCTTATTACTATTTAAAAATAAATCTTGAATAAGCTTATAAATAATAATGCGTCTCCAATTTTTTCATTAGACTCCGTATGATGTCCGTGCTGTGGTTTTTTTTTTATGTACCAAAAAAAATTCTCCGGTTATGCATAAATAAAGCTGTATCAATAAATATTTCAAATATTTTTTCAGTATTACAATTTATATCCATTTTATTTCGTAGTATATCCATTTTTTATTGCGTAGTTTAGGTTAAACTTTTAGATAAAATACGACTGATAAAGGAACTTTAGAAAATTTAACAAAGCATGTTAAACGAAATTATTAAAATATTTTTTTTAGTTTACACTCTCTTTTTTGCAAGTTACTTTTAAAATATTAATTAATTTTTTCAAATAAATTATGAGAAAGTACTAAAAAAAAAATTGACTAAAATAAAAAATTTAAAAAAAAAAATACTATCTCTTTGAGAGCTGCTAATATACCTTTCTCCGGTTTCAATACATTATTAATCTCCCCCTATAACTTAGTTACAATGATATTTATCATCTGTAAGAATACCTATTCCTATTGGTTAATTCTTACTTTAGCTTGAGAACAAATTTACATATTTCCAATTTCAAGTAGAATTGAATTTCAAAATTAGAAATTATGACGTAATAAAATTTTAAAAATATTATTTAAAATATTACTTTTAAATAATTATTATTTTATTAAAACCATTTAAACATTTAAAATAACTTTTAAAACAATTTTAATAACTTATTCCATTTCTTAATATTCAATTTATCTATTTTTATTTAAATAAAATATTTAATTTTTATATTATGAATGTATTCGTCTTTATTACATTACTTAAAACATGTTATACGATAGTTAATGTTTAATACTATTTACTTTTAAGATAGGCAATAATTCTATCCAATTCTATAATATAACTTTTAAAATATTTTAAACTTTGTTATTAATTCAAACACGCGTGGGGGGGAAAAAAAACCCAAAAAACACATGACTAACAACCTTGACAGACGATTTTCAATCTATTTCTCTGTCTAGACTAATAAAATTGATACACTTATCATATTATATAATATAATTATAAAATTTGGAAGAACAATTTAGAAAATATAGAATTAAATACAATTCTCACCATCATAAAGTTTATTTTTAAAATGTACAATATTAATTTTGACTATTTAAATATGATTACAAATTTAAACATAGCATTTATTAACTATAAGTTTTAAACTATTAAAATCGAATTTTTTAAATATAGTTTTAATTATTTACAGCTGTGTTATTTAATATGGCCAGCCTTTACAACCATATGAAACAATATTTCAAGCTTTACATAACCATTTTTAAATGATTTTATATACTACGTATTCTCTTTAGCTTCAAATTGTACTTTAAAGATATAATTGACTTAATATCATTAATGTATTAAAAGAACATATTCTAAATTTAAAATTTTTTAGTAATTGACTGTTATGTACTATTACCGACCTATAGAAAAGGGCACAATATATATATATAAGTAATTAAAACAATGAATCAAAACATTATTATAATTTTGTCTGGGTGATAGATATTTTTGAATCAATATTGTTCAAATTAATGGCAATTTTATCTATAAATATTGTAACAGTATGGAAAATAGGGGTTTAATAAAGAAGAATCTGGAGCTGCAAGGTCCTGCAATTGGGTAGCCATTTGTAACAGCATATCACATTAGGGCTAAATTATGAGATGGTAGACCATCACCATCCTCAATTAACCAAATAAAAAATTAAATATAAAAGGAATGATAATAAATATAATGAGAATGATAGATCAGCAAGGAACTAATTATACGTTAATCAGCATTACAAAGAAACAATAATAATCATCCATCACCATGAATGATCAAAAAAATAAAATCAACAGTCCTTCTTATGACTGGATATGAAAGTTGTCCACTATAGACCAAGCTAATTATTTAGCCTGTTCCAAACTTGGGACCAGATTATATAAACAATAATTTGGATATACAAATTTAAATGCTAATTCATTAAAATATAAGAATTAAAAAAAATAATGCTAGAATACAGAAACATTATCATCATCAATGTCATGGCCATTTAGTAGCATTAATGTACTGGCCAATTATAAACTTAATTTCTAATTATTACTAAAATAAAATTTAGTGCAAGGACTTTAAAGGCTATATCTTTGCATGAACCAGGATCATCATCAGCTGACATCCATAATGCTAAACATAAATTCCAATCTATATAACTGACCATTATACATGAATTCAGCTTTCAGTGAGCAAGAGCTGTAATTGTTATTACAAGCAAAAGACAATTAGGATTAAATAAATTCACTGGAATAACTTAATGAAATATAATAATAATAGTAATAATAATAATAATAACAACAACAACAACAACACTAATAATAATAATAATAATAATAATAATAATAATAATAATAATAATAATAATAATAATAATAATAATAATAATAATAATAATAATAATAATAATAATAATAATAATAATAATAATAATAATAATAATAATAATAATAATAATAATAATAATAATAATAATAATAATAATAATAATAATAATGAAATTAAGGTATGCTAAGTATAAATATAAATTCACCATTATGATTTTTATTAAAAAAATACAAAAAATGCTATTCCATTGTAATATACATATATCTCAATATGTTTACATAAAACCCTCCTATATATAAGTACACGAGATGTTCCTATGTAATATAAAATGAACATATTTGGATTGTCATAGACTTATAAAAAATTAAAAATTCATTTTTAATAATACCAAAATGATTAATTATAACATATATGTGGATGATGACTGATTCTAATATATATGGGTGCCCATGTGTGTAAACGCTAATGTTTATACCCTAATGATATTTTAATTAGGTAAAAAATAAAAATAAATTAATACTATATTTTCACAAGACATAATTCGATGTTGAAAAATATACATAAATTTCTTACATATGTGCATATTATTATTATCCCATTATAAATCAAAGTTATTTATTAATTCATTATTTCTAATGGTAAGTAAAAGTTATTGCTTTTAAAAAAATATCACTTCTTTGACAGTCCTTTATAAAAGTTTTTTCATTTTTTCTCTTGATTACTATTAATTATAACCATCTTTAAAAATATGCTGGCAAGTTCTTTTGTTCTCCAATATTAAAAGATTTTTGGAGTTTTCTCTTTTTTTAATAAAATAAAACTGGTAATGTGTCTTAGTTTTAGTTAAATGACTTAGACAAGTTATTTACTTTTAACTCTTGTAATTTAAAGATTTTAACCTGTGAAGTTATTCCAATAAATATTTACTCACCAACTGAAATGACTGGCAGCAATTATATATTTGTTCTTTTCTGCATGTAGATTAATTAGTATACAAATAAAGTTATATCACAAAAATTCCTCTGAAGCTGGCTTATTGACATCTTTGGGAAAGGTATAATCAAATAACTGTTGGCATAGTCAGCTTCATTCAGTATCTATTATTTGTTGGATTTTAGGCAAGTCAACCATCTAACACACATTACAGGTTATGGAACACAGAAAAGGAAACTCTTTACTTCCATGTAAATTCAAATTCTACCATCATGACACTGACAGCAGTAGCTGATATGTATGGTGCATGTTCAGTTATAACCTCATAGTGATAGTGCTATATATTTTTATACTCTCCCATTAATGATCTTTTTAATTTTATCTTTTATATTGTGTCATAAAATTTGAAAAATAACAATTAGTAAATTTTTTCTTCTTTATCTCGATTTAAAAAAACAAGTTAATGACTTTTTTTTATTCACCTTAATTAAACCAAATTTGTTTTTAAAAGTATTTTTTAATACTTTGAATAACATCAGATTATTGGATTTTATTTTAGTTTTAAAATGTCTTAATTTAATTATAAAATAGATAGAGGAATTTTACAAATACCAGTACTATCTATTATAACATGAAAACATGCTTGTTTTAGATTTTAAAATCAGAATTAATAAAATATTAACTAGACCTTCTTAAATGTTTAGTTTACAATAATTTTTTTAATTCAAATTTAACTCTTAACTCTTATTCCAATGTAATAAAATAAATATCTACAAAAATTTTTGTTTATGTTTATTTCTACTTTTCCCTTCCAACTTTATATATATATGCACACACCCTACTATGTTGTTGTATGCCATGAGGCACATAACCATCTCAATATATATATATAATTTTTAATTATTGAATTTGTAATATTTGAATACAAGTATAATGTATACTCTACATTTTAGATGTAATTAGACATGATTACACAGATTTAAACCTCCTTTCAATTATCCATTCCATCTTATATAACTGATACACATGAGCACATACATGTAAAAGATAAATGATGTCCAATATAAGTATTTTGTGCAAAACCAGCATTCATTAGCCAGTCTAGATCATCATTTTCCACACATATAAATCATTGCTCAGATTATATTAACATAGTAAGTCTTCAAACTTTAATGGACAGGCTTCAATCCTCTCTCCAACTTTTAACTGAACTCTGATTACATCTGTGTGTGAGAGGTATGATGATATGGATCAACTGATGAGTGCTGATTCAGCACAAAATACGGATATTGGAAATCATACATTTTTTTCACATGTATGTGGTCATGTGTATCGATTATATAAGATGTAATGACTCTTTGAAGGGAGTTTAAAAGTCTGTATTCAAATCTCCTCTAATTACTGAATTTGTAAGTGCTTCCTAGTGATTTTTAATTTTGTTTGTTTGTTTTATGCCCTACATACATTATTTATACCATACATATAAAATATATTTTTAAAACAAATATTCTTTCTTCTAAGTGTTTTTTAAATCTATTTTTATTTTTAAAAAACTCGGCTCAGTTTTTTTACTAATTTAATTTATTGTATTTTCCCTTACCATTTCTCTTTCAATCTCTCCTTCTCGCAGTCTCTTTTTTGTTGTTATTATTCCAATAAACCTGCAAACTTATTTGATGCTTCATTCTAATTTGAATCGTTCTTGCTTTTTTTTTTAATTTGCTCACAAATTAATCAATAAAAAGATTACTTTTCTCCAATAATTTTTTTTTTTTTAAACATCTCATTAAATTGTATAACTTAAAATAAATTGATAGAAAAAAAAAGCAATTATTAATTTTAATTGTTGCTGGTAGGTGGAACTGTAGATGTTCAATAAGTGATTGAGAAATAAATATCCATTATTTAATGAAATTTCGCAATATGAACATTATTACAATGTATTACATTTAATAGATCCATTACTTATACAAGCAACAGTGATCGTTTTAATCAGGGGTTGCAGAATCCGCATATTTAAAGGAGGGAGGGCAACATAACATTTAGAATTATTGAAGTTCATGTGGTTTTGAAAAGAATGGATTATTGACTTCTTATTGAAGATATCTACATAAAAAGACTCGTTCCCGACAATGACAGGTTCAGTTTAAAGTCTTGTTGATTTTCTACAGTTGATTATAAAATTGGTTGGTTCAGTTCAAGAATGATCGCTAGAAAATAAATGTTTCTGGAAAATAGTTATTCTGCCTAAATTGTTGTAATCTATTTGATGTCTGAATATTATTTAGACTCACAAAAGTTTGTCCCAGATTACTGTATGACTGAATCATAGAAAATAGTATTCATAATGGAGGAAGCACACATCATTCTTTAAAAAGTTATTTATGAAAGTCATTTAGATTTATTGCATATACATATGTGTGTTTTTTAATTAATATCTAATTACTGAGCCGCTCATATTATCTGATTGGTGAAAGCAAGACCCAAACAAAACACATTGGTTCTACAATAATAAGCGATCACATTCATTTTTTGGCTTTTTTTTTTTTCAAATTAGTCCCGTGACCTGAGTTCTAAATGTTTTGCGTTTTCACGTACTTTTTTATCACTTAGATGTGTCGGGCAACGTTTTTGAAATTCAAAATGGCCGAGATTGTGTACTAAAAGAGCATCCTTTTTTTATATATATTTAACTAATCCACATGTACATGTATGTATACAATTCAGCTATAAATAATTCTTTTCTGAGCTAACATAATAAACGACTGTTAATAAAAACTTACACAGAAAAAGTAGTTTTTTTTTTAAAATATTCGGCTTTATTATTATTGTTTAGCATGCTTTATGTATAACACGTATATCACATTCATGACTTATAGTAATATTATTATAAGCCATTAATAAGATGTTATATTGAAAGCATGCTAAACAGTAATAAAACTGAATATTTTTTAAAAATTATCTTTTCTGTGTGTTTTCATTGACAATCATTTATTAATATAAGCATACAGAAAGGAGCTGAGAGAGAGAGAGAGGAGAAAGAATATCTACTGACTTGAGATCCCTTTTCACTGCTATTAGAGTAAGCATTATCTCCCCTCAAGACTGTTTTTTAGACTTGTGTTGTTTTAATTTAAACAAACATAACTCTGATGCCACCATTGCCATTTTTTAATAACTTGGAATATCAAGTAATGTTCAAAAACCAAAGCAACCCCCCCCCCACACACACACACACATTTTCTTATAATCTGCAGGGGTACAAGTATACTAGTACATCTTTTAAGTATAATTCCACTGCTTAAGCTACAGTTACATTATAATGTCTGTTCAGGGGACTAGGATACCAGCTCAGGGTACTAGGATACCACACTCAGGGCACAATTACACTAAAATGTCTATTGACTATAATTATATTTTTCAAACTATAATTACATTAGAATGTCTGCTCAGAGGATATTTACAATAGAATATCAGATCATGACACAATTACATTAGGATGTTTACTCGAGGTACTCAGGATATGATCATACTAGGATATCAGATCATGGTACAACTATACTACGAGATTTAATGAAATGTACAATTACATTAGGATATCTGATCACAGTAAAATTACACTAGAATGTTTATTAAGGGTTCAATTACACTAGGATATTAGAGCACAATACAGTTACTCTAGAATATTTACCCAAAATACAATTAGATTAGGATATCATATCATCATACAATTACGCTAGGATACTTACTCATGTACAATTACTAGGAAACCCAATCAAAATACAGTTACACTAGGGTATTAACTTAGAATACAATTACACTAGGATATCATCTCAGGGTGCAATTACTCTCAGATGTTTACTCAAGGCAAACACACCGGGATATCAAATCAATATGCAATCATACTAGAATATCTGATTAGGATACAATTATTAATATAAAGTCCCTAATCAATAAAATGGTTTGAGCAATAATGATACTTTTGAAGATTACTTTTATTTAGATTGAACTCGAGAAATAGAAATTGTGAATGACTATTTACTATAATTTTTTATAAATAAAGATTTTGTTTTCAGTGTATTCACTTAAAGATATGTAGTTCTCAAATGGATTATGAATCTAAAGTCATGAGTTCAAACCATTACAAAACTAAATTAATCTACAAACTAGCTTTGTTACATGTCTATATAAGTGTTTAATCCAAACTGTGCAATTTAGTCTAATGGAAGAATGGTTGATTTGAGAAAAAACTCTGGATCAAATGCAAAACTTTAATCAAACATCGCATGATCTGCCAATAGCTTGACAATATATTAACCCTAATTGTAAAAACATAATGGTATAGGAAAGAGAAAGTTGCCCTATCATAGATCTTACATAGGAAGTAGCAAATACAACTGAATTGGGAAACAGGTATTGGACATATGATTGTTATAATGAAAGATAACTACAGTTTTATTTTTGTTGTATTAAGCATTTTTATTTAATTTAGAAATTCTGATTGTTTTTCTGTATCAAATCTTACAAATGATTTTTAGCATACTTCTATCAAATGGATTTCCTTCAAATTGTGTGCACACATTAGGTACTGGATAATGCAATATATCAATGAATTATTTCAGAACTATTCAGTATTGGTGGGCCAAATTTTAAAATGTGATATCAATTTAATACATTTTCAGTGTTGCTTAGTAGATGGCAAGATTTTTTTAAAAAAAAAATGTTTTCATTGAATATCCATTAAAAAGCATTTACAGTTATTTAAAACAGAAAGAAAAACAAATGAAAGATGAACTAAAATTTGTTTTTAAAAAAAAACATTGCTTTCACAAACAAAAAATAAATAAAATAAAGCCATACATCATGTGATCCAATTTTATAAGCTTGTAAATACAAAATAATGAGCGGTGCTAATTGTTCTAACAAGCTTTATTGATCACCGCCCATTATTTTTTATTTACAAGCTCACAAAATTGGGTCATGTGATGTACAACTTTATTTTATTTACTATTTGTAGTTTTTCTTTTAGGTCTTATTTCTCAGGCCCTTATAGCTATTAAAATTAGACAGCTGGATTTGAAGACATATAAGTGTCTGAAATTTTCAGATTTTCTACTTAATAGTTAACTTTTAAATAAATGTTGGCTTTGAGTTGTTATTTTTAGATCCAGTGTCTCAAATTACCCTAGTGCTCACTGAAGATTGTCAAAGCATGAAACCAGTGATCTGAGAATTGGGAATAATTTCTAGATAGAGATTTTTAAATGCTTTTTTTTATGGAATTTATCAATAAAGCTTGTTAGTGCAGTTAACACCTCACATTATTATTATTATTTTTTAAATAATCTTGTAAATAATTTCTAATGTATTTAATTTATTTTCAAGAGCTGTGTTTACATTATTAGTTTGTAAATTTAAATATAAATAGTTACAAAAAATTTACTATAAAATATCCAAATGCTAAAAAATAAAAAGTAGCATATAAAAATATTTTATAAAAAATGCTTTTATTTAAATTTATGGGTAATATAATAAAACTAAAAAAAATTTTTTTTCCCAACTACAATTTGGACTATTATATGTAACTTGAACTAAAAATGGAGGGCTTCCATATTTTAATGAATTCCATCCCTAGTTCTAAAAAGATTAATTGAATTATTTAATTTATGGACACCCTCAACTTTTATGTTAAGTTCAAATTGTTGTAATTTTAATAACATATGTAAGTGATTAAATCTTTTTTTCTTAGAATTTATCATATTTAAATGCCGTTACTTTTTTTAAACAAGTTATATATTTTTAAAAATGTACATAAATGCAGTAAAATGTAGGTAAAGAAATACAACATAAGTGATTTAATTTTTTAATTTTGATTTTTCCCATCTATGTCTACAATTATTTTGATTAAGCCAGAAACAAAATTGAAAGATTAATGGTTTAAAGTTGATCAAATAAATGGTATTTAAAACTGACATTTAATAACTTTTTATCATATAAAGTTGATAAATAGTTGCATAGTGTACGAAATCATTTTTTTCTCTCAAAACAGCTTACAATTACGATCATATTTTTGTTATAGCAAAATAATGTTTATAAAAATTTTAATCCATAAAACTGAATGAATATAGATTAACTAATATATATATACATATTTTACAGCTAAATATTAATACACTTTTTGCACATAATTAAAGTATTTTATATACTGTGCTGAATGAAACAGTCTTTTCTTTTATAGTCAATAAATATGGAAACCTACTTTGAATACATTATAAATCAAAGCATTGAAGTCATTGGGTAAAATAAAAATAAGATCTTAACATTTTTCCTGTATTGTTACATAGTTATTTATGTGATAACTAATTTGATTGTTGGTATTAGGGATTTTATTTTACATTTAATACACCTGGTCTCTCTTCTTCCATAATTTACCCATCTGTATCTTGTTATCTACAATTGCAAAAAAAAAAAATAAAGATTAAAAAATTAAAAATTAATAAACAATAAATTTTAATTTTATTTATTCTAATATTTTAGTTCATAGTGCATATACAATATATACACACTTAAATATATGCAGCATGTATTTCAAAATATATTGCATACATAATTTGCCACTATTGGCAAATTTTTTTCTCGACACTCAGACTTGCAACCAAATGTTATAGATGTAGTATAATTGTTGTGATGATTGTAAGTTTACAGTAATATCTATATTACATTTTCAATTAATATTAGGGAAAGTACTAAGCAGCACATGATCACCAGTCTTTATACTTACACAAGCTGTTTACACAGAGGCAAAACTCCATGCAGCAGCTCCACTCAGTGCAAGCCACAAGCTAGAAATAGGTCTAAGGATATTGGATGAGTAGGCACTAGATAGAAATTTTATTCACAAGCCTTCCTGAATCCACCGATTACTCTGGCTTGCATTGAGTGGTGCTACTAAATGAAGACTTTTGTCTCTGTGTAAATAGCTTGTGTAAGCATAAAGAATAATGATCATCTAATGTTTAGTGGTTTAATATTAATCCTGCCCAATAGAATTATGGTAACTGTGATCATTAAAGTACCAAAGACACGAAAATGAATGGATGCTGAACTGAGTTCAGATTTAAATGATTATATCCAAGGTTCCTTACTGATGAAATCCACAAGCTAGAAAGTTGTCTGGAGGTATTGGATGAGTAGACACTAGATAGGAATGTTGTGCACAAACCTTCTTTCATCCATTGATTACTCAGGCTTGCACTGAGTGGTGTATGGAGAGTATTTAATAAATTCTTACTATACATCATTATTAACTCGCTAATCATAATCTTAAAATAATTTCATTGCTAATGAAAGCAATTTTTTCATTTGTAAAAAAAATAGCAAATACCATACTATTATCATTCTTTTAAAAATGTAAATAAAGTAAACACTTATGTGCATCTAGCTAATGGAGAAAATTATGTCACTTTCAATAATATTCATTTTTATAAGTTGTGTAAAAACCAGAGATGTGTGAACTGCTGCTACAGAATGCATATAGCCCATAAAACTACTCATGCCTTATTTTTAAATAATGTTGATCTCAATATTATTTTAATATGGCTTCCAAATTTTTTGATAAATAATTTAAAATTTTTTACTTTAAAAATGTAAAGCAATTATTTTAGTTATTCACATACATTTTATGTATATGCAGATATTTTTAATGCTTTTACCTAAGTTACATTCTCTGTTTTGTTTGTTTGTTTGTTTATTTATAAGTACTTTTATTTAAGTGAGGATGAAATTTTAAAATATAGAGGTTCAAATTTGGTACTCATAATATAAATCACTGTCAATGTAATATGACACTAAAATATTTTAAGTAGGTCACCTTATTTCTTAAATCCAGAGCAGTGATTAAATGAACAAAACTATATAGTAATCAACTTGATTTAGTTCTTATGGTTTTATTTTCAATCTTAAAAGTATTTTAGCATCATTTAAATTGAAAAAAAAAATAATAGAGATAAAAATATTTTATAATCAATGATTTTATTTACTTTGCACTAAAATAATAATTCACACACATTTGGAATTTTGATTTGGGGAGTCCAGAAATTAATTAAGTTAATCTCTTTTCTATCAAGGGATTGACATAATTAATTTATGGATCCCCCCCCCCATACACATTTTTAAATTAAATATAAACACTCAACTATGGCTAAAGAAAAATTTTGTTAGTGCAAAGTAAGTAAAAGCATTGATTATAAAATATTTTTACATATATTCTTTATTAATATGATTAATGAAATATTTATTCATTAATTATCAATTTTAAACTTTTTTAAAACTGGATTTATTTTAATAAATATATCACTAGCATAATCTCATCACAACTAAGATATTTGAGGGTGCATTTTGTAGTGTCTTGGGGATTACTTTCCATGTTATTTTTTATGCACAGTGTTTGTGCAAATTATGATGTTTCTAAGCTGAATAATAAAAAATAAAGCAAAAGAAATCAATTCCTTAATGATTAATGGCAAATCAATCCCCCCCCCATCACAAATTAAGGATAAAGTGTTTGTCTTATTTTGTCACAAAAAATTATCTTCATTTAATTATAACATAAAGAGAAATTTTGATATAAAATATCTAAGTTATGGCTCCAAAATAAATAGAAGATAAATGATTTGTGCATAAATTTATTAGAAGAACAAAACATTTTTACTAGACAAAATTGCAAAAGTGAAACTCTTATAAAAAGAAATTCTGTTATTGGTTAAAAAAATAAAAATAAATTGAATGTTGATAGATTCACAAAATGCAGATAGTAAATTTATTAATGAGTTTTTGTTTTAAATAAGTAAAATTTTATGTCAAAAAGAGTCAAATAAATGTAAAAATATTAGCTTATTTCGAAGGACAATTATACAAGGATTAAAATCATTAGTGAAAATTTGAACCATCAATTTGCAGATGGTCTAAGATGAATTAGTATGATATTCCACTGCACTTGATGAAACTATAGACTATAGACATTGCTCAGTTACTTACATTTATGTGTTCTAGCAAATTTTGCAAAAAAAAAAATTCACACAATAGTGCCATCTAGTATAAGATCTCATAATCAACAGATACTAGAAGATTGTGCATTTTAATTCTCATCTAGTACTTTTTTATCCAATATTCCAGACTGGTTGTAACAACTTGTGTAAGCACAAAGAAAAGATAAACATTTGATGCTTTAATAGTTTTAGGAAGCTGATATTTGCAAAAAGTAAAAACTTGTTTGCAAATGTATAATCTACCCTCTATAAATTCATAATTGTAACAATAAATGGAGTTCCAAATATAATGTTTTGTTATTTATACATAGTATAATTTATTAACAATTATTATGTAAAAATGTTAAACAAATAATTCATGTTTTCAAGTTTTTATTAGGGCGTCTTTCCATCTTACATCAAACTTATTGCAACCATCCCATATCAGTCCAAAATTTGGACTAACAATATCCAAAATTATTCATTATTTATGATCAAAAGAGTTTAACTACCATCAGTTTGTTATACTTCTGGAAGAACTGGATGCAGATCATACTGATGCGTTCAAATATAGGAGTGTTTAATGTGTTAAGTTTGGGAGCAGTTCATAAAAGATGTTGGGAATTGTAGAAGAAATTTCATTATTTTTAGAAATGAAGTGGTGTGACACTTTTTCCAATTTATCTGACCCTGAATGGAGATTATATTCTGCCTTCATATTTGAAGCAAGTTATCATTTGACCATCATAAATATGGTTTTATAAAGCAAAAGTCAATCTTTCCAAAATATGATGATGAACGCAAATGAGTTCCATATGAAGTTTAAGTTATTTAGTTTGCCACTGATGGATGGTATAACAAAGCTAAAGTACTGGGAGGTTTTCAATTAGACTGCAGATTTCTCCATTGTGTCCACTACATTCCCCAAACTTTACCAATGCTCAATTAATCCTCAAATTCAAAAGGTGGTCCCTTGAGACAAAATTCCTCAATTTCCTCCTCAAAATCAATCTTCACTCTCTTCCCACAAATCAATTTTTGGTCAGCTATAGGAATTTCACCAAGATCTGTCTCATATGCCAGCTCTGTAAAACTGATAATGAAACCCTCCAGCACTTCCTACTTAAATGTCCCTTTTTGCTTGGAGTGAGACATGTCATTAACTCCTGCCTTTCCTTGCACAAGAGTACTATCTTCAACCTCCAAGAATCCATAGAAACAGGAGTCTTTGCAACTATTAGATTATCCGTTTTCCTCATCTATGTACTCTGGTTGCTCCGATGTGCCATTATTTTTGACCAGAGAGTACACTCAGTGAAACAAAAGCTCTTGGATCTAATTGGCTCTCTCAAAACCAGAGATACCAAACTAGCCCTACCTCCCCTCCTCACAGACACTTGGGCAATCCTCCAACTCCCACTCTCTCAGCCTCTGTCATGGGACTCAATCATTCAAATGTTTGTGACCCATGTGGTGCTTGCTCAATGAAGACATGCGTCTTGGATTTGCCTGAACTACACACTGTTTCCCCTTTCCACTTCCCATTCCCTTTTCACATGTATCCTTTCCCTCTTACCATGTTGCTTCTGAAATTTCAATTTATCATATAATCACTCGCTTGTAAATCTTTTTCTAACTATATTTGTATCTGTTGTTTGTTTTTTTTTTGATGAATAAACTTTCATCACTGAGAAAAAAAAGTTTAACTTATTGAATAATTACTTTAAGCTCGGCTAATGGGGAAATATACCAAAAATTAAATTTGATATATACAGAGAAAATCCAGAGCATTTTACAATGAGTTCAATATATTTTTCAATAACTTTGGTTAAAAAGAATAAACGTTATCGATTATTTGAATTCTGTTTTCTACAGACGTTGCTTCTGCCAACTGATAATTAATTAAAATTATTAGCCCACCACAATGCAATACTGTGAGAATTATATGAGAAACACAAATCACAAGTGTCTGTGGAGGTGGGCCCCCTCCCCCCCCCCCACCCCAACCATTCCACCTCCCTTGTCTAGGTCCTCCCCCCCCCCCCCCCCCGTTTTCCCCCCCCCCTTGTCCCCCCCTTCTTTTTTCAAAAGTTTATGATGTATTTAAGCACTCAAATTGTTGTCATTCAAATTTTTGCTGTAATATTTTTGCCTTGGTAAATATTACTTACGTAATCAGTATGCGTTAAATAAATTTATAATTGTAATATTTTTGATGATTTTTATTTTTCCATGAACTTAAACAAACATTCCTTAAAATCATGGATTTCTGGTGAATATTTAGAAGTGGCATTAAAAATAAATACTAGATTTTGACCATATGGCTAAAGAATATAAAGAATTCTATGAAAATCATTAATTACTAATTTATTAAATGAAATCACATGCAATATTTAAATGCAGTGTATTTCGTTAATACAATATATCTCTTTTTCACAAAAATTTGCCTTCTGACCTAACAATCTAATGACCAATTCAAATGTACTGGTTTCTTTAAATTGAAATAAAAATAATTACTAATTTACTGAACAAAACTGAGTAGCTTAATTGTGTGGATTGGATATGACAGCTACATTAAAATTTGCATTTCTTGTGTTTTCCAGTAAACCAAGCTGGTAACCCATATTTTTTAATAAATCTACAGTTTCGTGAACCCCAAAAAAATATTTATAAAAAAACGCTTGCTAAAACATCATATTTAATATTAAATTTTATTTTTTATTAGTTATTGTAAAAGAAAAAATCATTGTAGAAAAATTAATTACGATATGTACAGTTAATTTTCTTTTTTTTTAAAATTAACTTATTAACAAAAAACTTAAAAATATATATGAATACAATATATACGGGATTTGAACTCAGACTTTCAAGTCCCTTCACTATCCACACTATCTCATACTATTGATACACATGACCACACACATTCAGAAAAGATAAATAGTCACCAATATACTACTTCGTGCTAAACCAGCTCTCATCAGTTGGTCCAGATTGCCATCTCCCATACATATATATAATTGGCATCATCATGGGATTTGGGAATACTATCATCAGATTTTCAATGGTATGGATGGCTGAAGAGTTGGAGGTTTGAGTAGGTTGAAGCCTGTCCGTTAAAGTGTAAGGATTTGCAATCTTAATATAAGCTGAGCACTGATTATATATATGTATGGGAGATGGTAGTCTGGACCAACTGATGAGGGCTGGTTTAGCACGAAATACGTATATTGGTGATTATTTATCTTTTCAACATAGGTGTGATCAAGTGTGTCAGTAGTATGAGATAGTGTGGATAGTGAAGGAGCTTGAAAGTCTGAGTTCAAATCCTATATATTTACAATTAGGCTCCAGGTTTAAAAGTGCCCGGTATTTCAAATCTTATAAATACAATATTTATACTTTATTCATGTCAGCGATATGCAATCATATCATGACCACTAACACACACTTTTCTAAAAGGGCAGGATCCTATATCTTTAGAAATAGACAGGAAGGTTCCAAATTTTTATCATTATGATAATTTATCAAAAAAATTGTTGATAAAAAGAAACATGCTGAATTGAAACAAAATACGACAATGTTAACTGCACTCGTCACTTCCCACGTTATATGTAAAAAAAAAAAATTGAAATAAAGTTTTTTAATTAAATTTATCAGAATTTATTTCTTTTTTTTTTTTTCAAATTAACAATCGATTTATTAATTTTGTTTTAATTTAACAACTAACACATCTTCGATAGATTATAGGTCCTCAAAACCTGATTGGTTTACAAGAAAACTCACAAGTACGAAATTCTCTCATTTCCAGTTCCGGTTTGAATTATGCCTAGGTTATGGTTAGTAGATTTATATATAGATTATGAATGGCTGTTGAATTATTATTTTATAATGCTTCTTTTAGCTCTGGATGGTTTAATAACTATCTTATATAAAAGACAATTTGGTCATAACTATATATTATAGTTTGACTGTTAAGGCTTTGGCTATATTAGATTGTTGGGCTATTAAAATGTGGTGTGTCTGAATTTAATTCAGTCCCATATGGCTATTTGAGTTGGAGAGCTGGATTTGAAGACATAGATGTTTGAAATTTTCTGATTTTCTACTTAATCTTTAAGTATTAGATAAATGCTGGGCTTTAGTTTGCATTTTGGATTTGGTATCTGGATATTCTAGCTCTCCACTGCTGTTCGAAACTGGTTTGGGGACCGGGATAAATCTAGGTAAAGATTTTGAATGTGTTCTCTTGATGCATTTATCGGTTAAAAAATAAAATAAATAAGCTTGTTTAGAGCTATTAGCATGCTCTTTATATTACATTTGTAAATGCAAGCTAAATAAGTCACGTGATGTAAGTCACGTGATGTATGACTTTGATTTGATTTCATTGATAGACATATATATGGCAGTGAGATTAGACAGGGGAGAAAAAGAATTCAATTTTTCATTGCCAATCAAAATATGAACTAAACCAAATGTTTTAAATGAAAGCATTACTTTTGGATGAAGTGGTAAGGTTTTTTTATTTGTGAACTTATAACAAATTATTTAAATCGTTAAAACGCATTAAATTCCTTATGTTTTTTTGTTTATTAAAAAAGGAAGACATGATCAACAAATTTTTTTTGTTTTTTTATATCTTGAAATCTTAAACTGGATTCCAAGAGATTGTAAAAGACCCAGAAATAGACCACATGTGAGATGGATGGATGAAATAAGAAAGTGAAATGCATTTTGGAAATCATTTTGTTTTGTCAGTTGTTTTTTAGTCATCTGATTAAAGTTTCGTGGCAAAATGTAAGTTGTTATAAAAAAATTGTATAAATATAAAAATATTACTTAAGAAAGATGTAATAGTTAAACGCATGCTTTTCTTATATAAATGAACAGCACTCCTTTATAGAACTACAAATTTTTGCGTGTTTATTTCTTTCCCCAAGAAATAGAAGTAAATAATACGTTTAAGAAAACTTCTGGATGAAATAAAGAAATGAAAAACAAATATTTATGATAGCAATACATTTTTTTGTTATTGCGTGATAATAACTTTCGCTTGACGGCACTTAGTCAACAAAATTGCCGATTCCAACAGACATTTCGCATTATTATATTTTACACTTAGCAGTTTTCTTCATCAGCTGAATAATTTATTGTAATTATCACTTAAAATTTATTAATCATATATTTTTTAATTTATAAAAGTTATTAGTGTTTTAAGTGCTATTATTACGTTGTAACATTCTTTAAATTTTTGACGTTGTTCTTTTTACTTATTAGTCGTAAGATGTTCATCAATTTGATTAATCATTCAAACTGTAAGTAGTTTGATTTAAATGGAAATTTTTCCCCGGGACTTCAAAGAACTCGGATTGTTACTGTCAGACCGTCTTGACATCATTTTGTGAAACTAGTCAATGATAAATGGAAGTTTGTAAAAAAGAATAAATTGACGCAGATTTCTCTTCAAATTCTTTTTAAGTTAAATTTGATCGAGCAAATCATAATGAAATAAAGAGAATTAAACCAGATTTGGTTATAAGATTGATTTATTTGTTTTTTTTGTTCTTTTAAGTAATTCCGAAATCATTCCTGGAAATTGGTCATAATTTCTAAATATAAACAATATATTTTTAACATATTGGACAATGAAAGAGAGAAAAAAGAGAAGCCAGTTAGAAATATTGCGCTAATCTGACTAAACGTAGAGACAAGTTTAAGCCTTAAGCAACTATTTTATAAAAATAAAAAAAACATATTAAATTTTTTATATTGCAAATATTAATGATAATCTTTAAATGTTATTTCAAAGTACAAACATGAGCATATCGCTGTACCCTTTTAATAAAAGTAAATCTTATTTTCAAAAATGTATTTGAGGCCTATTAGATAATTTTTAGTGTTAAAATTTATATTAGTTACATTACGTACATGTTTTTATTTCAGTACATGGAGATGTTTGTGTTTATTTACCATCACTTTTGTAAGTACATCTAATTATATGTGATTAACTTGCCCTTTTTTACGTAAAATGTTCAGCAGTAGTTCGTTTTTTTCTTTCCTATTGTTTGTGTTAGACTTAAAATCACACGATTTGATTTCTTTTTTATTATATACAGCAATTGGGAAACAATTTTATTAGATACATCAATACAATATATGTATGCCTGCAATAGCATAATTACAAAAACAGGGTCCATAGAGAAGTGGCGAAACTAGAAAAATCGGGCCCGGGTACAGAAATTCAAAAAAGTCTCCATTTTAAAATTGTGATTTGTCATGTATTCACAATTTTTTAATTATTTATTTTATATTATAAATATATAAGGCAATTTAATGAAGGTACTCACTTTGAAAATCCTTCTTCCTAATCTTCGCATTTGCAAAATCATTTAGTTCTTTAAAGTCCATTTTAGATACTTCGTTCTGCCAATAGCTAACATTGCAAGATTTTTTAGCCTGGTTTGGCCAAATGTATTATTTTAATTTACTAAAAGACTTTTCAACGCGAACTACAGTTACCGGAAGTGTAAAAATATAACAAGAAAACAGTATATAATTCACTAAATTTACTTTCCAAACAACTGTATTTAGTAATTAACAAGTCTGAGAAATTCTTAATCACCATTTTTTTTCTGTAAGATCGTCTTTTAATAAAGAAATCACCTGAATTAATTGTCTAGCAAGCTGTTCCAAAAAAAGTTCTGGGTATTTATTTCTAAGATTTGAGCAATTGTTTAACACATCGGTGTCTGTCATATTGATAATTTTCTTAGGTTCTAAAAAAACTAAAATAGTGCCTTTTTTTTTCATGTATCAACGACAATTTATGAGATATAGTTAATAATTGGTTTCATGTGAATATATTTTAATTGCCTTGCTATAGATTTTCACGTTTATGGGTCCCTGGACTGCATGGGGCCGTAGGCATTACCTTCCTTTGTGACTCGATAGTTTATGCCACTGTCATAGAGTAATAATAAAGGTATTGTAGTAAAAGAAAATGAAAGAGAATGAGAAAAAAAAATAACAATGATTAATATAGTTACAAACATGCAGCGGCTTGTAAAATGAATATGACCATTCCAACCCCCAAAAAAGCTACTCTAGAGGTAATTTTGTGGTAACTATACAAACCAATCTGTGAATCACAAATCTGTCCATATGTAGAAAATAATCCATTTTTTCTCTTCCTTTAACACTTTGTGATGCTATCTTTTTTTCTGTAGCAAACTTTTCTTTCTGAAATACTTCAACAGTATGACTAATTGTAATACATTAAAGATCAGCCTTTCAAGCTTTTGTGCATGCGCTTTTTCACGAGTGTTAATGTATTACAATTTATAAACATGCATTATATAAAATAAATGCTTATTTACATATGTTTAAGTTTCATTTGAGAATGACGTTTAGTAAATTCTAGATAATTTCACCAACGTCATTCATTCAGACATCGTAAACAGTAATTTAAAGTGAGTGGTCTATCCTCACGCTTTCACTTCCAGTACTTAAGATTTGCCCATATATAAGCATTTGGGTTGGATAGAATAATTAGATTCATTTTATTCTTTCCTTAATACTATATCTTGTGTTGGGAGTCAAAGTATTCATTTATTATTAACACTCGTAAAAAGCGCATGCACAAAAGCTTGAAAAGCTGATCTTTAATGTATTTCAATTTATAAACATGCGCTATATAAAATAAATGCTTATTTAAGTATGACTAATTGTAACTCTCCAATGTAGTTTATCTTCTGCCATATTGTTTCAATGAGAATAATTAATATCGCTCTTCTTTAGAATTTCTTTGAGAATCCTTATAATGCAAAAAGAGTCTATCCTTTTCATGAAAACCATGCTCAGGTTTACCATAAAACACTCATTTAGAAAATCTTGTGATGGTCATCCATTTCACATATCCAATACAACCAAGATATCATTTTGCAATACTGGACTCTATAGTAACACATCCACTAAGTTGAAGAATGTATTGACTAGTACTGTGATCTTAAAATTTATGGAACATCCTTAAATAAAACTTTTTTATTGTCTTCATATTATAGAAATGATACTAAAAGGAAAATAAGAGGCATATTTCATTGTGAATGACCCCAATGCCATCAATAAACGAGATACACGTGTCACGATCTCAAAGAAATGATAGAGTTAAATGATTTGCATAGATTTGCATATAAAACAACTGACTGTATCACTAACGACAAAGACTATGAATATGGGAGTTAAAATACCCTGAAAGCACTAAGCCAAATATTATTATTATTAGTTTAATAACTTCACCAATTTGCGTTAAAGTGCAATATAATCATTAGTAAGATATCCAAGTCTTATTTTCACACAATAAATTAGAAAAAGACACAACTCTACATAGAGCTATTTTAATCACAGTGGATTTCAATACAAAGTCCATCTTTCTACTTAAAAAGCTAACGAGATATTTAAATTAGTTTACATTCTCACGTTGATAACTATCCAAGATAAAAAGTTCTGAAAATTTTTATTTAATCACAGGATAATAAAGAATTTAAATTTTTTGAACATTAATTATTGAACCAAAGTCTTTATATATTGCATTCAAAATAATAAGCATATTGAAGCCATTATTCCAAGTTAGTCTTGTCTATATCATGGATAATAACTCATGTTTTATTGGCAAGCTTTAATTACAATAAAATGCATATTGATCAATGAACTGCAGATATATAGTAACTTTTAACACATGTATTTTCATCACAGATGCATTTTTATACTAGAATGGAGCCATTGAACCATGCTATCATCTATATTTTGTTCCAAACTTCTTCGCATACATCATATATAATAGTTCATGTTTAGATGATCAGCTTTGATTACACTAGAATATGTATTATTAATTGAACTTCAAATATATACTCTATTTTAATACACTACATATGCCGACTATTTACCAGATAGAGCTACCAAACACCTGTATTGCAGATGATAATCAATAAAATTAAAATTATCAAACAAAGAAGTGACAATTAAAAACAAACTATATGCAGGTGCTATGTGTTTGAAAAAGATTTTTAATAAATGTCTTTTACCAATTCTTATTTATGGATCTGATACATGAACACTTAATAGAAGAGCAATATAGAGACTTACCACTCAAAGAAGTATGGCGAGATGCATGTCAGGAGTAACAAGAAGAAATCAAAAATGCAATATATGAGTAAGATAACAAACAGGTGTCACTGACGTCATTGGAAGAATTAAAAAATTGGAGTTGGACTGGACGTATTGCTAGAATAGATGATAATAGATGGCCAATTGAAATCTTAAACTGGATTCCAAGAGATTGTAAACGACCTAAAAAGTAACCACGTGTGAAATGGAAGGATGAAATAAGAAAATGTGTAGGAGTGATGTGAAGAAGAGCGGCTAGAAATCGGAGAAATGGATTGAACTAGGAAAGACGTTCATCCTGCAGTTGCTTGCTAATGACTGACAATGATGATGATGATGACGCACTAATGGAGTTATAATTTTAAAATTTAGTAAAAGAAATCATTGTTTAAAATGATAAATTTAATTTTAAAACAATTGGGGGGAGGGGGATTATATGTTTATTATTTATAATTTTAAAAAAATTTGAAATGTGCGTGTGTACATCCTCTCGTATTAATAGTACAGAAATTCATCATTTTATTTAATTAGCTTAAAGTAATTAATGAAAAATAGGACTGACTGATTAGTAATTACGTGTTTTATACTTTCAGCCTAAGGGTAAACAGGGTGCTTCCAGATTTCCTTTTTATCAATGAAAACAATTAGAAAACAAAAAACGAGTTAATTTCAATTCACCGGAAGCTCAGACAAACTACATTAATAATTAAATATCAGATATTCTTTTTCAAACGAAAATGCTAATTTACATATGTTGATAGAAGTGATTCATATTCGAATAAACTTGAAATATCCGATTAATCAAATTGTTAAAAGTTATCGTTTATGAATATTTATACAATTACGATGTTCATAGCTTGTAAAATTAAGATAATATATAGTTTCATTTGCAAAAGATAATTGATCAAGTTTCACCTTATGTCTGTTTATACACGATCGGTATTAATCTTTTCTTAATGTAAGATTAGTCTTCGTAATGACGCAAGCTCATGATATTCCACTTTTTGTGTCTATGACGTGTCTCAGAATAAATTGTGTTGGGTATGCGAGTATTATTGCTTGTTTGGATTACTTTATTGCTTAGTTTCTTAACCCGCCTAAGGGCAGAGAACACACATTCGTGTATTAAAAGACAACAATGTCAAATTCCTTTATAGAAGATGATTGAAACACATTAGGCTTATTATATACCTGTGTCTACATATGTGTAATATATAGGGTATATGAGCACAGACATTCACACGACCCACCACTCTCCACACTATCTCATAACACTGATACACTTGAATACATATATATGGAAAAGATAAATAATTACCAATAAACGTATTTCATGCTAACGCCAGCAATCATCAGTTGGTCAGAAGATGAAAAAAATTTCATTGTCTTTTCACATGCTTTTGCCTAAGTGAGTACGTCAATAAAATCTTATTGCAAATAGAATATACTGTAAACCTAATTTTGCGCTATACTTTTTCAAATAATTAATACGCACACACAAATACATGAAGATCCGGTGACTTCTACATTACTGAAATATTTTCAGTCTTAAGCAGAATGTTTTAAAATTATAGATATTAAATAACCTCAATAGTACCATATATTTTTTTAAATTCATATAAAGGATACAATAAAAGACAAATGACACCCAAGATGCATTTCGTGCTGATTCAGCATTCATCAATTGGTCCAGATCATCATTTCTCTCATATACATCATATATATCTTTATTATATGAAAAATATTTATCTATATTAAATAATTACATTTTGAATTACAAGTGCCAAACTAACTCAACCCATATCTTTGAGACCATCCACCTTAGATATATACAATAATCATTATTGGATTACAGACAATCTCTAGTTTAGTAAATGATTAGTAATAATCATTATTGTATATATCTAAAGTGGATGCTGTCAAAGATATGGGTTGGGTTTGTTTGACACTTGTAATTTAAAATGTAATTATTTAATATAGATAAATATTTTTCATATAATAGATATATATAAAAGAAGGTGACATGGGCCAACTGATGAGTGCTGGTTCAGCATGAAATGCAATTTGGGGATCATTTTTCTTTTATTGTATCTTCATTTATATGAATTTAAAAGAATATATAGTACTACTGAGGTTATTTAATATTACATGTGGGAAAGAGAAATGCGAATAACTCATGTGTGTATGTGCTTTGTTTTAAAAAATCAGCTACATTAATCTTTAATTGAGTTTTGAAGTTTATATTTGTGCTAGAAACAATCTCTAGTTTAGTAAATGATTAGTAATAATCATCATTGTATTTATTTAAAGAGGATGATATCAAAGATGTAAGTTGAGCTAGTTTGGCACTTATAATTCAAAATGTAATTATTATAGATAATATAATGTGTCTGTAAATTATTAATCATATCATCATCATTTTCAACTATTATCAATTCATTGAAGGATAAAAGACTCTCCAAATCTAATTCTCAAATCTTTAGCCTCTCTTCTACACATCATGCCAGACACTTTGTTATTTTGTCCATCTATTTCACATGTTATCTCTATCTATATCTTTTTACAATCTCTTGGAATCCAGGTTAAGATTTCAATTGACTATCTATTACTATCTCTTCTAGTAATATTCAGCCCAGCTTCACTTCAATTTTCTAATTTGGTCAATGATATCATTAAAGCATGTTTCTTCTCTCACTCATGTATTTAATTTTCAATCTCTTTTTGTTATTCTTAGCATTAATCTCTCCATACTTTTTTGAGTGGTCTGAAGTCTCTGTATTGCCCATCTGTTAAGTGTTCAAGTCTCAGATCCATAAGTAAGAATTGGTAAAAACACATTAAAAAACATTCTTTTCAAACATATAGGCATATTTCCCTTTAATATTTCAGCCAAAAGCATTCCATTCAAGTTTGATTCTAGGATTAATTTCATCCATAATGTTTTCATCTGTATTAATAATCTGACCAAGGTGTTGTAGTTGTTATCTTCTTCTAATCCATCATTATTTATTTTTTATTTTCTTTTTTTAAAAATATAGGGGCATTCTGCCCATCCCTCTTTTATGTATTTAAACAGATATTGTCCTATACATGAGGGGTCAGAGTGACTTGAGGTCAACATGGGCCTAAAAACAATACTGGCATCAGCGTGGAATTTGGGTATTCTATCATCAGATTTTCAATGGTATAAATGGCTGAAGAGTTGGAGGTTGGAGTAGATTGAAGCCTGTCCATTAAAGTATAAAGATTTGCTACCTTAATATAAACTGAGCACCGCTTATATATATGTGTGGGCAATGATAATCTGAATCAACTGATGAGTGCTGGTTCAGCATGAAATACGTATGTTGGTGATTATTTGTATTTTTAGTCATGTGTATCAACAGTATGAGATAGTGTGGATAGTTGAAGATTGCTTGAGAGTCTGAGTTCAAATCCCCTATATTTACAATTGAGTTCCAGGTATAAGAATGCCTGCATTTCAAATCTTTCTTCTTTTAAGGAAATTCATTGAACATTTTAGTCTTTTTGCATTTATCTATCTGATAACTCTTGCAATATTTCCTGAATCTCTGAAGCATTATTTGCAAAATCAATTACATCAACTTCAAAATCTAGATGACTTAAATAATCTTCATTTCCTTTTTACTCCCTTAGTTTATCATTTTAATCCATAAAATATTTCTTATAAAACTGCTATAAAAAAATTTGGAAATATGGAGTCACCCTGTCTTACCCCCTTCTCAAGGTTAACCTTTCTAGTATCAATACATAATGTTCTTGTTGCTGTTGCATTTTTATAAATATTTTTCAGAATATGATAATACCCTGGATCCACACCTTGATGATCCACAAATTACCAAACAAATGCTTATAGAATTAAATGTCTTTTTATAATCTACAAATCCAAAACATAATGACAACTCATATTAATTGGTCCTTTCAATAGTTTTACTCAATATTTAGATGTGATCCACTGTGCTGAATCCATTTAAAATCCACATTGGGTTTTTTTTTTGATTGGTTGGTATTATTTTGGCAAAAATTTTATATAAAACTGATAAAAGACTGATATATCTGTAATTCTATTATCTTCTTTATCACCATTTTTAAATACTCATATTGCATTATTCCAATCATCTGGTATATCTTTATGATTTAGGAATTTGTTTTATAACATTGCCAAAAATATATCTATTCTTCACTTGCTTCTTTTAAGATATCAATTATGATTTCATCATTACAGAGGACTTTTCTCTTTTTGAGAACGTTTCTCTTCTTTGTAGCTTTAATTGCTTGTCTTACTTCTTCATTTAAAATAATCGATATTTCAGAAAATGTAATAATTGTAAGGACTACTTTTCTTGTTATTTATTGCTATATAATTCTTTATAGAACTCTTCCACCCATTTTATAACATTATCTTCCTTATTGAGACTTTTTTAAAACAGGCAAAACTCCCTATACATATTGTGACTCAGTGGCAATACATATAGAGAGTTTTGCTGTTTAATAACAGTTATAAGCAAGCATAAGAAATGGTGATCATGTGATGAGACTTTTTTATTCTCTTTTATAGCTTTCCTTGCTAACTCACAATTATATTTCTTATATCGTTATTAATTCTTGTGCACTATATTCTAGATATTCATCTTAATGCATAATAAAGCACATCCATTGCTTCCAAAATGGAAATGCTGTTATATTTTCTAATACTAACTCATCATCTTTAATTTTTGAATTAAATCTACACAATAATAAGAAAATGTCTCAGTACTAGTTAGCTATGTGTGACAATATTTCAAAGATATTCATAACCAGTCTGCTGTTAAATACGGTTAATTTTGTCCCATTTTAATTCTCATTCATGTTATTTACAGTTCATGGGTATTGTTTGCACCATCTCTTAGTCAATTTTGGTTGCATTTTCTTTATTTTAGGCTTATTTCATAGGAAATTCAAAATTTAAAATTTTAGTTCTAAAAAGTCCACATATGGCAATATATTTTGGAAAAAAAATCAATTTTCATTGCTGTGTATTGGTGTGTATGCCAGCCTCTTTTCTCTCATTGGATGGCTGCCAACTCTGGAAATTGTGCTGCAGGTATTTCTAAATAATAAAGTCAGAACTTAAAACAAAATGTTTTACATGTTCGTAATTGATTTTGAATGTAAATATATTTATCATAATTTTTTACATTCATAATTAAGATTTTACATTACTTTATTGAAATAGAAAGTTTGATTAGAAAAATTTTAAATTTTACAAGGAAAATAAGTGTGGGAAAGTGACCGCTCTTCAAGACAAGTGGTGAGTGACTGCTACTGACTGTAATTTGCATATCAGGCATTTTTAAATGACAAAGTCAGAAATCAAAACAAAATGTTTCACAAGTTTGTAATTAATTTTGAAAATAAATAAATATATTTATCTTAATTTTTTACATTCATAATTAACATTTTACATGACTTTATCAAAATATAAAGTTTGATTTGAAAAATTTTAAATTTTACAAGAAAAATAAGCATGAAAAAGTGACCGCTCTTCAAAAAAAGTGAATAACATTCACCACTACAGAACTGTATAATGAGACGCCAGTGTTCACATAGATTGGTTGAAATATAATTCTTTTGTTTTACTGCTGGCTATTTTTAATTGTTTTTCTTATATTTTTCTTCAGTTATTAACATTATTTTTAATTTTTTGTTACATTTAACCAATTTGAATCTAAAATGATTCAATTTTTAGATGCTGAATTGAAACAATTCTGTGTATTTTAGATTAATATTTTATCAATGGAAACCGACTGGAAATGAAACTGACGAATAATAGTTCTCAGATTTAAGTAATGGACCAATACAAAAATTAGTCAAAGGTTTTACAAGTTGATGTTGACATCAAAAAGGATAATAATCTCTAAGTATTTTGACTGAATTGGGTTTGAACATTGATTTGCATATATTTGATAAATTAATAAAGATAAATTAATAAGAATTTATTTAAAAAACACATTCCATATTCTTTTTAAATATTATTATTTCAACAACAACAAAAAAAAAACACTAATACAAAATGTATGTAAAAAATATCTAAATAAATTCTTCGAAATGAAATGGTACAACCATATAGATATATTCTAACTTAATAGCACTGGAGTAACTTTCAGTGAATTCTTGTCAGAATCCTAATGCAAAATTAATTAACTAACTGTGCTGGGTGCAGGATGAATATATAGTTTATAAAATATGCAAATTATTGCAGTGAGAAATGTAAATTATAAATGCCAGATGTTCCATTTTTTTGACAAAGGGACACAAGACTCTTTTCTGTTGATTGAATTTGGATCTTGCAATAACCTATGCCTTCTTGAACTTTCTCTTATGATCATCTCTCCCTGTGCAGTTGATTAAATTTAAATATTTATGCTTAATGATGGATGAAGGTAAACTTTTGTGAACTTCTTCAAAAATAAATCTGTATTATTTTTAAATATATATGTCTTTTTTAAAAAAAGCAATAAGAAATATGCATAAAAAATATCTAAATAAATTTTTATTTTATTGAGCTATTTTTTACATTTTATTTTTGGTGATAGGTAAAATAATTTATTTATTTATTAGTACTTTCGACTTTGAGTGTTCCATCATCAGATTTTCAATGAAATGGATGGCTGAAGAGTTGTGAAATGATGTGGATTGAAGCCTGTCCATTAAAGTATGAAGATTGGCTATCTTAATATAAGCTGAGCATTGATTGTATACATGTGTGAAGATGATAATCTGGACCAACTGACGATTGCTGGTTTAGCACAAAATATGAATATTAGTGATTATATATCTTTTCAACATGTGTGTGATCAAGGGTGTCAGCAGTATGAGATAGCGTGGATAGTTGAGGATCATGTGAAAGTCTGGGTTCAACCCCCCCCCATATGTTACATATTAGAGTGCAGGTATGAAAAAGCTTGTATTGTAGAAAAAAATCATATATTAAAGATATAGTATTATATTACTGATATTTTATTTTCAAATATTTAATTTCTTTTATGTTTATTTTTATTACCTATAGCTTAATGCAAATGAATGTGTGATGTTTTATTGACGTATGTTAGAAAATATATATATATAATGTTAAACACAGTTGTTTTTAATTGTTGCTGCAGTGAATAATAGATGCTCACACCATAAAGCATGGCAATATTGTAATAAGAAAATGATATCATTTTTCTTTTGGTCTTCTTTTTATGTAAAGGAGATTGTCTTCAATACTTACAGCAGAGAATGTGGAAATTAATCAATCCAATTATTTCATTGTTTTTTAATTGGTCAAACAGATTGATTTTTATGTATAAAAAAATTATATTGCCATGTATTGAAGTGGGAGTGTATGTTATTTACTGTAACAGCATTTTAAAAAATTATTGTGCTTAACATTATATTATATTCACATTATAAATTATTTTGAGTCATATAAATTGTTTAATGTTTGTTACAAAGTTAAAATAATAATAAAAATGATAAGAAATTTTTTTATTAATGGTTAAATGTTCTTAACGTTTATATATATATAAATTACAAATCAATTTATAAAATAATATTTCCACACTCTCTGCTGTATTAAAGACAATTGTCTTGTAATGGGGTGGGAGTGTGCCTTATTTAGTGTAATAGCATTTAAAAACAATTGTGTTTAACATTATATATTACAAAAAAATACAAGAAAAATGTCACATGATCTAATTTAATAAGCTTGTATTTACAAATGTTATATATAGAGCTCGCAAAATAAGCTCTTAACAAGCTTTGAGAATATCCCCAATCCCAGACTGATTTCTGCTACTGGCATTAGACTAAAAATACCAGGATAATCACAGCACTTTATTTAATTTATAACTATTAAGTAGAAAATCTGAAATTTTCAGACATCCATATGTCTTCCAATCTAGCTATCTAACTTAAATAGCCATATGGGACTGAACTAAGTTCAGATATATCATATAATAAAAGCTTTAGCAATATAAAATTGCCAAAGCCTTAATAGCAAAAACTAAAATTACAAAAAAATACAAGTCAGATGTCACAAGAGCTAATTTAATAAGCTTGTATTTACAAATGTTATATGTAGAGCTCGTAAAATAATTTCTTAACAAGCTTTGAGAATATCCCTAATCCCAGACCAGTTTCTGCTACTGGTGATTGCTTAAGGCTTTGGCAATTTTATATTATTAAAGCTATTAATTTATGTTGTATCCGAACTTAGTTCAGTCGCATATGGCTATTTAAGTTAGATAGCTGGATTGGAAGACATATGGATGTGTGAAAATTTCAGATTTTTTATTTAATAGTTATGCATTAGATAAAGTGCTGGGTTTGTCCTGGTATTTTTAGTCTAATGCTTTAATATCCTAGCACCTCAGTGATGACACCAGTAGCTGAAAATGGTCTAGGATTGGGAATATTCTCAAAGCTTGTTAAGAGCTTATTTTGCAAGCTCTATATATAACATTTGTAAATACAAGCTTATTAAATTAGGTCATGTGACATATGGCTTGATTTTTTTTGTGATTTTATTTTTTTGCTATTAAGGCTTTGGTGATTTTATATTGCTAAAGCTATTAATATATCGTGTATCTGAACTTAGTTCAGTCCCATATGGCTATTTAAGTTAGATAGCTGGATTGGAAGACATATGGATGTCTGAAAATTTCAGATTTTCTACTTAATAGTTACGCATTAGATAAAGTGCTGGGCTTGTCCTAGTATTTTTAATCTTATGAATATCCTGGCACCTCACTGATGATGCCAGTAGCAGAAACCGGTCTGGAGTTGGGGATATTCTCAAAGCTTGTTAAGAGCTTATTTTGTGAGCTCTATATATAACATTATATATATATATGTTGTGAATTATTTTATTGACAAATACAAGTGTACCAGATGCATCCAGACTATGTAAAGATCATCGTTTTTTAATTGGTTGATTTAACACATTTTTTTAAAGATTTAATGTAAATTAACCAAAAGATTTTAATGTTATATAAATAAATGTGAATAATTCACAATTGAAAAATGGGGGGGGGGAGAGTGGAACAACCCACCTCAGAAATGTACTTGGCTAAATTAAAATTATTATTTTTTTTACATGTACTTGTTATATGTGATGTGTGAATTTGACAGCATTTTGGACAAACAACAAAAAATTATGGTTAATTAATGGTGGAATTATTTCATTCGTATACAATATGCTTCATATTAAAAATTACGGATTACTTAATACAAAGAATGAAATTATTTCTTTTGCATAAAATGCTTGTAATATTAATTATGGTTTACTTAGGTATAATTATTTATATATAAATAAAAACAAATTTAAAGGGTTTTTCCCCTGATTTTTCACAGCTTTGCGGGCAAATGTAATATATATTTTTAATTAGTTGTGAATTTGACTCATGACAGTCTTACGGACAAACATTCATTCATTCACATGGATTTTATAGAGAGAGATAAATATGTTGTATTCTTAACATTAATGTTTGCAATTAAATAGGTAGTAGTGTAATTCATAATAAAAAAATTCTAAAAAAGGTAATTAAAGATTGTATATATTAATCAATCAATCAATAATGGTTTAGCCCATGGACAGTTGCAGAGAACAGATAGCAAATTTATCCAATTCTTCATTCTATTTGGTTCATTATCTAAATCTTCAATTCTACATATCTCTTTCCATTTTTTATATTTTCCAGCAAAGTCAACTTGTCTCTTCTTGTTCCTATTCATCATTTCCTTCAAAATAACCCTTCAATCCAGTTCCTTTCTTTATCTTCAGTTGCCTCAATCTTTTGTTTTTATTTACTCTTTCCAAATCTTCCTCATTTATCACTTTATTCACCCAACGAATTTTCTCAATTCATCTCCATGACTATTCTGTTCCTAATTCTTCTACTCATTGCTCACATCCCACAACCATATAATAATCCCACTTTACACATAGCACTTAATATTTTCTTTAATTCTCTTTTCAAAAGTCTACATTTTCCCCCCCTGAACAAATACTATTCTTCTTTTAACTTTATCTTCTTTCATCCTTACTGAGCCAACTACACAAAGACTTAAAATCATTTACCCATTGAACTATATTGTCATGAATATTAATTTGTATTTTTTTTTTGTATTCCTTCCTATCCATAAACACTTTGTCTTCTCAACACCTTCCTCCAATTTGATTTAATTTTTAAACTAATTAAAAAATATACCATATTACTTATTGCTCCCGAGTTCTTTGTAAGAAGTTTGGACATCAGAAGCGACAGATATGGCCATTAAACCATTGTCGTTTAGCTTCACAGTTCACCATTGCATCAAATCACACAGAGTAATAAACTAATTTATAAATTCTATTTTATTAATAAATATTTAATTACAAATAAAAATTGATTTCTCTTTCCCTCTCTCTAATCTCACTGCATGCCCCTGACAAGTTTTCCTCTGTTTTTATATTATTTCTCTTCATCAGCTGCCAAGATCAAAGTCTCATAAACATATCTCAGATTACTAGATCTAGTTAAAATTGCATATGAATTTGATTTATTTTAGTTTATCTTATATTCACTATTTAATTATCACATCTTAAAGTCAATCTTAGAATCGTGGTTTAAAAAATTTATCAGATCATTCTAATTTCTGTCGCTGTATTTATAAAAATTCAGAAAGAGATATGTTATTATAGCGATTTCGTTCGAATATAATTTTTAAATCTAATGTTCAAATTGCAGCAATATTGCTAATGGCTGCTTGTAGATCTGTCAATCATTAATTTTAGAATATTTTTTTATTATGCAAAACCATTTATGAGTATGAAAAATTTTTTCTGTAAATAGTTGTGTAATGATAGAGCATTGGTTCAGTCTTTCTATGATCCGGGTTTGAATACCCAATAATCTTTAAAAAAATTTCATCCGGTTTAGGGTTTCCCCCCTCTCCGTAACTGCTCATAGTTAACCTAACTAACCAACTGGTATTGATTGATAAATGGATATGTAGCCAGAAGTGAAACAAAACTTTCGCTAGCAATTGGCAAACCTAATAAGTGCTTGCTTTTCATTCACGTTGCTTTTATAAAGTCCTATTGAAGAGAACTTTTACCCTGCGGTGATTAATTTAATGTTGTTTTATCTTTTACTGTTTACTTAATTCTTAATAAATAAAGGGTTAATGTTGAAATGATGGCGGCTATCTCACTTTTATATATATAAAACACAACTGTATAATATACGGTAATAGCAGCTTCAATAAAACCGAACAGAAGTCGGGGGGGAATAATTATTATTTTTAATACATGAGCATTACTTCTCGTAACGCAGCAATTTAAAAGATAACCTAGAATATAGATGTCGCTTTAGTATAATAGGGTCACCTTGACAATCATTCTAAAATAAGTAAATTAACTATTTCTCTTGTTATTTTAAAATAAATACTTCGATTCAGAAAATATGTTCTACATTAAAAATAATAAAATTAATGCTTGTATAAAAATGTAAATTCAAAAGAATTCATCGGTTTCTATTATTTATTTAGTGAATAATCAGCCATTTTAAATCCATTAGGTAAATTATAAAGATTCTGCGTTTTAATTCAGGAAATCTGATTACAGCATAAAGAAAAAAACATTTTTAAAATTTTAAATTTATTGAAAAGAATTACAATTTAAAAACAAAAAATAATTACATACTTCAAATGAATTTAAGATTTTATTAAAATAAACTGAATTAAAAAATCATAGCAAAGTTTACGAACGGAAAATTGTGGAAGAGAATAATTAATTATACTCTACAATATAAGGTTGAATCAATAATATAAACAGAAATCTTCTCTTTTTGCTATAAAGCAAATTCTATAAATGTTTAGTTGTTGTGGACTCGTTTTAATCTTCTCTCAATAATGGACTTATGAGCACAGACTTTCACACGACTCACTACTCTATCTCATAACACTGATACACTTAAACACATATATGTTGAAAAGATAAATGATCACCAATATAAGTATTTCATGCTAAACCAGCAATCATCAGTTGATCCAGATTATCATCTCTACACATATATGCTATAAGTGCTCAGATATATATTAAAATAGCCAATCCTCATGGATTGGCTATCTACGAAACAATAGCATAAACAAGCTAATCTTATAATTAGGTCAATAAATTCGATTATTCACACTGATGTAAGGAAACTGACTATAAAATGAATGTTAAAAGTTATGGAGTCACATTAAGAACATAATTTTATAATCTGGAATTATTCTGAGAATAACACCCTTTGTCCAGTATTGCTGGAATGGAGTCAGACATGGTTGGCAATGGGAAACTGCTAGCGATAAATAGTATTGTGTACCTTTCATGAGTAAACCAATGTGGCTGATTTATTAAAAGGAATCAAGTATTTTGCCAAATCACTGGTTGTTATTATCAAAACTAGACGTTTATAATTCTGCAAATTATAACCTGTAGTGAACTATTTTAATTGTTTACAAACAAAGCAAAGCAAAACTCCATCAGTAGTGCCACCTGTGCTAAACAGAGTAATCAATGGATACCAGAAGGCTTGTGCATAAAATCCCTATCTAATGCCTACTCATCCAATATCCCCAGACTAGTTTCTGGCTGGTAGTCTTTGTCAGTGAGGAGCTTTGGATCTGAGAGCACTGCATCTAGATCTTAGGATCTAATGCAACCCTCTAGCAACCACCTTTTATCTCTGCTTAACTACAAAACTATGAGCATGAAATTGAAAACACAAAAAATATTTTCAATCTAAGCTCAATAGCTTATATAGTCATATGGGTCTGAACTCAGTTCAGCACCCATACATTTTGGTGTCTTTGGCTCTTTAACAACCATAGCCACCACTACCCTATTAGGCAGGATTGGTGTTAAACCACCAAGCATCACATGATCACATCTCTAATACTAGCACATAATTGTTTACAAACAAAGCAAAGCAAAACTCCATACAGTAGTGCCACCTGTGATAAACAGAGTAATCAATGGATGCCAGAAGGCTTGTGCATAAAATCCCTATCTAATGCCTACTCATCCAATATCCCCAGACTAGTTTCTAGCTTGTGGCCTTCGTCAGTGAGGAGCTTTGGATCTGAGAGCACTGCATCTAGATCTTAGGATTTAATGCAACCCTCTAGCAACCACCTTTTATCTCTACTTAACTACAAAACTATGAGCAATTTTTACAAATTTGAAGTTATATCTCAGACCATCTATGTAAACATATTTTTATGATTAAATTTAATGCTGACCTGATATCTGTAGAAGGTATGTAAATTAGCATCTATTTAAGTCTGGTAAATATTCCAATTTTTCTTTAGTAATTAAATCAAGTTTTAACCTTTCCTGAGAAACAAATGTGGATCAATGTTCGTGGCTTCAATTCACTCAAAAACTGTCAATTTTTGAGCTACCATAGTGATTTTATGCTTATTTTAAAGCTTAAAATGTACCATAAGATTCTGCCCTCTTTAGAATTATTTTACAAGTAAAAAATTAATAATATTGATGTAAGAAGCTACAACAAAGGGAGAAGGCAGGTTTTCCTAGATGCTGATTGGTTGGTTCACATTTTGAAGAAAAGAAGACCACCTGTCAACAATTTTCATTGCACCAAGCTCTTTATTTGATTTTCAAATGAAAGTGAATGTTTTAGTGTATTTTTTTGATATTTTTTTTACATATTATAAATAATTTTGAAAAAATATGCTGAAGATATGATTATTTTAAAAAATAGTAAGATTTTAGTAAAAAATTCTTTACTTTTACATGAACATAAATTGAAAAAGAAAACAGCATTTAGCAAAATTTTCACACCTGTCAACAATTTTCATTGCTCCAACCTTTTTATTTGAGTTTCAAATGAAAATGAAAGTTTTAGAGTATTTTTTGATATATTATAAATTATACTGCTAAAATATGCTGAAAATATAATTATATTAGAAAAATAGGAAGATTTTAGTAAAAAATTCTTTACTTTTACATGAGTGTAAATTGAGAAAGAAATCAATGATGTCAGCAGCACTTTCTAATTTGTTACAAACTTTTCTTTTTAGGTCTTCCACTATCGAATATTTTTATAATTATAAATAGAAATTTATTTTTGAAAAAACTTTTGTTCACTTTCATAATCTGACAAAATATTAATATACTTTTTACAAACAAAACTAAAATGAATATAATATTAAAAGATAAATATATTTTTACTGCTGATTCTGTAATTGACCAATCAAAAGTTCTAAAACTTTAATTCACTTGGCAAATAAAAAACTGTTCAGTTAAAAATTAAATTTTTCAAGGAAATGTTTTTCCACTTCAAATTATCTTCATAGTTTATATCTTGCAAAGCTGGAAATGATATAACTCATAAAAGTCAAAGCATGTTATTCCTTGAATTTCTTTATTGCAGAATGCGTGTGTACAGACTTGATATTCCAAAGTGCATGTTAAGATGTTAATATTGATGACACACTTATAAAATATAATGCAGATTTTAAAAAAGACACATGGCTTTAGTGCCCAGGAATCATAAGAAGTTTGAGTCCCAGAGCTGCAAACACCAGAATCGATCTTGGCACATTCCAACCCCAAGTTGAATGCTTTACCAAGTGCACCAAAGCACACAGGGCATAATATAGATTATTATACTGAATAGCTCTAGCAGTAAAGATTAGTGTTAAATGCCTCAATTACTTACATATTATGTAACACCAAAAATAATTTAAAGGGTTGCATATATATGCAAATATTTTCAATGAATACTCAAGTTAATTACTAAATTTTAGTATAAAATAGACTGACAAATCAATAAAGGGATGGGTATTAATTCTAATAGCAATGCATCTCAATGAAAAAGTGACTAGTGTGTCATTTTCTCTCTGTACCATCTCTGAATCAGTGGTTGTATTATTTAGTAACCATAGCTTAGCTATTCATCATTTTAAGGTACTAAGATGCCTGAAATATGAGTCAGAGCATGATATGATAGTGAGTTTTGAACCTTAATTCACAATGGAACAACATGCTATCATTAAATTTTGTTTAAATTGAGAAAAACTATTACTGAAATGTTTGAAATTATTCATATTATATATGGCCATGAAGCCATGAGTTACTAGAATGTTTACAAGTGGTTCATTAGATTTTGGATGGGAGGGAGAGCATTGAAGATGACCTACAAAGGTACAAACACACCATCACATGAAACATTTTGTGTCATAATTTGTGATTCAGACAAGCTACCACTTTAAAATTTTTGTGGTAAATTTCTAAAATATACTACTGTTTAACATATGCTTTGATTTAAAGATGGTGCTGCAAGCAGTTTGAAGAGAAAACCCAGTCATCTTTTCACAGGTTCACACTTTGCATAAATTGAATCTTCAATTGTAAAATATATAAATTTTTCATTTTAAAAGTACTTAATTGTTTTCAGTGGGTTAATATTTGTGAACATTAGTGCCGGTAGTGGGGGCGTGGTGATTAAAATACATTATTGGTAGTTTTTAAATTTATGCTTAAAATATTAGTTGATTAATCTGATAGTCAAATTTTCTTTAGTATCACTGTTATTACTAAAAAGTAACAAAAATAAAATCAATATAAAATAATGTTATAGGGTAATTGATTTAAAACAATATGACTTTCTCTAATCTGTATCCAAAACACACAGGCTTATTATATACCTGTGTCTATATATGTAATATATAGGGCATATGAGCACAGACTTTCACACGACCCACCACTCTCCACACTATCTCATAACACTGATACACTTGAACACATATATGTTGAAAAGATAAATAATCACCAATATACGTATTTCATGCTAAACCAGCAATCATCAGTTGGTCCAGATTATCATCTCTACAATATATACTATAAGTGCTCAGCTATATATTAAGATAGACAATCCTCATACTTTAATGGACAGGCTTCAATCTACTCCACACTCCAACTCTTCAAACGTCCATCCAATTGAAAATCTGATGATGGAATGCTCAAAGGCCACCCTGAGGCCGAGATTCTTGTCACACCCATGTTGACCTAAGTTCAATCTGAACCCCACATGTACAGGACATAATCCATTTAATACATATGCAAGGATGGGCAGACATCTCTACAATGTAATAACTGAAACACAGGCTTATTATATACCTGTGTCTATATATATGTAATATAGGGTATATGAGCACAGACTTTCCATGCCCACCACTCTCCACTCTATCTAATATACACTGACATATATGTTGAAAAGATAAATAATCACCAATATACGTATGTATATATTTATGTAATTATAAGGGACTTAAACTCAGACTTTCAAACTCCCTACATCTATCCAGTTCATCTTATACAACCGATACACATGACCACATACATGTGAAAAAGATAAATGATCTCCAATATATGTATTTCGTGCGGATACATATATAGATGTGTTCCTTTAAGAGTTTCACCGCCAATAACAATTAATTAGAAATTACTTTTGGGATTAGCACTCCCATGAGGTAACCGTCCGGCCATAATTATTCTAACTTTGAAATTATTCTAGCACTTTAGGTTTTCATAATAATGTTGCTGTCCGTATATGCAGCGGCAGAATGTTGTAACTTTCTGCATTGGGGAGCTGGAAAGGGTTTGCGATGGCAAAATGCCTTAGTTGTGATTATTATAAAAATCTAAAGTGCTAGCATAATTTGCAAAGTTAGAATAACTATGGCCGGATGATTAAATCATTGCCGCGCTAATCCCAAGTACCTTATTTGCCCTAAGATATACAAAATAGAACTACATATCTATATGACCCGTATAATAAATCTCTAAGCTTGATTGGCCACATCGAAATCAAAACTTCCCCAGTTCTGTACAGAGGGTTTGGATGTTTTTCTATTTTGTCCTCTAGATGAGAAAAAGGCTAGATATTCCTTTTCCGAGCATTGATGGACTGTTAGCTAGGTTCACTATGAACTGACTATCTGAGAGAAAAATCTTAAATGCCCTGAAAAAAATTTCACATGACCTAGATTCGAACCCTAGGTTCTAAAAAATCCAGATTGTAAGCATTGATAAACGAAAACACTATTTTAACGATTCAGAAAATGAATTTTTATTCAAGAGAGAATAATTTATTCATGAAATATACTGCGATCAATTAATAAATTGTAATAAGAAACGACAAATTTGATAAACGCCTTTCTCCAGTAGGAAATTGATCGTGCGAAGTTTATGAGAACTGAAATTAAGTTTCGAGTAGATTTCTATTATTGGGAAGTTAAAACCAATTGATAATGATAACAAAATCAAACGTAGATAAAGTAACGCCAGTTCAAACACAGGATTCTATAACTTCTTACAGATATATAAATATTATATTAATTGCTCCAAAGGATATAAATGGCTATTCTATTTACTGTTATTTTATATATTTATTGCTGGGTTAAATCATTTATAATAAATAATTATTGATTCAATTTATTTTACGACGTTAATTAATAAATAAAGCTAATTTGTCTTATTATCAATACAAATGTGTTTCTGGGTCTAATTTAAATTTCTCTGTTATATTATATTTCGCACCTCTGCCAAAAAATAAATGGACTCGTCCATTATTTCATATACTGTACTGTATTTTCCTCTGTACGGTATTAAAATTAAAAAGACAAGAAAAGGGCGGACGAATAGCCTTGGAGAAACTTCATAAAACAGGAAATCAAATCAAGGCATTAAATAGATTTCTGATGACTATCGCATATTGGAAAATATAATTAAATTACTCAGTAGATTTTTTTCTTATTCTTGGAATTTGATATCCGTTTTTTTTCATTATGCAATATAATATTTGTCCTGTGATATGCTTGCAACAAAACATGCGCGCACACATTCCTTCCACCCACATACATATGAAACTTGGAACTCTTAAAAAATATGTATATATTTTATTTTGACAATAGCTAACGTTCTGTCTTTTTAATATGATTATTTATTTGGTGTGTAAACGTTTATATGGTTGTTTACAAAAAAGATTGTAGAGAGATCAACCAAAATATGGGACCATTTCCTCCATTCAGCTAACATATACATAAAATAAATAACTATATGGTTATAATATAATAGAAAGAGACCACAGGTGAGATGGATGGATGAAATAAAGTGTGTGGGGGTGATGTGGAGAAGAGAGGCTAGAGATCGGAGATGGATTGAACTTGGAGAGACCTTCATTCTGCAGTGGATTGATAATGATTGACAATGATGATGATGATATGGTTGTAATTCCAATAAGTGATAAGCTCCTTTCTAAAGAGAAACGTTTTTAATCATCATACACTTATTAAAACTATTATAGCATTTGGGAATAGTCAAAGTCAATAGGCTTTGTTGTCGTATTTGAAAAAAAAAGGGTTTGGAACCTAGAAAACTTATGTTTAATATCATAATTTTTTGCTACTTAAAAAGATTTTCTTAATATAAAAGGTAACTTTAACTTAAGGTGGACATCAGATGATAGTGTAAGTCATGAGTAGTAGGTTCAATCTATTTAATAGCATTTTACACAATTTCTTTGGAGGCCCACAATAAAGTAGTAATGGCTAATTGCATGACAAACAGCTTTAAAGTGTGAGAAGAATTTATGGTACTGATTTAGTATGCACTCATAGCCATTTTCAATTATAAGTCCAAGCGATAAATGATATAGATTAATCTACACATGGTTGCATTATTTGTATAATTATGTTCGATCTAATCTTTATTGAAAATATCATTAAATAAGTTAATATATTGTTCACCTGAAGATTTGTGATAGTGGCATTTTAGTTGTATTTATATGTTGGACTATTTTCATCAACTAATATTAAATATTAAATGCCTTTATTTAAATTTTCCAATTCCATTCAGCTGTTAGTAATAGAATTCAGGTTAGTATAGACATAATGTTTTAATGTAGTAGTATTCTCCTCAGTACTAGTGTGGGAATTGAACCAGGACCTTTAGATTCTTGAGTATTGAATTTTAAGGTAAAGCTCTAACCAACTGAACCATCCTGCCGAAGGCAATAGTCAGTAGAAATTTCATATATTTATCTATGAATTTTCTTTTGATTTTTCCATTTAAAGACATTCAATATTTAATATTATATTATGGAAGTAATCCAACATATAAATACAAGTTAATAGATATTTATTAAAACATAATTTAATTAATTTGTGCCAAAATTAAAAAAAAACAACTATAAATAATTTAGATTTTAAAACTATATTTTTATCAGATAATCACAAATTCCACCTCCAAAATTTTTTTGGAAGTAACATTAAAAAAAAAAAAAAAAATTATAAAAAATTGAAAAACAAAGAATGAAAATATAGAAGATATGAAAATATTTGAATCAGTTGTATTTTATGATTAAAGAATGGAAATATCATTACACAAACATATAGTTCTGTAATCACCCTACAGAGAAATTATAATGGAATGTGAAATTCATGGTGAATGAGCCCTGTACTAGGCCCTGTACTATAGCATAGTGATCAAAACAACTAGCTAAACAAAAAATGAACTGAAAAAAAAGAAATGAAAAAATAATAATAATAATAATAATTAAATAATATATTAATAGTTATTTATTTTGGAGAGAGAAACCTCCAAGTTGTGGCAACGTAAATGTAATGACTCCTAATATCAAACCCAATCTACAAACTAGACAAAAAATAAACCCATTTCCATTTATGGGAAATAGTAAGAAGCAGAGCAAATATCCAATTTACAGAAATGTTTATAAAACCTAATTCAAATTCATCCTAATTTATATTCACAAGTTTTGGGGCTTTATAAGCAAACTTTTTAAAAATAGCTTGGAAACTTACTTTTCCCATTAAAATAAGTTTTTAATTATTTATAAATTATGTATTATAGAATATAGCCTTCTAAATATTGACTAATATATCTTCTCTACCTCCCCATTATCCCTTATTCCCATCACCTGTTATAAATTTGTACATTTTTAATATTTTCATATATTGTTGGAAAATTAATCAAATATTAAATTTAAATGGTAATGTTATTATATTTTTAAAAATTAAGCTTCCCTTTTTTTACTTTCGTTGTATGAGTAAAAATTGCTGTTTTATTAGAAAAACTGAAAATTATGATTACCTAACTGAAAACATGCTACTCATATTAATTAAGTATATACAGATTCTCTATTTGCTAAATATGCTTTTTTAGAAGTGCTTTTATTTAACATAGAAATTCTTTTGTTTGTTTATTTATCCACATCAATTCTTGTAAGTAATTTTATCAATCTTCTATCAAAAGGATTTCCCTCAATATTGTGCACATGTTTTGCTGTGTATGAAATGGTAGATATTTTTTTAAAAAAAAGGCATACATGTTCATTGAATATTCATTAAAATGTGTTTATGGTTAATTAAAATAGGAAAATTAATGAAGAATGAAATCTTAATTTCTCTTGATTGTTTAATTATATTTGTTTGCTTTTTAAATATATATATATATATAGCCAAAATAAATGCAAATCTTTTTGGAAACACTTTTTAATATGCATGAACTTAAATATGCTAGAATTGTTTACTGTCTTAGTTTGTAAATTTGAATATGAATAATTACAAAAAGTCTGTTGCAAAATATCTGATAATTAAAAAATAATATATTTTAAAATGTTTTATTATTGGGGATTTGAATCCAGATTTTCAACCTCCTTTCAGCTATCCATTCTATCTCATACAACCATTACACATGACCACACACATGTGAAAAAGATAAATGATCTCCAATATTCCCTATAATTATATCTAAACTCCAAATATATAAAATTATATTCATTAAGAGAATAAAGCCAATTACTCAAAACTTTAATAGGTTTATAAGTATAGATGATCAAGGCAACCTCCTTAAACAATAAAGGTGATACCATCTTTATATATGTTCTGATATATTTATAAAGACACTAAAGATTGAAAATTGACCAAGGAATATGAGATTAATAATTGACTATTTATTAGTCTGCTTTCAGAACAGGTTATATTTGCCTGATTAATGAGGTTTGTTTAAACGTCTTTGCATTACTAATTTCGCACTCCTTGGTCAAGTTGCAGTCTTTAGTATCTACATAAATCAGACCATATATATATAAAGGTGGTATCACCTTCTTTGTTTACGAAGGTTGACTTGACTATAGGTTGAGATTGTGATAGCTAAAGGGTTGATTGTTAAAATTATACTCGTATTCAAATATTTAAAATATTTTATAAAACAAATTTTTATTTGACGTGAAGAATAATGAACTAAAACCAAAAAAAAAGAAAGTGTATTTCTTGGATCACAATTTGGGTTGCTCTGTGTACACACACATATATATATATTCTTTATTAAGGGATAAATAAAGATGTGTGTGGAAGCTATTCGTAAAAATATGCTTAAATACTCCAGAAAAGAAGCAGCTAATTAATTATGCAGAAAGCAAATAAAACTTACTGAAAACAGCAACTGGCTAACTTACATATTAAGAAAAGTTACTTTATGCAAATTAGCCAAAGCAATGTTGTCAATCGATGTGTGTCTAATGATGTAAGTGTGAGAATGAAACAAGAAGAAAAACAAAAGGAAACAACTAGTGGAAAGTTAAACTTGTAAGGTGAAGTTATTCTGGAATTAATAAAGAAGAGATCTAGTCAAGAGTCTATTTGGTCCATCTCTGACGTAATGTGTGTGAGTGCTTACAGAAATAAAGTTACAGAGTTATAAACTACAGAATTAAAGAGACTTTATATACGATAATCTGTAAGGAGATTTGGAACTTTGAAGAGATCTAAGTGATCTTACGCTCAAGTAGCAAGTCAGTAAGTTGAACTACTAATGTCTTACGAATGCCAATTATTATTATTCAGAGTAAATAAACTCTTGATAAACATCTATTGTTTTTTTATTATTTAACAAATATAAATATTCAGCTGCCAACTGACTGCTTGGCTTTGAATATATTAGGTTGATATATTTAATTTGAAATTTATGGACATTTCCACTTCTATTTCAAGTCAAATATATCAAACAAATTGCTGTTCAAGAAAAAAATTATGTTTTGGTTTTTAGCGCATTATATCTCAAATTAAATAAAAGCATTTTTAAATGAAATATTTTATATATTTATATTTTATATAAAAAAGAAAATAGGTATGTTTATTTATTTACTGTTCTATGGCATGTTGAATTTTAAATTGTTGGGGAGGAAAGGCATGAATGAGAAACTAACTCATAAAAGTTGAGGGGGAACATTCCAGATATCATTAAAGACATTAAAAGCCAGATGTACTTATACAGATTAGATTAATCATATAATCCAAATAATCTCTAAGTAGCTGGTTGTGCAGTCACATAAACAGTAAAAAAATACACATTCTTTTATATAAATTATTCAAATTTATGCATTAATTAGAAAGCTTGAGTGCTCAGTGTCTGAACACCTTTCAAGAAATTATTGACTGATTACTTTTTCCATATAAATAAATAATAAGAAAGTGAGTATTCACAATCCTACATATAATTACTACTGATTATTAAATATTTTAATTAAGAAAACTAATACCATCATCATCATTTTTGATTATCATCAATTCACCACAGTATGATGCTTTCTACCAGCTTTTTTGATTCGTAATTTTTTTTCTTTACATGATTTCAGTAAGTTTTTTACTTCATCCATCTAACATGCAATCAGTTTTTAGGTCTTTTACAATCTCTTAGGATTCAGTTATAAGATGTCATTTATTGTCATCTCTTCCAATGATAAGTCGAGCCTAAGTTCATTTTGGCATCTCAATTTTTTTAATGACATCGGTAATATCTATTGTTTATTCTCTCATTCATTCCCTTCTTGTTAATTCCATCATATATATTTTTATATTTTACATTAAGTCTGACATCACTGCATTTTCTATTAACGACGCATAAGTAAATACCAGTTAAAACTTATTTATTTAAAATCTTTCCAATCACATACACACATATATTTCTTTTGAATTGTAAGTTATTTCTACCAAAAACATTCGATCCATGTCTAATTCTATGCTTAATTTCATTCACTGCGTTTCCATCTCTATTAATAACCGATAATGGTATTTATAGTTATTTCTTGTAATTCGTTTCTACCAATCTTTATTACACATTTTTATTTAACTTACTCTGTTTTTATTCTTTCTATCAGGATCAAATCTTGTAACTCAATTTTTATCAACTTCTGAAATTCAAATCTAGTTGAAACTTTGCAAACATATGTATTCCTGATGACAATATATATTTTCCTGATTCCGTATAAGGAGAAATTACAGTGCATTACATCACATCAAATCACATCAATTTTTCTTTTTTTTTTTCATGTGTCATAGGATCAGCCGGAATGCGAACCCGCTAACCCGGGACAACTGCTTGTAAAGTGGCTGTCGCTGCCCTCTCGACCACCACATCAATTTTAACGTCTCTGGTAAAGAATATAGCAAATTTATGCAAGTTAGAAAGTATTGGCAATCAATATACAACATTTTAATGTTTTTATTTACTTTATTAATAAGCATTAATAAATTTATTTTTAATATTACTAATTTAATTACTGCTACTTATAATAAACCAAAAGAATATACAATCATAAAATACAGAATAATTATTAATAATTAATTTTAATATTAAATGTCTACACTTTGATCTCAAGTATCAAATTTGAAATGCATTTTGGGAATCATTTGTTTTTTTCATATATATTTATTCTTATGCTTCAAGCAGGTAAGATATAATGGAGATATTAATCTATATTTGACATCGATATTAGTACAATTTATCATACAAGGAATTTAATTCAATTATTGTTATTGCTATAGCTATCAAAGTTAATATTAATGCTTATGTTATTAAGATTTATTAATAATCCTTCAACTATTCCATACGTAATAGTATATATGTACAGCTTACCTGTCTAAACTCTAGCTCCATCTATTGTCAGCCTTAGATAGTAGTGCCAATAAGCAACAACCTCTTCCATTATGAATCTAACTGCTACCTTTATTATCAACTTTTAGTTTGAAATTCAAAATTTCCTAAAAGTTTTGAACACAAGTCAAACTGACCGTCTTGCATTGTTAGCCGAGAGGTATTGCAGCAGCCATGCAAGCAAGTAGTTGGTTGCAGACGGCTGTGGGTTTGCATCCTGGCCGATGCTATGACATATGAAAAAAAAAAGTCAAACTGACCGTATTGTTTTATGGATCTGACATTAGAAGAATAACAATACATTTTAATAGCCTGTTTTACTTTGGCTCTACACTTTTTTACCTTGGCCACACGTTTCACTTAACACATGACTTCCTTCTCAAAACTTACTGTATTAATAAATTCTCTCTCTACACTAGCACCACCTATACGTAATTTAAGTTAACAGTGACACCAAATGATAGTGTACTTTAATTTAGGAAATGAATAGTTACTGATCTGATATGATATCATATCTATACAAACTGCTTGATTTAATTTCAAAACTTTAAGATATTTTTGAATTTCACACTTAAAGCATCATAGTAAAAAAAAAAATTGAAGATGAAAGCCAGATATATAATTTCATTGATTTCAGGTTTGAATCCAATTTGTTAATAAAGGCAAAGGCTAGAAACTAATCTGGTAATATGAATTGAACTGAACTACTATATGTTAACCATTTGTAACTTAAGCTTGCAATAGGTGGCACTAAAATAGAGGAGAAATGCTTTTGTTCATATAATAAAGTAAAAAAGTCAATGGTAAGGTGTTGGTGTTTACCTTCCTACCCAAGGGGAAAAAAGCTGCCTGGGGTTAAAGTAGAACTGAGATCACTCAAATTAGTTACAGACCTGGTATAATATTTTTACAACTTTATAAGCAAGTTAGCCTGAATTTAAAACCTTAATTTTTTTAAAATTTCAAATTAAAAGTTTAATAAGGAAAAAAATTGAAAGCAACTGCCAGATGCACAAGTGCGCTACTGCCAACTTTGAATCCCAAATCCTTATTGATAAAAGAAAAAGCTATAAAATTGATCTAAGGGAAGCTACCATCTGGTATCGAAAACTTACAATAGATGGCACTAGGGTTGGATGACAAAATTTTTTTTATATTAAATATTGTAAACTTTGAGCACCGGGTAATGCTGTGTTAGTATGTATATATGTATACTATGTTTGCATATACATATAATGAGTGAAAATCACTCAAATATGATAGAAATATGTTTGCCTGACGTTAATTATAAATAAGGCAAATCCCATTAGTCAAGCAATTTTAGCATATCCTATAATGGTTGCCAATCATCCAGTTTAGAACCAGACCATCTGATTTGCAAGGATTTTGTGATTGGTTAAATGTGATATCTCATGCCTAATTTTGTAAGATATTTAGTTTTTCAAAATTAAATATTAAATTAAGAAGTAAGCTAATTTATTTTCAAACAAATTTAGGTTGTATTTCATAAGTAGTCTAATTTGTAAAAATCAGGTCTTCATAAACCCTGATGACAATGTCATGTCTTTTATTTGTTTTATGAAAAGTATTTGAGGTTAATTATTACTTTATATTTAATATTAAAAATAATCTATAGAATCACTAAACATCACATGATCACCATTTCTTATGCTTTCTCATAACTGTTATTAAAACAGCAAAACTCTCCTTACAGTAGCGCCACTCAGTGCAAGCCAGAGTAATCAATGTATGCCAGAAGGCTTGTGCATAAAATCCCTATCTAGTTAGTGCTTACTCATCCAATATCCCCAGGCTAGTTTTTAGCTTGTGGCTGTCATCAGTGAGGAACTTGGCTCTCACATCCAAGGTTCCTCACTGATGAAAGCCACAAGCTAGAAACTAATCTGGGGATATTGGATGAGTAGGCACTAGATAAGGATTTTGTGCACAAGCCTTCTGGCATACATTGATTACTTTGGCTTGCACTAAGTGGCACTATTGTGTGGAGAGTTTTGCCTGTTTGTGCACAAGCCTTCTGGCATACATTGATTATTTTGGCTTGCACTGAGTGGCACTATTGTGTGGAGAGTTTTGCCTGTTTTAATCTATAGAAATGATAAGTTTTTTAAAGAATTTTATAAGAACGTTTTAAAGTAAGTGTTTTCTAGAAGAAAAAAATGTTATGTTTTAAAAAGTATAATGTGTTTTCTAATCCAAAATGATTTGTATGACATTTTATGCTTTAAAACGTCTCCATAAGATTAATTATAAATAGTTGAAAAAAATAGTTCCAATTAATTCAGTCATAATTTTCTACTTTAAATGAAGTATAACATATTATCTGATTGTATAAATGTTCTGAATTCTATAATAGCAAGAAAAAAAAGTATCATAAATATTAGTGTTCTAATATGCACAGAATAAATAATGTGAAAAAGTGTTGTCTAAAAGTCAGATTATGTAGAATATTAGTAAAATCAGTGCATTCTAAACTGTAAAATCTATTTTAAAGAGTGATATTGTTGTTAATCTAAAATCATATTGTTTATAAAGTATTTGAAAGAATATATAAATGAAGGAATGTTGAACTCATTTCAGACCTGAACAATTTTTCTAACAAGTTAAATCACCTGCATCACACATTATGTATTAATATTGTGAATCATTCTGTTCTTCAAATTTGGTGGGGGGGAGGGGTTACATATTTAATTAATAGAATTGTTCCAGAGAAAAATATGTAGCTAATAAATAATTAAAAGAAAATATACAGAAGTAATTCAATTCTCATCTTTCTTGAAATTTTCTTTCCTCTTTACATTGAAAGCAACAATTTCTGAATAAAAATAATGGTACTGATATAGCATGCAGTCAGTAAATAAAATAATGGGAGTTCATTATTTGGGGGCAGCTTCCAACAATTAAAAATAATATGATCATTAAATTTTAAATATACTTTGATCAAAATAAAAGTAAATTGATAGATGATTTTAAAAAGTTGGAAAATTTTAATGTACAAATAATAGAAAACAAAAAAACATTTCTGTAGTGTGATTTTCACTACCTCATCTCATGTAAGGTAGGGATTGGTTTCTATCCACTTTTAATACCTTGTGGAAGGGTGTAGTCATAAACATATGGCCAAAGATATGTGAAAAGATAGGATTCCCAAAGTGCTCATCTTATTCTGAATCAGATTCATCACTTGGCCCAGGTCACAATCTCTCACATATATGTTTATTAATAAGAGTACCAAGCTCTCCATACAGAAGTGCCACCAAGTGTAAGCTATTGCAATCAATGGATGCATGAAGGTTTATGCATAAAATACCTATCTAGTGCCTACTCATTCAACATTCCCAGGCTAGTTTTTAGTTTGTGGCTTTTATTAGTGAGGAACCATTGATTACAAAAGCTTGCACTTGATGGCACTACTGTACAAAGAGTTTGATACTCTTATTAACGGAATGTGGAAGCATATGAAATGGAATGTGGAAGCATATGAAATGGTGATCATGTGATATGTTTATCATTGTTCAATAGGGAATTACTTACTGCTCTCACAACTTTGCTTCTATCAAGTGATTTGTGTCAAAGTTATGATTGCAATAAGTTTGAAATTTACCAATTAAACTGCAATTGGCTATCTATATTATATTCTGAACAATGATAAAGATGTGCACAAGATATTGGGACCTGGGCCAACTGATGTTTGCTGGTTCTGCATGAAATATGTATCTTGGAGATCACTGATATTTTTCATATGACTTTGGTCATATTTTTATGATTACACCCTTCCACAAGGTGTTAAAAGTAGACAAAAACGAGTCCCTACATTGCATGAGAGGTGTAGTGAAAATTACACTACAGAATAATTTCTAGTCTAATGAATGACTAATAAAAATTATTAGTATAAAACAAAATTGCTTTCCTTTATTATTGCCCCCCCCCCTTTTCTTTTTTTTTAACATTTTAACTAAACAACAATAAAATTGTGTTTAACATAGTACATGTGTAATAAAGTAATAGAGGGGTTAAAAAAAAGCAAATTGCTATCAAATGAAAAAGGTAATACAAACCTTTTATTTGTTTTGTCAGTGTTAAGTAAACATAAATGTCTTGAAGGAAGAGTAGAAAGAGGTCCAGATTACTGTTGGCATGACACTTTGCAGCATATCAAATCCTAATGAGACTATAATAGTTTTGGGTATATCCCATTTTCTTGAGGATTTGCCTTTATTTTCAACTCAAGTATACTTAATCACTTGTGTGTGATCTTCTGTCATAAGATTGATACAATGTAGTTGATGGTTGATGATCAAATGTTAGAATCCTTTGACATTGAGATCAGCAAAGGCCAAACATTTATCAGAGTGGATGACTAAGCCTAGTTTGCATTTTCTTTCAGTGTGCCACACACAAGAGGCAGTGAGGTGAAGCCCTCTTTTCATGCTGAACATCTATAATCTCTTCACTTGAAGATCATGTTTCTTCCAGTGTGGTTTTTGGTTGCTTTGTGCCATCCTATCATGGTTGTATTTCCAATAACCTATGAAACTGTTTTACCTAATTGAATCAGTTCTTTTTCTGACTCATCATTTATCATCTTATAGACATGGATGTCATGTAAAAGGATGGCGTGTAAAAGCAAACTTCCTTGAAGAAGTTGAACTATTCCACCATCATGCTGTAAGATGTGACTCTTAATTTGGGATCTAAAGTGAGGTCCATGACAAAAAAGAAAACCTGCTCCAAAACCTCACATGAACTCGATCTGCTACTTACTCATACCACTAACATCATCATCATGTAAGAACTCCTTGCCTTTTTAAACTGATCAGGTAGTTTGCAGCCTTCCCAGCACAAAGTTGATATAACCACCCCTTAGTACTCATCCTTTTTTGCAGCCAAGACATTTGCTGCAAGATGTGCCATGGTCAATTTAATTTATCAAATTATGGTACTACAAAAATGCCAAAGCAGTGTAATCACTGGTAATTATTTACTAATAGAATTCTTTCAGGAATGTGTTTAAAATAAAGCACATGTAGGTATTCCAAACTGGAGAATTTTGTAAAGATAGAAATGGCAAACATTTTGAGATCTTATGGTTTTATTTTTTCCTCCCAGAGCATCATTCGTAGATCATGAATTCTTCTTTTTCCTACTGAGTGACCATAGCAAAATGAATGTATTTATTATCAAATCAAACATTAATCTTGCCTATTTTGTATTAATGCAAAAATCTACATCAAATTTGATGTTGGTTATTGTTTATCACATTTTGTGAATACTCAGAAAAATGTTAGATTTATCAATTATGTATTTTCAGTAAGGTTTCAGAGCTTTACAAGTTATGTAAATAAAGCATAGAGTGCATACTATATTGATATCAAAATAATTTGACTATAGATTTAAATAATTGTTTAATAATTAAATTTTAATTACTTAATCCTTGCCAAAATATTTTCTATATCAAATAACAAAAACAGTCACAATCAGCATACTGGGATCAAACCCAACCATTGTTTACACAAGCTATTAGTACTGTAACAGACTCTTCATACAGTAGTGCCACTAAGTACAAGCCTCAGTAATCAATAGATGCAAAGTTTGTGAATAAAATGCCTATCTAGTGCTTACTCATCCAATATCCCCAGACTAGTTTCTAGCTTGTGGCTTTCATCGGTGAGAAGCTTTAGCTCTGAGAGCACTGCACTTAGATTGTAGGATTTAATGCAATCATATAGCAGCCATCTTTTATCTATTCAGTTAACTATAAAGTGATGAGTAGGCACTAGATAGGGATTTTATGCTAAATCTTCTTAAATCCACTGCTTACTAAGATTTACACAGGATGGCACTATTTGCTATTGTATAATATCTACTAAAGCTAAATCAAAATGTTTGTTTTCTGTGAAATCAAATTATTGTGACAATATTTTTAATACATCAGAGTGAATCCCTGAAATAATTTTTTATATTAGGTCATTGTAGTCCACCAAAATGTACATCATGGCCACTTGTTAGACCTTTTATTAATGCATCAGAATTTTAGGAGATTATGAAATCTATATCATTATTATTTATCCAGCTTTTTTCTTTAGTTATTCAAGATGAAATTTTTCTGTATTTCTTATACAAAGTAGTATTTTTACACCTTTATGTCTCTTCTTGCTTTAATTATTGTTTCAGATTTATAATCATGATTTATTTATCCAGACTATAAATTAATCAATGTCTTTTTTTTTTGCAATTTTATGTTCATTTTAACACCAACAGCACATGCTCACCATTTCGTATGCTTTCTCATAACTGTTATTAAAACAGGAAAAACTCTCCATACAGTAGTGCCACCCTGTGCCAACCAGAGTAAACAATGGATGCCAGAAGGTTTGTGCATAAAATCTCCATCTAGTGCCTACTCATCCAATATCCTGAGACTATTTTCTAGCTTGTGGTTTTCATCAGTGAGGAGCCTTGGATCTGAGAGCACTATCTAGTAGTGCCTACTCCTCCAATATCTCCAGACTAGTTTCTAGCTTTTGGATTTCATCAGTGAGGAGCCTTGGATCTGCACTCCAAGGCTCCACACTGATGAAAGCTGTAAGCTAGAAGCTAGTGTGGGGATATTGGACGAGTAGGCACTAGATAGGGATTTTATGCACAAGCCTTTTGGCATCCATTGATTACTCTGTCTTGCACTGAGTGGCACTACTGTATGAAGAGTTTTGCCATTTTAACACCTCTTATCTAATTTTATTTGTTTAACATCTTGATACTGTTTTTATACATATTTTTACATTCTAGAATAATCTTATTTTTTCATTTTATTACTTTACCATTTATAATACATTGCTAATGCAAAACTCTGTATAATTTTCTTTTATAGCCCTTCTTGCTTGTGGATTTGATTATTATTTTCTTGAAGAAACTCTTCCCTTTTCCTTGGAATTATTTAAGCATTTTGCATTTTACTAAATAAATTTGAATTTTTTTTTTCTCAGCCTTCTCTGTTTTATAGTATTTGTTATTCAATCATTTGGTTGGTTTTTTTAGTTTTTAAAAATTAATTTCAGTTTTTCACTACTGAATTATGATGGAAATTTGTATCAGCTTCAGAAAACACTTCTGTATATCATTCAACTGAAATCTTAAGATCACCCAAAGCTTTCTATTGGGAAATTCTCCTTCCATTAACTTTTTAAAGCAGATCTTTACTATTGACATGATTTTCACCTATAAAACTTCAGATTTTTACATCTCTCATTCATCATTTCATTTTCTCCATTCTAGTATATTATAAATAGATAATAAAAATTAGTAACACTCTTAAGTTACAATATGAAAGAATCCAGATACAAAATGTTAATAGAATTTATTTTAAAACTTTTGTGTTTATTTAAATTTTTAAATTTCCGGAAGATGGCGCTGCCTGAAATTTTGAAGAAATTCAATACTTCGAGTGATACCTAATTTAGAAGATTCTAAAAATATGATGAGGAGATTCTAAGACCAAACAGCATGTTTTGACTTGCTGATGTGATAATGTAGTTTTTCTTATTGTAAAGTCACATTTTCTTAGTGTCATCTAATAATTTTTGCAAAGTTCCTGAAGCTCTGACACAAAGATCATACCATCATCAAAATCTAAATGTCTTAGTAATCTCTATTTATTTTTTACTTCATTAGCTTCTCATTTTAATTCACAAAATGTCAAAAAGTTTTGGAAATCTAGAATCACCCTATCTATCACACATCCGTCTCAATTTTAATCTTCTTAGTGGTATCATATATTCTATCATTGCTGTTGCATTTTGAAAAATATTCTTCAAAATATGGCAATATCCTGATGATACATTTTGGTGATCCAAAACGTTAATCCCCATGGAAATGTTTATAGAACCAAATGCCTTTTCATAATTTATAGATTCAAAACATAAGACAATGCATTGATACTTTCTAAAACCTCTTTCAATACTTGGATGTGATCCACTGTGCTAAAACTACTTTTAATTTTGCCATGTTATTTTGGTTGGCTCATTGTAGACAGATTGTAATTACCTTGATAAAGATTTTGTATAGAACTAATAGAAGATTGATAGATATGTCTGTAATCTCTAATGTCTTCTTTTTCACCTTTCTTAAATACCAATATAGTGGACACTTTACTTTTTTAGTTTTTTTATTGTTGTTCTTTACTCCTCTTCCCATACATTCCATGATGTCATTTCTATATTTTATAGTAGTTCCAGATTTTTGTCTTATAGCTGAACAATGTTCCTTCCAATACCAAGATGTTATTTTAAATTGTTACATTTTAATTTACAGGTGTCAAACTTCCTCCACCCACAATTTTGACATAATCCACTCTGGATAAATACACTAATGATTATCATTAATCATTTATTAAACTAGAGATTATCCTGGGGTTCATTTATCTTTTGCCTCTTTAGTCATATGTTTTCAAAAGAATTTATGGTCGTGTGGACTTTATTTAATAAATTTATAAAGAATGTTAATTTTCTCTAAAAACTACTCTTCTATAGCTTTTCTTGCCAATTCATAATTGCTCATATTATTATTAACTATTTTTAGTATCATTTTACTAAACTATGGATATTCAATTCTCCTTAATAAATCATTTTAAAAATGTTCACATCCCTTAGTCTCTTCAAACATTTTTTTCTTCAATACTGCTAGGGGTAATATAAACACTGTAAATTTTTTTTTTTTTTCAAATAATGTAAGTGCGAAATTCAAGACACTCTTGTCAAAGAATAGTAAACACTCGATTATCACTCTTTGGCGTAAATCGTTATAACGTATCGTATTTAAGATTCACTTTAAAGCAACAAATAATATTAAATTCTACAAATAATTCGTATGTTTATAATTAGTTTTTAGATCTGTTAATTAAAATTTTGTAATTCAGATATTATTTCTAATTTCATTATGCCCCCCCCCCTTCAAATCTTCATTAAAAAAAAAAAAACATTTTAAGTCTTAAAAAAAGAAATTTTTCAATAAGAGATTAAGTAATAATTAAAAAAATAAATAGCGAAATTAATTTAAAGATGTTTATCATTCTGCCAAAAAGAAATGATAATTAAACTTCAACGTTTTTTTTTAATCGATAAATATTAACTAATAAACATTTAGGGGGGAGGGGTGTTTTATTTAAAAATGACTAAAAATCATTAAAAATTAATTATAGTATTTTAATTAAATAATTTTTTATTTGATATTTTCTTTTAAAAATTATAATCAATTATTAAATACTCAGAATAAGGAATTTTTATTAAGTTATTAATTATTAACTTGTTTAATAAATAAATAAAAAAAGGAAAGTTAAAAGTTTAGAATAAATATTTTATCTTTGGGAAATGCTTCTGGCTAGGTCAAGGTGGAGCTTCGTTTTCGCATAACAACTAACTTTCGGTTTTTATTAATTTATAGATATTATCAATCAATCTTGTAAGAAAAAAAAGATTTCATTATAAAATCATAGCCGAAATTTATTTTCATAAAAATTTAGTGTCATGCAATATAAAATTTTAATAAGTTTTTGTTAGAAGAATAGAGAATAATTCAAGACAAGGATTATTATTCTAAAAGAAAAAGGTCATTTACAATATGGCCACGATTAATCTTCAAATGACAAATTTCTCACACTTTATCACTTGATAACATCCATTTTAGGTAAATAATTAATGGTTATTCCTAATTGTTTATTAGGCTAGATACTATATCATTTTAAACTCAGATACAAATTTTAAAATTAATTACAATGCTAGAATGGACATTTCTAAAGTATATCCAAAATATTTAATTAATTTTTGCTAATTTCTTTGAAAAGTTTTTATTTAACTTAGAAATTCTGTCTGTTTATTTGACTAAAATTTTATAATCAACTTTTATCTAACAAAATTTCTTTAAATTTTAAACACAAGGTAGGTATTGATGACAACTTAATATTCTAAAAGGCTGTCCCAGTCTAACAATGTTGGCAGCTGAATTTCAGTCTATATTGATATCAGTGCTAGTATGTTTTTAGTGATGCACACTAGATGGCAGTATATTTCTTAACAAGATCCAACAAGAGAATATACATGTAAGTGAAAAATTATATGGGCGATTTAGTCTCTAAATTATGTAAGGAAGGAATAGAAAATATTAGCATCTGTTAATTGAATATAAATGCTTGAAAACAGAAAGGCCACATATAATGAAGTTATGGAAGAATAAATATGAAAAAGTGATTATACAAAAAGTGAATTATTGGTTTTTATGCTGGGTTTGGGGAAAAATAAGGGGGATTTAGATATAAAGGCCATAAAGTTGACAAAGATTATGTTGAGGAAATGGGATGGAGCAGAATGTGGGAAAACTTAGACTAGAGAATGGAAAATAAAGTGGCTAACAGATTTCTCTGGGCATAATTGTTAAGAGATTCTTGAATCCATTTAAGGAGAAGCTACTGTGCATCACATCACATCTCTCATTGAATTTCATGAATAATTCACAGCAAAGCATTTACAGTTAATTAAAATAGAAAGCAAAAGAAATGAAGGACAAAATCTTAATTTCTCTTGATTGTTTAGTTAAAATTTGCTTTTTTTACAAGACTGCCTTCACTACTCAACTATTTATAACATGCACATTTCATTTCAAGGAATAGAAATATTGTTTATATTTCCAGTATTTAAATTTGAATATGGATATTTGCAATCATTGCATTGCAAAATATTCAAAGAAATAATATATATAAAAAGATTTATTGAAAATGTTTTTATTTAATTTGAACACTAATGCACTAAAACAAAATATTTTTTTAAAATCATAATTTTGATGGTTGTGTGTAATTTGAAATAAAAACATGAATCCGTGTCAAGCATTGGTGGCCAAGTGATTAGCACAGCTGCCTCCCCAGCAGTTTTCCTGGGTTCGCTTCCCAGCCAATGCTTTGACATATAAAAAAAAAATCACATGAATCCATAAATAAATTCAATCATTATTTTTAAAACTATTAATTGATTTAATTTATGGATACCCCACATTTTTAATTTTAAAAAAATAGTGTCTGAAGAAAGAATTTTTTTATTTCTTAGAGCATTAATGATCAAATTAAGCAAAAGCATTTTTTAAAAATAAAATATGTCTTTATATATATAATGCATGTGAATGTTTGTCCACAAATGTCATGTCTCCTGTGAATGTTTGTCTGCAAGACTGACAAGTGTCAAATTACTATGAAGCTGCATTAATAGTTGTCCATAACACCATCAAATTTACATATCAAATATAACATGTATATTTAAAATTTTTAATTTTAATTTAGAGATGTAATTTGATTATGAGCATTTTATTCAAAGTGAGTAATTACACAAAGCAAAAACATTTGTTAAAGCAACTGATTAAAAAAGGCCTTTCCAAAGGTTGGGAACGATAGCCTTTCAGGCCAGCTAGGAAGTAATTCTGCCATTATTGAACCATAATACAAAAACAATGGCCTTCATACATTTGTAATATTTATTTATATAATATTAAAATGTTTTGTTTAATTTACATTAAATTATTAAAAACATTTATTAAAGCAACCAATTAAAAAAAACTATAGCTTTTATAGGCCGAGTACATCTGGTATATATATATATTATAAATTTTTGTCAAAATGAAACATAAATCAAGGGTTTTTATTTTTCCATTCTGTCTGAAAGAAGTGTTCTCTCTTGTGTGGCATCTTAAATTAAATGTGATGTTTAAATCCACCCATTCTACAAATTGATAACCTGTTTAATCCCTATTTACATATTTCCAAAGGATGATATGAGAATCAAAATTTTCTATAAATACAGAAGGTGAAGAAAGATCTGGAAGACAAGATTAAACTTAATTTGAATTGGAAAGTTTGGAAGTACTGCATACATAAAAATTGTCTTTTGGAATGTTGATTGCAATATTGATTGAACTACCTTCAGCAAAAGTTGTCTGTTTTACAAGATGCTTTGAAACAAATATAGCTGTGCCATGTTCAAAATGCATTCTATCAGTAATCAATGCAAATCCATGGATTTTAAAAATATATGCATTATTAAAAGAATGAGTTTCCTAAAGTACAATGTATCAGCATTTTGCTAAACAATTAAGGATCTCCGTGTTTAGTATACCTTCAATGTTAAATTGAAAATATTTTGATTGTGTTTTCCAGGTGAAAATAAAATTGTTTCATAGAAAGCATTTGAAGTGTTCATAAATGCCAACATCATGTAATTGTTTTTCATTTCAAGAGTGCAGGATCCTCATCTCTGGATTTCTAGTATGATTATTTTCCAAACCACTTTGAACACTTTTAGAAAAACTCTTCATTTGTACATATATACATATACCTACATTTCAACTGTCCTGCAGTCTTCTTCAGAGGTATGATATCATTATATCATAGTTCTGAAGAAGGTTGCAGGACAGTCGAAATGTAGGTGAATATATATGTACAAATAAAGAGTTTTGTTAAAAAGTGTTCAAAGTGGTTTGGATAAATTGTATTTGTAGGATATTACAGCAAAATAAAGAAAAGTGGGATTTTGGTAATGATTATTTTCCATAATATCTCTGGAGTTAATATTATTAGTTTTATTGGGGTTTTTTAATTTGCTGTCTTTAACCAGGAGTTCATTAATATAAAGTCTGATTTTCGTGTAGAAGCAATTTGTTTCCCATACTATTTTGCAGAATAGTTTGAGGAAACCTGCCCTCCATCAACTTCATTATTTGATATTATTCCTAGCTCAATTTACTAGAAGAATTATAGTGATAGTGATACTAGATTTGAAACAGAAACAGCATTTTAAAATTAAATCCTGTTTAAATTTAAATGATTCTTTAAAAAACTATTACAATCATCGAAAAATCTTATCAGATACCTATCTCAAATCTCCATGACCTTAATTTGGTCATAACGTGTAATTAAGAACAACTGCTTTAGATTATATGTCAGACTTTTCTCCTTAATATTAATATGATCACTGTGTCTGGAATATTTTTTTAACAGGGAATCGATCTAGAAATCTTAGTTTTTGAGTCTATAATGCTTCCGTGCTAATCCATATAGGGCTTATAACTTTATTGGGCTCAGATAAACATTTAAATAATATTTTAAAACATAAATAATGAAATTAATTTACCTAAGGTGTTTTAGCATTATACCAGTTATGTCAAAGAAAATAAATGATTAAACTATATCTCTGTTTACTTTAATAACAATAAGAATAACTGGAGAGTGGAAACATTTTTCATGAGAATATTAATTCAATCATTTTTATTTGTTATCTCTGGTTCTCTTATCTTTTACTGTTGTAACACTATATCTAGCTCTTGTAATAATGAAACTTGAACAAATTTTCCAGTTCAAAGGTGGACCCATTGATCAAAATAACAGTACTTGTGAATTTTCAAGGAACTAAGATGGCAGCCCGTATTTTTGATAAATATACTGTTTCAGGGCTTTGATTTACCGAAGATGTATTAATTGTTAAATTAAAACAAAATTAATAAATTGACTGTTAAATTTTTAAAAAAGGAATAAATTCTGATAAATTTTATTAAGATTCTTTATTTCAATTTTTTTTTTACTTATAACATGGGAAGCGATGAGATGCTTTTAATATTGTCATACTTTGGTTCAGTTCAGTGTGTTTCTTTTTGTCAACAGTTTTGTTTAGTAAATTGTCATAATGATAAAAATTTGGAACCCTCCTGTCACAGAATGTGATGCAATGAATTATTTCCAAAGGTATGAGATCCTGCCCTTCCAAAAAGTGTGCGTTAATGATAATATGATTTCACACTGCCAACATGAATAAAGTGTAAATATTGTATTTATATTTTTTTTTCATTTTTCTGCTAAGTTAATCCCAAAAAATAAAACTGTAAATTTTGTAATTAATTTTTTACACAATAATTAATTTTTTTAAATAGCAGTAATAAAAAATAAAATGTAATTATTAAACATGACATTTCCTAGCAAGCGTTGTTTTTTTTTATAAACGTTGTAGATTTATCGAAAATACAGACTGCCATCTTGGATTATTTGAAAACTCACAAGTACTAAAATAAGCAGGCAAAAAATCTCCATACAGTAGTGCCACCTTGTGCTAACCAGAGTAATCAATGGATGCCAGAAGGCTTGTGGATAAAATTCCCCATCTAGTGCCTACTCATCCAATATCTCCAGACTAGTTTCTGGCTTATGGCCTTCGTCAGTGAGAAGCTTTGGATCTGAGAGCACTGCACCTAGACATTAGGATCTAATGCAACCCTCCAGCAACCACCTTTTATCTCTACTTAACTACAAAACTATGAGAATAAAATTGAAAACACAATAATATTTTCAATCTAAGCTCAATAGTTTATATAGTCATATGAGTTCAGCACCCATACATTTCGATGTCTTTGGCTTTTTAACAACCATAGTCACCACTGTGTTAAACCACTAAACATCACATGGTCATTTTTTATACTAGCACAAAACTTATTAAAACTGGCAAAACTTTCCATACAGTAGTGCCACTCAGTGCCAACCAGAGTATTCAATAGATGTCAGAAAGTTAAGGCCACAAGCCAGAAACTAGTCTGGGGATATTGGATGAGTAGGCACTAGATGGTGATTTTATACACAAGCCTTCTGGCATCCATTGATTACTCTGTTTAGCACAGGTGGCACTACTGTATGGAGAGTTTTGCCTATTTTAATAACAGTATGTGCTAGCATAAGAAATGATGATCATGTGAAGTACTCAAATAACTTACAGACATAACTATACTGATCTAAAAAGAAAATTGCTTTTTCAGAAATGATATGCTTTGAAGAAAGAAACTATTATTGATATCTTTCAAAGATTAAAAATTAATGTTTAAAGCTATTAAATATTTACTGATACTATAAATAGTATCTAGATAATTCATGATTTATATCATAAAAAAACAAAAACAAATTGATCCTTAGGTATTTTATTAATGAAGATACTTTCGCTGCCAGAACCATTACTAAATAAAACCTCTATAAGTATGCCCAATTTAATTTCTCATTAATTTCTTCACTAAATAAAATAAAACTTCCAACAATACAATTTCAATTTAATATTAATCCAGAAACAAATTATAGGTGTCATAACTTATTAACTAATCAAACGCCAAAAATTGTTACCTATACCTTATTTTATTTTTCTTTTATAATCACTACCGCCCCCTGTGGATATTTTATAAATTTCAAAATGAATATGAAACAATAGCAAGAGAAAACAAAATAAATGTTAACATCAGATTACATAGAAAGATAACATTATTTTCGAATAGACTACTGGTTGGAAGTGGCCTCTGTAGAAAAATAATAAGAAAAAGAATATTTCCCAAACTAAGCCAAATGCCAATCGGTAAGAGTTTAGGCTTTTCTTAATTTATTTTACTATCAAATTTAAAATCAGGTCTAGATATCTATTTATCAATCAATAATTAGTTTACTAATTAGGATAGCTATAAACTGACTACCTAGTGAGGAGGGGGATGATCCTAAATCTGCTGGAACCTACAGCCTATAATCACGAGACCCTTCTCTGATTAATAGATCTGGCATTTCTCCAATTCCGAATACTTGTTTTAAGTGTTGACTCTAGTTAACACGGTATATTAGCCTTGCTACCGGTGCCTGCGATAGTAGAATGCCCCACTTTTCTCCAATAGAGGGTGTTTGCGATAGCAGAGTGCCGTAGTTGTAACTTTTTAAAATGCCATTCTGCCATCGCAAACAACTCCACCACAGGCACACACACACAAGAGAAAGGTACGGCATTCCGCCTTCGCAGGCAAAGGGCAATAGGTCTAATATGTAAGTTCCGTTAACACAAAGATGCACACATATATCGCATTAAAAATAAATAAACAATATCAATTAAATTTCCAATATCATTTTATATAAACTTATTAAGAGGAGATTTGTTTATTAACTATGTGAAAATGATATGTAATCTTTAGTAAGAAATTTTCCAATAAATCATTTTATTCCTGCTATCTATCGCACTGATACAATTAACTTCTGTTTGACAACTGTAAAAATAATTCCCCAATTTATCACTATATCCCTTCAAAAGAACTGCTTTAAAAAATTCAGAAGAAAAAAAACGAAGTTTTTAGCTGTGCTTCAAAAGAGAAAACATCAGAAATATATCACTTTATGACGTAAATGGAGTATCTAACACAACTAATATAACATGTCATGAACAGAGTAGAAAACAATCCGTTATTACAAACATAAATCCTTTACAGATTACCCACCTAATGAAAAGAATCACCTTTTCATATTAAAATAAAATTTCTTTACAAACAGTATTTATTCATTATATATAAATAGAAAAAAAGGAGACATAAAATTAGGTATTTAAAGTGGCTATTTTTCTGGGTTCGATCCAAAGTTTCACATTCTCAAATCTACATCGGTTTAAGTTTTTTTTAAGCATTACCAAATAAATAAAACATTTATGTTTTTGTATTTTTTTTTTACAAAATACTTTTTAAAAAAAAACAAAAACAATAATAATTATTCAATGAAAAAGTTCCCTTTATATTTATTCAAATAGCTTTATTGTTTGGGACTGGCCTGAAATGGTGAAACTGGACTCGATCCTAGACCTTAAAGTTCAGAATCTACAATTCTACCACTAGCACAAACCACAAAGGGCAAAGAGGTCAAATGCAAATAATATTTACATATAGAATATTATTTTTAATATAATTAGTAATTTAATTTATATCTAATTAAGAATCACTCTAAAATAAATATTTATGCAAAAAACATTTTTGTATTTATGATATCTATATAAAGATTTTTTTAAAAAAAATCTATAATTGTATTTACCAAAAGAACTATTTTAAAATATGTGGATTTTCTTTCATTTTTGAGTTACAACTTTTTTTAAAAAATATTTTTAAATTAGGTTGAGAAAAATAGTATGTTGAATTGTCAAGTCACTTTGTTAACTAAATCATCATCAATAACTGAAATTCATTAAATATCCTATCGGTAAGAAGGTATTTTGTTTCCTTTTTAGAATACTATTGCCAATCCATGAGTTGAGCAGGCTAATTTGTATACTATTTCGAACTAATCTCAAAGCAGGTCTGTCATATCCAAATAAATAACTTTACAAAATCCATTCTAAATATTGGATTTTTTTTTTCTACTAAAGTTTTCTTTTTCTTTTTTTGAACATGATCGAACAAATGATAAGGATATGTATAGAAAACTGAGACTTCTTGATTTATACTCTTGTGTGAATACTATCAATAATGAATCATCTTAGAATTGGATTTGGGACAAGAGTTTTTCACTTAGAAAATGGCTAATTCTGCTTAGGGACCTCTGTGCCACTATGAAAATGAAAAGAGGATCTAAAAAGACATAACCTGACCTGGGCACCATTTATTAAAATAATAAATTTGGTAATAATAATAGCATCAATGGTAAAGTACGAAGTTATGCTAATAAAGTTAAGATGTTTTAAATGGGGGTATATGGAACAAACAACTTTGTTTGATATGAAGTCTTCAAGACCTATATGTAGGCAGAACTTGTAACTGAAAAGATATCAAGAATTATGACTGATGTAGCTGTTAATAAAATTCTTCTCCCAGTGAACAATTTAATTGAATAGGTAAATGAAAGGGCAAAAAGTTGAATGAAAAGAGAGTGCTTAACTTGGAAAGGCACCATCCTGCAGTGAATCAGTAATGGTTGAAAATGATGATGTTTGTTTTACAAAAAGTCAGACACCATGTTTCACTACCATAAGGATTAATACTATTTATATTCTTCACCTGATCACTCTTTCCTATGCTGGGGATATTGAATGAGTAGGCAATAAATAGGAATTTTATGCTCAAACCTTATTGCATCCACTGATTACTAAGGATTGCACTAGATGGCACTATAGCACAAAGAGTTTATATCAGTATATTTGTACAAAAGATGGGATGATTGTGTTAAGAGGATTGTTGAGTGTTGTAGTAGTAAGGAATGGGATAAAAGAATAGATTTATTAATAAAGAATAGGGAGTTAGAGAGATGGAGAAATAGTATGAAAAGTAAAAAGTGTTTAAATATATATAGAAATAAACAGAATATTAGGTGTGGGTTAATATATGATAATATAATATAAATCTTTATTATATAATAATAACAACTTGTAAATACATCACAGAAAAATTATATATATAAAAGCCTTTTTCGGTAATTCTCAATTTTTTTACCCTTCTCAATATGATACCTCGTACTAATACTAACATGTATATTACGTATATAGCGACATCTATTGACATTTTCTATAATTCACATTTTTATCATTTTATTTATTTCCCCTTATATTACTTTCCATTCTTTATCCATTACCCAATAGTTCATTAAATCAATTGACTATACACCTAAAATTTATGATATATTAACTAAAAATAAAAATTATATGAATAAAAATATAAAAATAGGATGGTCTAATAGTAAAAATTTAGATATATTAATAGGAAATTATAAGATTAAAGATGATATGAAATATATAAAGGGAACAGTATATAAAATTACTTGTGGGATATGTAAAATGGTTTACTATGGACAAACATCAAAACAATTAGAACAAAGGGCAAAAGAACATAATAGTGCTATTGAAAGGAGGGATGATAGATCAGCATTATATGTTCATTATTTAAAATCTGGACATAAAATAGATTGTATTAAAAACATAAGACCATTAAATTATATAAAGGAAATGAATAGAAGGAAAATATATGAAACAAATTATATAAAATATAATATAAATACATGTATGAACATTTACAAAAAGTCAATTGATTTAATGAATGATTGGGTAATGGATAAAGAATGGAAAGTAATATAAGGGGAAATAAATAAAATGATAAAAATGTGAATTATAGAAAATGTCAATAGATGTCGCTATATACGTAATATACGTGTTAGTATTAGTACGAGGTATCATATTGAGAAGGGTAAAAAAAATTGAGAATTACCGAAAAAGGCTTTTATATATTTAATTTTTCTGTGATGTATTTACAAGTTGTTATTATTATATAATAAAGATTTATATTATATTTCATTGATTATAAGATAAACAACATAAAGGAGTATTATTTCTTAGAATTAAGTATATGATAATAGTAAGGAAAGTAGTTTATTGTTTAAGGCTCGAATGGGATCTTTAGCTACAAGAGAATATACATGTAAATGGAAAAAAATGAGTGATTTATTTTATAAATTATGTAAGGAAGGAATAGAAAATATTAGGGATTTGTTAATTGAATGTAAATGCTTGAAAACAGAAAGGACACGTATAATGAAGTTATGGAAAAATAAATCTGAAAAAAGTGATTATACAGAAAATGGATTATTGGTTTTTATGCTGGGTTTGGGAAAAGATAAGGGGGATTTAGATATAAAGGCTGTAGAATTGAAAAAGATTATGTTGTGGAAATGGGATGGAGCAGAATATGGGAAAACTTAGAGTGGGGAATGAAAAATTAAGTGGCCAACAGGTTTATCTGGGCATAATTGCTGAGATATTCTTGACTTTGTTTAAGAAGAAGCCACAATACATCACACTACTGTAATAACATCACGTCTATGCATACGTGATGTTTTAGTGGTTTTACATCAATCCTGCCCATAGGATGTTGGTGAATGTGGATTCAGATCTTTATGAGTATGAAAGTAAATGAACTTGGATTGAAAATGTTGTGTTTTGATCTTGGGGTCATAGTTTTATAGTTAACTAAATAGGTAAAAGGTGGATTCTGAAGGATTGCATTAGATCCTAAGATCTAAGTGCAATGCTCTCAGATCCAAGACTCCTCACAGATGAACGTTATGAGAAAGAAACTAGTCTGGCGATATTGGATGAGTAGGAACTAAATAGAGATTTTATACCCAAATTTTCTTGCATCCATTGATTAAAGTTTGTACTGGGTGACATTACTGCATGGAAAGTTAACTACTGTATGCATAATTCTCATTTCTTTTTCCATAAATATTAAGCCTACCTGTTCTATTTCCTAAGAGAAATACAAGACTCAATAATTAATAAGCATTTTATACAATCTTATTATAGTAATAATAAATATTATTTTCAACTTACACATTATTTATTTCATCTAAGTTCCTAATCATATTAATTTGATGTAAAATAAATATTGAACTAAATATACCAATTCAAAATTAAATCACTACTCAAAATTAAAAAAAAAAAATCAATATTACTGAATTCCCTGCCAAATGAGGCATCTCAAGTGTAAAACAATACAAAAACAGTATAAATATGTGTTTTACTAACTTTCCACAATTCCAATTACCTTTAATATTAAATTAATAGCTTCAGAATTATAAATCTTTATTAAAAGAGATTATTTAGTTTTACTCTTTTCATTATCCTCAATACAACCTTAGTCAGTTCAAACATAATTTTGTAACCTATATTTTTTTTATGAATACATAACATAGAACTAAGATATTTATATTTTACTTTAATTTTTTAACCTTTCACTCTTATTTAAATTCAAACTTGACCAGGCTAAATATTAAAACAGTAATCCCTCCATACAACAGTGTGACCTAGTGCAAGCCATAGTAATCATTGGAAAGTTGGCTATTGTTTTAACAATTTGTCTTAATTTTCACTCCTATCATTTTTGCTTATTCTATTTCATTTCTTTCAAAATAGAAGAAACTATTTTAAAAATTATTTCTAGGTTAGATATTAAAACTTTTTAATAAGGTAAAAAAAATAAAACTATAATATCTGCTAAAACAATATTTTATTATGAAATAATCTAAAATGTGTTGTTTAGTGTGTGCATGGTATGTACTTATTAGGCTCTCGTGCTGATTTAAATATTAAATTTGGTTCTTGAAGTTGTATTTTGTTTTAATAAATAAAAGCAATTTTAGATTGATTTCTTTTCAAATTCTGCAAATAAATAAAAAACCTTGAGAGATTAAAAAAAAAGTTTAACTAGAATTAGAGCTGGTAGAATTAAAATTCACAATAATTGAAAAATATAAGGGATTTGAACCCAGACTTTCAAGCTCCCTTAAGCTATCCGCTCTATCTCATACAATTGACCACACACGCATAAAGATAAATAATCCCCAATATACATATTTTGTACTGAACCAGCATTCATCAGTTGATATATTGGAGATCACTGATCTTTTATACATGTAAATATTTGAAAACCAGGCACTCTTCACAAACCTGAAGCTTAATTGTAAATATAAGGGATTTGAACTCAGACTTTCAAGCACCCTTCAACTATCCACACTATCTCATACAACCGATACACGTGACCACACACATGTACAAAAGATAAATAATAGCCAATGTAGTATTTTGTGCTAAGCCAGCACTCATCAGTTGGTCCAGATTATCATCTCCCATATATATATAATCAGTACTCAGTTTATATTAAGATAGCAAATCTTCATACTTTAATGGACAGGCTTCAAACTACTCCAACCCACAACTCTTCAGCCTTCCATATCACTGAAAATCTGAGATGGAAAGCCCAAATCCCATGATGATGCCAATATTATTGCCATACCATGTTGACCTCAAGTCACTCTGACCCTTCATGTATAGGATCTTATTCATTTAAATACATAAAAGAGGGATGGGCAGGATACAAGCTTCGGATGTAAATATTTGAAAACCAGGCGCTCTTCACAAACCTGGAGCTTAATTGTAAATGTAGGGGATTTGATATGGATGGCTGAAAAGTTGGAGGTTGGAGTAGATTGAAGCCTGTCCATTAAAATGTGAAGATTTGCTATCTTAATATAAACTGAGCATTGATTATATATATGTGTGTGGGAGATGATAGTCTGGACCAATTGATGAGTGCTAGTTTAGCACGAAATACAGATATTGGTGATTATTTATCTTTTCTACATGTGTGTGGTCAGGTGTATCGTTTGTATGAGATAGTGTGGAAAGTTGAAGGGTGCTTGAAAGTCTGAGTTCAAATCCCCGTTTACGCATGTGTGTGGTTCATGTATGTATGAGATAAATTGGATAGTGAAGGAGCTTGAAAGTATGTGTTCGTCTCCCTTATATAATTACATAACACCAGGTATATAATTATACTTGAATCTAAACAAACATTTTGAAAAAATACAAAAGTCAGTGTTCATTATATTAAAGCGACTTCAAGAAGTGTGTGAAAAAGGTTAAAAGAAATCATGGAATAACTCTTTCATTGAGTGGGACATCGACTCAATAAAAGCGTTTTGCAAATGGTTGTAATTACAATGAATGTTTTTTTTTTTTAAAAAAAAAAAAAAATTGAAGTACAATATTATACTTTTCAATAAAGTTTAGGTCTTTTTCTCTTATATATGTTTAAAATCATCTTAAAAATCACACGATGTTTATAAACACGTATATATTACATACATACATGCAATGTTTATATATAATTAATTAAGACTATTTTTTCACTTCAATAATTCATTATTATTATGTTTACAAAATAGATTATTTATTAAGGAAAAAAAAAAAAAATATTTTATGGTTTTTATTCTTCTTTAACTAATAACGACATCCGTTACACATACTGTAATATTAGTGATTTTTTTTTTTTTGCTGCTACTAGCGACGTCTATTGTATTTAAATAGTAATATTATTTAGCTTTTGACATCTAAATTGTATACAATATTAATTCTTATGACAAATCTGCGGGGAAATAAATCTTATCTCATTATTAATATTTTTATTAGTCATTCATTAGACTAAAAATTGTCCACTTAATGAATAATGATCAAAAAAAATAATTAATATACTTCCATTAAGTGAATTGCGTCATAGTTATGAGGGCAGTACGTTTGAAACTCATCAATTAAACTATAGTAATGGGGCATCTAAATACATTGTATAATGATAAGGATATTGTGATCTGAACCAACTAATAAGTACTGATTCAGCACGAAATATGCATCTTGGGAATTATACATCTTTTTCACATATCTTTGGTCATATGTTTATGATTACATCTCTCCACAAGGTGTTAAAAGCAGATAAAAACCAGTTTGTATCTTGTGTGAAAGTAGTGTATTGAAAACTACACCACAGAAGTATTATTCATTAAGTGGATAATCTCTAGTCTAATGAATGACTAATAAAAATTATTAATATATTTCCATTAAATGGTTTGTGTGGAAGTCGTGAGAGCAATAAGTTTCACACATCAATTAAACTGCAGTAATTGGGAATCTATATATAGCGTACAATGATAAAGATATTGTAAGAGATTGTGAACTGAGAAACTCATGAGTGTTAGTTTAGCAAGAAATGTGCATCTTAGGGATCATTCATCTTTTTCATATGTCTTTGGTTTACTTCGAAACAAAAAAGTGCTTTGAATGATAGGTGTTTTAATTATTAACGTTTTTTAATGCTTGATTATTTATTTGGTGCTAGAGAGATCATGTGATTTCTAAGTACCAAACTACTAAGCTGAGTATATCAGTGTAATTGTCAATAGTTAACACATAATTTCAAGATCTAGTCACCTTTAGCTGAAGAGTAAAGGTACCTAGGTAAGGTGGAACAGTAAGACCATTATATTGATGTCAAGTTATAAAACACAGTCTTTAAATAGGCCCCTATTTAGTTTCTCATAAGTTAATAGTGAAGAATAAAGTGTTAGCATCATGATTTCTAGGTACTGATGAGGAATTGGAAACTTTTCTATCTCTTGCTTTATTTTTTGGGTTGGATATAAACTAGCTAAACATGATTGGAATCGGACAAAATTAGATTTACTTGTATAGGATTAGAACCAAAATCGCAGATACGAGATGTGTTTTACCAGTTTTCACTTATGAATTTAAGATTTGTATCTTTAATGAAAGAGTGATCTGAGATCTCAAACCAACAAAATATAGTTAGAGAGTAGAAAGAAGGCATGAGAAACAAGATGCTTGGGTTAGAGACTAAACAGGTATCACTGAGAGCAAGGAAATAATTAAGAAACTGAAATAGAACTGAGCAAATATTGCTAGAAGAAATAATAATAGATGGACAGTTGAAGTCTTAAACAGGTTCCAAGAGCTTGTAAAAGACCCAGAAAGAGACCACCTGGAAGATGGATGGTTGAAATAAGAAAGTTTACTGTTGTAACATGAAGTGAAAAAGCTATATGTTAAAGAAGGTGGGTTACGCTTGAAGAAGTCTTCCTTCTGAAGTGGGTAATAGTTTAAAATGATGATGATGAAATAGTGAGCCCACATGTAACTTAACTAGTGTTCAGTCACTCAAAGAGAAATATTTTTAAACATTGATTCTTATTTGTTTATTTCTTAATGTGCTTTATTTTCTAAAATAGCCATTAATCACTCCCACTTGGAACCAGTTAATATAGCAGCTTTCCTAATACTCTCCTATTGTTGTAGAATACTTTGATTTTTTTTTTTACTTCACCATTGTTATATATATATAATTTAGCTTGATATATATTAAATACAGAAATATTCATATAATTCAACTTATTCTGTTAGAAATACTTTCGACTATATTTCTTTTAGTCTTTGTCAACTGTATAACGATATGACACTGAATAATCAAAACGAGGCATTATTTTATAACTCCTATAATTCAATTCAGTTTTCTCACAATTCTGTTATTTTAATATTTGATGATTGACAATTCATTAATACTTGATGATTTCCCGGAATTAATATAGCTTTTTTTTATTTTTAGTCAAGTAGTAATGAATCTTCAATTATCAAATATTAAAATAATGGAATTGTGGGAAAACTGAATTGAATTATGGGAGTTATGAAATAATGTCTCATTTTGATTCAATGTACAAAGACTAAAAGGAATATAATCGAAAGTACTTCTAAAAGAATAAGATGAATTATATGAATATTACTGTATTTAATATATATCAAATTGAATTTTACATATGTTTTGAAAGAATGCAGGCATCAAAATTAATATTTTATTATAGTATATATATAACCATTTTCCAATAAATAATAATAGGAATTGAGTGGTTTACTGCTCATGACTTCCTAAAAAGTTCATGTATGGTAAGTGATGGAATGGAATCACAATCCATAGATCCAAAATCCATCACCCTACCTCTGCTTCAAACCAGAGATGGCATTAAGTACTCCTATCTATGGACTTTGAACTTCAAAGACTGCGATTCTACCATCACATTAAAGTATACAGAGTATTAAATGACTTTAATTCATGGGCCTTGATCTCCAGAATCCATCTTTCTATCACTACAACAACCATGTAGATAATTAAATACCCATGATCCATAGACCTTGAGTTCCATGGACTGCCATTTTACCTGTGCATCTAACCATGCAGACATTATCTGTGATCCATGGACCTTGAACTCCAGGGTTGAATGCTCTAAACCACATTAAGCAACAAAGAGCATTATTTTCCAATAAAAGCTTAATTTAAACCCTGTATGGACTGCGTAAAGCCCTTTACTCTTATTAATCCATAACAATTTTTAAACCAATTTCTAAACATATTATTAATTGATTTCCCACATTATTATCATAGTTATTCCTCATCATTGTGATTTTTATTAAAACGAATTACAATATTAGGTGTATTCATTTTATATAATAATTAATTAATAAGGTCCATCTTTTTAAAAGTAAATTCATAATTTATCTATAATACACATTTTATATTAAATATTTTTATGCTAATTTTTAATATTGCACACACATCAAAGACTATTAATAATATTTGCTATTGAAGCTGTGCATATATATATGTGTGCATCACTATTCACTGTTTAGTTAACCACAGACCCAAAAGCCAACCACAGTGAATGCGTATTAAAATAAATGATTAATGATATATGTGTGTATATAATATTAAAATAAATTGTAAATTATTAATGAAATTTAAATGTACATAATTTAGGAATTATAGGAAAAAATTTAAAGTAAAATAAATTATTTCATCAACAAATATAAAAAAAGTCTTGCATTAGAAAATAAAGAAATTAGCTAATGCACTGTAAATAGATTAAATAAAAATTTAACTTAAGATCCATTAATGAAAAATGAGGTAATATAAAATTGTTTGTTGTCACCTAAATAATAATGTAAATATCATGTGATGCTTTTAAGAGCTTGTAAACAAGGAAATCATGGGTAGATTTCAATTAATTAATTAATGTAAAAAAAGAGTTAAAATATATATATATATATACTAAAGTTTTTCTTTGTTCTAACAATCTTCATCTTCTTGTTCTAAAGTCTTGATTGATGCGTAAATCTCTGTACAAGTCGTGCCTGAATAGAAAAGTTTTATCTCTACCCTACCATGTCCATCCTTGGAGGGAGTCCTAGAGATGAAGCTCAGAAGAAGACCAAAAAACAATGCCTAATAACTGCCTGCCTTTGCTAGCAGAAAGAAAGACCTATCTAAATGGAAACATGAACACACAGATGTCTGGGATGTAGACCGTAACAGCCATCAAAAAAGAAGGACTGCATCATGAGGCCTCCAAAAAATGAACTCTTAATTTGCCACCCTTATAAAGCATAATTCACACATATATAAGTGCTTCTGAGTTACTGGTAACTTTTATCCTTTTCATTTTTTTATTATTGTTGTTCTTCTTAATATGTATTACCTAATTTTATCTTACATATATTTAAACGGTTAATGTACTGTATTCTAAGGATCAGCCAGTACTGTTCTTTTCTTGTTATATATATGTTGACATATCATTAGTATACATATAAAATCAACAAGATTTTTTTTATTAATTATTTCATTGGTAATGTGGAATATACCTATATAAGGTAGGAGCTGGATAGTACATTTAAATCAGTTACAATCTTTTTTTTATTTTCCCCCAACCCACTATATAACAGCAGAAATCATTTCTAAATAATTTGTAAAAGTCATCTTTGATTTTAAGAGATTTCCATCCGCCTTCTCCTGAAGTTTTTTTTTTTCATTAAATGTTTTTAAAAGAGAAAAAGAATACATTGCCATTTAGTTTAACTAAACTCTATATTCATTTTATAATTACACTAAGAAAGATATTCATATGGTATATATATATATGTCTATTTAAATTGACTTATATTTTTTTGGAAAAGTATCTCCCAATTATTATTATACATATGTAAATATTTTTATTTATATAGTGTGATATAAATAAAAATATTTACATATATTTAAGTTTTTATCTAATAATGATGTATTGTAAATTGTAAAAATTTTCCAAGTGTCATTAACAAAAATCATATGATAAGTAATTTAAAGTGATTAATTAAATCTTCACACTCAATTCCAAATGCTTCAGATTGGCCCATACATATAGCTTGGGTGAAAAAGATAGAGTGGATATATTCTATCTTTTAAAAAGACTTTATCTTGTGTTTGGAAAGGAGAGTAGTCATTATAAATAGTGTTCCATCTGTAAAGCACATGGGCCATGGTGTAAACTATGTTATTATCATATTATACATGTGTATACTTAATCAAATCAAATGCTTATAAAATAAATACATATTGGGGGACACAGTATATATAAGTGTCCATTATTTTTATATTTTGTAGTAGAGAGGTACACTGCGATCTTCTTCATATAATTATCTATTCAATATTCATCAAATCTATGTGCATAAATTACTTAAATAATGATAATTATTGATTAATCAGGATAAAAATAAATGTTGGCATAACAGCTGCATATAACTTAATTAATGACTTTAAAAAAGGGGGTTTTCATTATTGTATAATGGATTTTCTAGCATAGTAACATACAGGATTGTATATCTATATATTAATCTTAATAAAACTTTAATATTTATGGTCGTTTGATCACATTCCCAAAACTGTGTTACTTGGTAATAGTATCGTGTCTCTGCATTCTTTTATTGTTTTTTTTTCTGAATTACTTCATCCAGCCAGCTTGTGAATATTGGATATATCAGTTGCCTGGAATAGTGAATCCTGTTAAAGGGGCAGTGAGGAGTAATGGACACTAAGCTATCACAAAACACTTTGTTCCTGAATCCAGATCACACTTAGGTGAATGGATCCTTTGTCTAATAATCAATTAGAGATGAATTAGCTACCCATTTATCAAATTACTGCCACAATGAAGATTTTACTATATTTTAGAGAACACACTTTTAAATATACATAATCACTGAGTACCACACTGAATCTTACACTTTTATTTTATAATTATGCCTGTTGATATATGATCTGTGCATTACTATGTCAATCTATTGTTAAAGATTCATTGAAGTTATATATATTGTAACAGGATGGGAGAATACAGGATCATACCTGGGGGGATGGAGTGAACCTGGGGGGATGGTACATCATCATCACTCCCAAGTTCAAGATATTTCAAATAATGTTAAAGTAATGTTTAACATCCAAAAATTATATAAGCAATTTTATATATTTAAGAGAGCATAAGAGAGAAGAACTCTGAGATCATTGAGAGATCATCCAGCTACTCCTTAGTGCAATTAAAAGTATCATTAACCACACATCAACCAGCATTAACATAAGTAAGAGTAAGTATCATTCATCATCATGAATGATCAACAATACATCAAATAAAATCAACAGTCCATCTTGTGGCTCTGCATTTGAATAATACAAAATATAAATCAACAGTCAATCTTGTGACTGGATTGGAAATGGATCTTCTGTAGACCAGGCTAACTATTTAGCCTTTGCCAGCTTGGGCAATTATTTAAACATAACTTGAATGCACCAACTAAGTGCTCAGCCATCAGAATACATAATCAGAAAAATCTAAACAATAATGCTGGGATATTAAAACATGCTGATCATCATCAATGCTTGGCCACTTAGTACCATTAATGTACTGGTCAACTATAAACTTCACTTCTAAGACTAAACTAAGGTAATATGTAGTGCAGGAGCTCCTCACACCAAGCCAGGACAATGTCACTGGCTGCCCCTAAAGCACTAAATACATCCCCATTTATATATCAGTCATTATTCCACAAATCTCATTAACTGTTATGGTGACCAAGAGATGATGCAATACAATTTTTAACAATTGAATAAAAGTTTATTAACAATAAAAAAATGAAGTTAAGGTCTCTAGCATATGACTCTACAATTAGAATACTTTGATTTTGATTAATATATAATAAAAATTTATTACATTTGTGAATTACAAAATTACTATACACAATTCAAGTTATTATTATTGTTTACAATAATTCTTAATGGTTCATATATGTATATATATATAATTTGTACAGATGTGCGATACATTAGTTTACAATGAATACATTTGAATTATCAAAAATGATTAAAATTTACATATAAGTGTTTATTTGACACTGAATGATATATGTATATATGCACACATACATGTGTTGGCATGTAATTTCTGAACATTATTTAAATTGTCCTCCACTAATACATGATTAAACTTTTTAAGCTACAATTTGGTGGTTTACATATAACACACATATATATGCGCACAGGCATGTTTTACTATTACATGAATATATTTAAATTTGTCAAAATAAGAGAATTATTAATTTTTATACCACATAATTAACATATATTTTTATGCATATAGAAATGTATGTGCACATAGATGTTTATATATTTGAATTTGTCACAATATTATATTTTCATAATTAATCCAATACTGACAGTATATAAAAAATTGTTATTCAATTCTTTCATAACAGTTTAATATCTTTTTTTTCTTAAAATATGAATTTCTTGACTTCTGATAAAAGTTAAATCCTCCAGAAGCTATATTTTATTATTTAATATCTTTTTGACAGATTACTCTAAAAAGGATTGGTTTTTCATCAGATTGCTCTTAACTAATTATATTTTCTTTTTTTTTTCTTTTTTAAAAAGAAAGTCAATTTTATGACAGGTCACTTTTTGATTGTTGATTAATTAATTATCAACTCTTTTAAATTAATCTAAAAGATTTGCTTTTTGATTTTAATTCAAACAAAATTATGATTGCATTTTAAGTTATATATATATTTTAATATCATTTTTATAAGAAATTACCAAAACAATTCTTTAAATATATATCAAATCGTCTTTCTTTTAGACATTTGACTCAAGCAAATTATTTATTTGTTTCACTTTAAATTATTAAGTTATAATTTCAGAAGTCATTTTAAGGATTTTAAACTAACTCACCAGCTATATACACGTGTATCTGTGCTTCTCTGCATATAGATACATCACTACACATATAATTACTTCTGCAATTGATGGGGTTCTCTTGGTAAGCTTAGTTTTTGGTCCAGTTAAGGATTGTTCTGCAGTTGGTTCCACTTAGACTAGGATTTGGTAGGCTTCATGTCAGCAAGCTATTTTATCCTCATTTGTTCAGGTTAAATTCAGAAGTAACCCAGCTTCATGTAAGTCAAAACTCCTGCAAAGGAAAATAGTGGCAGTTCCTGGATCTACTGCCCTGTCTTCAATTATTTCACGTTCATTCACTAACTCTGGAAAACCAATTTCAGCACTACTGCAAACTACAGCAAAACTTCTAGCCAACTGATCCTCAAAAATTTAAACCAGACTGAACTGACATTTTTATCAGCCCTTTTATAGAATTATTTAGAGGTGATAAAAACAATTTAATTGAAAACAGAGGGTTTTTTTATCTCTCTAATCCCTTTTGAAAACAAGTTTGAAATTTATATCAAAATGTGATATACATGTTTTACTTAGAGAAATTTACCAATTAATTAAAAGATTTCAAAAATACATAATAGAAAATTTTACAACCATTAGAAACATGTTTGTTTTCAAATTTCAAAATCAGAATAATAATAATTTATTTAGATGTTTTTAAATGTTTTAATTAATAATAAAATTCTGTTTTATATCGAGAATTATTTAACCTTTTACAGTCATTATTATTCCAAATGAAATAATAATTAATAAAGCAAGTCATATATAACATGACATTACTTTTATGAGCTTGTAATTACAAAAATGCACATAGAGAGCGTACCAATAGCTCTAACAAGCTCGTAAGATAAGAGTGTTCTGGATAGAGATTTTAAATATTTCTCATAACCGCACTTGTTAATTTACGAGCTTGTTAGAGCTATTGGTACGCTCTCTATGTGTATTCCAAATGAAATGTAGAAAATATCTACAAAAATGTATGTCTGTATTTATTTCTACTTTTTCTTTACTTTATACATATATGTGCACACACACAAGTATGCTACTGTGTGCCATGTAACCCAATCAATTACATTGCCCTGCTCTGAGGAAAAAGGAAAATGGAAATGAAACACCTATCTAACAATATTTTACATAATCTACAGGTATAATCAAAACAAAGTTCATACCTAAAACATGTTCTCATCAATTTTTCTAGAGATCTGACAGACATATGACAGTTAGCAGAATGAACAGTGATCTGCAATTTTGAAATAAAAAATTCAGCCATTGTCCTACAAGTACACAATGCACCATGATCACCAAAAGGATACCTCACTTGAGTTGCTATAAGTTACTGCAACCCTTGATAAAGATAACACAAAAATCTTTGCAAAGCCCTCTCCCATGGAGGGACTGGAAAATACCAAACTGTGCCCTGATTCTTTGAGCTTTATGGGCTGGGAAATACAGGCTATGCCTTGCTCTTTTCTTTGGAAATTTAGAGGCTGGAATTTAACTGCTGTGATTATCAATATGAAATGCAAAAAAATGGGTTGGAGCAAATAGCCAAGATAGAACACCCCATGGAGTTGCATGAAAATATTGCATCCTCAAGCCAATGACAAAAGTCTTCACCCATCATCAAAACTGAAAATACAGCTAAACAAACTTCAACAATCATACATACGACCCAATCTCCAAAATCATTGATTTTTTATTTAAACATGAACTTCTTTAATGAAAACTGCTGCATTATAATCATCATCAATACTCGTCACCTATTTCACAGTAATTTTTAAAATTAATTCCACATAAAATGCATGCTCTCTCCTTTCTCATTTGTGGTTTGAGATCAAGTTGATAATTTTGAAGTGATGATCACCATCATCGTGTGTCTGCATACTTTTGTTTTCTCTTAATTATTTCATCCAGCCAGTTCATGAATACTGGATACATCAATCACCTGGAAGAGTGAATCCTGTTAAAGGGGCAGCATGGGTTAATGGGCACTAAGCTTTCACAAAACACTTGGTTCCTGAATCCAAATCACACTTAGGTGAATGGGTTCCTTTCTCTAATAATCAATTAGAGACGAATTAGCTATCCATTTATCAAATTACTATCACGATGAAGATTTTACTATATTTTAGAGACACACATTTACATATACACATAATCACTGATTACCACACTAAATCTTACCCTTTTGTTTTATAATTATGCCTGTTGATATATGATCTGTTCATTACTATGCAAATTTATTGTTAAAGATTTTTATATATTAGTATAAATGAGGGTATGTGGAAGTCAGTATCTAGTTTATTTAGCTAATTTAAACACGTTGACTCGCACCATAGGTTAATTTCTGCACTTCCTCTCTATCTAGTCAAATTCATCCCTATGTTTAATAATGCATATCAAATGCTTTGTTTTTCTTTTATTTCAAAAATTGTAAGTTCCAACTGAATTTTATGTACATATGCAGGTACCTTATTAGTAAATAATTCCATTAAATAAAATTTTGACAATCTTGTACTAACAATAAACAATAATTTATACTAGTAATGTTCATTTTTTTATATTTAAATCTGATCATCACGTTCTAGGATTCCTAAGAGTCTTGTCTCTACCTGACCATCAAGAAAATTAACACTTGTGAGATTAAAGGAGTGAGATACTTAGATATGATCTAGAGGAGTGGGTAAGGTTCGAACCCCTTTTACCTATATCTCTGGCTCAGGTTAAAGCAACTATACTTTCTCACCATTACATTATACTGTTTACTGGACACATTGCCCAAGGTATAGCATTTCATTCCATGAAACTATTAATGTAAGGAATTTCAGGTGCCCTTCTGAGTTTACCTAAGACTGCCAGCTGTACCATAACAACTTGTCTTGTGTGAGGCATGTGGCCCTTCTGAATGTTCTGTGACAGCTTGCCTCTTGTCTAATTTATGTTCCCACAGTTACCTGTTTCAATTTAAACTTGCCTCTTACTATATACTGGACAATGTATATACTGCTGTACAGTTCTGACAGTAATTTATCTTGTTTTATTTCCAGCTGGACCAACTATTTATAGTCAGATCCCCTTCCAGAATGAAAGCAATCGGATTTACTGTACAGCAGCATCCATTGGTCTGTTTCTACTATTGGATATATCTTATCTATTCATATATATAGGTATGTGGGGATGAGTGCTGAATCTGATCAAGGTAAGATGGAATCTAGACTAATCCATTAGTTGAAGATAAGTTTAGATATAATAGCTATTAAAATCAACTTCACAATGAGAACATGTTATAGTTTAGCTCACTCTGCTAACTCACCTGAGATCTACGAATGCTACCTGAGTTTGGTATACATTTAGTATTATAAAAATTATATTCTGAGGTTTTCTTTTGAATGTGAACTTCAGTGAATGCAAACCAATTTAGAAGACTTTTATGTTTGCATAATATTAAAAATCTGCATAGAAAAAAATACTTCATATAAAATATGTTACTGATAAGTTAGTCAGAATATAATTTTTGCAATACTAAAAATAGACCAAACTCAGGTAGCAATCAAAGCCCTCGATTGGGTTGATGCTAGTTTCAACAATATACAACGTGATGCATAACAATGAACCAAACTATAACATGCTCTCAATCTGAGGATCTATTTTAATATCTGTTATGTCTCAACTTACCTTCAACTAATGGACTAGTCCAGGGTCCAGTTTCCATCTTATCTTGGTCATTTTAAGCATTCGTCACCATAGACCAATAGATATATGAATAAATAAGATATATCTAATAGAATAGGCTACTGAGTGATAATTCTCAAATAAATCTGATTGCTTTCATTATGGAAGGGGATCTAGTGATAAATAATCATTCTACTTGGAAATAAAGTCAGACAACCAATTAATATCAGAGCTGTACTGTTTTATGTAAAATTATTCATTATATAACTAAAGCAGTGAAGCAAATTCCAGCTAGAACATAAACTAGATATGATGTAATGCCTTCACAAAACAGTTGGGAATTTTAGATAAACCTAGAAGGGTACCTGAAGTCCCTTACAATAATAGTTGCATAGTAACCAAATGCTATATCTGTCAATATATCAGGCATATGGTGTAGTATATATATATAAATTAAATACTGTCTACATGCCAAAGGATTTGTAAAATTGTATACATAAAGCGAAATAAATATTTAATTGTATTAAATGAGTCTATGTTTAATATTATCACACATAAACATATCAACAGCAAATTTCAATGAATGTAATCAATAATACCTTAAATGAAGGCTATAAATACTGCCACTCCCATACAATTCTAGCTACATCATATTTATTATATGAAAACACTGTTAATTTCTTTTTATCAATCCCCTTTTTTTCTTTGCTTCATTTCTCATTTTTTTTCTCATTCATACAAGCAATTTCTCTGATTTCTTAAGATGATTACTAAATAGTTATACCTATTTATCACACTTTATATCCCCCAATAAAAAATTCTTTTCTTTCCTCAGTATTAATCATCATTACTTTCGATTTTTCTTCACTAAATGTAATCCCCATCTCTTTACCCACTCTTCCACGTCTTCAGTATAACTTCCATATCTTCCCTTCGCTCTGTGCACAAGAAGACATCATATGTGATGTGATGCACTGCTCTTGTTATATGGAGTCAGGAATCTGTCAGTAAGTGTGACCAGAAAAATCTGTTAGCTATTTTACCTTCCCTTTCTATTCCCTGCCCTAAGTTTTCCATATTCTGCTCCATCCCATTTCCACAACATAATCTTTGTTAACTCCATGGCCTTTATATCTAAATCCCCCTTATCTTTTCCCAAACCTAGCATAAAAGCCAATAGCACACTTTCTGTATAATCAATTGGTCTATATTTATTCTTCCACAACTTCATTATTTCTATCCTTTCTGCTTTCAGACATTTACATTGAATTAACAGATGCCTAATATTTTTTATGCCTTTCTTACACAACTTGCAGACTAAAACACACACATTTTTCCATTTATGTGTATATTCCCTTGTTGCTAAAGATTCCTGTTTGAGCCTTAAACAGTAAATTATCATAAATTAACTTGCACCCAATATTCTGTTTACTTCTATATATATTTAAACTCTTTTACTCTCCATACTAGTTCTCCGTCTTTCCAATTGCCTATTCTTCATTAATGCATCTCTTCTTCTCTCCCCTTCCTTACCACTATAACACTCCTCTCTAACAAAAGCATCCCACCTTTTGTATAAGTATACTGACAAATTCTTTATCCAAATCTTCTGCATACTGCATTACCTTTCTCACCCATCTTGTTGCCTGCTCTTTATTCATAACCCAATTAAATACCATTTTGGCCATTCTCTTACTATTCCATAATCTCATATAAAAACTTGACCATCCCATTTACCCTTGAATTGCCTCCTTTGCTGTCCACACATCTGCATCTAATGCATGTCTTCCTACCTCCCTTTGTACTTTTTTTTAAGTAATCTAATATCTCTTTAATAACACATAATGCATCATTGCCATATGTTAACCCTGCTACTGCAACTCCCTTTCATACAATTCTAGCTACATCATATTTTTTATATGAAAACACTGTTAATTTCTTTATCAATCCCTTTCTTTTCTTTGCTTCATTTATCAATTTTTTCTCCCATTCATCCAAGCAATTTTACTGATTACTTAAGGTGATTCCCAAATAACTATATCTATTTACCATACTTAACTTTATATCCCCCAATAAAAAAATTTCATCTTCTCTTTCCCCAATATTACCCATCAATATATTTGATTTTTCTCCACTAAATTTAATCCCCATCTCTTTACCCACCCTTGCGTATGTCCTCAGCATAACTTCCATATCCTCCCTTCTTTCTGCACACACAAAAAAAAACATCATCGCAAAAACTACTTTGTCACCTATTAACGGTATCTCTATCCCTCTTCCTAGTCTTTCTATTGCTCTCTCCATTTCACTCAAATACAACAAAAACAAATTAGGTGACATAGAGCATCCTTCCCGTAGTCCCAACCCATTTTTAACTTTGATTCTATATCCCCTAATTGATATGTATAATAATTATTTTCATATAATTTTTTAATAACATCCACTAAAGCTTCATCCATTCCCAAATTTGCTAAACTTATCCATAATCTATTTCTATTTACTCTATCATATGCCTTCTCTATATTTATAAAACTCATATGTAATTCCTAATCATATCCATAAGTTGTGTAACTATAAATAAACTATCTCCTATATGCCTATCTGATCTAAACCTCCTTGCATTTCCCTCAGTACATTATTTTCTTCCATCCATTTTGCAACTCTTCCAGCCACCACATACGAGGAAACTTTATATAAAACTGATGTTACTGCTATCGGTCCATAATTGTTTAACTTTCTATGACCCTTACCCTTTCCTTTATATAATAATCTTGCATTATTCCAACTACCTGGAAAAACTCTCTTCTGTACCATCTTATTAAAACATGATAATAGCTTTACTTTTGCCCTAAATTCATTACCATCTCTGCTGCCCATCCATCTAAACCTCTTGCCTTTCCACTTTTCAATTTTTTCCCTGCCTCATTCAGTTCATTTTCTGTAAACCTAATATTCCCATTACTATATGCTTTCATGTTTTCTATCCCTGTTCTTCACATCTAACATCTTTTCTATATCCATTACATACCTATTTAAGATTCGCTCTAATTCTTCTCGTGAGAACAATAAAATGCTGCCCTCTCGTGTACGAATTAAAAATAAAATACCGAGTATTCTCATATTGAAAGTGAAATCGAGATTTAAAGAAATATGCTATTTCATAATTTTAAGGAATTAGCTTTTTTTTTTTTTTTAAATTTATACATTATCTAAAATTATTATTTATGTTTTTCATTAAAAATTAGATTCTTTATATAAATAATTTTGATTCAATTTATATGTGTCGGTTTATTAATATTTGTTAAACATTGCTTATTAATATTCATTTTCATGGTTATAAATTAGATTTCTTTAACATAGGTATATATTATCATTTTATATTAAAGATTAAATATTTCTTAATATGTATAAATGATTGGCTATTTCTAATTTATATTTCAATACATTTAACTCGAGTTTTTCAAGAAAAACAGTCCCAAGCAATTTTGTTAATGTAATAGGTTGTGTATTTACAAAATAAAAAAACTGATAAATAAAACCATTATAATAATAATGTATATTTCGAATACTTATAGCAAACCAATAGCCAAACAAGCAATATATTTCCAGTACCTAGCATACAATTACACACTAATGCATAAAGTATTTCTCTATTACCCATTCAAGATCTCACGCGATAATTAACCATCTCAACCACTTCACAATTGCACTAATTCACACATTAATTAATCACTTGTCCAAACAAATTCCTATTCTTCCGAAACTCTATTCTATTTATATGGTTCTCTTTTTTAAAAAAAAAATATTGTTTCTTCCCCATTGGATAATCTTAAACCCATAACCATGGCTCCACTCCTTATTAAAATAATTGAACCCCTTATTAAAAATAAAACTCAATCACTTCACCATTATCAAAATTTCAGCTGCTATTTTGTTTAAAGTAATAATAGACCACATTAGTAGTGTTCGAAAATAGGGCCCATGGCTGTGCAATTGGATATAAGGTCTGCATTTGACTGTTATATCTAATCTACTTCACTTACATCAAGAATAATAAGTTGAAAGGCTAAAACCTTCGACAGAAGCGCCTTAAAAATGCTTATGTGACAGCCAATCAGAAGTAATAATGACTGCATGTGGAACTCTCAATTCAAGAACACAAGCCAGAACCACTGAGAAAAAGATGGGTCTTTTTCTCAGTGGTTCTGGCTTGTGTTCTTGAATTGAGAGTTCCACATGCAGTCATTATTACTTCTGATTGGCTGTCACATAAGCATTTTTAAGGCGCTTCTGTCGAAGGTTTTAGCCTTTCACATTATTATTAGATCATCCGCTAGCGCTTAATAAATTTAATATATTTACATCAAGAATGTAATATACCAATACCATTCCTCTACATACTGGCTAATCTACTTATAAATAGAAAAGTATGCATCATAGTCAATGAAATTGAAAATAACAATAATATATCAAAAAGTAGTCAATCTTTATTGTTATGTAGTAACAAATACATTATAAAAAAGTTCAGATATTGACACTTGGAATCCAAATATTTGGACTTTTTAATTAAAACAAATGTCAACGCACTTCGTACTAATTATTTTCTCTCCTATAAGCGTTAATTCACAAATATAGATAGATCTATTATGTGCCTTCTGTCATAGAAATGAAGAAACATTGGAACACCTTCTTATGGATTGTTCCACCCTTTTTCCTTGTATTCTTATCACTAACGTTACTCATAAAGTACCCCCCCCCCCATATAAGAATTACAACATTCATTCTTTTCATATTCTGATGTGTAAGATGCTATATAAGCTATAATCCAACATCTCACAGTATTATAACACTATTTCTAAAAAAATTAAATAACTTTAAGACCAGAGACCAGACCCATGCACCAGTGGATTGCAACTACATGGAGACTGATCTCATTAACAACCCAGTGATTTGGCTAATTAATTAATATACATTATATATATTAATTCTAATACTTTCATGGATAAATGATAAATTCATAGTATTATTCCGAGCTCTGCATAATAAAAATATAATAGCTACAATAGCTGATGTTTCAGTACAATAACAAGTACTTTCTTCTGAACTTCTTTCTCAAATCATAAGAACGTGTGATGAGATTTAAAATCATTTCTATTGCTCAATTATAAACAATATTTGATATGTATGAACACATATTTTGCTACTTCCCTACTTGATATTTCTTGTTTTAATAAGACTTATAAATAGTCTCCAATATCAGTGTACATAGTAAACCAAATGCAGTTAATTTAAAACTAATCCTAATCACAAATATAATCATTGCTACCATTAATAAAGTTTACTTTAAAACTACAAATAGATGGTCTTTTGGCATTATTAGAGATAAGGATTGGATGATCCATTATACAAAACATTGCAAATAAAGGACATACAACTAGATACACTGGATATATTATTGTAACTTAGGATTAGACCTACAAATTTGTTCATTGATCTAAATGATAACCAATTCACAAAATATTAAGTGACTTCCGTGATTTAATGCAGCAGTAGATATGTCAAATTCTGGTTCTAAGGTCCTTGGATAGATTCTAGTTCTAGTATTTCAGGTACTTGAATTTATGAACTCCCGAGCAATAAAGATTCAATAGTTTAATCTAAATCACAGTAATTAGTTTGTGTGTGTGCATAACATCAACTATACTAGATGATAATAGACTTAACATTTTAATACATGCTTAGTAGACCTATTATTATTTATTTGTACCAAAATATCAAATCAACAGACCAAGCGACCATCATATAATGTGCAAATCACTCTTTTTAATTTTTTTAATTCTCTTCTTCCATGTTCACCAATTATTATGAACAACTCCTGAAGACAGTGATGTGTCCTAACAAATCTGTCTAGCTTGTTGAGATAAAAAGAGACCTAATATAGACTGACTACCATTAATCCAAATAGTATGAATTCAAATGCCTCTATTTTCTGAATACTTTTTTTTTTTTAAGTGTCATATCATCGGCCGGGACGCGAACCCGCAACCCGGGCAACTGCCTGCAAATGCAAGGCAGTCGCGCTGACCTCTCGATCACCAATGCAAGACTATTTTTTTAAGTCAACTAACATGTCATCACAAAAATATTTATAAATACAACAATTATACACTGATGAAAATTTGAATAGTTAAAAATTCAAACATATTCATCCATATGCAAGTATATATATAAGTACATATTAATTTTCAGTTGTATACAACACCTAAAAACAAAAAATTTACAACTAAATTCTACAAGTTCATTTTTAAAACAAAAAACAGCGAAATAAATATGGTAAGTTTTTGATGTCAGGATATTATTTTGAAAATATGTAGTCAAAGAATATGGTATCCGTAATGTACTTTTTCCTGAAGTTCAATTCATCCTTAGGCAGTAGAATTTGTATTTATTAATTATTTTTATTTTTTTTATTCATTATTCTACAAACAGCCCAAATCAAATATTCATGATCCTAAGGATTCATTTGCATATATAAAAAAAAAAAATTGTAAAAAAACATTGTTTTAATATCCAAAACAGGATTGCTTTAGCCCTTTGATGTAACGTAAGATAAATCTCTATTAATACAATTTGTCCAAACCACTTCAAACACTTTTTAGCAAAACTCTTTATTTGTACATATATACATATACCTTACATTTCGATTGTCCTGCAGTCTTCTTCAGAGCTATGATATAATGAACAAAATAAAATACATAACTATATAATACCATAAAAATGTAAGCAATAAATAACGACATATTTGTTTATGAAGTTTATTTTTATCTGTAAATTGTATGAATATGTAGTTGTTTCTATGGTACTTGTGTATAATCTGGTATCAAGACCGGAAGTGTTTTTCTTTTAAATGACTGAAAAGAAGTGATCGTATTTAATATTTCCAGTGTTATTTTAAAAAAAGACAAATTTTGTGCCAAAATTATTTATTTCCACTTTATTTCTTAATTTTTTTTTTTCTGTTAACTGAAGTTATTAATATAAAAACGTAACAAACATAAATAAAAAAAATAGACAAACGAAATCTCTTCATTGTTATCTATAAAAAAGATAATTAAACCAATAAACATCACATGACCACCACCTCTTATGCTTGTGTATAACTGTTGTTAAAACAGGCAAAACTCACTATACGTATTGCCACACACAGCAAACTGAGTAATCAATGGATGCCAGAAGGCTTCTGGCATCCATTAATTACTCAGCTTGCTGTGTGTGGCAATACGTATAGTGAGTTTTGTCTGTTTTAAAAAAAGATAATTGACAATTTTTTATGTCGCAGCCTGAAATCCATAAGGGCATGTAAAATCGCTACAAATAAATCATGGTCTTTGTGTACTCAATGATAAATAAATTTGTATAAATATGAATCAAGGAGTTGACGCATGGTGACAGTTTTTTGTTTCACCATTTGGCCACATCTCACAGTCTCACTATGTTTTGAGTATGCATGCCATTTAGAGGTTATAACATAAATATAAATAAAAATTGAAATAAAACTTCTGAATGAAATTTATATTATTTTTTTTAAACTTAACAATTAACACGTATTCATTAAAATAAAATTAAAAAAAAACAAACAATATAAATAAATACTTGTTTGGCCCCTGAAACTGTATAATTCAAAAAAATAATCCAGCCTTGGTTTATCAGATCATACACAAGTGACCATTTTTATTTTGTATAACTGAAATCAAAATATCAGCAACCTTTTATTAAAAGTTCATTTTCAAAAATAAAAACAAAATTGTAGATCTAAATATCAGTGCATAATTCTATTTTGAGTTAGAAATGTTTTTAGAATAGTTTCTCTTTATGAAAAAATACACTTAGTAAAATGTCATCATTTAGTCAGCATTTATTCTCAACTCTAAAAAAAATATAAAATTGGAAGTTAGAAATTCCAATGCTGTAACTTTTATCACCAGAATATGAACAAACAAAAAATTGTGACCCAATCAGTTACATTATATCAGATATTTAGCTTTTATTCAGAATTTTTTACCACTTAGTAATACAAAATTGTAACTTATGAATTGTAATTTCTCAAAATTCTACAACGGTCAAAATTAAATTGATGCCGATTTATACTAAAAGTTCATTTCCAAAATAAAATTTAAAAATGATAACAGTTTAAACGACTATGGAAATTTACATAACCTTATATCTTCAGAATACAATTTCCCTTTATGAAAAAGTTGATTGTTAAGAGTCATAACAGTTGAAATATTATTTTCAATTTCATAAAAAATATAAAACCAATACGTTTTCAATCCCGATGCCAACTATTTATCTCCAAGACGTAAGCAGGAAAAAAAATCTGAAACAATCAATTTTACATTATTTCTGTTTTGAATAAACAAATCAACTTTTATTAATTTTTTACCACTTAGTAATGTAAAAATTTCAAATAAATGTAAGCAGTTAATAGAATAAAATGTATTTCTTTTAGTTACAATATTTTTATAAATTGACAAATTTATATATATATATTTATCATTACATGTATGATATACAAAAAAAATAGCATAACTTTAATTGGATTACAATAATATTGAAATTTTGCCACTAATCAAATTCAAAATTTCTTTATAATCAAATAAATATAATTACTGAATTTAAATTTATTTTGTACTAATTTTTTTAAAGAAATATTTACTAATACATTGTAGTAATTGTGTTAATATATTGCATTTAATTTTTAAAGATTTTACTGATATAAGTACAGGTTTGCATTTGAGTTTCTAAAATCAAAATGGGCCTTCAGCCCAGGTTTTTAGATTAATGAATCTCTCTATAGTTTATTTAAAGTCCACCTCTCAAAGAGATAGTCAATGTCATAACAAGAAATGAAAAAAACTATAGGTTGTATCTATCATTAATGTGCCTCTGGAAATTGCTGGATTCTTCTCTACAACCATCTGGCAGTTGTGAAGCATATTCAAGTCACATTCTAGAGAGTGGATTAAAAACCAGCAAATATGTGATAAAACTGAAATCTATGGTAAAGACATGTTGAAATAATAAATCAATAATCCAACTTAATATAATAATGGATTCCAAGGATGTTTCTTGGTTATTTCTGGTTTTATATGAGATTATCTTGCATAGGACATATTTGTTTCATATGCTGGTTAGTATAGCCTTCATAAAATTCAACTTTAACCCATAACAGCTACAATGCAGTTTTGTAACATAAATGCTACAAGAGGTATCTTATACTGCTCCTAAAACGTTTGTTTTATAGAATTATTGTTCCAAATTTGATTTTTTAAAATTATAAACATTAATTACAATAAGTATTATATTTGAATAAAAAATATAATCATAAAATCACAAAATGGAAAAATAAAATTATTTTTGTTTAATAGTTTTTAATTGGAATCAATTGATTGCTTTCTTACAATGTTATTATAAAGAAATAAATTTATTTTTTTATTACTGTAAGCATTCTTTATAATAAGTATTATAATTGTCTTAAACAATAGGAAAATAGCCATAACTTGCAAGACAAAAAAAAGAAATTACTTTTTAGACTGTAAGCCTATGATATTGCTAATCCTGAAGAAAGGGCATAAGACATACAAGAGTTAAATTCAAAATGGTTTGATTTTTGCAAGTATAGATATACATAGAAAGTATCGAGACAAATACCTGTTCAATTAAAAAAATTCTATGAAATTAAGGCATATGAAAATTTATCAGTATTACATATGGTTTATAGATTTTGTGGGTTAACTTAATTTTTTGTTCTCTATTTCTCTCTTAAGAAGGTAAGAAATCTATTTCTTTAGCCTAATGATAATTAATTTATTGAGAAATAAGACAAAACTCTCCATACAGTAGTGCCACCCTGTGCCAAACAGAGTAATCAATGGATGCCAGAAGGCTTGTGCATAAAATCCCTATCTAGTGCCTACTCATCCAATATCCCCAGACTAGTTTCTGGCTTGTGGCCTTTGTCAGTGAGGAGCCTTGAATCTGAGAGCACTGCACCTAGATCTTGGGATCTAATGCAACCCTCTAGCACCATCTTTTATTTCTACTTAACTACAAAACTATGAGAATGAAATTGAAAACACAATATTTTCAATCTAAGCTCAATAGCTTATAGTCATATGGGTCTGAACTCAGTTCAGCACCCATACATTTTGGTGTCTTTGGCTCTTTAACAACCATAGTCACCACTATTCTATTAGGCAGGATTGGTGTTAAACCACTAAAGATCCCATGATCACTGTCTCATACTAGCACATAATTGTTACTAAAGAAGGCAAAACTCTCCATACAGTAATGCCACCCTGTGCCAAACAGAGATCTAGGTGCAGTGCTCTCAGATCCAAGGCTCCTCACCGATGAAGGCCACAAGCCAGAAACTAGTCTGGGGATATTGGATGAGTAGGCACTAGATAGGGATTTTATGCACAAGCCTTCTGGCATCCATTGATTACTCTGTTTGGCACAGGGTGGCACTACTGTATGGAGTTTTGCTTTGTTTAGTAACAATTGTGCTAGTATGAGATAATGATCATGTGATGTTTAGTGGTTATTGCCAAATAATTGGACAATTAGTTGTCCATAGCCTATCTGAAAGAAAAATCATAAATCTGCTTTTAACTTGGAAAAAAAAATTTTTTTTTTCATGTGTCATAGCATCGGCTGGGAAGCGAACCCGCTAACTTGGGATAACGGCTTGTAAGGCAGTTATGCTGATCTCTCGACCACCAAATCTTGACAATTTGGAAAAAATTTCTCAACATCACCTAGTTGCATTGCGATTTCAGATCCTAAGTATAATAGGTAGATGCAGTTTCCTTCATATATATAATTTTAACTTTTTGGCTTGAATTCATTGTTCTTTGTGAATGAATAGATGTTACCTAATGAAAGAATGGTTCATTTTCTGAATTCTGAAGTTGTGCTAATAAGTTATAGATGTGAATAATTATATTTTATTTCCGATCGCTTTTTTCGTAACTTCTATATGCATTGGGTCCTTTTGGTATTAAGGACATTAATAATTTCTTTCATAAAATATTCCAACTTGATTTTTCTAAAACTAAATGGACAATTCAGAAAATTCACCTGTACCAATTTGATAGCATGAATAGAAGATAATAAAAAGGATTCGGCTTTTCTTAATGCATCTAAAACAGACGTTTAGTTAATCTTTGTATATCAGGATTTCATCTGATACTTAGTTCACAGGATCATTAATATAGACTTGCAGATTTAGTATGTAATACCTAAACTGCCACATAGTAATCTTTAAATATCTAATGTTGATAACATAAAACCAAAACATGCATGATTTCACATGAACTGCAAGACTTGAGCATACATCAAACAAATTATCATGAAATTCTCTCAAGTTATTTCGACATCTACATGAGGAGCAACAATCCATTCTATTTACTTCAGAGCCATCTATTGTAAGATTGAGCATTCAATTATAATAAATAGCAGCATCATATCCTAATTTCTAGACCAGTTTCTGGCTCTTGGTTTTTACCAATGAGAAGCATTCAGGATTTAGATATGCGACTTTTAGTGTCCATTCATTAGTCAAGATATAGCAGATGGCTTAAGGGAAGAATAAACAGAATAAATTATAGTTTCTAACGCAGACTTGAATCCTTTATCATGATTAAAATTGAACCCCACCTACAAAATTTGTTTTCTATATATTACTAAATTTGTTTTTTATCGTTAAGAATAATTGTGACCAAATCCATTGCAAAATGTAATTAGAGCGATATGTTTTGTCGTAAAATATCTATGTTTTGTCGTAAAATATCTAGAAAGCTGTCTTTATTCAAGATTTGGAGTATGTTATTATATTGAGAAAATGCTTCTATAATAAATTCTAGAATTTGTTGGAATATTTGGAGGTTGTGCAGTTTTTGCCAGGGTCGTTTAATTTAATGAATATCATTTGTAGCAGCTGAAACTAAAATTATTAAAAATATACACTTTGGAAATAATTTCTCCTACAAAAGAAACCATTTTTAATTATTTAAGGGAATTAAAAAGGATGCATTCATCTTCATTAAAAAGTTCACTATTACTAAAGTATTTTGGTTACTTACAGCCACCCTCATACCCCAACCCCAGCTGGGAAGTATAATCCTTAACATTTTAAACAATTAAATACCCTACACTGGTCACAAAGGAAGCCATAATTCAATAGTTTAATCCTGTTACTGATTGGCTGACTTTATATTTTGAGCATTTTCGTTGACCAATCAGTCCTGTGATGTAAAGTCCATCAATACGATTCTACTCAAAAGCATAAAAAATTCTTAAATAATCATTTCAGCAGTTTCAAATAGTTTAAGTCAATTATTACTACTCAGTGGCCCAGTAAATATCTACCACTTCTAAAAGTCTAGAGTATCCAATAGGAAACCTTATCTATTACCTCCAGAGCATCCAGAAAAACAGCTGTTTTGAAGTTCACAATAGAATTTTAAAAGCTTAATGATTTAAGCCACTAAATCTGATTAATCCGAACCAGTTGAGACTAGCGAACTCTTGAAATCTCAATAATTATCTGGCTTAAAAGCTGTTAAACTGTACTTATTCCTGAAGCCACATGATGTTGATTACTAAAGTTATTAAAAAATGAAGTTGCTAGAACAAATTTTATGCCCAAGATGCAATTCTGCTTATTACAGAAGCCATGAATGACGTTAGTACTGCTATGTTTGTGTATCATTTGAACTAAAATATTGACCTTTTATTACTTCATACTTTGATGTTACTCTGATTACCGTAGCTCCCTAGGATGAGACAATAAGTTGCATCTTACTACGAGTAGAAGTTTAAAATCAGCAATTACCATATTAGAGACATAAAGCCAACACATGATGTACGATTAAAAGAATACTTTTTTAAAATTAATATTTGGAGTTTTTATTTAACTAAATATTTCTGAGTGTAATTTTCACTACACCACTCATGCAAGATAGGAAGTGGTTTCTATCAATTTTTGACATCTTGTGGAGGGATGTAATCGTAAACATATGATCAAAGACATGTGAAAAAAATATACGATCTCCAAAATGTGCATCTCTCTTTAAACCAGCACTCATTAGTTGGCCCAGATCAGAATCTCTTACACATATCTTAATCATTGTTCTGTATATATACATAGGCAATTAAACTGTAGTAATTAGCTACGTATATATACTGAACAGTGATAAAAATAAGTATAAGAGGTTGTGATCTGGGCTAACTGATGAGTGTTGGTTGGCACAAAATATGCATCTTGGGGATGTCTTTTTCACATCTTTGGTCATACATTTATGATCAGACTCCTCCACAAGGTGTTAAAAGCAATATAGTCAAAATTACATTACAGAAAAGTTGATAATCTCTAGTCTAATGAATGACTAATAAAAATTATTAATATACTTCCATCAAGTGGTTTGTGTTAAAGTTATGGGGGTTGTACATTTGACACATCAATTAAACTGTAGTAATTGGCTACATATATATACTGAATAATGATAAAGATATGTGTAAGGGATTATGCTCTGGGCCAACTGATGAGTGCAAGTTCAACACAAAATGTACATCTTGAGAATTATACATCTTCTTCACATGTCTTTAGCTATAGGTTTATGATTACATTTTTTCACAAGATGTTAAAAGCAGATAGAAACCAGACCCTGGTGAAAATTACATTACAGAAATAGTATTCATTAAGTGGATAATGTTTAGACTCACTGGAAAAGGAAATACAAGCATAGTTTACATTAATTCATCATCATCATCAACCATTATTAATCCACTGCAGGATGAAGATCTCTCCAAGTTCAATCCCTCTTCTCCGATCTGTAGCTTCTCTTCTCCACATCACCCCTGCACACTTTCTTATTTCATCCATCCATCTCACATGTGGTCTCTTTCTGGATCTTTTACAATCTCTTGGAATCCAGTTTAAGATTTCAATTGTCCATTTATTATCATCTCTTCTAGCAATATGTCCAGCCCAACTCCACTTCAGTCTTTTAATTTTTTCAATGAGTCAGTAACACCTGTTTGTTTTCTTACCCATATATTAATTATAAATTAATAAGTAAAATTGAAAAAACCCTAACAAATTAGTCCACCTAGATACTGCAGCTTGAGAAACTATTTGAAATTTCTTTCATAAATTAGGTTTAAACATTAAAAGTTCCAATCACACAAATAGGCTGTTTATTATGCAAATAACTAAAAAGTAGAAAGATTTTGTAATAAAAAATTATTATCCAAAAACTAATCTAATTAATCCAAGCTATAGATTTAATTAGATTTAATAATTCAACAAGCAGCTGGAGATATTATCAGCTTAGTACAGAAATTACTCTTAGCATGTTATATGAATTACATAATTTGATGAATATTTTTAATTACTATATTAAAGAATATATATATGAACTCAGAATACAGAAATCTCACCCTGCTACCCGCTACATTTATTCCAAGCTTTTTCATGGATCTGAAATCACAGAGACAATAAAATCTAAATAATATATGTGTTTCATGCATAGATATACAAGATATTGACAAAAAAATAACGTAATTATAAAAAAGACATATTGAGAAACAGAGTGATTGAATTCACAATATAAGGAAATGGCTAAGGGATAATTCATGAAAAGGCTCATACAGATGGACGTGTGTATGAAATTTATGAATCCAAATTAAATTTAACATTTTTTCAAACCATGACCTACTGAAATCATAGAAGATATATTAAAAATTACTAAAATATCACATGATCAGCATTTCCTATGCTTACACAAGCTATTAAAACAGTACCAAACTTTCTATCCATTGATTACGAAGGTTTGCACTGGAAAGTTTGCTATTGTTTTAGAAATTCATAGAGGTCAGACAATTATACTGTGGAGTTGGTAACAATCAATCCTTAAGCTAACCTGTAGTCTCACGCTCCTTGGTCAAGTTGCAATCTTTATTGTCTAATATGTCAGACCGAAGATAAAGGTGGCTCCATCTTTATTGTTAAAAGTTGCCTTGATTACAGGTTGAGATTGTTGATAGCTTAAGAATTGATTATTGTCATCTACATTTATAAACCTATTAAAGCCTCGAGTAATTGGCTTTATTGTTTTAGTATATACTTTATATGGAATATGGAAGTTATAATTTACTATTTATTAATCAGCTTTCAGAACAAGTTATATTTGCCTGATTAATGAGGTTTGTTTAAACTTTTTTGCACTATTAATTTCACACTCCTTGATCAAGTTACAATCTTTAGTGCCTATATAAACATGTCAGACCATAGATAATGGTGGAACCACTTTTATTGTTACAGGAGGTTGCCTTGACTACAGGTTGAGATTGATAGCTTAAGAATTGATTATTTTCATTTATAGACCTATTAAAGCCTTAAGTAATTAGCTTTATTGTCTTAGGAAATATAAACTTTATATGGAATTTGGAAGTTATAAATGACTGTTTATTAGTCTCCTCTTAGAATCTGGAAATTATAAGTGACTTTATTAGTCTGCTTTCAAAACAGGTTATATTTGCCTAATTAATGAGGTTTGTTTAAACTTCTTTGCATTATTAATCTTACATTCCTTGATCAAGTTATGTTTTATGTCTATATAAACATATCAGATTGCAGGTTGAGATTGTTGATAGCTTAAGAATTGATTATTGTCATCTACATTTATAAACCTATTAAAGCCTTCTGTACTTGACTTTATTGTCTTTGTCATACTGTGGAGTGTATGAAGATTATCAGGAAAAATGTTGACACGATTAAGTTTGAATACAAGTTTAACTAGAAATCATTCTAATGCTCTATCTTTTTTTAAGTATGTGATAGAAAGTAACACCAAACTATCAATCAAATCATTTCCAAATCCTAGGGCCTAAAAGAGAAATCCTTTGAATACATATCATAAATTTGAAGAATCTTATTTTTGGAATTGTAGTAGGCTACAGACTTTTTTCCCATTTATTTTTTTAATACACTTTTATTCAACTAACTGTTTGTTTGTCCATGTTAATAAAATCGTACAATTTAACTTCTCACCCACTTTCCAATGTATTTGAAACTTTGCATACATATTTTTAAAGTTTGCAAAGAATTTTAGCAAAAATTTAAATTTTTAATTTTATACGGGATTCAGTACTTTAAATAATACTGTCATCTAGTGGTATTAAATTGCATTTAAACTTTTTCAGTCCTAATTTCTGTAACTATATAAAATTAAAGAGTAAAGAAAAAGAGAAATTTTCTTATTCGCATACAAGGGGGGACTCAAAAATAACTGGAATCGTTTTCGGGTACACCTGTTGTAATATATACTTTTGCTGTTACATACTTCTTGCAGGAACTCTTCTGCCTCAATTGCCAAATAACCTCACCATGTGAATTCGTGGGCCCATGTAGCACATTTTTTTGCTAAAGTGTGTTTCGCGTATTTGTCAATTTTTTTTTATAGTAGCTGAAATGTTCGAACAATTAACGCTGATTTTTTTTTTTTTATGCAAATGGCATTTTTCTCTCAGATTTAATTTTGAAACATTTTCATGATGCAGTAAAATGTAAACATCCCATGGCAAAAAAATGTGCAAATTCCACTCCAACAATGTCATCGCTCAAAGCCTTGCATGCGAAACACTTTTTAATTAAATTCAGCATAGCCCAGCTTATCTATCAGCCATATTTACTTGATCTCACTTTGTGAATTTTTTTTTAAATCTCTCCAATCAAAAAATGTCTCTCTTTTTTTTTAATGGGCTTAGAAATAGAGGAAAAAATGACAGAAATGTCAAAAAGCACCACTTTGCAAATAATTTTGGACTACTTTGAAAAATAAAAAACACATTTAGACGGGTGTGTTGCATCGAATGGATAGTAATTTGAAAAAGATTAAAATTTATAATACTTAAAAATAAATAAACAATTTTTTATGATAAAATTCTGGTTATTTTTGGGTCCTCCCCCTCATTAATGCACAAGTAAAAAAAAAATACACTAAAAAGTAAAAATAATTTTTTTCCAGTTTTCTTGGTATTTTTGGTATTATACGACCAAAAATAACACTGTGAGATAAAGAATATCGAGTTTCAAATGTAAAATTATAATTCTTGCTTAATAAAAACATAAAAATTGAAAGAAAGAATAACTAAGACTATTTAACATAGATTGCTCCATACTTTTATTTTTGGACATATAATGCCATTTTCCTTGGGGAAACAAGAAATAAAAAGGAACGGAAATGTGGCTTTGGAGAAGATTAACCAGAAAAAGTAGGATGAAAAAGATGACAGATGATCAAATATTAAGAGAACTGGAAGTAAGAGATCTAAAGAATGTGATTAAAAATGAGAAAGATTAATTTTTTTGAATTGTATTTTAATATGAGAGGTTTTTACAAAATATTTTGAAAGGCAAAATTTTAGCAAGATTGGGTGGCAGCTCAAGAATATATTACCTTTAAAACGTGGTGTGAAATCGAATGTTCTTCATATGCAGCTACGAAATTAATTGCTGAAGATAGAATGATGTGGCTGCAGCAGCGAGGCTGCCTTAGAATCTGATGATGATTAATCCCAAGAATACTGTGAAAGCTAAAGAAATTTTTTGCTTTTAGTGGGTTTTTTTTTCATTTTTTCTTTTTTTTTTTCTTTGCAGCTCGGAAAATGCATTAAAATTTGTATTTAATATTTTCAACGTTTTCTTTGAATATGAAGTGGTAACAGTACTCTGCTTTGGCTACGATTACTTGATATAATGGTTGGTTAACGTATCTGCCTTCCAAATCCATGATCTAGGTTCAAATCCAAACCAAACAAAACTTTGAAATTTTTTATATTCTGTAGAGAATTTGAATTTTTCATTCAGGCCAGTAATCCACAGGCTATGCAAACAGCCGTTCAAAGTTAGTTTGTGAATAGATATCCTACTATTCTAAGCTAGGGATGGAAACATTAAAACTCTCCCTTCTCAGCAGCTGAAAGACTGGTCGTGACTTTTTTGCGTGTTTGAACAACTGATGGAGAAGCCTTTATCCTGAGTGAGCTGTTTTACTCTTTTAATTATATATTGTGCCCTTTTGTATGGGTCACCATCTAATTTTGTGCTAATCTATTAAAAAATTTTAAATTTAAGATATATTTGAATATGTGATGTTAATTTTGCTTATGGTAATATTTCAAAAGGTTTAATTAAAGCAATCTATGAGTATTTGATGTGTGAAATTGTGCTGATATTGAGAGAGACATTTTAAATGATGATGAGTATAATATATAGTTGGGAAAAATGGCCATAATCAATACTGCATTAATAGATTTAATAAATAAATATTTAAAGCTGAGGTATTTAAAAGACAAGTTAAAATTAAATACATATGTTTATTGTTGATAAAATAATATTATAAAAGAATATAAATATTTTAATTATTGTAAGTACTTAAATAAAAGACTAATATTTGATTTTAATAATATTGGATAATTATTTTAAAATCTATTATAATATCTTATTTATTTAAAAAATATTTATTTTAAAAAATGCAATTGTTAGTTTATTTTTAGACGATGAGAAGCGTTTCTTGTGTTATAAAAAAAAACAGATGTTAAGTAAATATACACAAGCATGCTTGGAAGTTATCTAATAAAGTTGCAAAACTATTTTTAAAAAATCATGTTATAAATTTATAAATAATACGTGAGTTATCACGAGATAAAAAATAAAGATATTCAATGTGAAATATTAAATCTGATTTTAAAATATTGCTTTAAAAATATAACGTATAAAAGACTTAATGTATTTTAAATGATCTTATAAAAGTTAAAATTAAAATCAAGTAAGTAAGAATATTTTAAAAGAATGTTTAATAAATTTAAATGAACGATAAAGATTATTTAGAAATTTAATAATGTAATAAATATTAAATATTAAATAAGTCATTATTTATTTTTTAATTTTGTGTTGTTGGTAAATATGTAAATAAGCCAGCAAAGTTGATTGTTTAATCTACCAATCAAATGGGAAGTTTCTTCCGGTATAAAAGCTCAGTTCAATTGTTAGGAGAGAACTTTGTGATTGATTTTTCAAGTTGTGTTATTAAAAAATAGCTACGTAAATATATAGACGCTCTTAAAATCAATTTTAAAATTATAAGAGTGTCATTATAAATAATTTATAAAAGTTTTAAATGATAGACATGCAGTATTAACTTAATTTTTTCCCTATCGATCGTCTCTATATTAAGCTCAATTTATAAGCAAATAGTCATGGGAACATCATATATAGTGAAAATATATCGGAAACTTTATACTAGAAGTATGACAAACGCTGGATTAGTTCGGAAAATTACGAGATGGAGAAAAGTAGTATTTTGGACAGTATATAATTTTAAAAGCTAATTGTTATTGACTATTAGAAAATAGATATTTTAAAGAATAAAATACTTCTTTATAAAGAAAGTATTTTGTAAGATATAAATTTAAATATATATATCTTAAGGAAAGATATTAGAAATAAAAGTAGTTTTATAAATACTTGCCTTGTTAAGTCTTTAGGTTTAAAAGACTGAATGTTGACAATTTTGAAAGGCAAATAAATTGAAAATATAATTAGCTAAAAGTCTTAATATAATAAAAATTATTATATTGAAATAATCTAAACGCTGGTTGTTTAGATGAAAAAGCTTATTCTTACCTGGATATTTTGTTATGGAATGCGCAAATAATGTGGACGTCCAAGTTAATTTAAAAATAATTAAATATAAATTTTTATAAACTATAGACTAAATTAAAATAATAACTTTTGAATAATATTTTTAAAAGAACTAAACCAGGATCCTATAAACTATTTTAATTTTATTTTATTTTCTTGTGAGAAACTTATTTTTAAAAGAACGTTTTCATTTTTTCATAAACTTTTAAAAAACACGTGATGGACCGGAAACAGGAAATGGTGTGCCAGTGAATATGTGCCTAGGATTAAAAACTTTATGGTGAAAAGGAAACATCGCTGGATTTATGTAATATGAATTTTGTTTTATTTATCTAATATAAAAGTTAAATATTATTAATCTATTAAAAATAAGATAGGTACATTTCTTAAAATAATAACTAAAGTAATATATTAATTAATTGCATAAGTTTATCTTATAATTAATATAAAACGTAATATGTAAAAGAATGATTGTGAGTGTGTGATTTATTCTATGAAGCTATAATTCCGAAGAATATTGGAAGATGGACTGTACATTAAATCTTATTTATGGTAAAAAATTGTATAATTATAATAATTTTAATATATTTGACATGTTTTTTCTTTAGATCAACCGAGATGTTATTGTTGGATGAATGTATAAATATTTTAAAAATACACACACATTATATTGGCAGTGACAGTTTTATTTAAATATGCATAATTTGAATTTATGATATAAATATGATACAACATTACATAAGAAGCTTAGAAATAATTATATGATTCTTTCATAAATAAATTTTGATTTTTATTTTTATTATTTTTATGTTATAGTATTAGAATTATATTTATTATTTATAAGTAATTATTTTTTTATTGAATAGGAAGAGAGTTAAAAGTTGTATTTTATTTTGTTTATTGGATAAATTAAGTTAAGTTTTATGTAGAAGTTTATGTTGGATTAAAGATTTACGAAAATAGATGGAAGTATAAAAGTTTTGGATAATTAGTATTTATTTAAAGTTGATGATTGTTTTTCCGGAAAGTTTAAAAAGTTTTAGAGGATATTTTGTAGAAAGAAAATTATTAAAAAGGAGTAAAATAAAATAAGGTAAAGTAATAATTTCACATAGAAAGAATCATAAATTTATCTAATATAATACTTTATGAATTTGAAATTGATGAATAATTTAAATATTATTATTTTTAGGTATATATGTATGATATTTGATAAAACATGTAACATAATTCAATAAGTGAAATATAAAATTATAATCAATTCTTTGTTATTACATTACAAGGATACATTAGTTTTATATTATGCTATTAAAGTAATGCTGATAGTAAAGTAAACAATACTAGTATATGATGAAATAAGTAACAGTAATACTTAAGTGATGTAGCAGTTTAATTAATAAAGTTTAATTGTTTACATATGCTACATAAATATTATTTACATAAATTTTTCTGTGTAATAATTGAAGTTCACTAATATTTGTTTAAAGTCTAAGTTTTTGAAAACATACTTCAATGTTATTAGTATAGCATTTTAAAAGAATGTAAATTATTTCTTGAGAGTATAAGTTAATAACAGTGTAAACATTTTGTATTATTATTTTCTTATTTTTATTTTCTTTGTTTATAATTTTGAACTGTAAATATTGTAAATAAATTCTTAGTTGAAGTTAATGTAAATAAATTTGTTTAATTTGTTTTAAAGTGTGTCGAGTTCATTATTTTCCAACATTTACAGAGATAATTTGAAAAAATAATATTTCAAATGTAAATTATAATATTATTTTAGAAATAAATACAATATTTTCCTGATTATCATTTATAAGAATTGATTGACATTAATATATATATTACATGTCATAGAGTAATTATCATTCATAAGATGGTTATAATAAAATATAAGAGTACAAGATTATTTATTGCACAGATTAATAAATTGTAAGATTTTGATCTATTCCCAAAATTAAGATACATATGAAAATAAAAGATATACATATGATTATTTATTTAATGATTATTGATATAAAGAAATAAGAAGATTAGGTTATACTCTAAGATTAGTATTATTATTATTATTAAAATAAGTTAGGTGTATTTAGGTTTGATGTAAAATCCCATATCATACTTATTTACATGAGTTATCATTACTTTAAGATAATTAGAAGAACCTGAGATTATTTAATTATATTTAAAAATTAAAAGTTAAGATTTATTTATTTTATTATTATTAAAGATAATTTATTTTATTTAAAAGCCATAAGAATGCTATAGAGGTAGTAGTAAGTTAATAAGGAAGTGACAGTATTCTTATGCCATTGAGACAATGTCTTGGGAGATATTGACTCAATGTAAATCTACTTATTACTTTGTAACTTTACTTCACAGTCTCATGATTTTGATAAATACTTATTTAATTAGTACATACTATAGAACTATATTGATTTTGATAATTGATAATAAATTTAATTAGAATATGATAATATAAAAGTAATTTAAAATAGATATGCAAATTTTAATTAAGCATTATAATTTTAATTGAGCTAGTCGTATTTCAAATTATATTATACATCAAGAAGTAAGGGTACAATATAAATACTAATATCATCGAAAATGGAAATAATGAATTCTAATATGTTATTTCATATAAATTACCGAGAGGTCATTGCAGCCGCCTTGCAAGCAAGTAGTTGGTTCCAGATGGTTGTGGGTTCGCGTCCCGGCCGATGCTATGACACATGAAAAAAAAAACAATCATATAAAACAATTAATATAAATATATATTAAGCATATTTTTGTTATTATTATGTTACTGCTATTATGGAACACTAGATGGTGTTGTATATGTAATAATTCATTAACATAATAACAGATTATTAACATTTGAAAAAGATGCTAAACCATGTGCCGAAAAAGATTTTTTATATTTATAATAGCTGTTTTAAAACAGGCAAAACTCTCCATACAGTAGTGCCACTCAGTGCCAACCAAAGTAATCAATGGATGTCAGAAGGCTTGTGCATAAACTCCCTATTTGGTGCCTACTCATCCAATATCGCCAGACTAGTTTCTGGCTTGTGGCCTTCGTCAGTGAGGAGCTTTGAATCTGAGAGCACTGCACCTAGATCTTAGGATCTAATGCAACCCTCCAGCAGCCACCTTTTATCTCTACTTAACTACAAAACTATGAGAATAAAATAACAGTAACGTGCTAGCATAAGAAATAGTGATCATGTGATGATTAGCTGTTTTATATGATTTTTGTTGTAACTTATAAACACATAGAACCAGTTACATATCACTATGAAATTCATATATAGAAAACTAAATCTTCTTAGTATTAGCTAATGTTAGATTATTTTAGTAGTATGAAACAAATCTTAAGTCTATTTACTTTATGTTTCGTTCATAGGTAGCGCTGCTGAAATAATCTGACATTAGCTAATATTAATAAGATCTGTTTTCTAACAAAACACGTAGTGCAATAAACTTACCAAACACGCACAAACAAATAATAAAATCAACATACAAAGAAAATTATATCTTACCCTTTATACTGAAAAGTAATGCTTTAAATCAGTATTAACTTGCTAGATCTATTTTGAATAACCAAAAGATAACTTTTAACAAATACCGGCTGATAAAATCATAGAATATATTTAGTGACATTTTCTAATAAAAAATAAAATTTACTTTACATATGATCTGAGCTACTTCTGATTTACAATTAAGAATATTTGTTCATATATAAATGAAATTTATCCATTACTTTGAACACTTTTTAGCAAAAACCTTTTATTGTACCTATATGCATACACAATCTTACGTTTTGACCATCCTGCAGCCTTCTTCAGAGCCAATTTTATTTTAAGCCTCTGAAGAAGACTGCAGGACAGTCGAAACATAAGATTATATATGTATATAGGTATAATAAAAGGTTTTTGCTAAAAAGTGTTCAAAGTAGTGGATAAATTGCATTTATATAAGATATTATAGCAAAATAAAAAAAGTGGTGAATTTGATAATATTTCAGAATCTTTGTTCTTCTGAAACTGTCACTATTATATTCTTATAGCCAGCGTAACATCTTATCTTTTCATAAAAAGCTTGCTGCACTACTCTAATTTATATAATATACAAACCCATACATAAATATGAAATTTTAACTCTCCTAAAAAATGTATAATTTATATGTTAATCGACTATAAACTCACGTATGCACACAAGTTATCTCTTCAGACACACACACAACTGATTAAGGTAGTCAAATTTTAATTTTTCTGAAGGTCTTTCAAACAAGTTAACCAACTTTTATTTACAAATATTTATACTATTTTAAACATTTTAATTCAGTAATATCCTGCAAATATACAATCACAAGATAACGGAATATCAAGAAACACTGCCCAACACGCATTTCCATAGAAGCGTAAAATTCCTTCAGAAATGATAAATGTTTGGATTTCATTTTGTGTTTTATTCATTTCCTCTTCAAAATTAATAATTTGCAGCTGATCAAAACCAGACTGGACTGGACGAATACCTGCTGCACAGCCTAAAGTCAGATGAGCTCTTCTTCCAATTCCGACAGTCGGTTGAAATGTGGTTGGCTTTAAAGGACTTAGAATAGTCCGAGATAATTTAAGACTAGGATTTGTATATACTGAAGTCACATCATTTAAAGCCAAATTACCTAAAATAGTAACTAAAATAGCAGCCGAATTAAATTTAGTGACTGGAATGGTAATTTTATTATTTTCGGATATTAGATCGTTTTGGCCCCATAAAAGGAGTTCTTGTTCTCCCAGTTTTACTCGTGCACTGAATGTCCGAGGTGTGATTACAAATCCTACAACTTTTAATTTAAATGACTTTCCACAAAATTCCTGAACAATTTTCTGATCAAAATATTCTCGTGAACCAGGCTCGCTGCCCTTAGCACAGAACTTGGTGGTGCAGTGTAGCGTTGAACTTGGCTTAATAAAATATTGAAAAGGATCTGAAAAAAAAAAAAAAAAGAGTAAGGATTTTTTTTTTTTTCTATAAATAAAAACAAGATAAAAATAATAAAAATGCAGATATAAAATAATTTTTTTATTCTGTAGTATGATCTAATATATTTATAATGCATTAGATTTGCAACAAAATGAACATTGCATCATTGGTCAAAAAGCAATTCACTAGACGTTACCAATGTATTGAATTATATAGAAAAATTAGACAATTTTACATACATGTTCCTGGACGGTCATTACCTTGATTCAAATTCACACACATCAAAGATGACATCCAGAATGTATTTAAAATATTAATATTTCATCAAAATTTTATTTTAACAAAGACATATTTTTATTAATTTCAACTTTTTACTTTCAATATTATTATATATTCAGTTAATAAACACATACACATGCATAAAGTGCATTAATTAACATACAATGATTGGAAATAAAATTTAAAAAAATTTTTTTAAATGAATAAAAAACTTTACATTTAAATATTGTATGGAATATTAAATAATTTAAACTAATGATTCTTTTGAAATTAAATAAAAACATTTCTAAAATAATTTAAAAAATATTTTAATGAAAATGTTAGATTTTAAGATATTACTTTGTTTTTTTTTTTAATTAATTCATTTAATGTTGAAAAAGGAAGCCATTTTGAAATTCAAATTTTTTGTTATGACTGAGTTCATGCAAAGATGGAATTAGTCAACTAAAATGAGATTTCACAATACAAAAAAATTTTTTTTTTCTTAAAAGGATTGTTTCACTGAGATTACACTTAAAACTTAAAAAAAATTGTCTAAAAATAAATCATCCATTTATTTAAAGATTAGCAAACTGGAGGAATTATTGCATCTACTTCAGAATAAACTACTATTGGTCAATTAATCAGATTTATGATTGGTTATCTTAATTCATTTCTATTAGCCAAATGAACTTTTGATATTGTAAGGTTGAATCAATCCATTTTCTTGGATATGTGTTACTTAAAAACTTCTATAACACTGAGTGCAGTTAAATCCTGCTTTATGAAGTCATTCCAGAACTCATTATATGCCCAAAGAGCCTGGACGAGCAGAAATTGTATTAGAAAAATAAGTTACAAAGCCATTAATGAAAAATAAAATGATTATAAAACATCACTAAAAAAAACTATAGATTTAGTTTATGAATAGATGCATCCACAATATTTAAAGTAATTATAAATATTATTTAGAAAAAAAGTTGGACTTTCTCAGAACACAATAAGTTGGTGGAATATCTGATTATGCTCATGTTTTATATATAATATAGAAATATGCTTTAATATCTCAAAAAGTAAATTGCCTAAAATGAACTTTCTCTTATCACTAGTTTTCAAAAATTTAACTAATTAAAGTGCTCCGTAGCCCCCAAGAATAAGTGACTCCAGCAAAAAAAAAAAAAATCTGATGATGATAGTAACAATTACTTAAAAAAAATTGAAGTCGTCAAATTTTGACAACACTCTCATAATAAAAGTATTTTGTAGATATGTTGGAGTCTGTATATTTAAAACTTTTGATTTATTCTTATAAGATCTTGTTTGCTGCCATGGGTTTCTCTTACAAAAAACCTAGACATCATTCTGGAAAGTGTGTTCAGGCAACACTATCCTCTCTTCAGTACATCATGACAAGGCCGAGGCAAAGAATTCATTCACCTAATAGAAAACGGCATGGGTCTTCTATTTTTGATAATAATTCATCTTCACCCATGAACTATTCTTCAGTATATCATTAAATTTGCTAACAGATACAAAATGTTTCCTTTCTCAGCTATTAGAAAACAGATTTATTTATTTAGTTTATGGATTACTTGACAACTTAATTATTAATAAAACATCATGCAGAATTCTAATGGATGAATTAATTTGTTAGCGGCTTTGTTAAATACTTTAAAACTGTCACTGTAGTCATAGATTTGACTATCATTAACTATGTTTCATGGTTTATGTTTGCCACATTTACATAGATATGGATCCGATAAATTCTGTTTATGAAACAAGCACAATGAGTTGTCCTGAATCTGATGAAATTCTAGTTGGGTTTATTGCTGAACCTGGAAAAAGATTGATCTTCTTCATTTAAAAATGGAAATATTCTCCACTACATATCTCAGAAGATGAATGACTCTATCTGTTCCAAAAAACATATCCCCATCATTTAGGAAGCATAAATCACTATCATCCGTTAGACTGAAAATAGTTTTGGTACTTTCAACTTATGCCCCATGTGACCACAAGAGGCGCTGTTTCCTATGTCAATCACAGAAATATTCAGAGCAGGGGGCCAAAAGCAGTTATGCAAGTTCCAGCCACTAGGTGGTGCTGTTCACTGTGCGTACGCCCAGGAAATAGTTTCTTCTTGAGGGAAAAAAAGTTCATATTTTTACTAGAGAATAGTCTTTTAATTGGCAATCTAAGCATCGACAAGATGATCTTATTAAAAAGGATTATCACCTCATCATAAACCTTTGCTACAACTATTTTAAATATTTGAAAAGAAAAATTAAAATGTATTTGTTTGTTTCATATCACTGAAGCATCACCAAAGTTTTGTATTTTCATATCCTAAACTTACTATAAATCAAATTCTTTATGAAATAAATAACTTGTATTTATTTATACATAAATGAATTACTAAACCATTCCATAGACATGATTGTAATAGTTGAAAATTAAAGTTCCAGGTTTTACAAACTTTAGTATTGAATAATTTACCCAACTCGATATTATTCAATTCTTTCTTCGATTTCTAAACTTAATCCAATTTAAATATTTATTAATATACAATACTGTAATTTCTTAGTCTTTTAAAACTTGTTTTTATTACTGAAACAAAAACAATATAATAAAAACTTTGTTTTCTTATTTTTATTGTATTTCAAAAAGAAAACAAAGACTTTTTGATTGTTTAATTATAATCATCAAAGTAAATAAATATTTGTCTGAAAAATATATTTTAACATTACAAAATATAATAATTTATAAAACTTAAATTTATCCTTGAATAAATATATTCAAATTTATATCTTTTTAATGGAGGAAAAAATTTTAAACAAAATTACTTTTTCTATTTTACTAGTCTTGTGACTCCTTAAACTTTATTTCATACAAACAAATCATTTTTGGTACCAATTCAGTATGTGCTCTACGCCATTTTGAACACCAGGGGGAGTCCAAAATCATCGCTGATACAACAAAGTGATAAATAATTTTAGATAACACCTCAAAATTAATAACAAAAAAAAATTGCAATTAGCATTGAAAAATGATAAGATTTTTATGTTAATTGCCATTTTTTATGTAGACTGAACAAAATATATGGAACACTTCATAATTATTTTTGCGATTTTTATCTAAGATTATTTGTCACTTCATTGTGTCAGCAAAACTTTTGGGTTTATCCTGCTATCCAAAATGACATAGAGAACATATTAAATTGGTATCCTATTTTCAATGTCTAGATTTTAATCTTACCTATATAATAATTGACTTCTTTTAAATATTTACAATATAAAGAATTAGCTGTAATTATTTTCTTATAAATTTAAAATTAAAAAGAATTCCTATTATGAAACTAAATTATATATTGGCATACTTTATAATAATATCATATTCAACAAATTCTTTCCAGTTTGTCACCTAGTGTAAGTTTAAATAATCAATCAATGCTACAGTAATGCATAATAAATATCTATCGGGTTGATCCTATTCAATATTCCCAGATTAGTTTCTAGCTTACGATTTTTATCAGCAAGAACTTCAGATATGGCAATGTGACTGATTTTTTGGCTTTAATGCATCTTTTATTCCTTTGTTTTTACAATTCTTTTCAATCTAAACCAATTTGCACGGTTTTATAATATGAAACCTGTGCAGTATCTATACATTATAGTGTCCTTGGTTTTTTTTAATAATTGTAGGCACCTCGATCTTTTAGCCAGGATTGGTATGAAATGAATAAAACATCTCATAAACCCAGCTTACATAATATTATTCAATAGCAAATTAGCTTTCATTCACCAGTCATCTAGTGTTAACTTTAGTAATCGATAGACGCCACATGGAAATGCTTAAGAAATCCCTATCCAATGTGTACCATTCAAATATCCCCAGATTAATAGATATTAGCTTATGACTTTCATCAATAAAAAGCTTTGGATGTGGGAGTAGTGCACGAGAGGTAAAATATGGCCATTGCAGGCAATGTGTATTAGTTTCAAAAAAATTCAAGTGCTTTACTCCCAAATCCAAAACTCCTCACTGATGATAAGCTACAAATTAAACAAATCTGGGAATATTGGAAAGGACAGGTTGGATAGGCATTTATGAAGCACTAGCATCTAACAATTATTGATTATTCAAACTTACACTAGGTATAACTGATGTGAGCACCAGAGAATTTGCTACTGAACAGCATTATGTAAGGTCACGTGATATTTTGCAGGTTTTGGTTATACTGTATTTATACTTTCTGTTTATCGCAAAGATATTTAAAAATATTTATTTCTTAATAACGATAATAATTAAATATTATGTATCAAAGCAATAAAAAATCAGAATTAGTATTAATTAATTTATTGAACTCCATGCACAAATCAGTTACTAGTATCACATTAAAGGCTCAAAACAATAGTGAGAGGTCATCTTATTTAAATATAAAATAGATTAAACTATGCTTGAAGAGAGAAAGGAAATGAAAGAACTGCTTAAGCCAGGTCATTAAAAATAAAGATTCTTAGGTAAATATATTTACTTCATGCTTCAGTTTACTAATGCCTGGAATATGATCCCTTGTTAGTGGTCTGACTGAGTTATGCTCTCCTGTCTAACATAAGGATGATTTATTGTGTGGACTCAAACCTCAAGGTAACTCGATTATACAATCTTGCCTTGTCTATTGGATAGCTTGGATTTATGAGGATAAACATTCTTTAGCACTAGTTGGGTGACTTGCATGCTGGATTCATATTCGGAAAGTTAATCAGGTTTTCCTAATTTGTTCTCATTAGTGAACAGTCTATCAGCTTCAACAAATGGTTATACATGTGTAAGTATAAAATATTAGCTGAGCAGTATTGAAACATCAAATTTTTGGGGGAATAGATAAGAATAATGTAATAGTTTTCTTTTATGGTTTTAGTTCAGTAATATAAACAAATTTTCGACACTGAAATAGTATCGACCACTATTGAAACAATAAAGCAATAACAAAAAAAAAATATTTGAAAGCTAGATTATAAGAATACAACTGCTTCTACCACTTATGAGAATAATCTATTCAAATAATCTATGCATCTATGCATATATGAATAATCACCATATCAGACGGCAGTGCCAAATGATTTCCAAATAAATTTTTTACTTTTAGGAGACCGTAATTTATATTATAGTCATCTAAATGTCATTTTTTCCTTCTTACAACATTATTTAACCTAAAGAGTTGAATTTTCTAGCACTTAATGTTGCATGTCTAGGTATACATACTTGACATTACATCAGCAATTGTATACTGTGTTTTAACGATCTTTATCAGTCACCTTTGACCTTTTAACAAAAGAATGGTAAATAGTAAGAGCATTGAATTTCAAGTGGACAATGTAGTAAAACGTCAAGGCACAGGCAGAAGACGAAACTTTCGAAACAATAAACGATAATGAAGTGTGTGAGTACTTGAATAAATTTATAAACTTACATAAATTTAATTCAATTCAATTCAATTCAATATCCATTTATTATGTGCATTTCAACATTTACACTTTAACAGAAATACACAATAAAAAAAAAATAATAATAATAATAATAACAATGATAATAATTAAAATTTTAAAAAAAAAACAAAAAACAAAAAAACAATTATAATCAAATACAAGCTAAATACATAAAATTATATATACATATATGTTCATAATTATACATTTAGTTGTTTTTTAACATTCATCACAAATTGATCGCAAAAAATATCAATATTATTAAAAGTTAGATTATATACCATTTGCAATCTATTAATAACTGATTTACCAAAGAAAGTATTTTTACATATACTAATCTTGAAAGTTTGCATTTCTCTTAATAAACGACAAGGTACTTTCAATTCTATTTTTGATATACAGTTACTGACATCAATTTTCCCATCAATCAACTTTTTCAGTAATATCATATCCTTCAACAGTCTCCTTTCTTTCAATACTGTTTTGACAGTTTGACATTCACCCATTATTAATTTATTAAATCTTTTTTCAATATTATATATTTTAGACTGAATATTAATCAGATTGAAGTTCCATATACAAGAATTATATTCTAAAACTGTAACAACAAGAGAAAAAATAACCTATATTTTATGGAAATAGATAAATCTCTCCCATATCTCAAAATACAGCCCATCTTTCTGTATGCTTTATTAATAATACATTTAATATGCGCATTAAAAGTAAAATTGCTACAAAATATAATTCCTAAATCAGATATAGTCTCTTTATATTTAATAACACCATTCTCAATTTTATATTGATAAACAGATTTTTCAGTTTTATTAGTATAGGAAACAATGCATGTTTTATTAATGTTAATCTCCATGTTGTTATACCTACACCATATAATAAAACTATCTATATCCTTTTGAACCTCAATATGATCACTATAAGTAATAATTCTTTTAAATAACTTACAATCATCAGCATAAGTAAGTATCATACTATTTTTTATGCTATGATCAAGATCACACATATAAACATTAAAAAGCAATGGTGCTAATATTCCACCCTGAGGAACACCTATCATATTATCAAAAAAAAAAGAGAAATAGTTTTATCCATATGTACATAAGATAAACATAATAATAAATGATGTCTTGCTTGGTATCACAATGCTGTACTTTTCAAAATGAACATCAAGTCTTTTATTGTCTAGAAGTTTAAAAATTAAAATTTTAAAAAATAAAGTTAAAGAGAAAAAAAATACTAAGCAGAAAACGTATTCTCTAATAAAGACAAGATATGTCAAAACAACAATAGCTTTGGTTATGTTCCTGTTTTTTATTTCAATTTTCAAGCTTACAATTGTCAAAAAGTCAATTGTAAAATGCAAGATGGTTGATCATGGAAATTGTTGAATGAAAACGTCTTCTGCCTATACAGTCTACAAGATTAGATGATTCAGTCTGATATCCGATAATTGATGGACAATATATTTCCAATATAAAGAAAAATTCAAAATTAGTAATTTAAATTTGCCCTAATGGAGTGTAAGAAGCACTAGACCAATTATTGTCTTCAAATACAAAATAGTTCTAATTTTTAACATAAAATAAATTTTACTGGATTAATAAAAATTACTGGGCTGCTGTTAGCACTATGTTGTTCCAGATAAATATCAAAAAAGCAAAGAAACCTAAATACCTTTATTACACAAAAATCCAGAAATTATAACACTTTAAAACTGCATGCATGTGTGCACAAAACAAAAAATTGGGATCAAAAATTTGAACATACAAAGAAAGATAATTTAAAATTAGTTCTTAAAAAACGAAATTAAAGACTAGATTTTAATTAAAAAGATAGTGTGGTTAACTAAGAAATACATGAATTGGGCAAAAATGGCATATGGAATAGACAACCATTTACATCAACAGTTACTTACATTCAACATGAGTCAGAATTATATACCATTTAAATAGTTTCTTAAGCCATAATTATTAACTAATGCTTATAAAGAAGAACACAATCTCTGAACAATAGCAGTCTAGGATATCAGCCTAATTCATTGTTCAAGAATGGCTCATTGAATTTCAATAATATTTACGTCACATAATTAGAAAAGCCATGGAAAAAGTGTGCCATCTTCCTCAAGTTGCAAACCAATATATGACTGGAATGTATAATGTAGAGAACCAACATTCTGAACAATGACCATATCTGCGCTATGAGAGGAGCCCAATCTGTTAAAATGTTCAAATAGTATGTAGATTATGCTGCAGCTAAACGATTGAATGTACTACCATGATTAACTCCCCAAACTATCACAATCTCTATAAACAAGTTTCAAAGTCCCCACATTTTATCTGTAATCAGCAGACATAAGCTCCCCCTCCCAAAATGTAAATAATGATTCATCCATTAAAATGAAAAGTAGCTATCTATATTTTAGTTCTTAGGCTTGTAACACTGCCACTTCCTTAATGTCAGAACCCAACGAGTTCTAAAATCGCAGCTTGTTCAGAAGTATTCTACATCTGAAGCTCACACTGGACTGGTCAGATATAGATTAGCCTCTAGTGTGGATTTATATTTTTTGGATAAATTTTCCACATCACATCATCAGTTTCTTAAGAGGCACTAAAGTGACAGAATGTTCACATCAATTCCATTAAAGAGGTTAAAATAAGATCTTTTACTTTGGCCACAACTGCTTCATTCTCCTATCTTTATCGAAAGCAGTTATTTACGCTAATTTTACAGCATCTAGAAGTTTGAATATTGATGCTAATTGGGCACTATTAATTTGGTCACTTTCTGACAGATCTAATATCTCTCCACTCAGGCTTATGATACTGATGTTAACTTCCTGTCTGTTACTTTTTACCACACTTTAGGGTTTTATAAGATCTATTGCATTAGTATGTGTTATTTCTATTCTCATCATGATTTCACAGATATAATCTTTTCCCAATATTTTGTTTAATCCTGTTCGTAAATAAAGAAAATTAACAAATCATCCTTTCTAGCCAATTGAAATCTAAAATACATATAAAAAAAAGCATTCAGATGTCTTCAGACAAATAAAAAGTGAATCACATGATTGGGCTAAATATTTTTCTTTTATACATGAATCCCCTAGATAAAGCAACAGATATTGTCTGAAATCTTAGAATAGAATACTTCTGAAATTCTGAGAACATAAAAACTGAGTTGAGACTTTTATTACAAAGAAAGGAAAATAAATATTGTAACCAGTTCAAACGGTTTCTTAAAAATGTGGCATATTTTGACATACAACACCCAGCAGACTAAAGTAGAACCATCTGTCTTACTAACATCACGACTTCTCACACAATGTCAAAAATAGTTATCTTCATCATCTACTGTAAGTTTAAGTAATCAATGGACTCCAGATGGTATAGTGCAAAAAAATCCTCATTTCTATTTCCCAAGAGATTAACTAGTTTCTGACTTCTATTTTTATGAGTTTCCAATGATTATACAAACTTACATTAGACGGCTCTAGAAGATAACAGAGTATCTTTTTATAAAATCAAATTATCCCCGGTATAATACCTCCCTTTATTTTTATATCGCCATTTGTATGCTTCTACCCGTAGCTTCGAGTGAGGATATTTGTGAGCATGGTCTGATTCCATCTCACGCGCCAATCTTACACATGGATAAGAATTATCTCATCGAAAACGTAAATAAGGGTTCGAGTATATATATATACCTCTATTTATGGTAGCGCATCCGTACCAGCTCAATCTCAGGGTTTGGGGACTATAGTCTAACTAGAGAACAAAGCTAAACACTACCCAAGTCTTAGGTGTCTATCTATTCTAACCGATAATTTATTCTTTATAAATCTAATAACCCAACCCGAAGGTTATCATACCATTTACTCTATTTATTACCATACTTAATACCGATAAAATCTCATTTATCCACGCATATAAATATCAATATTCAAGCGCACAGCCCATTTACCCTGATACACACATATATATAATTCATACACACATCAAAATAGTGCAATTATACATCAGAGCTGTTTATTTAAAATTGTTATTTTATTTAATTTAAAAGAGATTTCTTATAGAAATTAATATTGAGGTAACACTAGTTTCTTTACCAAGACGCATTCATTGAACATATATTTAGTGTAAACGTCAATTACCTTAAGTACCGTCGACCGTTCACATGGTCAAAGACAATTCCGTACTTATAATTCTCCACGAATACTGGTCTGGTTGATATAACGGATGGCAAGGATTTCCAATGTGGTATATCGAATAGCTTATTCCGGAGGTGGAGTAGATGATTCACTCACTTTATGAAAGGGTCCCATTTCCTAGATCTTTAGTCGCCATTACACTTGATGATCAGGGTTTGGGGACTATAGTCTAACTAGAGAACAAAGCTAAACACTACCCAAGTCTTAGGTGTCTATCTATTCTAACCGATAATTTATTCTTTATAAATCTAATAACCCAACCCGAAGGTTATCATACCATTTACTCTATTTATTACCATACTTAATACCGATAAAATCTCATTTATCCACGCATATAAATATCAATATTCAAGCGCACAGCCCATTTACCCTGATACACACATATATATAATTCATACACACATCAAAATAGTGCAATTATACATCAGAGCTGTTTATTTAAAATTGTTATTTTATTTAATTTAAAAGAGATTTCTTATAGAAATTAATATTGAGGTAACACTAGTTTCTTTACCAAGACGCATTCATTGAACATATATTTAGTGTAAACGTCAATTACCTTAAGTACCGTCGACCGTTCACATGGTCAAAGACAATTCCGTACTTATAATTCTCCACGAATACTGGTCTGGTTGATATAACGGATGGCAAAGATTTCCAATGTGGTATATCGAATAGCTTATTCCGGAGGTGGAGTAGATGATTCACTCACTTTATGAAAGGGTCCCATTTCCTAGATCTTTAGTCGCCATTACACTTGATGAACAAGAACTCTTGTATAGCGAAATTCGTAGGTCCACTTCAGATGGGTTCCACGACAACTGTCCACTGGATCGGTTAACGAAACTAGCGCTATTGAATTACCCCGACATTTTGGGTGAGAAATATTAATAAACTTCTTAAGAAAATTTTATACGTCCACACACTCCGTAGTCCAAGCCGCGTTTTTTTTTTTCTTTTTTTCTTTCTTTTTTTTTTTCACTCTCGAGCTCACAAAAAGTTCTTTTGTTTTCACTCTTTAACTTTGTAAAATTGTCTTCCAATATCCCTACGCCACTGTCCCGTTCTTCTATTGTTTTCCAAAGATACCCACCTGACCCGTTTTCGGACTTCTTGACGCCAGTTATTACTAAACCGCCTACAGCAACGGATTTATTTCTATTTCTATCTTCAGATGTTCAAAAGATTAATTAGCAAAAGAAAACACGTGTTACCGACAACATTATTAACCAGACTTAAAGAAAATTTTTTTAATGGATAAAATATATACGAATAATCAATTACAACTTATACAGCTCCGTATATAATTGCTTGTAACCATCACCGTTAATACATACACACATTTTATACTCACATATACAAATATATTTATATAAGCATACCCACCTAACATTCACACTCTTTGTAACAGGGTTCGAATGACTATTTACATATACATCTTTTCGTATATAGTAGCTCAACATTAACACTCGCAATTAGTAATATATTACATACGCTTGTATTCGAACCCCGTTTGTTACATACCCCCCTTGTGCGATAGCCTTCAAATACCTTCTGTGTATTTGAACGGCTTCTTAACGACTCCTTTCTATCCTTTATCCCTCTCTAGGTTTGCGAAGGGTTTGAGTGACCGGGCGTTGTATGATCCTTTTACTTCCTGCCCAGTATCCACCCAAAATGCATGTTTTCCCAGACCTTTTACTATCATAAATGAACGCTCATATAGATTGCAAAATTTTTTGCAAATAAACTTTCCAGGTTAGCTTACATGGGGCGTCCTCACCATTACCTGGTCCCCCACCTTAAAGGAGTGCGAGGAACTCTCTCCTTTCGTTGTCTGCTCCTATGAACCATCGACTGGTAGGCCTGCTGCCTATCCTTTTCTAGATCAATGGGAGTTTCTTCTCCTGGAAAACCAGTCTGGAACAACCTAGGTGCGTGCTTACCAAAATGCAAATGTATCGGAGTGAAGCCAGTAGATTCGTTCACCGCCCAATTCATATAGTTTAAAATGTCCGGAAGGTGTTTGACCCACCTTCTATGGTCGGTTTGGACATAAGTACGGAACAACCTACCCAATTCCCGCATCATTCTTTCGCAGGGATTGGACTGAGGGTTACGGATCGAGGTTAACACATGACCGATCTTCAACCGTTCAGTCCATTTCATCCACTCCCTCGAAACGAATGGGGTTCAATGATCTGATATGATAGTTTGAGGTTTTCCCACTGATGGAATATGCTCCTTTTCCAGGACACGTATCGTGTTCCGCGTGTTGGCTTGTGTTTGGGATATGCAGACACCAGTTTAGAGAATAAATCATAAACGACCAGAAGGTATTTTTTTTATTAAAGGCCGGCAGTGGGCCATAATAATCCACTGCAACAATTTCCTTAGGTTCTCTGGGAATCATGGACAACATCGGAGCTGCATATTTCTTATTTGCGGGCTTAACCCTCTGGCAAATTTTGCACTGCCCAATGACCGCTGCAACTTTGCCACGCATGCCTGGCCAGCAAAACCACCTTCTGATCCATCCTTCAGTCTTCATTATCCCATAGTGGCCCGACCTGCGGTGCATGTGTGCCACCACGGCAGTCCTCATGTGCCGCGGGATGACTGATCTCCATTCTGCTGGATTTTCCTTAACTCTGTATTGAAGCACACCTTGTTCCAATCTAAAATTTTGAATAGTCCGCTCGACCCAACCCCCAATCAGTTTGGCTTCTTTACCTTCCAATTGGTCAATGACTGGCTGGAGTTGTTGGTCTTCTCTCTGAAAGTACTCCAGGCACCTCAAATCGCTTTCAAGACCTTCATCTGTTCTTAACCCTATGCTTGCTATATACAAATTCTCAGTACTCAGATGATGTGATTGATTGTCCACTGGATTGCGACTCAGAGTATCAGCTACTACATTGTCAGACCCTTTACAATACCTCACCGTATAGTTGTATTCTTGGAGGTACAGGCTCCACCGTACTAATCTGCTATTGGTGAGGTAGCTGTGGTTGATAAATTCCAGACTCTTGTGGTCAGTAACCACGATGATCTCCGAGCCCAGTAACAGTGTTCGAAACTTCTGAAAGGCCAAACAATGGCCAATGCCTCTTTCTCAGTGGTTGTATAATGTACCTCAGGACCTTTGAGTAGCCTGCTCAGAAAATATAGTATACCCATTCTTCCATCTTCTTGCTCTTGAGCCAAGGTCACCCCGAGACCATATCCACTGCTATCTGTCTGAACTATGAACGGCTTTGAAAAGTAGGAAAGGCCAGCATAACATGTTCCAAGAAACCCTCTTCACTCTTTGGAAGGCTTGGTCCTGTTCTTCTGTCCACTTCCACTCACTACCTTTTTTTAATAACTTCACCAATGGCTCCATCTGTTCTGCAAACCGTTCTTGAAAGCGGTTGTAGAATGTACACAGACCCAGAAATGATCGGATCTGTTTCTTGGATCTAGGTGTTGGAAAGTCACGAATAGCTGAGATCTTGTCCGGGTGCGGTTTGAGTCCCTGGGCTCCCACCATGTGCCCAAGAAAGGCCACCTCTTTCTGACACAGTGTGCTCTTCTTAATATTTATTTTTATGCCCTTTTTTTCGCATTCCTCTAGAAACAGTCCTACTTCCCGTATGTGTTACTTGATATCAGTTGAGGCTATCAACACGTCATCCATGTAAATTGTGACCATGTCCTTTATCTCTGAGGATAGCACCTGGTCCAAGCACCTGAGTAAACCGGCCCCACTGTTTATTAGGCCAAAAGGCATCCTGTTAAATTGTTATGAGTGGCCCTCATATCTGAACGATGTGTATTGGCAATCTTCCGGATGTAACTTAATTTGCCAATAACTGGCGGTCAAATCGAAGGTCGAAAATACCTTCTTTCCTTGGAACTTCCTTAGTAATTCTTGCATGGGAGGTGGTACATTGCAGTCTGGTACAGTCACTTTATTTAACTGTCGAGCGTCAAGACATAATCTAACGGATCCATCTTTTTTTTACTACCACCATCGGGTTGCAATACGCTGATGAGCATTTTGATATAATTCCCCACTCTAGCATCTGATCTATTTGCTCTTTTACTGCCTTTCGGTATTGATGCGGGATGGGGTATGATCTAGCTTTGAATGTCTGGCCATCTCTCATCTTAATTCTCTGCTCAAACCCTTGGATAACCCCCGGTTTGTCTGAAAAGACATGGTGATACTTGGTCAATGTTTGTTGTAAGGAACTATCTTGAACTTTCCCTGCTATTTTCATTCCGTCGATCTTATCTTTGAGTTTTTCTGGGACATCCTCCTCTAAATGTAACATTCCTATCGACCATTGAGGCTCCTCTGTCAGAAAACGTACCACTTCACCCTCACAGGTGACCTGACCCCTCTCATAGTCAAGATTATATTTGTATCTATTTAGAAAATCTGATCCCAAAAGGGCCTCATGTACTAAACCTTTCATTATAAGGAACACATGTGAATAGCTCTTTCTATTAATTTTCAGATCCATCCATATCTGCTTTGGCTCTACTTTAACTCTCCGGTTGTCTGCCATTGCTATGTGAACTGTTTTTAGAGGGAGAATCGGTATATCTGGTTGTTCCCTTCTAATTTGGTGGTATAATCTCTCTGATACTACCGATACCTGACTGGGGGGCCATTATAATACCTCCCTTTATTTTTATATCGCTATTTGTACGCTTCTACCCGTAGCTTCGAGTGAGGATATTTGTGAGCATGGTCTGATTCCATCTCACGCGCCAATCTTACACATGGATAAGAATTATCTCATCGAAAACGTAAATAAGGGTTCGGGTATATATATATACCTCTATTTATGGTAGCGCATCCGTACCAGCTCAATGTCAGGGTTTGGGGACTATAGTCTAACTAGAGAACAAAGCTAAACACTACCCAAGTCTTAGGTGTCTATCTATTCTGTCCGATAATTTATTCTTTATAAATCTAATAACCCAACCCGAAGGTTATCATACCATTTACTCTATTTATTACCATACTTAATACCGATAAAATCTCATTTATCCACGCATATAAATATCAATATTCAAGCGCACAGCCCATTTACCCTGATACACACATATATATAATTCATACACGCATCAAAATAGTGCAATTATACATCAGAGCTGTTTATTTAAAGTTGTTATTTTATTTAATTTAAAAGAGATTTATTATAGGAATTAATATTGAGGTAACACTAGTTTCTTTACCAAGACGCATTCATTGAACATATATTTAGTGTAAACGTTAATTACCTTAAGTACCGTCGACCGTTCACATGGTCAAAGACAAGTCCGCACTTATAATTCTCCACGAATACTGGTCTGGTTGATATAACGGATGGCAAGGATTTCCAATGTGGTATATCGAATAGCTTATTCCGGAGGTGGAGTAGATGATTCACTCACTTTATGAAAGGGTCCCATTTCCTAGATCTTTAGTCGCCATTACACTTGATGAACAAGAACTCTTGTATAGTGAAATTCGTAGGTCCACTTCAGATGGGTTCCACGACAACTGTCCACTGGATCGGTTAACGAAACTAGCGCTATTGAATTACCCCGACATTTTGGGTGAGAAATATTAATAAACTTCTTAAAAAAATTTTATACGTCCACACACTCCGTAGTCCAAGCCGCGTTTTTTTTTTTTCTTTCTTTTTTTTTTTCACTCTCGAGCCCACAAAAAGTTCTTTTGTTTTCACTCTTTAACTTTGTAAAATTTTCTTCCAATATCCCTACGCCACTGTCCCGTTCTATTGTTTTCCAAAGATACCCACCTGACCCGTTTTCAGACTTCTTGACGCCAGTTATTACTAAACCGCCTACAGCAACGGATTTATTTCTATTTCTATCTTCAGATGTTCAAAAGATTAATTAGCAAAAGAAAACACGTGTTACCGACAACATTATTAACCAGACTTAAAGAAAATTTTTTTAACGGATAAAATATATACGAATAATCAATTACAACTTATACAGCTCCGTATATAATTGCTTGTAACCATCACCGTTAATACATACACACATTTTATACTCACATATACAAATATATTTATATAAGCATACCCATCTAACATTCACACTCTTTGTAACAGGGTTCGAATGACTATTTACATATACATCTTTTCGTATATAGTCGCTCAACATTAACACTTGCAATTAGTAATATATTACATACGCTTGTATTCGAACCCCGTTTGTTACACCGGATACTATGAACTAAAACTAGAATTCATCGTCCAGAATTATAAATGATAAAACTTTTTTTAAAATATAATCTCCATCTTGAAATACCATTTAGCAGAGTTTACAGATTAAAAAGTACTGAAGGGTAAATGCAATGAATTACAGGAAAATTTGGAAGATATTTATAAATAATCAAAGTAGAATTTGGATAAATAGAATTGAAACCTATATTCGTCTAAAGATGTCTATATTTGTAATGACTACATTGACTTCTGTTGGTAAAAGTTATTTTACAGAAATCAGATTACATCATTGTTTTGAACCGTGCTTGAAGACATTCCATTAACTTTAATATAATTAGTGTAGTGGCAATCTTTCCCTTGTTCTTAAAAACTAAAGTGAAAAATCGGAGTAATATTTATTTGCGAATAATTATTTTAGAGTGCATTCAATAATACGACTGGTTACAATTTTTACAACTTTTAAATCAGATAAATTAACAGTTGCAATAAAACTAATTGATCTTTTTGAAAAGCTACCGTTTCTTCTTTAATTTTGTTTTTAACTTTAATGCCAACAAATTTTATTTAATTCTCACAAACTTATTTTTAAATTACTTTAAATATTAAGGGCCTAAAATGTTTAGTTAAAAAAAAAAATACTATGTAAAATATTTACTTTTATAATTAATATTCATCCAAATGTTACAAATACTTGAAATCTTAATGAAGACTAAGGTATTCTCCTGCATTCAGGTCCAGTGACACTTCCGACTGTTCTGCGACAGTTTATCTGTCTAGTTTACGTCTAGCAGTTTCCAGTTCTAAGGTCAACTTGCTGTACAGCTCAGTCATATAACGGATAGATATATTGCCATTCAGCTTTTACAACTGTCTCTCCTTATCTTCAAATGGATTGACGATTTATGGCCAGATCTCTATCCATGATGAGAGCAATCGGATTCAGTGAGCATCATTGCCTATTGTACCGTTCTTGCCATTGGGCGCATGTTATCAATTTGTATTTAAGTTGGTCTGTGGCGATGAAGGCTCAACCCAATCAGAATAAGATGGAATCTGGACTAGTCCATTTGAAGACAAGATGAGATATAACAATGATGGTGTTTGTTCTCACAGATGTTTAATTTTAATGAGTTAAAGATCATAAACTGAAAATGAGAGTACTTAAAAGCTATTTCTGATGAAAAATGTATAAAATATAAGCAATTATATTCCTTTTCTTCTACAGTTGTTCAATACAATATCTTGTACTATTTTATTTGCTTACAGTTTCAACTGTCCAGCATTCATCATCAGAACTGCAAAATACATGCACATATATAAATACAATAGAAATATCACATATAATTGTATTTATATATACATAATTCTTAATTTACAGACAAAAAACTTAATTTTTTGTATTTACTGTTTTATTTATATTTGAATTTATGTCCCCTCCCCCTATTTCATTATAACTTGTTTTTATTGCTATTAATTCTTTATATATATAAAGCCTATATATTTTACGATAAATTTTGTAATTAAATTAATACTTTTTGTATATATATATTCTATATATTGATAGCAATAAAATCATAAGTTCTAATTATAGTCTATTAAGCAAAATAAGAAAAAAAAACATAATTTACAAAAAGTTTAAGTTTCTTGCCACTAAATTAAGAATTATGTATATATAAATATAATTATATTATTTCTATTGTATTCATATATAAGTATATATTTTGTAGTTCTCATGAAAACTGTTGGATATGTGAAACTGTAAGCAAATAAAACAATAAGAATATCAAGAGATTGAATTGAAAAGGAGTGCAAAAAAGGAGAAATAATTATTTACATATAATAATATAATCAATGAATATAAGTTAAAGCAGAAAAAAGAAGATTTCAAATATTAATTCAAGATGAAGAATATATTATTTTCAACTCTTCAAGCTTTTAGATTTACGATTATGTAAATTAATATTTCAAGTGCAAGGTGGGTATAAATAGAAAAGAAAAAGAAAAAAGGGGGTGGTGGTGGTATAGATGTTTTATCAAAAAAAAAATTTAAATATTGTTAAATGTCAAGAACATTTGTGGTTTGAATTAAGGTTGGGTAGACAAGAATGGATGGTGGCTATAGTTTATATAGTCACTGGAGATAGTCAAATTAGAATGGAGTGGAACAGTAACATATATGAATGTCTAGTTAAGGATATACAAAGTTTTAAAGAAAATGGGAAGAGAATAATGATTATAGGGGATATGAACGGACATATTGAAGAAATTGATGATATATATAATAAAAATGGACAGCTTTTGAAGAAATTTTGTCAGAAAGTGAATTTGAGTATTGGAAATTTATTAAATATTTATGAAGGACAATACACATGGTCTAGAAATAATATATTTCACACAATAGATTTTGTATTGGTAGAGAAAGAGGGAATGAATAAAATACGGAAAATTAAGATGTTTGATAATAAAGAAAAAGTATGCACTAGTGATCATAACTTCATTGTAATTAAAATGGTTAGTAATGTGATGGAGAGTAGAAATAAAAGTAGAAATAAGTGAAAGATGTGGATGGAGAGTGAATAATAAGTTGGAAGAGTATAAAATACAAGTTGAAAAAATCATGGAAGAGTTGGTTGGAGATGAGTATAAGGACTGGTGTAAAGAAGCAGAAAAAGTGGCAAATAGGGTTTTAAGTGAGAATATTCAGAAGAATAAAAGTAATAAAAAAATGAGAATTAGTAAAAATGTAAAAAAGAGGAAAGAAGCATGCAGAGAATATAAGTGTGCTATTAAGAACAAGGAAGGTGAAAAAGATATTAATGCTAAATGGGAAACGTACTTAGAAAAGAAGAAGTTGGCTAAAATAGATAATTATAGAGAATGAAATTGAATAGTGAATTGTTGGAGGATATTAATAAAAGTGGAAGAGATAGGAGTAAAAAATTTTGGAATTACATTAAAAGGAGAAATGTAAGGGGGAGAGAGATAGCATTACTAGATGGCGAGGGAATAGAGTGTAGCTCTAGAGAAGATTTAGAGAGAATTTTAAATAGATATATAATGAATATAAAATAGATGTTAGATGTGAAGGATACAGTGATAGAAAACATGAAAGCATATAGTAATGGAAATATTAGGTTTACAGAAAATGAACTGAATGAGGTAGAGAATAAATTGAAAAGTGGAAAGGCAAGAGGTTTTAGATGGATGGGCAGCAGAGATGGTGATGAATTTAGGGCATAGGGCAAAAGTAAAGCTATTATCTTATTTTAATAAGATGGCACAGAATAGTTTTTCCCAGTAGTTGGAGTAATACAAGAGTAAGATTATTATTTAAATGGAAAGGGTAAGGATCATAGAAAGTTAAATAATTAGAAACTGATAGCGGTAACATCAGTTTTGTATAAAGTTTTCTCATATATGGTTGCTAGAAGAATTGTAAAATGGATGGAAGGGAATAATGTAGTGGGGGAAATGCAAGGAAGTTTTAGATTAGATAGGCGTACAGGAGATAGATTATTTGTAGTTACACAACTTATAGATATGAGTAGGAATTCAGATAAACAGTTATATATGAGTTTTATAGATACAGAGAAGGCATATGATAGAGTAAATAGAAATAGATTATGGATAAGTTTAGCAAATTTGGGAATGGATGAAGCTTTAGTGAATATTATTAAGAAATTATATGAAAATAATTATTATATATATATATATCAATTAGGGAATATAGAATCAGTTAAAGTTAAAAATGGGGTGGGACTAAGGCAAGGATGCCCTACGTCACCTATTTTGTTTGTGTTTTATTTGAGTGAAATGGAAAGAGCAATAGAAAGATCAGAAAGAGGGATAGAGATACTGTTAATAGGTAGGAAGGAAGTATATATTTTGTCAGGTCTTTTTTTTGCAGATGATATATTTTTGTGTGAGAAAGAAGAGAAGATATGGAAGTTATGTTGAGGACATGTGCAAGGGCGGGTAAAGAGATGGGGATTAAATTTAGTGAAGAAAAATCAAATATAATGATGATTAATACTGGGGAAAGAGAAGATGTAGAATTTTTATCGGGAGATATTAAGTGTGGTGAATAGATATAGCGATTTGGGAATTATTTTAAGTAATCAGAAAAATTATTTGGATGAATGGGAGAAAAAATTGATAAATGAAGCAAAGAAAAGAAAGGGATTGATAAAGAAATTAACAGTGTTTTCATATAATAAATATGATGTAGCTACAATTATATGGAAGGGAGTTGCAGTAGCAGGGTTAACATATGGCAATGATGCATCATGTGTTATTAAAGGGGTATTAAATTACTTAGAAAAAGTTCAAAGGGAAGTAGGAAGACATGCATTGGGTGCAGATGTATGGACAGCAAGGGAGGCAATTCAAGGAGAAATGGGATGGTCAAGTTTTCATATGAGAGATGCAAAAAGTAAAATGAAAATGTTTGGTAGATTGCAGTTTATGGATAATAAAAGAATAGCTACAATATTATTTAATTAGGTTATGAGTAAAGGACAGGTAACAAGATGGGTGAGAAAGGTAATGCAGTATGCAAAAGATTTGGATAAAGAATTTATATCAGTATATTTGTACAAAAGATGGGATGATTGTGTTAAGAGGATTGTTGAGTGTTATAGTGGTAAGGAATGGGATAAAAGAATAATTTATTAATAAAGAATAGGAAGTTAGAGAGATGGAGAACTAGATGGAGAGTAAAAAGAGTTTAAATATATATAGAAATAAACAGAATATTAGGTGCGAGTTAATATATGATAATAGTAAGGAAAGTAGTTTATTGTTTAAGGCTCGAACGGGATCTTTAGCAATAAGAGAATATATATGTAAATGGAAAAATATGAGTGATTTAGTCTGTAAATTATGTAAGGAAGGAATAGAAAATATTAGGCATCTGTTAATTGAATATAAATGCTTGAAAACAGAAAGGGCACATATAATGAAGTTATGGGAGAATAAATATGAAAAAATGTGATTATACAGAAAGTGGATTATTGGTTTTTATGCTGGGTTTGGGAAAAGATAAGGGGGATTTAGATAAAAAGGCCATAGAGTTGACAAAGATTATGTTGTGGAAATGGGATGGAGCAGAATATGGAAAAACTTAAACTGGGGAATGGAAAATAAAGTGGCTAACAGGTTTCTATGGGCATAATTGCTGAGAGATTCTTGACTTCGTTTAAGGAGAAGCTACAGTACATCACATCACCAATTGGAAAATTAATTAGCATTATAATACGAAGAGCGTACAGTTTAGTTTTCAACAATTTTTAATACTTTAGATAAAAGATATTATTTTCAAATCATCATCTTTCTCAACCAATATCAATCAACTGCAAATTTAACAATTTTTCCAATTCATAGTTTCCCTTTTCCACATCGCTCTAGCAAACTTCTTTATTTCGTCAATTCATGTTTAATGTGATTTCTATCTAAATCTCTTATAGCTTCTTGTAATCCAGTTTAGGAATTCAGATGTACAATTATTTTTATCAATGCAATTAAGCACCCTTTGAGTATTTGAAGAGTGATGAGACATTAAGATGAACATTTGACATATTTCTTGTTTAGCTGCAGTGATCCTCAGTTAGCTGTGAATTTCATCTAGAATCGTACCTTTGGTTCATAAATTCCAATTAGATTCGGCATCTATGTGTTTCAAGGTATCCTTCAAGCTTTAAAGTAATTAATGCCAAGGCAATAAATAAAAACCTATTTATAACTGATAGTTTAAAAAATGAACCCTTAAATATCAGCGCAATTCTTGCTTTGTTTTTAAGTCAATGACTAAATTAAATGACTTTTTGAAAAACTTTACGTATTTTCATCAATACATTTAGTTTTCTTTAATGCCATTAAATTTTTATATTAAAATGTATAAAGTTTAATTAAATAATTTGTTGAAAAAACAAATGTAACCAAAGAATTGAATTCACATTACTTTATGTGCATAAAATTATCTTTAAATAATACCCTGCTGGACAAAGATCTCTTCAATAATGTCCTACAGAAAACAAGGAAGAGAGTATCCATGTTTTACTGTCTAGTTATTAATAGCTAGATACTTATTTACCGACTGATATTAAATAGTTGGTTTATCTAAGGGCTAGCTACGGTAAAAAAATAATGGTAAACCTGATTGGAAAGTTAATTTCACCATGCCCAAATTTGATTTTAGTCATAAGAAATGGCAAGAAGATGCATAATCAGTCCATCTCAAGACTCTTCAGTATATATTTTCCTGCTTTTAAATTCTAAAAATGTTTAACATATATAAAAAAGTAAAACTAATATTACTTACCCTTATAATTAATGTCCATCCAAACATTACAAAGCAAGCTAATAAACAAAGGAAGTTTTAAACAGCTTCGATACACCTGACCCGCTAAATCGAAGACTCGAAATGAATCTTTTTCACTTAAAAAAAACCCATAATATATAGGGATGGCTTTATCATACTGTCCCAAACGACTTCTTATTACTTTTAATGGAACTTTGTGCGTATTTTTTCTCGCCAATTCTTCGGGAATGAATTTCCAGGAAGTCTGGGGTTCAATCACTAACATAATGTATGAATATTTAGATGCAATCCTAAAATAAGGTTTCATTTCCCATAATGTGATATTTGTATTATCAACAATAATAACTGGAAAACTTTCTGAACACAATTGCTGAGTCATCGTTTGACATGACTCATGAGCATCTTTTAGCTTGGCTTTATTGAACTGATACTTTCCATCTTTCTGAAAATATTTATCAGCGGAACAAATTTGCGCATTAGGATATATTTTCAGTATTTCACTAGCAAGGGTTGACTTGCCGCTTCCAGGAAGGCCGCGAAGAATAAGCATAATATTAAAATTTTTTAATACTTCTAAAGTTTTTTCATCGCAAAGAAAAGGAAATGTTGTACCTTCACTGGGCCTATTATCCGTTTGAATTGCAGTGGTTGCTTTCTGCCCCATTTTACTCTGCATATAATATCTAAAAACAGGAATAAATATAATTTGCAATTTCTAATTTCGGAATATAATTATATTAATACTATTTAGCCAGAATTAAATAGAGATTTGGGCCTGAAAAAAATTTTGATATAAAAAAAAAAGATTTAATTATATAAAAAAAATAGAAAGAGGGAGCTGCTAAAAGTATAGCTGTAAAATTTAAAACTTTGAATTTAGCAGTTAAGATTTGGAGATATAAATAGAAGGTAGGTGTAAAAATATGTTAAAAAATAATATTATAGGTGAACGAAAATTATACATATTGAATGTTAATATAATGAATAATAGTAATGTAAAATATAAAAGATATAATATTGGAGTTAAATATTTAAAAAATTAATGAGTAAAATAAAAATAAAAAATGAAATAAAAATTATATATGATTATAGGAAGTATTAATTGATAAATATAGAATACAAAAAAGGGTAAAACGTATAATATAAAAAAATAATTATATAGAGGTATATAAAGATATATGTGGTTATAAATAATGATTATAAAATATATATAAAATGCAAAATTATATGTTCATGTATATTTACATTCATGTATTTGTTATAGTTCTGAAGAAGATTGCTGGAGCAATGGGAACTGTCATAGTGGATTGTAAAAAAGTAATAAAGAACATAGATGACATTAATATTATAATTTCATTGATTTACAAATACAACTATCCGTGTTTATCTGACTATATAAGTTTATAATGAGAGAAAATTACAATGCTAAAAAATATGTAACAATCATAGTGACAAACTTGGAACACTATTAATATAAACTGAGCTGCCCTCTAGTTGCTGCAAATTCAACCAATCTTTAAAGAAGAAAATGGCTGCTTCTTTCTGGTGTCCAAGATATTATATGGATCTAAAACAACGACCAGAGAAGTGAATATTAAATCAGCTGAGATATTTACATCAAATTTTAAAAATCAGCTATTTAAATTGGCAGAGCAGAATTAAAATCCAACAAAAAAATGATCAAATATTATATATGTATAATGATAAAATAATTGAATAAATACTTATCATATTATTACAGCAAAGAAAGGCAAATATATATATACACACATATACATTAATGAATAAAATGAATTTCATTACCTGTTCTCATGCAGATCTCACTTTAATATAATTAATCATTGCCCAGCGTAAAATAAAATTTCAAATCTGCTTATTTTACATCTGATTATGGTTAACAATATCAAAATGAAATATGCATCAGATGAAGTATCAAAATTCATCCTGATTATTACAAGAATACAAATATAGATAACTATCAGACAAAATATCAATAAATTTTGATATTAATGTTAAACTTTTGTCATTATATAATGCATAATGGAAGAACATTGCTTTCTTTTACAAAATGTTAAGAAATTCTCAAACAATATCTGGTTGGCTGTTAATATTTTTATAACCTTAAGAGAAAAAATAACAAATTTTGGGCTTAAAGGGAATGAAATTAATGTTGTCCAATTCCCTATAGTAATATCCAAAACTAGACTGTTGGCTTCAGGATCGGCAGTCTCGAAGAATGATAACTGTATTCATCTGTAAGAACCAAAAGAAGTCAGAAATCAATGTTTACTGGAAGGAATCAAAGAATCATATGAAGAACTGCAAGAATAAACCCAACAAAACAGTAGAAGTGAATATGGTTGTATTTATCAAAACAGAATGCTGTGAGCTTCACAAGCAGAACAGTTATGAGCAAGTTGTTTATGGTTCCTAATGAGAATGCTAGGTAGCAAAAGCAATACATCACAAGCTTAAAAACTAGACAATAAGTTTACTGAAGTATGTGATGAGACAAGCTGAATCTTTGTTTATACTTGTGCCACCTACTACAAGTATTTATGTCCACTGACACTCATCAAGCCTGCCTTTTCACAATTGCAAAATATAATGGTAGAACTGTCATGATTTCAGCAAACACATAACATCTTCGTGAACTAATCATTACCTTTCATGGATACAGCACAATTTCAATTAATTACAGTTTGGAAATTAAGTTCATCTCATGAAGCAAATATTATTTCCAGTTAACATCATTGACTTCCAAGATGGTAATGCTCCAATACACCATCAGCAAGTCACTCCAAAAGAAATATGACCATTCTCACTCCAAGAGAAAAGGATGATATCCTAGAGATAAGTTTTACAATGATTATAAAATCAATCTGCAAACTACAAAAATATCTGCACATAGAATATGCTGGTACATTATTCTGTTTATTTGATATAATTAATTTCTTTTGCAGGAATCTTTTTTTTATAAAATATTTTGACACTAGGTCTAATTGTAGCTCTCCATTACTTTATTCTCTGCTGTATCTTCTCAATGGAAACAATCGTTACTTCATCTCTTTAGAATGTTTTTGAGATAATCTTTACAACATAAACAGGATCTACCTTTCCTGTGAAAACCATGCCCAAAGTTCACATAAAATACCCTTTTAGGACATGTCTAATCCAACAAGAAGTGATTTTATAATAGTGGTCTCTATAGTATCTAGCTGGCTGAAGAACATATTGATTATTCTTATGATTCAGACATTATATTTTTAAAATTTTATTAATCATTAGACGACATTTTTCTAATAACTTTATATTACATCGATAAGATGTTCAAGTCTCACTTCCATACGATAAATTAGATAAAATTATCTGAAGAAATAAAACATCCTATCTTTTAATCTGTTAAACGTTCCGCAGCAGCGCATTGGAGTCTGCGTTCCACCTCAATATATAAGTAAACCTTCCTACTTAAAAAGTTGCCAAGATATTTAAATTAGCTTACATTCTTAAGTTAATATTAATTTAACCAACAAGTTTCTGAAAATTTTCTTTCATCGTTGGTGATAAAGGTTTATAAAAATTGTGGGGATATCTAAAAATAACTGGAATTTTGTAATAAAAAATTGCGAATTTATTTTTAGGTGTTATAAATTGAATCTTTACTGTCTATTTGATGCAATGCACTAGTCTAAATGAGTTTTCCAATTTTCAAAGTAGTCCTTAACGCCTTCGTCATTTTTTCTTCTTGATTTCCTAGATAGCAAAACTTTTTCTTTTGAGGCACTTTTTCATTAAGGGAATAAAAAGAAATGGTCCAGAGTTAGATCAGGTGAATAGAGCTGATGAATAAACTGGGTCACGCTGTTTTTAATTAAAAATTATACCATACTCAAGGCTTTGTGCAGTGGCGTGTTGTCATGGTAAAGCTTGCACTACCCACTTGGCTGCAAATCAGGATGTTTTCCCTTTACTGCATCGTGCAAATGCTTCAGAACTTGTAAATAAAATATCAGATCATTACAAATGAATTCTGAATGAACAACGTTGTTTGCATTAAAAAAAAAATTAATATAGTCTTGACATCGGACTTGATTTGCCACACTTTTTTGTGAAGTGATAAATTTGAGTTTCTTTGGTCATTACAAAAATCAATAAATAAGCAAAAAGCATTTAACAAAAACATTTAATCCACCGCAACATAACTTCTCAGGATAAAGACAGTTGGCAGACTGGTGCAGAGGGATCCCACAAAAGGACTCTAGTAGTAGAAGCATATCCTACAATGTGCTCCCCTCCGGAGAACAATTCAGGTTATTTTTGGGTGCCCTCATACTAAACCAACATTTTTATATAATTGTATTTAAAACATTAAGTTCATTCCGTATATCATCTTTGAAAGTAGCAAGGATTTAAATTTAGTCATCAAGGAGATGAAGGTTTTATTTTAATCAATTCAAATTAAAAATTCCATCACCAAACCAGTACCACATTTTGATTCCTGATTCATTGTCATTTACAAATAGTTCCAAAGACTACCATCATAAAAATTGCAAACTATGTTGAATCATGTCCACATCTTTGTTTAACAGCAGTTTTAATTTCAAATACTTCAGATTTTCTGTCAGTAGTAATAACATTTGCTCTCATTCCAATATGCAGAAAATAAACTTCAGTGGAAAACCAATTAATATGAAACAAGGATGTTTACCTGTATATTCTGTCCTATGGACAAGTCCAGAAAGCAGTCGTATCAGTCATTAATTTCTTCACTCCATTCCCTTTATAGCTCAGCTCTTCAATTCCACATATCTTTCCATCTCCTATATTATCCAGCAATGACAATTTTTATTTTTGTCGTCTTATTTCCACTCACCAGTCCCTCCAACTCATCTTTCATTAGACTATTCTTTCTTCTTAATATATGTACAATCAAATTCCTCTTTCTATTTCTAATTTCCTCAATCAATTTTCTTTTTTCATTTACTTTTTTCAAAACTTTTTCATTTATCATTTTATTCATCCAACCGGTTTTTTTTTCATCCTATTCCATGACCAAGATATCCAATCTGTTCCCAACTTTTTTATTTATTGTTCAAGCTTCACAATCATAATAATACACTCCACACATAGCATTTAATTAATCTTTTCCTTAATTCTCTCTAATAGCCACAAAATATTTTCTTTCTCTTCGTAATTCATTCTTGTTGCGTATATTTTTCTTGAATTTACATGGCAACAAAAAACCATGTCTATGGTATTTCTTGATTCTCTAAATATAGGTCTCTGATAACCATTCATCTATGACTGAAAATCTTTGAAATAAACTTTTCTATAATGGATAATAATGATCCTCTATGATTATTAGAGCAGTTTTGTCTATTCCCTTTATTTTTAAAAATTTGAATAATAGAAGCCTTCTTTAATTCAGTGGTATAATTTCAAGAGTCGGTATATTCATAAAAAATTCTAGTTCGTATAGCTTACATGATTAAATATTAATGTGATAAGCACAAGTTTGCTATACATTTCTTCTGGCTTTCCCTAACATAAGTTTTAAATCTTATTCAAAGTCTGTGACCTATTCATAAACATGTGAGAAATTGATAACATGTAAATCATTTCTCAGAAGAATTGAAAGTTTTTTTACCAATTAAAAATAAATTGATATAAAATACAAATAATACATTCTGTTCAATTTTGTTTACAGTTTTGAATAGCCTACTGCAGAATTCCAGTAATCCTCAGAAGGTACCCCTTTTTGTTGACTCTTAAACAATGAAAGTTTAAAAAGGGTTAGATATTTATTGCTGGCCAATAAGTGAATGGCCAACTGGATCCACTAAGGGCCACTACCCAAAGAAAAATTGTAATCCTTGTTATAAATGAAAAAAATTTCTCAAGTTTTAACTTGGTTCAAATTCAAAGTTAGATTGGAATAACAAAGATGTGTGACAAGATCCTTAACAAATGAAGGTGCACAATAGCGTATTCTAATAAATTATTAAGACTTAAAAATTATAAATAAACTTGTAGATTTATCAAAATGATAAAGTCAGATTAGAATTTAATTATTGCAGTGTGTTTATGTATTTAAATGAAAAAAAAAAAATTAAATGCACATAAACATAAAATATAATTTTGTGCAAGTCTGCAAATTTATATTCCTGAAAAATTTTATATTATTTCAAGAATGCACCAATTAAAAACATTCTTGTGATTAAAATTATTCCAGAAAATGGGACACTATTAAAGGTCGCATAAACAATTGGACTAGCAAAACAAATGGTAGGATTAGTTGGCTCATACTTATTATTTAAGTATATCTCAGAGCAGTTAAGGGTAGTCAATAGCCAATACTGTATATATAAAAAATTTCCAACAACTTCAGTGCTTGCTCTATATATTTTAGATACTGACCACTGCAAAGATTTCTCAAATACTAAAATGATATCCACATGCTACAACCAGTATCAAAGAACATTTAGGGAGGCTATAGAAATATTTAAAAAAATAAACTGCACTAACAAACATGATGAAACAATAAAATTACCAACTGTATAGAAGAGTTTCCTCAAGCAAATGAATAAATGTTAAAAAACTCTACCAAATTTTAAGTCAATCTATTAAACAACACCCGATACAATTACCTCTAGTAAAATCATGTCATTATTACTGTTTTTTCACCCAGGTGAAAGCAGGTGTTATCTTATCGAAACATTGTTATTCTACTTTAATTTTATTTTGATTAAACACCATTGCTCCTGAAAACATGATTTATAAAACATTATATTTGTGTTGTATATATTTTATAACTTATTGATGTAAAATCAATATTACATATGTTTGTTATCTGAACTGTATATATTCATTTTAATAGTTTAAATAAAAATGTTTAAATTACGTTAGTCTGATGTTGCATTAATTTTTATCCTGTAGCATTCAACTCTTTTTTCGTACAGCCACAACTATATAATATAGTAAGAAATGCAGACAAAACATAGCAATTATAAAGAATAAGTTACGATATTAAATTAAATAATAATTTGGAAGTATAACATGTTTATTCGGTCAGTCCAGAAGGAACATTCCCTACAAAAATTATGATGTGGTTCCATCACTTATTCTCATAAATATTATTCCTTCCACAGAATCTGGCCTCACTATGAAATCAAAATAAATCAACCATAACATACTGTTTTTGACTTTCTAATTTAATGTCATATTTTGGTTTTAATTTTGACAATTATGGTAAATGCTATCTTGCATGTTTTAATGCAATAGTAGAATGGTCGACTCAAGAACTAAAGGTCCTAGATCACAACAATGCTAGTCACTTCCAGTTCTTGAGCATCATATGATCTCCATAGTAACAAACTACTCAATTATTTTATCCTGAGAAGTTAGTGCAATAGTAGTAGTCACAAGAACTAGATTCATGGATCTGTTTGGCTATCATTTCCAGTGCTAAATCATCACATGACTTCCTTAGTAACAAGCCATTCAATTACTTTGTCCGATATGATTTAGTGCAGTAATAAAATAGTGAATTAAAGAGTAACAGCACATAGATCAAAGCTCATCTCTGGCCTTTTCATTATTTGCACATCTTACCTCCCAAGCAACAATTCACTTGATTACTTAACATTCTTCAAAACTACAACTAAAATTTTTTATTTTATTTAAATAACAATGGCCAAAAATAAATTACTAGAAGAATATTTCTGATATAATCGCTGACAAAAAAAAATCACAATTATAGTATTACTTTTTTACTAAAATAAATCATTCCTAAACAAGATACTATAACGGATAGATTTTAAAATAATTTAAATTATAAATGGAGAGATGTTTTAAAAAGATATGTTCCGCAAGATTTATAGTGGATTTTAATATTGAATCATATTCAGAGAATGTGAAATGTTAGATTTTAACGACAATAACTGTGAATTTAATGTTATGTAAAATCTTTTTCCATTAAATACCTATAAAGTCAGGTTATTTTCTGCTCTATGACTTAGATGTGAAATATGGTGGAGAAAAATTATAAGTTTATTTTAAGAAATGATATAATGAAAGTCAAATATATTCAAATCCTTAAAAAAATAAAGACTTTTCGTGCAACATTATTTCACTATACCAAATTCACCATCTCTTGATTGTAATATTTCAAAAAACTATACTGATTTTATTAATTGCAAAACTTTTATTAAGACTTTACCAAATATATTTATATGAATAAATATGGTAAAGTGATAAAAGTGGTGAACAAGATATCATAATTGCTTTCTTGCAATGGATAAGCTTGTTTATTGGATAGCATATATTCACATAAGTATATATATATCATTCAATTGTATTTTCTGATGAAAACAATTCTTTAATTGAAATATTAATAAGCTGTGTAGTCAAGCAATTGTATTTTCTTTTATATATATACACATACACACATGCATAATGTAATGATTGCAAATGGTTTCTAGGTAAATGACACTGTGATGAAGTAATCAAATCAAACTTACTGAGATACCTTGTGTATATTCCAGCTATTGCAACATGGCTATTATAATCTATTATGCTATTCATGGCTATATATATATATCATATTCCATATAACCACATGTACCTAGTTCAATAAAATGTTACGGAAGAACATTAAAATATTTCTTTTAAACGTTAAGTATGAAATATTTTAATAACAAAGAGATGGTGTTAAATATAGTAAATATATACACTGTAGTTCATTGTATCCCTTCGGAAGATTCAAAAATAGATCCTACCTATTTTTATTATACACAGCTGAATGTAGGTTAAACTGCGGTAACACGTGATTACAGTAGGCAGTAATTTGCCAATGCTTCTCGCCTCTTATAGTAGCATTTTAGTTTTAGTGCCACTGTATTTCATAAACTTTAACGAACACTTTTTAATCTTTTTAAAATGCGTGAATATAATTACAAAAATGAATTTAAACAAGTAAAATTTAAATAACAAACATGAGATTGTAAAAGTGCCACGATGGCAAAATCATTATAAAGTCAAAGTATAAGAAAATAATAATAACATATATTTATACCATTCTTTTTTTAGTATAAAATAATTGTTCTTCGACTTCAGGAAACATTCCTCTCAGTTTTAGCTTCTTTTAAAATAATTGGAGGTCAATTCCCTTATCAACGACAGTGTATACCGATTTTCGAATTTCGTTCTACAAATAAATGTAAACTCTCGGAATAATTTTTGAAAGAAAAAATACTATTAAAAATTCAAAATATTGTCACGTGAATCTTTACATATTAAAATTATTTATTATTAATTTTTATTTCAAATCTAAAATATCTTTGGTTACTCTATTGTTAACCAATTAGTTTTCAGAGTTCTATTCGCTGCTTAAGATGGCGGATGTTTTAAGTCGAAGTATGTTGGAGGAATTGCTAAAACTTAATACAAACGAAATAAGAAAAAAAGAACTGACACATTGGCGAAACATTGACACAATAAGTTCAGATATGTCGTACGATGTATTTTTTAAAAACTATATTTTTAAAAATTGCCCTTGCATTTTTACACAAGAAATAACCGCTAATTGGAGAAGTAGAAAGGAATGGGTGAACTCCGACGGTTCTCCTAATTTTAGTTATTTAAAATTGCTTTTTGGTAAGGATGTTTCTTTTACTTAAAAAATATGTTTTCATATATATAAAGCACTTTGTTAAAACCACTATATATATAAATGTTACTTTATCATCGTTATGTTTGAATCACTTTCTAGTAAAAATCGTACAGTATAAAAAAATAATTTGATTGGTATTACTTGCCTTATGTGGACTTGCAAAATATAGTAAGGCTGGTGTGGTGTTAAATATGTTCAATGTTATATTCTTCAATGAAATTTCTGATGCACAAGTGTAAACCGTGTGGGTTCATTCATTAGATTCCAAGAGATGGTATAATGATCTATAGAGGGACCTTCTAGGGGATCCTCAATAAGCTATATGATTAAAACTGCTTTTAAATAGAAACATTAATTTTCTCAATTTCAGACCAAAATCAATAAGAATCTTTTATTAGAATATCACAAAGAGAATTTGTATATGGGAAGATTGTAATAACCTTGAATAGGTATTAAAGATCAGCATCCAGATTAAACAATCACTTTAAGGTTATTGAGCAAATGAACACTACCTTTATATTTATTTTTGGCAATGTTTATTGTATAAATCTTTTTCAAACATTTCTTTGATCTTTTGTTTCTCATTAAATAATAGGTGAAGCAAAATTGCTGAATAATCAAAACATTAACTTGCATAATAAAATTTAACCATTACTAAAATTAAAAGTAAAGGGAAATAATTTGCTTGATATTCGATGAACGGCAATGTTAAAAAAGAGTATTGTATTAAGCACATTTAAAAATCAAAAAATTACTAATGTAAAAATGATAAGTGTTAACATGAAAAAATTAAAAATTGAATCTCTTGAACGCCACGAAACTTGTTCAAGAACAGCGATTCAATTAATAAGATGTTTTTCAAGTGTTGTTTTCATGATGATGTTGGTTAGAGTAATATCATCAGTAAGCGAGCAGGGAAAGAAAGACTAGAAGATTAAGATTCTGGCGCTGGGATTCTCATATTAATTGCCATAGTGATGAAGGGTTCAGAGAAAATTGTATTAGAATTTACTCTTTCAAAATTATTTTAAATGCATAGTACAACATAAGATTTTTATCATCTAGAAGGATTTGAGATATATATATCATCTAAATTGAGACAGTCATGTGCTAAGTATATATGGATGGACTTGCATTTAGAAAGCCATGATAATGCTTCACATTAAATGGACTAATGCAGTGGAGATTTAAAATTATGGCTTCCAATCATTAGAGATGAAAACATTTGGATGTATTAAAGCATCAACAATCGTAGAGAAATAATTATGGTGAAGCAGAAATTGTTCATTACCATACTGATCACTATGCATTGGTGGAGATCTAAGCTAATAGGGGTGGTGGCTATGATGGAACATTAAGAGAAGTAAGCTTAAAGCCATAGTAGTTTTTGTGGATGACTTCTATTGATCACAAAGTGTCACTAAGCTTAGGAGGCAACTTGTAATAGAGCTGTGTTCTGATAAATAGAACCATGACATTTATCAAATCAATAATTTTATCAAGGCATTAACAGTCATGTCTATATATGTCACTGATATGACAGGGCTGATCTATCTGTCATCTATGAGAGTACATGCCTTCATTTATGTCATTTCTAGTTCACACTTCAAGAATGCTGCCAGATGAACTGTATGTGGCTGATGTTTTACAGACTTCAAACATAATCTTTGGTCACACATTCAACATTTTCCAACAGTGTTTGTAAGGAATCCAAATGCTATGTTGACGAGCACTGCTGAACATATAACATGATATATATAAAATAACAAAGACTACAAAACAAAAATAATATATTTATTGGAGAAATAAATTCAGTAGAATCAAGTCCAACAATACAGATGTGATAAAAAAATTAATATATATTCATATTAAAGTGACTGAACATATATTTGAAAATAAGAACATAAATGATTTAAAATAGACAATAAAAAGAAAAGAAAAATAAGCCTCATTTATTAAAAAAATTAATCCTAAATTTAATAAAGACCAAGGTCAAAATTTTATAATTAATATATAAAAAATTCAAAGGATTATTGTTAATTAACAATTTAATTAAATTATTAAGATGTAAAAATGTACCAATTTAAAATTAAAATATAAGTACTTAAAAAAGTCCAAAGAGGAAACTAAGATACAAAAACAAATCTGCCGTCTACATTTAATACATTGGCAAAGTAATATCTTAATATAGGTTTGTTTACAGTTTTATCTAATTGTTTATTTAAAAGTATATTAATATTAAATATTTTATAAGGAAATGTTTTAAATTATAATTAATAATTACATTAAAGACAAACATAATTTTTAAAAACTTCTAATTAATTGTAAGTTATTGGTCATTATTTATTTGTTAATTAAATATCTAAATTTATGATCATTTTAAATATATAATAATTTTAAAAAGTTAAAACATTTATAGATCTCTGATAAAGCCTACAAATCAGCCGAAACAGAAAATTATTATTATTTTTTTTTTGAAAAGTACAAAAGAGAATCATGAACTTCATTACATCATATGGAATTGAGAAATCCAGAAAAGTGGTGATGAATTCATAATACTAAGAGCTTTAAAGAGTTATGTTGAGAACATTATGTAGATCAGCGGTCCCCAACCTTTTTGCACTTAAGAGCACATTCTATAATACTTGCCAGGTGGCGGGCACCATTTATTTTTTCAATGTAAATTTATAGTTGGATATTGTTAATGATAGACCCTTTTACACAGTAAAAGTATAGTATGACCTACAATTTGATTACAATATAATACAATAATTTATAAGAAATCTTAAAAATTAAATTTATTTGCATCAGATAAATAATTTTTTATCATGTTCGGATAGCGGCGGACACACGTAAAATGGTCTGCGGGTGTCATAGTGCCCGCGGGCATAGGGTTGGGAACCCCTGATGTAGATTTTGAAATCATGGTAATAACATAATCATCAATATACTGCAACCCAAAAAGATGAAGTTCTTGTTTTTGCTAAAATTGGTTCAAAATAAAAATTCTACCATCAAGCGTATCATATCTTGATGCATTCTTCAAAAAACAGCTGGTCTAGTATTTAGTCTCAAAAAAGTAAAACAAAATTGGATTATATCAGTTTTCCTTTCAAACGTCTCTTCCCATTGCATCATGTAGAAGCTATATAATAGAAATCGTCTTTAGTGTACAAATATTGTCGCAAATGTTTGCCAGACGATTTGCAATGATGATATTTTAGATGTACTTATATATTGGAGTATTTCCATCATCTATCATTAAATATCAAATGTCTTATAAAAAAATTTTATTTAAATTTTCCAATTACATTTAACAGATAGTAATAGCATACAGGTTAGTATATAGACAATGTTTCAACTTCTCTTCAGATGTTTCTGGCTTGACCAGTGACCGTACTAGCATGGGAATTGAACTAGGAGTTTTAGATTCTTGAATATTGAATTTGAAGGTAACTGTTTAACCAACAGCCATTCTGTCAACAACAGAGTTATTCTTTGGCAGAATAGCTCAGTTACCTTAAAATTCAATAGTCAAAAATCTAAACATCCAAGTTCAATTCCCATGCTAGTACTGTCACAGGTCAGGCCAGCAACACCTGGTGAAGAGAGAATAACCTCTCAAAATGTATATACACTGACCTGTGTGTTATTTCTAATAATTGAATTGGAACATTTAAGTCAAGTTTGTGTTCCAACATATAATGCATTGCCAAAAAAATCTTGATTTACTGAGTCAACGCCTTAATCAAGTGAATAAAAGTGTTATATATATACAGTAGATCTCATTAAAAAGGTATTGTTTTCTCTCCAAGTCACCTACAGTGCCATCTCTAAATCAATGCATGTATTATAAAGCAACAATTTTACCACTAAAACATCACATGATCATCATTTCTTGTGCTTAGATAATCTGTTAAAATAGCACCTCTCTTCAGACAGTTAATTAAAAAGGTAGCTTCTGGGAGGTTGCATTAGATCCAAAGATCTAGATACAGTGTTCTCATATCTAAGGCACCTCAGTGATAAAAGCTACAAGCTAGAAACTAGGCTGGAGCTATTGGAGGAATAGACACTAGATATGAATTTTGATGCATAAACCTTCTCGCATCCATCGATTACTATGGCTTGCACTGGGTGGCACTATTGTATGGAAAAAGTTGCAACTGATTTAACATAATTTTAATTATTCACAAAAAATTTTAAGACATTAGTGTGTCTAGATCTTGAATTATAATATGACAATGTAGTATGGAAAATAACTATACGTAAAAACATACAAGATACGCTTAAAATCTAATGTATTTCATACGTTTTGTCAATCATCTTCGATGTTCTCCCTGCCATCACAAAATCTTTCAAACGAATTATAAAAATTCTGGCCTCTGGCTTTACTGCCATAAACAGTTTGAATCATTTCAGTTTTGCTCAATTTAAAATAAATTTTGCATATTGTTTCATCTTGGGTTAAACTGTAAACATCGCATTTCATGTTGTAACTCTTAATCCGGATGCACTCGAACCTTAAAGTTTTTGTGACGAAGAGCTAAATTACAATTCAGAAATGCAGCTTGAAGAAAGTAGTAGTCATTTTTTCGCTGCAAAACACTATATAGAATATACACCATTTTTACTGATGCTTTTTGCAAACATCAGTTCTATAGAGCTAAGGAAATAGGCCTCTTTATTCTTAAGTCTTAGAATATTTGAATATTTCAAAGCATTAGCTTGAGTGGTGTAAAAATATTAAAAAGGTTCCTATTGGTTTCTTAGCATGTACGTAATTGGTTTTAGAAAGAGGAAGGTAACTTCATTCTTAATCTGACTGATGATTTCTTTTAGAATATTATTTGATGAAAACTATGACTAACATTTTATTATGATGATGCTATTTTTTTTACAACAGTAGAATTTAATCCTATTATTTTCTCCTCTTGTGATTTAAATGAGATATCTATTAATAATAATTGGAACTATATTCCTATTTAATAACTTTAAGAGTGATAGTAATTTCAATGATTTTAACAGCGTTATTCAAGACCAAATGCTCACGCCCTTTTTACTCTTTAATTAGCGTTAAATAGTATTGCAAAATCTTTGTCATTAAGAGTTTCTAAATAGGTAATGGTATCGGTACCTTTCTGCCTATCTATAATTTTATTAACATTCATTGAGTGAATAGTCGCTCTATATGTTGATGCATTTTCACTTATCTGAATGATTTACTTACATAATTAATTCAGATAATTAGGTTAAGAAATAAGTGGAAATATTGTGAAGATATTTTGTCGATCTGTTTAATTATAGACCAATTACATCTACAATACTAATAATTATTAATGATAATAATTTAAATTTTATAATTACAAGCTTATTAATTAAGTCACTTGGTGTATGATTTATTTTTGGTTACTAAAATAGCTTTTGCTTTTAAATCTTAAGCGATGTTATATTGCTAAGACTATTAATATATGGTATGGCTGAAAAATTCTCAGCTCCATATAGCTATTTAAGTTAGATAACTGGGTTTGAAGACATCTAGGTGTTTAAAAAATTTAGATTGTCTATTTAAAAATTAACAATGAAATAAGTGCTGGCTTTGAGTTGGTATTTTGAATCTGGTATCTGGAATATCCTAGCACCTCACTGAGGAATGCCAAAAGCATGAAACTGGCTGATGATAGGGATGATTTCTAGATAGAGATTTTTTAAATGCTTTCTCTTGGCAGCATTTATCTATAAAGCTTGTTAGAGCTTGGACGCTGTTCAGTTTTTATAATGATTTAATTTTTGTAATGCCAGTTAATGAAGTAAATAATGCAGTAAAGTTTATATGAACTTCTAAACACTAAAATGCTTAAAGAATTGCATTACAAGGTGACAACCTATTACCAATGACAATAAGGGTGTGTCTTGATAATAATATCCTATTGTCTAATTACCTCAATGTACCACTGGATAGAGAATATGCAGTGTCAAAATTATATTGTAGCTATTTGTTTTAAAAAATAAAATAATAAAAGTAATGAATATGATTGAATGGTTTATTACTCTGGAGTTCATTACAAGTTTGAGGACTGAAATCGAAGACAGGCTACAATTTATAGTCCTTGAGTTCCAGTCTGCCATTTTATCACTCCGCCAAACTTCCCAGGGCAGTATTGTATTTCGTTATACAATAAGATAATAAATATTTATCAAATTTATATATTTAATAATTTTAATTAAAATTTTTTTTATAAGTACTGTTTGAGGGGCTTAAAAATAGATATAAATGCAGAGACTTGAAACAGATGATGCTAATATGTTTAATTAATGGGTAACAAAATTATTGCTACGGAATGCAAAAAGACAGAGGATTGTTAACAGGATCCTTAATTCCAACTTTTCCAATTCCAGAAATGATGTAGGGAATGATTAATATCAGTGGAAGCTAAAGAACACAACCGAAATGTTCAGTAACTACCCTTATTGTTATTTCTGGAACGGAAAGAAATGCCACTAATGTAAAGCGGACCTAGTTATTGTTTTTACGGCTGCATCTTTTGACTCTAGGCAAGCGAATGCCCAGTAGGCAGTAAATGTTTAGCAAGCTGTAATATTACTAACTTTTGATGTTTATGGCAAGTCACAAATAAGTTATGTAAGCTTGAATGCTAATCATCCATAGGTAAAGCAGTGGACATATTTTGCGGTACAAGTTATTCATAAACTTCTTAATTTAATGTTGCTTTTATTGCACATACTCCCTGCATTTTGCTTTAGGTTTATTTTTTTAGATGCATCTTTTTAAACTTTTCGAGGTTGATTCTTTTATAGTTTCATCAAGTTGGAGATTTTAAAAATGCACGATAATAAATTAGGACTAAGCACACCATGTATATATATTTTTTTTAGGGTCGACCACAGTCCCAGTTGCAAACTGTAAACAATCCAAATTTTATTCTCATCCAAAGGAAAACATGAGTTTTGGTGATTATCTTAATTATTTTGAATCTTTCATTGGAAATAATTATCCGGAAAGCTCCGAATTGCTTTATCTGAAGGACTGGCACTTTTCCAAGTAAATGCTGTATGTCTGTGCATGGTAATACTGTATATATTTATAAATGGATGGATGTACAAACATTTATGTTTTTTTTGTTTTGATGTTACACAAAAATAAATACATAGTTATGTTAGTACAAAAGAGTTTTATCAATAAAGACATTTATAAAGAAAATTAATAGTCCATGTGTGCTATTACATTTAACTGGTTCTAACGAAAAATAATTTGATAATTGATTGTAACATGCACAAAAAAATGATGCTTAATTGGAACTGTAGCAATAAAAATTGATTATCTATTTATATATATCGGCATATATAAAATATATATGTGCATTTATAATACATATATATATATTCATTAAAAACCAGCACTTTGACAATATCAATTACAATCAACAATTTCAAATTTGTCAAAGCAACTGTCTTTTAACAATAAAGGTGTTCAAAGGAGATTGCCTTGACAACAGTTTGAAATTGTTGATTGTTATTGATATTGGGATTGTCTAACATTGACTGCAGGTTGCCTTGGCAACAGTTTGAAATTGTTATTGATATTGAGATTGTCTAAGTGTTGACTGGTTTTTAATGATAACTTACAAACCTATTTAGCTTTAAGCATTATTACCCTTAATATATATGTATGTATCAAGAAACTACAATTAGTCCTCTTACATTTCAAACACAGGATTGTAGACACCCCCTCCCAATATCTGCAACAAGATGTTTGAAATTTAAGAGCATTAGTTACAGTTTCTAGAAATATGCATGTTTCCCGATGATAAGATGATTAAGGGTTGCTTATATCTCCAAGTTACCTGCAGCGCCATCTCTGAATACACAACATTTTTAAGACGTTACTATGTCTGGATCATGAGCTGCAATGTGAAATGTGATAGTTTGTGCCATATCTTAGACTACAATGAAATAGTGTGTTGATGTTAAATTTTATTTTATTGAGCAAAGTTTTTACTGAAACATTTGAAATAAACTGTAATGCACTGAAACTATAAGTCATAAGAGTGTTTTCAAGTGTTTTGCAAGATTTTGTGAGGGTAGCAAGATCATTGAAGACAGCTATAAAGATAAGGAACTTGGTCACATTTCATGTTGTAATTTGTGGTACCACTACACTAGCACATTCCACTTTTTGTGGCGAATAGCTAACCTATGTCACTATATAAAATGATTTGGAGATAGCAATGCAGGTACCTTAGCAAAAGAACCAGTCATCCTTTCATTGGACCCAATGTTTAATTGGTACTGCAGTCCAATAAAAATGCTACTCTGTTTGTACATATTGGTCTAATATACAATATATGTTTACATTTATAATATATTCATATATGTTATCAAAAATGGAAATTAAGGAAGGTCACTACATTAGTTTTTTTCATATAAATTATTATAAATAATAAAAATATATGTAACAGTTACTTTAAATTAAACATAATTCCATGTATATGTAAACAAAGGGGGTAATCAGTTTTCCTCACGCTAAGACTTAAAAGCACTCTAAATATTAAACAATATATATATATGAATAAATATTAAACAAAGGAATTAAGAATAGAATGAATCCACCTTTTCTTAGTTGCTCTGATCTTTATAAGCATACCTTTGTCAACATTATTGGTAAATTCAGAGTGAAAATAATTTATCAACCGGATGGAATATGGCATGTAAGAGTTATTAAACTCATAATTAATTATACAAGGCTGCAGACAGCATCTGACTTTTGACCCCTTGATTGTAATAATTAAACAAGATTTAATATGTAAATTTTAAATTAAATACATACATAGAAATTAAACAATTAATTTAAATTAAACAATTACATATACTTTGAGCTATGTTTAACATATACCATTTACAACTTTCTTAAACACTATCAATAGTTTATTTATATCAAAACTAACAGTTTCGACTGTCCTGCAGTCATCATCAGAGCTACAATATCAACAAATGCCTAATATTTTCAATTCCTTCCTTACATAATTTACAAAATAAATCACCCATATTTTTCCATTTAAATGTATATTCTTTTGTAACTAAAGATCCTGTTCGAGCCTTAAACAATAAACTACTTTCCTTACTATTATCATAAATTAACTCACACCTAATATTCTGTTTATTTCTATATATATTTAAACTCTTTTTACTCTCCATACTATTTCTCCATCTCTCTAACTCCCTAGTCTTTATTAATAAATTTATTCTTTTATCCCATTCCTTACTACTATAACACTCAATAATCCTCTTAACACAATCATCCCATCTTTTGTACAAATATACTGATATAAATTCTTTATCCAAATCTTTTGCATACTGCATTACCTTTCTCACCCATCTTGTTACCTGCCCTTTACTCATAACCCAATTAAATACTATTTTAGCTATTCTTTTATTATCCATAAACTGCAATCTACCAAACATTTTCATTTTACTTTTTGCATCTCTCGTATGAAAACTTGACCATCCCATTTCTCCTTGAATTGCCTCCCTTGCTGTCCATACTTCTGCATCCAATGCATGTCTTCCTACTTCCCTTTGAGCTTTTTCTAAATAATCTAATATCTTTTTACTAACATATAATGCATCATTACCATATGTTAACCCTGCTACTACAACTCCTTTCCATATAATTCTAGCTACATCATATTTATTATATGAAAATACTGTTAATTTCTTTATCAATCCCTTTCTTTTCTTTGCTTCATTTATCAATTTTTTCTCCCATTCATCCAAATAATTTTTCTGATTACTTAAAATAATTCCCAAATAACTATATCTATTCACCACACTTAATATCTCCCAATAAAAATTCTACATCTTCTCTTTCCTCAGTATTAACCATCATTATATTTGATTTTTCTTCACTAAATTTAATCCCCATCTCTTTACCCACCCTTGCACATGTCCTCAACATAACTTCCATATCTTCTCTTTTTTCTGCACACAAAAATATATCATCTGCAAAAAAAAGACCTGACAAAATATATACTCCCTTACTACCTATTAACGGTATCTCTATCCCTCTTCCTAATCTTTCTATTGCTCTTTCCATTTCACTCAAATACAACACAAACAAAATAGGTGACATAGGGCATCCTTGCCTTAGTCCCACACCATTTTTAACTTTAATTGATTCTATATTCTCTAATTGATATATATAATAATTATTTTCATATAATTTCTTAATAATATCTATTAAAGCTTCATCCATTCCCAAATTTGCTAAACTTATCCATAATCTATTTCTATTTACTCTTATCATATGCCTTCTCTATATCTATAAAACTCATATATAACTGTTTATCTGCATTCCTACTCATATCCATAAGTTGTGTAATTACAAATAAACTATCTCCTATACGCCTATCTAATCTAAAACCTGTTTGCATTTCACCCACTACATTATTCCCTTCCATCCATTTTACAACTTTACTAGCCACCATATACGAGAAAACTTTATATAAAACTGATGTTACCGCTATCGGTCTATAATTATTCAACTTTCTATGATCCTTACCCTTTCCTTTAAATAATAACCTTACTCTTGTATTACTCCAACTACTTGGGAAAACTCTATTCTGTGCCATTTTATTAAAACAGGATAATAACTTTACTTTTGCCCTATATCCTAAATTCATTACCATCTCTGCTGCCCATCCATCTAAACCTCTTGCCTTCCCACTTTTCAATTTCTTCTCTACCTCATTTAGTTCATTTTCTGAAAAACTAATATTCCCATTACTATATTCTTTCATATTTTCTAATATTCTATCATTCAATTATTGCAAATAGAACACCATCTAGTGTTCTATAATGGAAATAAAATAAAACAATAAATTTATGATACATATATTCAATAAGTTTTTATTTATTTTGTATATTGTTATGTTAATTCTTTCAACTTTTGTTGAATCTATATATCAGTTTTCTGTTTTATTCATTTAATTTTGTTATTGTAGTTATTGCTTAACAGTAAAATAAATCTTTAACATTTGAAAAAGGCACAAAACCATGTGTTGAAAAAGGCTTTTTATGTGTATTAATATATATAGAGAGAGCTCTTATATATATGATATTTTTGTTACTTATTATATATATCAAGAAAGTACAATTAATGCCTGCATTTCAAATATTGTAGTCATATCCCCCCCCCCACCGGGCCGTATGTCTCCAACATTATCATTGAAATTAAAAAACATTAATTCTTTTTTCTAAAAATATGTAAGAGCTTATGCATGGATAAAAAAATGAAAGGTTAATAAAAGAGGAATATTATCGTATACATTTAAAAAGAGTTATAGATTTATTTTTTACTTTAATAATAAACTTAAACTATATCAAGGTTTATAAAAAAATATAATTTTTAGCTCATAAAAAATCACTCAATAATAACCATATATTTTATTAACAGATGATATTAGTTAAAAATGTACCATTTCCGAGTTGGATTTGAATATGTATTTATAAATTAAAGTTTATTATTACAATTAGTAGAATACATGCAGACAGTACATATTGTTTTATCCTCAAAGTGGAGTACTTTAGAAAAATTGCCTGTCAAAAGAAAGTGAATAGTAAAGTATGTAAATTAACTCTAATATACAAAGATGAACGGAGGCCATTGCACACGAGTGTGACCATTGTAAGGAATTGTCAAAGAGAATAATAATGTTTTTCTTAAAAGGAGAAAAGGGCAGGGCGGAGTTAAAACATTTTTTTTTTTCATATATCATAGCAGCTACCGGGAAGCGAAACCGCAACAACCGTCTGCAACCAACTGCTTGCTTGCAAGGCAGCTGCGCTGACTTCTCGGCTAAGTTTGTAAATATTTGAAAGTGAAAAGCAGAAGACAGATTGAAATAAATTAAAACAGTGTCTGTTAAGTATCTTACTATGCAATGGATTAATATACATTTATAATGTATGAGTATGAACTATTCTCACACACTAAACTTGTTAGTAACGATTGCCGAAGTTAAGAGATAATTATTATTATACTTAATATTCATCAGTTCAGAGAAATAAACTTGCTGAGATTTAAAGATACTGATGATTTGTTTTATTTTGGCTGGTAATATTAAGAATACCCCTCAGTACCCAGCAGAATAATAATATATGTTTCAACAATAATTTCTATCAGAAAATGTATTTAAATAGAGAAGATAAAAATTCAAGCTATTTATAATGTTTTATCTACTTTCAAGATAAAAATCAGAAAATCTCTGTGAAGTAGAAAGAAAATTTAAGAATTTATTGCTTTACAAGCGAAAGAAATTGTTTCGTAATGACTAGAAAAAAAGTTTTTTTTTTCATAAATTTGTTGGTGTGATTTTAAAAATATTTTATTAAAATTATTTTTAATGAATTTTATTATTTATATATGTATGCTGCAGCTCAGAATTTTTTACTATTGATAAATATATATTATAGACATTACATACAAAAAAAAAAAAAAAATCATTTCTATCGTCACTCATATAGATAAAAATTGCCTTTTTTTTTTTGCTTAGCCATTTGTGATACTGTAAATAATTATTGGGTATTATACTATTACTCAAACATAAAAGTATAAATTGACATTAAATAAATGTGAATCTTTATATATGTATGTATAATATAATAATAAATATAACGGTAATAAACTATTATAAACAGTCTTTCAATCTGCAGAAGTACTTTTGGTTAATTCTTTAACCTGCCTCAACCGTTGTTAAATTCAAATAACAAAACAGAAGCAAACGTCATCAACTTAAATCCCATGCCAAATTTTAATATTAGCAGCTTGTTTATTAATTAAATTCATTTTATTCCTATTTAGTAAAATTGCTTCCTTAATTTTTCTTTTATTATGGTTTCTCTCTTCATGAAGAATCTTCACACTTTCAACATCAATAATAATATATGTACACTGTTTGATTTTGAAATTGTAGGTAAATAAGATAAGCAAAGTTCTT